>OX422216.1:553473122-554673122 GCA_949130495.1 Sambucus nigra
CGCATTGGTCCCGTGCGACGTGTTCGTGACTCTTACGGGACCGTTTTATGACAGTTTTACGTTTTCACCCTTCGATGGCATGTTTTTATGCATAAGTCTAATTTTTTGCAAATTCACGTCGTACACCCAAATCGGGAGCCCCGTGACTACGCGGTCGGTTCCTACGAGTCGCATTGGTCCCGTGCGAGGTGTTCGTGACTCTTACGGTACCGTTTTGTGGCTATTTAACGTTTTCACCCTTCGATGGCATGTTTTTATGCATAATTCTAATTTTTTGCAAATTCACATCGTACACTGAATTTGGGGGCCCGGTTAATATGCGGTCGGTTCCTACGAGTCACATTGGTCCCGTGAGACGTGTTCGTGACTCTTACGGTACCGTTTTGTAGCTGTTTTACGTTTTCAACCTTCAATGGCATGTTTATATGCTTAAGTCTAATTTTTTGCAAATTCACGTCGTACACTCAAATCGGGATCCCTGTGACTACGCAGTCGGTTCCTACGAGTCGCATTGGTCCCGTGCGAGATGTTTGTGACTCTTACGGTAGATTTTTGTGGTTGTTTTACATTTTCACCATTCGATGACATGTTTTTATGCTTAAGTCTAATTTTTTGAGTTTTCACGCCGTACCCTCAAACCGGGAGCCCTGTGACTACGCGGTCGGTTCCTACGAGTCACATTGGTCCCGTGCGAGGTGTTCGTGACTGTTACGGTACCGTTTTGTGGCTATTTTACGTTTTCACCCTTCGATGGCATGTTTTTATGCACAAGTCTAATTTTTTGCAAATTCACATCGTACACTCAAACCGGGAGCCCCGTGACTACGCGGTCGGTTCCTACGAGTCGCATTGGTCCCGTGCGAGGTGATCGTGACTCTTACCGGACCGTTTTGTGGCAGTTTTACGTTTTCACCCTTCGATGGCATGTTTTTATGCTTAAGTCTATTTTTTTTTTCAAATTCACGTCGTACACTCAATCCGGGAGCCCCGTGACTACGCGGTCGGTTCCTACGAGTCACATTGGTCCCGTGCGGCGTGCTCGTGACTCTTACGGGACCATTTTTTGGCATTTTTACGTTTTCACCCTTCGATGGCATGTTTTTATGCATAAGTCTATTTTTTTGCAAATTCACGTCGGACACTCAAACCGGGATTCCCGTCACTACGCGGTAGGTTCCTACGAGAAGCATTGGTCCCGTGCGAGGTGTTCGTGACTCTTACGGTACCGTTTTCATGGTTGTTTTACGTTTTCACCCTTCGATTCCATGTTTTTATGCTTACGTCTAATTTTTTGTAAATTCACGTCGTAAACTCAAATCGGGAGCACCGTGACTACGCGGTCGGTTCCTACGAGTCACATTGGTCCCGTGCGAGGTGTTCGTGACTCTTACGGGATCGTTTTGTGGTTGTTTTATGTTTTCACCCTTCGATGGAATGTTTTTATGCATAAGTCTAATTTTTTGTAAATTCACGTCGAACACTCAAACCCGGAGCCCCGTGACTACGCGGTCCGGTTCCTACGAGTCGCACTGGTCCCGTGCGAGGTGTTCGTACGAGTCACATTGGTTCCGTGCGAGGTGTTAGTAACTCTTACGGGACCATGTTGTGGCTGTTTTACGTTTTCACCCTTCGATAGCATGTTTTTATGCATAAGTCTAATTTTTTGCAAATGCACGTCGTACACTCAAACCGGGAGTCCCGTGACCACGCGGTTCGGTTCCTACAAGTCGCATTGGTCCCGTGCGAGGTCTTCGTAACTCTTACAGTACCGTTTTGTGGCTGTTTAACGTTTTCACCATTCGATGGAATGTTTTTATGCTTAAGTCCGTTTTTTGCAAATTCACGTCGTACACTCACACCGGGAGCCTCGTGACTACGCGGTCGGTTTCTAAGAGTTACATTGGTCCCGTGCGAGATTTTTAGTAACTCTTACGGGACCGTTTTGTTGTTGTTTTACGTTTTCACCCTTCGATGGCATGTTTTTATGCATAAGTCTAATTTTTTGCAAATTCACGTCGTACACACAAACCAGGAGCCCCGTGACTACGCGGTCGGTTCCTAAGTGTCGCATTGGTCCTGTGCGAGGTGTTCGTGACTCTTACGGTACCGTTTTGTGGTTGTTTTACGTTTTCACCCTTCGATTTCATGCTTTTATGGTTAAGTCTATTTTTTGCAAATTTACGTCGTACACTCAAACCGGGAGCCCTGTGACTACGCGGTCGGTTCCTACGAGTCACATTGGTCCCGTGCGAGGTGTTCGTGACTATTACGGTACCGTTTTGTGGCTGTTTAACGTTTTCACCCTTCGATGGCATGTTTTTATGCATAAGTCTAATTTTTTTCAAATTCACTTCGTACACTGAAACCGGGAACCCCGTTACTATGCGGTCGGTTCCTACGAGTCACATTGGTTCCGTGCGAGGTGTTCGTGACTCTTATGGTACCGTTTTGTGGCTGTTTTACATTTTCACCCTTCAATGGCATGTTTATATGCTTAAGTCTAATTTTTTGCAAATTCACGTCGTACAATCAAACCGGGATCCCCGTGACTACGCGGTCGGTTCCTACGAGTCGCATTGGTCCCGTGCGAGGTGTTTGTGACTCTTACGATAGAGTTTTGTGGCTGTTTTACGTTTTCACCCTTCGATGGCAAGTTTTTATGCACAAGTCTAATTTTTTGCAAATTCACATCGTACACTCAAACCGGGAGCCCCGTGACTACGCGGTCGGTTCCTACGAGTCACATTGGTCCCGTGCGAGGTGTTCGTGACTGTTACGGTACCGTTTTGTGGCTGTTTTATGTTTTCACCCTTCGATGGCATGTTTTAATGCACAAGTCTAATTTTTTACAAATTCACGTCGTACGCTCAAACCGGGAGTCCCGTGACTACGCGGTCGATTCCTACGAGTCGCATTTGTCCCGTGCGAAGTGTTCGTGACTCTTACGGGACCGTTTTGTGGCAGTTTTACGTTTTCACCCTTCGATGCCATATTTTTATGCATAAGTCTAACTTTTTGCAAATTCACGTCGTACACTCAAATCGGGAGCATCGTGACTACGCGGTCGGTTCCTACGAGTCACATTGGTCCCGTACGAGATGTTCGTGACTCTTACGGGACCGTTTTGTGGTTTATTTACGTTTTCACCCTTCGATGGAATGTTTTTATGTATAAGTCTAATTTTTTATAAACTCACGTCGTACACTCAAACCGGGAGCCCCGTAACTACGCGGGCGGTTCCTACGAGTCGCATTGGTCCCATGCGAGGTGTTCGTGACTCTTACGGGACGGTTTTGTTGCTGTTTTACGTTTTCACCCTTCGATTCCATGTTTTTATGCTTAAGTCTAATTGTTTGCAAATTCACGTCGTACACTCAAATCGGGAACACCGTGACTACGCGGTTGGTTCCTACGAGTCGCATTGGTCCCGTGCAAGGTGTTCATGTCTCTTACGGTACCGTTTTGTGGTTGTTTTACGATTTCACCCTTCGATGGCATGTTTTTATGCATAAGTCTAATTTTTTGCAAATGCACGTAGTACACTCAAACGGGAGCCCCGTGACTACGCGGTCCGGTTCCTACGAGTCGCATTGGTCCCGTGCGAGGTGTTCGTAACTCTTACGGTACCGTTTTGTGGCTGTTTAATGTTTTCACCATTCGATGGAATGTTTTTATGCTTAAGTCCAATTTTTTGCAAATTCACGTCGTACACTAAAACCGGGAGCCCCGTGACTATGCGGTCGGTTCATAAGAGTCACATTGGTCCCGTGCGAGGTGTTAGTAACTCTTACGGGACCGTTTTGTTGCTGTTTTACGTTTTCACCCTTCGATGGCATGTTTTTATGCATAAGTCTAATTTTTTACAAATTCACGTCGTACACTCAAACCGGGAGCCCCGTGACTACGCGGTCGGTTCCTACGAGTCACATTGTTCTCGTGCGAGGTGTTCGTGACTCTTACGGTACCGTTTTGTGGTTGTTTTACGTTTTCACCCTTCGATTGCATGTTTTTATGCTTAAGTCTATTTTTTGCAAATTTACGTCGTACACTCAAACCGGGAGCCCCGTGACTACGCGGTCGGTTCCTACGAGTCACATTGGTCCCGTGCGAGGTGTTCATGACTCTTACGGTACCGTTTTGTGGCTGTTTTACGTTGTCACCATTCGATGGAATGTTTTTAGGCATAAGTCTAATTTCTTGCAAATTCACGTCGTACACTCAAACCGGGAGCCCCGTGACTACGCGATCGGTTCCTACGAGTCACATTGGTCCCGTGCGAGGTGCTCGGGACTCTTACGATACCCTTTTGTGCCTATTTTACGTTTTCACCCTTCGATGGCATGTTTTTAGGCATAAGTATTATTTTTTTCAAATTCACGTCGTACACTCAAACCGGGTGCCCCGTGACTATGCGGTCGGTTCCTACGAGTCGCATTGGTCCCCTGCGAGGTGGTCGTGACTCTTACGGGACCGTTTTGTGGCTGTTTTACGTTTTCACCATTCGATGGAATGTTTTTATGCTTAAGTCTAATTTTTTGCAAATTCACGTCGTACACTCAAACCGGGAGCTCCGTGTCTACGTGGTCGGTTCCTACGAGTCACATTGGTCCCGTGCGAGGTGTTAGTAACTCTTACGGTACCGTTTTGTGGCTATTTTATGTTTTCACCCTTCGATGGCATGTTTTTATGCTTAAGTCTAATTTTTTGCAAATTCACGCCGTACACTCAAACCGGGAGCCCCGTGACTACACAGTCGGTTCCTACGAGTCGCATTGGTCCCGTGCGAGGTGTTCGGGATTCTTACGGTACCGTTTTGTGGCTGTTTGACATTTTCACCCTTCGATGGCATGTGTTTATGCATAAGTTAATTTTTTGCAAATTCACGTCGTACACTCAAATCGAGAGCCCCGTGACTACGCGGTCGGTTCCTACGAGTCGCATTGGTCCCCTGCGAGGTGTTCGTGACTCTTACGGTACTATTTTGTGGTTGTTTAACGTTTTCACCCTTCGATGGCATGTTTTTATGCATAAGTCTAATATTTTGTAAATTCACGTCGTACACTCAAACCGGGAGCCCCGTGACTACGCGGTCGGTTCCTACTAGTCGCATTGGTCCCGTGCGAGGTGTTCGTGACTCTTACGGGACCGTTTTGTGGCTGTTTATCATTTTCACCCTTCGATGGCATGTTTTTATGCATATGTCTAATTTTTTGCAAATTCACGCCGTACACTCAAACCGGGAGCCCCGTGACTACGCGGTCGGTTCCTACGTGTCACATTGGTCCCGTGCGATGTGTTCGTGACTCTTACGGGACCGTTTTGTGGTTGTTTTACATTTTCACTCTACGATGGCATGTTTTTATGCTTAAGTCTATTTTTTTGCAAATTTACGTCGTACACTCAAATCGGGAGTCACACACATCACCTTACACAACTCACAACATTATAAGTGTTAACAAAAGATGATCTAAAGCTTGCACACTATTAAATTATAACTGTTAACAAAAATTGACTCATTACAAACAATACAACGAACAATATAACAATACATACAACGAACAATATAGCAATACGTGATATATATATATATATATATATATATGATCAGATATGATCATATATAACTATATAACAATATATATAATCAGATATATATATCAGTATATATTATATAAATATATCAGTATATATTTATATTATCATAATATATTATATTATTAGTATATTATATCAGTATATATTTATATTATCAGTATATATTATATAAATATATCAGTATATATTATATCAGTATATATTTATATGATAATATATATATATATCAGTATATATAATATATATATCAGTATATATTATATGGTTATATAAATACATCATTATATATTATATCAGTATATATTTATATGATTATATATATATGATTATCATATATAAATATATGATTATCATATATAAATATCAGTATATAATCAGATATATGATAATCAGGTATATTTATATGATTATATATATATCAGTATATATGTATATATATATATCACAACCGTTTTTTAAACCTAAAAATCGAGCCCCAAAAATCGATTAAACCCAAAAATCGATTAGACAAAGATCTGAAAAATTGATTAAACCCAAAAATCGAACCAAAAAATCGATTAGACAAAGATCTTAACAATCGATTAAACCCAAAAATCGATTTGACAAAGATCATATATATATATATATATATATATATATATATATATATATATATATATATATATATAAAGAGAGAGAGAGAGAGAGAGAGAGGGATACCCCGTAAAAGATGGAGCGGTGGTGACTGGTGGGGCGGAGCGACGGTGACGGTGGTGGCCGGTGGGGCGCCAGACTTTGATCGCGACGGAGAGGTTTCAGAAAGGAGGGTTCGTGTATTTGTTTTTGACGGAAAGTGTTTCGGAAATAAGGGTTTGGAAATTAAATCTTATTTGACAAAAAGATAAAATACATTTGGCATCACAATTTTTGTTGTTGACAAAAGTCTTCTATTTTTCTCAACACACTCTTGTGTTGTCAAAAGTCACCATACATTTGGCAACAAACAATTATGATGCTAAAAGCTAATATTCTCCCCCCTTTTATTTTGGTACCTTCCCGCTTAAAATTTTAACCTTTGGCATCAAAATTTATTATATGCTGCCAAAAGTACCCTCTAAAATAGTCTTTTGGCAACATAAATAAGATTTTGTTGCCAAAAGAGTATCTTTGGCAACAAAAATATCTTGTGTTGTTAAATATTATTGCTAATGGTGTAAATTCTTGTAGAAGAATATGATACTTTGGGCATAGGTGCGTCGTACTCTTTTTCCTTTAACTAGTTTATTTTTATTGGATTTTCCCATTAAAGGTTTTAACAATGCAACATTAAGTGCGTTCAACACCGATCCAATGATCACAAAAGTTATATTATTTTTTTCACTTTTTTTTTCCATTTGGTTTTTCCTAAGGTTTTAATGAGGCAACAATCAAATTATGGTGAAAATAGTGTACATCTAAGGAAGAGTGTTATAAATTATGTATTTTTATGGATGTCCATTGATATCCCTCATTATTAAAGAGTTCCTTGGGATACTATGATTTGTACAATAAATATGGGTGATACCCTTGAGTATACAATACAATGAAATGAAAATATTACACTCATCTGAATTCTCTCTGTCCATTTATTCATGACATAAGTAAGCAATTATTATTATTATTGTATCGGCCCAAAACCCCACTAATTGGTCTTTACGGTGCTTACTCTATCAACTAGATCATTTACCCATAGAATTAAATAGCTAGACATATATTTTTCTTCCTATATTGATTTCTACGAAGTTTCTTTCTTTACTACAGTTGCTCTCTCTCTCTCTCTCTCTCTCTCTCTCTATATATATATATATATATATATATATATATATATATATATAAAATAATGCTCCTGTGCGGACTAGTCCGTATTTTAAGAATGCGGACCGGACACATGTCGCGTAAAGGCGCGCTGTAATACCCCGTATTTTTTGCAATATTTATTTTTGGGATTAATTAATTAAATGCGTATTAATTGGAAATTAATCCGGGATAAAAATACTAATGTGATACGAGTTACTATTTGATTATGTGCATATATGATTATATATGAACTTGGTATTATAAAATTTGTCGTGGGATTTATATACGACATTTAAGAAATTTTGTTGAGACGCGTGGGACCGCCGCGTCACGGTATAATATTTTGATAATAAAAGTGAAATTAAAATCTATAATCCATATGATCGTTTTGAGTGCGCCAACGCGTCCGGAAGGGTCGAGATAGTCAGAAAACACTAGCCGGGGGTATAGTTTGGGTCCCGTGGTATTTTTAGGCCATACCGGTAACTTAAAGGGTATTTTGGTAATTTTACATTTTGAGGAATTAAAAGTGACGAAAATTGGTTAATTAAATCTGATGTGGATATTGACCCACTAAGCCCATAACCAACCCATATTAACCCTTTAAGCTACGGAGGCTAACATTAGGTTTACAATCTTCCCCAAATCAAACCCTAGCCACCTTGAGCCACCATTGGAGAAGGAACTTAGAGAGAGAGGAAACTCTGCAGAATCTTCACCAAACCTACACCAAAGTCAGAAATCAAACCAAGGCAAGTGGTTTAATTATGTTTAATTTCAGCAAATGTTCTTTCCATGTTAGAAAATTCGGATTTATGGTTTGAGCTTGATAAATATGAAAACCCATGTAGTTTAGATCATAGAACTTGAGGAATTGTGAAGAGAATTGCATGTAGAATAGTTTGGAGACAATTAATCTGATGTTAATACATGATTGGGTGAAAGAAAAACGAATTAAATTCTGGAATTTGATGTTGATATATATCTAGGGTTCATGTTCTTGATGATATTGGGGAAAAGTATAAAATCTTGGGATTTAATGAAGTTTAGGATGCCTTATTGCCTTAAAAGACGTTAGTTTATGACCTAAGCATGTTTTAGTATGATTAGAGGACTTAAATCATTGTTAGAACGAACTTTGGAGAAGGATTAAAGTAATAAAAATGGTGAAAAACGAGATGGGAAAAATCTGGGCCGAAACTGGTAGCTCGTTAGAAGCAGTCCCCAAGTCGTTCGAACGAACTCGTTCGAACGAGCTTCTAACGAAGCTGACCAGTCGTTACTAACGAGAAGGGATCTCGTTCGATATCTCGTTCGAACGAGATATCGTTAAAAGGAACAGTTCGTTCGAACGAACTAGGATCTCGTTCGAACAGCCTCGTTCGAACGAGACTTCTAACGAGCTGACAGTCCAAACTCGTTCGAACACTCGTTCGAACGAGACTTCTAACGAGTTGACAGTTTGGTCCTTTTTGGACTGTTTTTATTTTTGGAGTCCCGTAAGCTTGTTCGAGGATATAGATGACCCTCCTTTATTGATGTGAGGATAGATTGGGACTGTTGGGTTATTGAGAGGAGTAAATTATATACTAGAGTTATATTCAATGAACCGTTTGGGTTGAGACGTGAGTGTCTACTACGATGTGAGAATGAATTATGGCGCGTATAATTACAAACCGGAATAGTACGAATTGTGATAATTATAGTTAGTACGAAAGTGCAATATGTACTACGATTAAAATATGGTATTACTAAGATGTGTGTTTACTTAGTATTGGTATATGGATTGTGTGTATGACATACCTACCATACTTGCTATCACGGGAGGTTTGCGTTCGCTTAGGACCCTCTAATCCTTGTGTGCCTACGGGGGGGATATAGACTGGTACCTTGATGAACATAGGTCATAGAAAGACTTATTGTGATATTAATAAGTCCGCTGACCGTGGGAGCGTAGGTATGTGCGTGACCCACGTGATGGTGACTGTGTTCGCCTCCACTATTTGTGATTTGTGTTATCTGAACTATTCTTGAGAGATTCGGAATGTGTGATCCTTATGTACGTGATGTACCGGGATGGATAGCAGAGTATGTGTGCACCATAGCTTAGATTGCGGGGTGCTTGTATCGTATATTTATGATGTGAATAATATACATTTAATTAATGGGAATCCTCATGTTAATGTTGTAAAAATATTACGGTATTGTTTCGAGATATACAATGATTTAACTGATAGTTATATCAATGGCATATTTAGTAACTGAGTTTACGTTAAACCTCTATTTAATTACGAGCGTTGTTATGTTAAATGGAACCGAGTAGTATGGGTAGAACCTTTGGGAGTCTAGCTAGTTATGTTGTCAGTTAGCTAGTAGTATGGGTCGTTATAGATGGGTACTTACGTTAGGAGTGCACAGATAGACGAGAGGTGAGAATATCATGCGAGTGTACGTCCTAACATGTACTTTGCATTTAATGTTTTAAATGTTTTTAAAGCACTTGCAGGTTTTTAAAATATAACTCCACATTCGGGCTCTGACCCGTTTGCTTTTCAAATCTTTTTCTTGTAAAACCATTTTTAGGTGCCCAGCCACAAGGACACCAAGCATAGGATACTCATTCAGGTGACGAGCTGTAGCTGCTTGTGGAAGCTACAGGGATTTGCATGTAGACGCTTCTATCTTTTGGATTCCAGAGTCACCATCTATCAGTTGTAGGGCATGTTGCCCATTTCTTTAGAGACATCTTTTATATTTCAGTTTTCAGACTTTAGCATGTATTGTTTCAGTTTATTTATTTCAGTTATGGGATTGTAGTGAGGGGTTTTCCTCCAGACTTTATATACGCTATGTGACGATTATTCTTTTACTTCAGTATGGTGAATGGTGTTATTTATTTCTTCATTTCACTTGTTGCATGTTAATCAGACTTTAATTAAAATTTGACGACTTGCTTTTTAAATACTAGGTGGTTAGTAATAATAAAATGTTTTCGACAGTGATGCTAGTAACTGAGCCAACTTGGCATTTTGAATTAATTTTATAAAGGAGTAGCTACCCGGTATTTAATTAGTCGGGGTGTCACACGCGCCTAGAAATTATCGCCTAAATTATAGGCACACTCTCTCTCTTTTCTGGGCTCACCGCCAGGTGACACATGTCCGGCCCGCATTCTTAAAATGCGAACTAGTCCGCACAAGAGCAGGAATATATATATATATATATATATATATATATATATATAGAGAGAGAGAGAGAGAGAGAGAGAGAGAGAGTCAGGCTCCTGTGCACATTAAGTTTGCACACTAAGTTTGCACATTACCTTTTTAAAGTAGTAAAAAAAATATTTTTGAGTTGATTTTTTTTTGTGTGATATTTAAACATTTCAAAGAACCCATATAAAAAAAATCAGCTCAAAAAAACTTTTTTTGCTAGTTTTAAAAAATCGGTCAAACTTTCTATGCTTTTACGCCCTTTAAAAACTGCGAAAGTTTGACCGATTTTTTAAAAATAGCAAAAAAAGTTTTTTTGAGCTAATTTTTTTTATGTGAGTCCGTTGAAATGTTAAAATATCACATAAAAAAATTGGTGTGCGCCAGCACTCAAAAATATTTTTTTTACTACTTTAAAAACTTAATGTGCAAACTTAGTGTGCACAGGACCCTGCCTCTATATATATATATATATATATATATATATATATATATATATATGATACCATTTGTAACACCCCGCCCCCCCGGGGAGAGCGAACGGAGCGCTAATGCGATAAAATAAATTCAAATCCACAAGTGACAAGGTATAAAGCATCTAAATAAACCCACAATAATATAAATCCACTTATCTCAATTCTTCAAATACAACAATTCTCTCGAATTAAAATTTACAACTATCTAACTCGAATAAAAATACAAATCTCCAATGCTCTATACAATAAAATAAATAATACAAATCTTCCAAAAATATTCTTCCCAAAATAATTCACGCTATATATATATATATATATATATATATATATATTAAAAAAACGATCTTATGCGAACTTACCTAAAGACCAACTTGTGCAGAGCAATTTTTTAAAAATACTATTTTTTTTAATTATAAGTTGATTTTTTTGTAGTGTGTTTAAACATTTCATCATACCTTTAAAAAAATTAGCTCAAATTATATTTTTTTATTATTTTAAAAAAATCGATCAAAATATATTAGTAGCTTAAACTCTTGCATATTTTAACCGATTTTTTAAAAAGAGTTAAAAAGTTTACTTTGAGATGATTTTCTTAGAGGTGAGATGAAATGTAACACCTTAAAAAATAATTAAAAAATTAACGAGAATCTCTCTCTCTCTCTCTCTCTCTCTCTCTCTCTCTATATATATATATATATATATATATATATATATATATATATATATATAGGGAAAGGATTAAGTGATGTCCCAATTTGAGGACCCTGAATGAGGACCATTTTTTTAAAATAGTAAAAAATATATTTTTGGGTTGATTTTTTTTTAATGATTTTTAAACATTTCAATAGGACCATAAAAAAATAATCTACTCAAAATGAATTTTTTTGATATTTTAAAAAAACCGGTCAAACTTTGTGAGTTTGTAAGTTGTTAAAAATTGACAAAGTTTGACCGATTTTTTTAAAATAGTAAAAAAAATTATTTTAAGCTGATTTTTTTATATGGCTCTACTGAAATGTTTAAAAACTATATAAAAAAAATTAGCCCAAAAATATTTTTTTTACTATTTTATCACAATTGATTCGTCCCATCGGTATGCAAACAGAGGTCCTCATGAGATCCGCTCTCTCTCTCTCAATATATATATAAATATATACTAGGGTGTACCTGTGCCGATGGCACTGTGTTAAATTTGTGCCGAAACATTTGAGGTTATAGCACACTCATATACCCGTGTCGATGTAATGGTGATGAATTTGCTATCGAGTATTTGTGATTATTATTCATTTAACATCTTTTTAACACTACATATTAACATATTAATGTCACTTTAATAAAGATTTATAAATACGGACTAAATTTCTTGATTCAAAAGCAATTTCTTTTAGCCAACATCTCATGTGTTGGTCAAAAGCAATTTCCTTTTCTTTTATCTATATAACCATACTAAGTAGGTTTAATAGTTTTTAATAATTGCTCACCATTATATCATATTTTTCTTTGAGACTAAAATAATACATATCTTTATGCTCAACCAAGTCAACATGTGTTGAGTTAGATTAAATCTACCCAAAAGCCATACCCACATATAAGATAAAATCAAAAAGACCATTATTACATGAAAATATGAAAATAAATGTAACATAAATCAAATACGTTGAACAACATTATTATATGTTTTCTTTAACAATATCATGAAACCAAATATACAATGGTAATATTATTAGTTATTGAAGTTACATTAAATCTAGAGGAAAAAATAAAAACAAAAAAATAAAATGGATGAATGGCAATCTTATAAAATATGTAAACATGAACAATACCAATGGCACACAAAATATTGATAACAAAAATTATTCTCAAATTCATGAAATATATAAACCATATATTGATTTAATCTATGCATGCCAACTATAAGCCATACCCTATTTATGACTTTGGTATATAAAATCGAATAATAACCGACGTGTATGACCGAAAATGCTAGCTATGATTAATATATCTGCTACGGGATTTGAAATTGGCGGTTTAAAAAAATGGTCAATGTTGCAAATCCTTTAAAGTTACCTATTGAAACTATGCCACCAATAATCAACTAATATAGCTAGCTTGGCAAAACAAATGACCTGCTATTAGCTTTTAGGCAAGTGACCACTGATATCCGCTATGGGATTAGAAAATTGACGGTTAGAAAAAACTGTTAAATGTTACAAATCCTTTAAACTTGAATAAAGATATATGCACCGGACCATTTTACCGAATAGTTACCGGATCAAGTTGTCTTTTTCCAAACCAATGCATACATACATAAATGTACAATTTTTTAAACAAATCTTTCATTGAAAAAATTGTACGATTATTTTAAAAAAATTAGATCTTTAAAAAAAAATTAGATCGAGTTTCTTTATTTATATTAAACTAACTTTCATTTTTTGAAACAGTTTTTTCAATTAATAGTTGTTAGAATAGTGTTAGAAATAACAAAAAATTAAATGAGTTAATAATTAACTTTTATTAATAGTTGTTAGAATAGTTTTTTTTTGTTATTTTTAATTAGTATTTTTTTGTTTTTTATATTATTTTTAACTCATTTAGTCCCTCAAACACCCATTTACTCAATATTCTCTTATTTTTAAAGGTCCGCGCCAGCGGTACCCCTTATTTTTTAACTTTTTTTTTTTAATTTTACAACATTTAAAATAATTTTTGTATTTCTTAAAACTGTATAAAGACCCGTCCTCCTTTTTTTTACTGGATGCCAACTCATTGAGTCCCTCAAATACCCATTTACTCAATATTCTCTTATTTTTAAAGGTCCGCGCCAGCGGCACCCATTATTTTTTATTTCTTTAACAGTTTAAAAATGTGAAAAAAAAGTTTTAATTTTTTTATATTAAACTAACTTTTTTTTTCTGATAATTTTTTATTAAAAATAAAATTAAAATTATTTGTTGAACATGGATCTGAGAACGTGGGTCCGCGCCAGCGGCACTAACCAATAACGATGTCAATTGCGTTGATGATGTGGGTCCGCGCCGGCGGCACTAAGCAAGCGCGACACGTCATTTCAGTGTGTCGCACCCGACGAATATTCTATTATTTTTAAAGGTTCGCGCCAGCGACACTCCCCCCTCCCCGTCCAATATTCTCTTATGCATCTCACTGACGTGTCGTGTCGTGATTAGTTCGTTTTGAGGGGCCTATAGTGTGAGTCCCATCAGGGCTTAAAAATGAACCCATACAGATGCGACACATCAGTGTCACGCACAGATTTAGTCGGATTTGTGTGTCGTTAATTTTAATTTTTTCATAAAATCATTTTATAAATAGTTTACAAAAATAGTTAAAAACTATTAAAAAAAAATATTTTTTTTATTAATAAAAATCTATTTTTTTATGTATAAAAAATTGTTTTTAAAAACAAAAGAATAAAAAACTTAAAAAATAAATAAAAAAGGAAAAACGGAGATCCGGTAAAATACCGGTAATATATGCCGGTAAGCAGATCAGTGCTCTTTAAACTTACTTATTGAAACTATGCCATCAATAATCAACTAATATAGCTAGGTTGGGAAAGTGACCATTGAATTGATTAGACAACTGAAACCTAACAACGCATCCTATAAAGTATTCAAAGGCCTATCAACATTTTCTTATTAAAACTTCCTATATTACAATGTGTGAACACTCACAACCATTAAAAACTACATTTACTTGGAACATAGACAACAAAAAATTAAAAACATGTAAACGTAAAATTAAATTAAATTCAGTAATACTTTAGCACAATATATTATTTATAAACATTGAGGTCTGAATGTTAAATAAAATAGAAAAAGAAATATGGTAAATACAACTCTCTCGGCACAAATATACAGCTGCTTTTTCTTGATTCATGGTGACTGGTGCCATTTTATGCCCAACATTTGTCCCAAATATACAAAAATATGGTCTGAATATGAAATAAAAAAGAAAAAAATATATAATAATACCATGGTTACTGCCGCCATTGACCACCAGTGGGTGTTCCGCCAGCGAAATGGTAGTCCCATGATGATATCTTTCCCTTGTTGTTTCTTTTTTACCTCTGGCTCCTTTTTCTTCTTTATTCTTGAACGAACTATAATTATGTTATGAATAAAATTCTCATTTAGAAAAATAAAGAATCTGATTTATTGAGGAATACATATTAAAATGAGAGGTGAAGTGTGCGAAATATTAGCGTTCTTCCTGAAAGAAATGAAAAAAAAAAGAACACAATAAAAACGTAAAGTACTAAACAAATATAAATAAGGATTTCAAAAATTTTATTCTTTGAAACCTATAAATAAAAGACTGATAATGAAAAAACAAAACTCTGAACTCAATGAAATTAGCAAAAATATGGTCAGAAGAAAGGGTGGGAGAATTCACAACTTGGAAAACCATAAACAAATATGGTTAATACCCACCCACTAAGATTTTGAACATGTTCAGATCTGCTGATAACCAAGTCAAAGATATGCACGTGCCTTTTGGCAGGTGATATGTTAGTTCCTAATTTGATGGGATTTTGGTTTGGTTGCTGGCTAATGGGTCAAGGTTTGGGGTAACTGAAATCGGGTTTGGCGATATGGATTCGGATATGTTTCAGGGTATCTTAGTTTCGATTGGGCAGTTGCTGGGTTTGGATATGGGTTTGGGTAGGAGATGAGATAGAAGTTCGTATTTGATGGGTTACCACAGGTGGGTTGCAGGTAGGAGGTCGGTGGCTGCCGGAGTGGTCTGGTGGGGCTTTTCGCCGGCGTGGAGAGGCTGGAGCCGCTGGGTTGGAGGAAAGAAGGATGGGATTTATGGGTATTCAAGTAGTTAGGATTTATCTTAACAAATCTGAAGAAAAAAAGGTTATACCTTACTGAGACGTCATGCTAAGGTGAGAGGGAGTTGTAGAGACCTACAAAAATTCTAAATCTACGCTAAACCGGTTAGATAAAAAAATCAATAACATCTAAAAAACTAAACATTAAATCGGTTAGAGGTAAAAAAAACTAAAATCAAAACAAATGAGAATGAGAGAGGATAAAGAAACGGTGAACATGAGAAACAAAAATATGAACCAAGCTGGAAACACATCAAACCTCGAAACAAAGATTCGTTGCTCGCAGACGGTCAGAGAGAGAGTCGGTAACTTTGGCTTGGTTAGGCACCACTTCTTGAGAGAGAGAGAGAGAAACCATCTCTTCTTCAGTTTTGTGTGAAGAAATTGGTACACTCTTCTTCGGTTTTGAGCTCCTTTGGGAAAAGTGGGAACCATCTCGAGACATGGGATAGATGGGAAGGGAGTGGGTTTGTACCAGAGAGTGGGTTTGTACCAGAGAACATGGGCTCTTGGCTCTTGGCTCAAGCAGCGCAAAGATGAATCTCAACACTCTAAAGATGTAAGCTCAACCGTTAGATAGAAAAAATTAGATACAAAACCTGTTTATATAAGTTTTGTATACAATGACTTATATGAGTTTTGTATACAAAGACTCATAACCAAAGGATTTTAAGGTTGTCCAGGAGGGTATTGCAGTGTTCAGCTGGAAATAAGAGTACATGTAATTAAGGTTGTCCAAGTGGGTGTTGCATTGTTCAGCTGAACATAAGATTACCCTTCTCCTTTGCCATGTCTTGAGTTTTATATGATGTGGCATCAACCTTTCCTCCTTTGTTGTATGACATGGCGTGAATAGTAAAAACACCCTCCTGCTTTATTTTATATATATATATATATATATATATATATACTGTTTTTGTACGGACTGTCCTGTATTTTAACAGTGCGGACTGGACATGTGTCACCTGGTGGTGAGCCAAAAAAAAAGAGAGAGAGCGCCTATAATTTAGCCAATAATTTCTTAGCTCACCGCGAGGTGACACATATCCAATCCGCATTGTTAAAATGCGGGACAATCCTCATAAAAGCAGAACTATATATATATGTTCTCTAATGTAAGGAGTCCTTATGGTGCAGAGCCCGATACATACTATTTTTTTAAAATAGTAAAAAAATGAATTTTGTGATGAAACTTCATGGATATGATTTCCACGCTGAAAAGATCATTTCCAATTTTTTCATCAAAAAATTCAATAAAAAGAACATTGGGATGAGGTGATATGTACGATGAAACTTCATGGATATGATCTCGAGAGTGAAAAGATCATATCCATGAAGTTTTATGAACTAATTCAATCAATAAAGTGGCTGACGCCGATCCAATATCTCAACGGTTGAAAATGAATATTTATATCATTTTTTTTATATATCACTTCATCTCAAGGGGTTTTTATTGAATTTTTTGATGAAAAAAATTGGAGATGCTCTTCTAATCGTGGACATCATATCCATGAATTTTCATAAAAAACAAATCATGTTTTTACTATTTAAAAAAAATATTATGTACCGAAGTCTGCATTATAAGGAGTTCGCACTAAAAGAAGTCCTTATACTCTCTTTCTCTCTCTCTCTCTCTCTCTCTATATATATATATATATATATAGGGAGAGGTTCAAAAGTGAACCAAAAGAATGAACTTTTTAATGAATCTATTAAGAAATTAAAAATTGATCCTTAATTTCTTGTTGTAATTGGTTCGCGCCAGCGGGGGGATTGAAAAATTATTTATTGCTGCTGGCGCACACCAATTATAATAAGAAATTAAGGATCAAATTTTTTAGTGTCTTAGTAAGTTAATTAAAAAGTTCATTCTTTTAATTCACTTTTGAATCTCTCCCTATATATATATATATATATATCACTTCATGTTGGCTGACTCTTTTGAGTACCGTGGTCTCAACCACTTGAAGTAGATCGACATGTGACGCATTTTCTTTTCTGTTGACTCGTATCTATTTTCGTAGTTTTGTTCGGCTAGCTTTCATTACTCTACTACAATGTTTTTGAATTGTCAACTATATCCTTGCCTTGCCGGTGGATTTCTTGTCCTACTAAATATATTTATTTGTGCACCATTGTGTCTCTATATAGATGTCTCTATATATAGATGAAACAAGCTTTTATGTTTCCCGTTTTGACTTTTGGCATTCATTCACAAGCACCACAAATTTAAAAAGCGTCTCATTAACAAAAATAAATAAATAAATTATTGGCGTGTGATGTTTGAGGATATATTTAAGCTCACTGTGTCCTTATTAGCCATGCACGGAGAGGTGATACATAATTCCGTATTTTAAATCTCATGAATGTTAATTATGCTCCAATCATCTACAATAATCGGTGCCTCATTGGGTTACACAAACTTGCAATCGATTTTAGGTTATTATTCATTATTAAATCATATATTCTATTAATTTCAAATTAAGAATTCTATTTAAAAAAGCATCTTACCAAATTCTATGATAATATATAATTTTTAATTTTGATTATTGATTATTTCTTGTAAAATTTAAATTCACATAACGATTTGAAATTTGAAACGGAAAGAATATTAACTGCCAACATTATTAACTACTGGCTGAATGATTTACCAAATCATGTCCCTCTTTGATATTAGTTTATACTTCCAAGGTCATTTTGGTGTCTTAAAAGTAAGGCCTGTCTTACTTTTATTCACTTTTTCATCTATGGTTTTGAAGAACAAAACATAGGTTAGATTATTGCGATAGTTTGGCTATTATTTGGGAGAAATAGTAAGATATGTTTTTGGGTGGAGCCACCGAAAAGAATTTGCGAGTGAAAAGTCTTGCCTGAGGTGAATCTTTTTTAGGTCTT
The DNA here is from genome assembly GCA_949130495.1 of Sambucus nigra. NCBI lineage: Eukaryota > Viridiplantae > Streptophyta > Magnoliopsida > Dipsacales > Adoxaceae > Sambucus > Sambucus nigra. The sequence continues at coordinate 553,491,974 of OX422216.1, forward strand.
TTTTGAAATTAAAAAAAATAATCAAAATAATTAACTAAGTTAATATCACAATTAAATTTCAATTGGATGAAGTGTTAAATTCAAGAAAAATATCTTCAAGAAAACAAACAAAATAGCACAAATTGCTAATCTATAATAGCAAAAAACTAATTCACCACAATTCAAAAAAGTTGACTGTCAAATATAATTTAAGCTATAATTCACAAAAGAGATATATGTAAATAAGTTACAATATTTACATTATTATTTTCCCATCAAGTTATCAGTTACAAGAATCATATAAACATATAAGTTTAAAAAAAATGTATAAATTGTTCCAAGGTACAAAATATTTTGACAATTAATGAGTTGACTAATTTATTGTTTATTTATTTGTAAATTGTTAAATTATTAGCGAGAGAATATATCAACAACCAAATCAAAAGGAGTCATTATCATATATTAATAGTTTTGAGCTCGTAACAGCTAAATATATCGATGAGTTTGAAATAGGGGTGCATACGGTTCGGTTTAGATCGGTTTTGGTACTAATCCAAGAACCGAACCGACCTGGGTCGGTTCCAAATTTTTGGAACCGGAACCGAACCGACATTTATACAGAACCGAACCAGCGGTTCCCGGATCGGATCCGATCGGTTTTCGGTTCCAAAATCATATTTCATAACTAATTTTTTTTAAGATGAATGTGTTTCATAACTAATTTTTTTGAAGTCAAAATAACTTAAGTTAGAAACTCAAATAATCACAAAAATATAAATTACAAGTGCTAAATATATTAAATAAATATATATATGTAATTATAAATCGGTTCGGTCCCGGATTGGTTCGGATCGGATCGATTTTCGGATCGGATTGGGTTTTTTTACCTTGGAACCGAGAATCGAACCAATGTATCGATTTTTTTTTTCAAACCGGAACCGAACCATTGAGCAAAAAAATCAATCCAAATTAAACCAATGCAGTCGATTTATCGAATTTTCGATTTCGTTGTGCACCCTAGTTTCAAATGAGTTTGCTATTGTAACCGGTTGGCATGGACATTCAACCTTATCAATGTATAGTACTTTTTTTTCCTTTCAATTCCCGGATGGGACACTTGCCCACCGTTGCTAAACTGCGCTAGTAGTTGTACCACGTACGCTAACATGCAAAACAAATGCCACATAAGTCTTTAAAAGAGTGAACTATGAAAGAAGATAATAGTGCATTGCATGTGTGTCACATGTCTATAGGGGCGTTTCCAATATTCATTTTCATCAAGTTTTATCTTACAAATGCGAAAAGGGTAGGCCTTCCTCAAAGTCATATATGTTTTTACGTGATGTGGCGGATGAGTAAAGATCATTTCTAATGATCTGCTTTTTTTAAGTCTTTACGAAGTAATTCTATAATGACCCAAAAATGTGAATCACAATTAATGATTCGTTGATATGATAACAATGTATTGATTAGTGTTTTGTACCCCCATACCCTAAGGCCATCTATAGTGGACAATGTAAATGTATAATTTTACACATTTTTGTTTAACAATGGGTAACAAAATGTATAATGGAGGAGAGAGAAAATATTAAGAAAATGTAAATCTAAACAATCGATACACAATGTGCAAGTGCCCCCCATGCATTCTGGGCGTTAAACATATATCCGTCCAGTCTGGGCGTTAAAAAGATTACCGCCCAGATTAACTTTTTTGATATATTGTCCGCCTAAATTCATTTTTGAAAATCTGCACGGTAATATGTTAGCCGCTCAGATCTGAGCGGTAAAAAGGTTAACCCCCAACAGGCGCCACGTACCCTCTTTGCATTGTCCCAGTATAAAACTTCCACCAACAATCTAAACAAAACAATATAAATTTACATATCCACGTACTCAGTTTACATATTACCACTACAAATGGCCTAACCAAAGTATTTCTATGTTAGTGAGTGACTGATTTTGCGTCACACTCAGTCTCTCATTTGAAAAAATCTACCAAGATAAAAGTGAATATTATTGTACTTGTAGATAATTTTTGGGAAAGTCTATCCCCAGACTCTTATATATTTTCTTCACATCCTTTCAATGTCTGAAGACATTATTACCCTTCACGCTTTTAACTTTTTTTTTCTTAAGCTAATTTTGAAAATAAATAAATAAAAACTTATAACTAACTTTGATAAAACAAAATACAACCAACTAATTAAATCTATTTTTGATTAAAAAAACAACAGACTTTGATTTTTTTTATAAAAGTACATCTAACTTTGATTAAAAAAAACTGTAATTAACTTTGATAAAAAAAAGAAGCTACAACCAACTTTGATAAAAAAAAATACAACCAACTAATTATAGCTAACTTTGATAAAAAAAAAGTTTAGAGTTAACTTTAATATAATAAAAGAAAAAGCTGCAACTAACTTTGATAAAAAAAAAGCTACAATTAATTTTGATAAAAAAATAGTTAGAACGAACATTGATAAATAAAAACAAGCAACTAACTATGGTAAATAAAAAAAATTACAGCTAACTTAGATTAAAAAAAATTATAGCTAACTTTGTTAAAATAAAAAAAATAAAAAAAAAACTACTGATTTTGATAAATAAAAAACATTACAGGTAACTTTGATTAAAAAAAAGGAAGAGGAGATAAAGGTGTGACGCGTGATTAATTAATTGAGCGCAACTAATTCATAAAGGTTTAAATACAAGTCAATTGGGTGAGTCCGGGAATATTACCTTTATGAATTAGTTGCGCTCAATTAATTAATTATGCGTCACACCTTTATCTCCTCTTCCTTTTTTTTCAATCAAAGTTACTTGTATTTTTTTTATTTATCAAAATCAACAGTTTTTTTTTAAATTTTACCAAATTTAGCTGTAATTTTTTATATTTACTATAGTTCGTTGTAATTAGTTGGTTGTTTTTATTTATTTATCAAAGTTCGTTCTAACTTTTTTTTTATCGAAATTAATTGTAGAGTTTTTTTTTTATCAAAGTTAATTGCATTTTTTTTATCAAAGTTAGTTGCAGCCTTTTCTTTTATTTTATCAAAGTTAACTCTAAACTTTTTTTTAATCAAAGTTAGCGATAATTAGTTGGTTGTTTTTTTTTTATTTTTTATCAAAGTTAGTTGTAGCTTCTTTTTTTTTTATCAAAATTAATTGCAGTTTTTTTTAAAATCAAAGTTAGATGTACCTTTTTATAAAAAATCAAAGTTTGTTGTGTTTTTTTAATTAAAATTAGATGTAATTAGTTGTTTTTTTTTTATCAAAGTTAGTTACAGTTTTTATCTATTTATTTTCAAAGTTAGCTTAGAAAAAGAAAGTCAAAAGACTTACAGGGGTAGTAATGTCTTTAGACATTGAAAAGATGTGGAGGGGGCATATGAGACTGTGAGGTAAGACATTCTTTAATGTAAAAAAATTTCCAATTAGGCAAGAAAAAAAAAATCCACAATCTTTCTTTCTTTAGTAACAAAATAGCTCTAGTTAAGGAATTATTTGCACAGATTATTTCGAAAATGAAATAATATACACATTGCACAAAAAACGTTTATAGAAAAACAAGTCGAGAAGCCTTAGATGGTGCAAGTCGCATGTGAGCAATGGTATGGTCTTTCGTGCACTCAACTCATTGTTTAGTTACTTTTTAAACTTTAAAGTCTCCCAATGCTTGGCCCACACATTTCCATGAATACATACATTCATATTCTGTTGCAAGATTCCATGGAGATAACAAAGTATCTCTATCACTTACAACCCAACTAATATACTATCATCCTCTCTCAATAAACAATTTAATAATATGACAGTATGTTAATTTTTCTAAAACAGGCAGTTTAATTTTGGGCACCCCCAAATATAACTTGGCCAGCTCAGAAACAAATTTTCAATCCAATTATTTGTTACTCAATATTAGCCCACATGCTGTGTTGCAACCCCAATATGACTTCCTCAACACACTCTTTATTTGTGTATAAATTCTTCTTGGAATCAATCTCAACCAAATTAGATCCTTTCTCTTCCTATTTTCTCTATCTCACACTTTTTCTTTCTCAAGGCTAGAAAATGGCCAGCTTGAGTAGACAATATGCTTACTCAAAGATGGAAATTGAAGACCCTGAAGATATAAAGCATAGAAAGGCTCAGTTTATGATCTACAAAGTGTTGAAACATGCAGATTGTCCAAGAAGACGATCGTCGTGGTTTCGAGTTAGGATTTGCAAATTGAGGATGAAGATTGGAAAAACATTAAAGAGGTTAAGAAAAAGCCTAGTTTTAAACGTAGGTGCAGCTAAAAATGGTGTTTCTAAACAAGTTATTAGTAAAGTGAGAACTTGGAAGCGTTTGTTTGGTGTTAGAGAGAGGATGGTTAGTCTTCCCCCTATGTTCACTTGATGTTGTTTGTCAAGAAAATTGAGGGTCTTTGGGTTGGTTATATTTTCACGCAACATTTTTTTGTTCGTTGTTGCTGTTTTTTGGGTTATTGCCAAGAGTTTTCTTGGTAATCATTTTCATATAAAGAAATCAAGAAGTTGGGAGTTGTAATCAATGTTTTCAATTTCAGGTGCGTGTTACGTTAAGTTTTGGAGCAGATGTAGTTTGTGTAAGCATTTGGGATACGTGAATTTTGGGCACACTTGTAAATTTACATAAGAAAAAAAATGGAAAAATAATATAAAATAAACAAAATAAATTGCAGTGATTACTTTGCACCTTGAAATTCATAAAGTTCTTCAAGTACATTTAAAGTTTAATTTTGTAAATAGTCTTACCAAAATATACACTTTTGCATATCTAAATACAATGTTATGTTTCATATTAATACAAGTACATAAAAAGAAGGTTACAGAAATTTGATGATTTTTTTCCCCTGAGACGGGCAATTTAGAGTTGTCGAGACCTTTAGGGATCAGGCTCAAGCTAAGATGGAAAGACTATTAAGCAAATAATTTTTTTAATCTAGTCTATTAACATATATACTCTTGTAATCTTTCTTTTCTTTGAAGAGGATATATAACTCCTGAATTTATTAATGGAAGGAAAAAAAGCCTCTCCTTAGTCGTCTTACAATAGAATCACAAGATTTGTCTAATACTATGTAGGTCTAACTTATCTATGTTGAAGATACCTTTAATCAAATGTGAAAAATCATTAACGCCCTGTTTGGTTGTCTCAAAATTGTAAATTGACTCATTTATAAATTGGTCAATTTACAAATTGATCCATTAATTGTGTTTGGTTTCATTAATGAAATGATTCAATAATTGCCTCATTTTAACTCATGTGTAAAATTTGAAATTGGATCATTTCACAAAAAACGTTAAATGCATCCATTTGAAATAGGAGTCACATAATGTGCATGCTCATTTCTCTCTTTCCTTCCCTTTCCAACACACACACACTCTCACACACACCTAATTTGTTTTAATCTTTTTTTTCTCATAAAACCTTAACATCAATTTCAGATTACCAAACATTGTCTAAAATTGGATTTAAACTCATTTCAAATCTACTCATTTACAATTCATTAATTCAAAATGAACCAATTTATATAATCAAACAATTTGCACAACCAAACAGGGCCTAAAAGAATAAAATAAATTGGATTGTTTTGTAGTTGAAGCTAAGCATGCTAAACAATCTACCACATTGTTGCTTTGTCTCCATATATGAAAATTTTGACTCTGGCTAATCTTCATCATATCCATAATTTCATTAATTTGAAGTTTACCCTTCCATGGAGGTTTTCACTGCCCAACAATCATATTATAAATAGTACCAATTTTAATGGCTATAACTTCATCCATTAAACTTGTATTAATTATGATCACTAAATATAGAAAATGCCATCTTGAAATGTCCTTTAGCACCTCTGAGGATGCGACCTATTCCACTATCACCTGGATTTCCATTGCTTGATCTATCCACATTCAACTTAAAGGATCCTTTTGGAGGTGTAATCCATTTGGTGATGATGAAACTTGGATGTTTGGGAAGAACTTAAGATGGAAGTCATGAATTATTGTAGAGGTTGTCTTACTAATAGGGCTTATTGAATATATGAGAAATACTAATTGCTGATATAGGGTTGTTGAATTATTGTAAAGGTTGTCCATGCAAGTTTAAAATAAAAGGCCTTGTTGACATCTCCCAAATCCATCACCTCTAGACCTCCTTTAGCATTTGATATGCAAATTTTGCTCCAGCTTACCCAAGCATTCTTTTCACCTCTTAATCCATCTGATCCCCAAAATAATTTGCTAAAAATTGCTTGTATTTTATTAATAATGGCTTTAGGGGGATTGAGAGCATCCAGAGTGTATATATGAATAATTTCTTGAATTAAATTGCTTGTAATTTAATTCATTTGTAGTTAGACTTTACATCAATTTAGTTAGATTGATTGACTACTGAGTTAGTTAGGAACTCAGCCCAGTAGTTCATTTTCCACATTTTTGTTTATCTGTTATTTCAATTTTCCCTTCCTATAAATAGGAAGTTCTTATATTGTTTCGTAACAACAAGAAATTGAAAGAAATCTTTTCATTTCCACATATCAAAATTGTAAAATGGTACGATAATTTTCTCAGAGAATCACAGTCTCCAAACAGATCATCTGCTTCAATTTAATCCTTTTCCTCTAATTTTCAATTTGTTTTTATTTCCAACATCTTTTAATAGATCATTTCTTATTTTTTTTCATCAAAAATTTCTTTTAATTCTCATTCTTGAGATAAAGATCATTTCCATCGTGCTTCAAATTTATGTTTTTTCTTTCAATATCTTTGTTGGAACTACAAAGTTTAGTCTATATGTAAACTTTGAAAAAAAGTGAGAACCCACCCATAAAAGCTATGGCTGAAATTCAAATCATTTCCCCCCACTATGCCATTATACATACAGAATCATTACACCATCTTGTGTACAATCATAAGGAGAGAGCTTAAGCTTTGAATTTCAACACATATGACAAAAGAATAAATAAATAAATGGGAAAAATTCTCTCTGCACACACCCTCAACCAATCCATATATAGAGAAAAAATTCTTAGTTGAAAAAAATGAAGAAAGGGAAACTCTCTCCTAGAATTCCTTCTGAAATATTTTATTCACGAAAATATTTATTTCCTCAACTTCAATATTGTGATATTGAGCAATTAATTTCGAATGTGTGTTAATATGCTATATAACTACAGTGCATGGTTATACGAAACAGAGTTGATTCTGGGCTTCTTTTATCTTGGGGATAATGCATAAAGAGGGTACAACCGTGAAACATCTTAAAGAGAGTGACCTAGTGTAATATCCTCTCCTAATATTTCATTTAAAGTTTTGTATAAATTATAATGAAGTGGGGTTGATGACAATTGTAGGAAAATTACGTTAAAAAATTAGAATTTGGAGAAAATAAAAAGAAAGAAGGGTTCAAACGAGACTACCGTCGTTCGAACGAGGTTTGGATCTCGTTCGAAGCACTGGATTGAGCGAGGTTCGCACGAGATCCCACTGCCTTACAGTCCCAGGTCGTGCGTAGTTCGTGCGAAGCCATATATTGAATGAAATGGACATGCCGTTCGAAAGAGTCTCACATCGTTCGAACGACGTGCCTCGAAAATGTTTAATATGACATGCCCTTGTGCGTTGTCACGTTTTCGTCCCCTAGAAAATTGACTTGTCGAAATCTATTAAGCTCAAATGGGTAAAAACGGGATTTGGGTGGATTGGGGGTGTTTTATAATGGTTATTCGGCTCATTTAGACCGATTTTCGGTTAACAAAAGGAGAGAGAGAGAGATGGGTGGGTCTTCCACCATTTTTGGGTGTTCCTCCACCTCTCCCCATCACAAATCACCATGCTAACACCACACCTCTACCTTATATCCCCATATTTGTTATGTATTTGGACCATATACACCCATTTCCACCATTGTTTGGCATAGCTATGAATTTGTAAGCTGTTATTGTGAGTTTTTTAAGAAGATGAATATGGAAATTTCATGGAGTTTGAAGTTGGTTTTTAAAAGAGTTTTGTTTGGAAGATAGATGGAACATGCTTTTGGGTGGGGCAACCTCCTTGAGGGCACCATAGGAGGCGTGTGGTTTCCATCTTTCTTGACATTCCATGCCTACAATCGATGGAGCTTCCTTGAGGTGGGAAAAATCTACTATTAGATTAAGACTTTATTTTATGTGTTTGTAGTCTTGATTGTTAGAATATTAGGAGCATGATGCTTAGAAAATGATGATGATTTTTCTAGCAAAATTAATAATAAAAATTTCTATGGAATAAAAATGTTGAGAAGAAAATATCATTTTTGTTGAAGATAATTGAAGAATGAATATTTTAAGGTTTCTTGAAATAAAGGTTTGGATTTTATGAAAATGATGCATTTTTTTAGAAGTTAATGTAAAGAATTTATGGAATGAAATATTTGAAATACTGTTGATCTTGCTAAAATAATGGTGAAAAAAAGTTCTAAAGTTTCTTGAAAAAATGGAGATTTTATGAGAAATGGGACATTTGTTTGAATAAATAATAATGTCCTTTAATCTTGAAAAGGTATGATTTATAAGTGTTATGAATTTCTAGGATAAACCATGTCTTCAACCCATTTAGTAGGATTTTAGGATTTAAAATTCATCTTTCAATGCATATAAACTTGTAGTATTTTGATGTTAAACATGTAAATAAGTTTAAACAAGATTTTAAAGGGTTTAAAAATGAAAAGAAAAGAAAGTAGAAATTTCAATCTCCAAAGTGTATAAGAAGGGGTTAAAAGTGTGATTGGCATAAAGTTGTAAGACTACATGCAATAATAAAAGGAAAATGCTATTTTCTTGTAAAAGTAATTTTTGAGTATAATTAAATTTCTTGAATAAAGAACTGTCTAATTTGGAAATATGGTTAGTGAAGATTTTGAATAAGTGTTAATGGTTAAACATTGAAAAGTTGGCGTGTGTAACTTAATATAATGTTTAAGTTACACACGCCAACTTTTCAATGTTTAACCATTAACACTTATTCAATTGGCGTGTGTAACCTTTTAATCTTTTTTGAGTAACTTTTATATCCAATTGAAATGAAAGTTACTCAAAAAAGATTAAAAGGTTTTAAGATGTATAAAAACTATTAAGAAGTTAGTGTGGGTAACTTAATGGCGTTTTGGGAAATTAAAACTTGTGAAAGTGGAGTAAAAGGTAAGTTTGAAAACAAATGGGTAAAATGGTAATTTTATTTAAAGTGGAACATTTTGTGAAATAAAAATATTGGAAGAGGCGTTACACAAATTGGTTTTAAATGAATATAATTTTTAAAATGAAATCAAAGTTAAAGTGTAAAGGACATGAAATGATAATTTCAAGGTGTAATATGAGTTGGGGTGTAACCCTGGGTTTGGCTTCGGCCGGATTAAAAAGGAAAGAAGGAATGATGTGGACATTTGTAAAATATTAAAACACATAAATGAACACAGATAAACCCGAGATAATTAAGGGAGGGCCCGGAGGCCTGGGGTGAAAGACCCAAAATCACTGGTCAGAGTATATGGTGGCATCGTCGGCGGTGTGGAGCCCGTTAAAGTACGCAGGTTATTGGATGATTCCGAGAAAAGATAAATGAATAACAAATATGTTAAGAAATGGGTTGTATGGTGGAATTGTGTTAAGACAACTTAACTTGAATGAATTAATGAATATTTCGGTAAAGGTTAAAGTAGACAAAAAATGTGTAAATTAATTAGTGTCCATAAAATAAGGAAATGGTAAAGTATGATGGTTAAGTGTGTGAGTCGAGCAACCTAAGAATGTTTAACCAAAATTAACACAAGCGTGTGTTATGAAAGGTTTTCAAAGGTTAAATAAGTATTTCCTAACACAGTGCTCGCGAGTGTTGAAAGGGTGATTTTCAAATGAAAATACCAAAGTAAATTGTTTAAATAAAAAGGGCAATCTAGGTAAGAAAATAGTTTTCGTTTAAATATAGCGTGGTTGTTTCAAGAATTTAACCGTGGGTGTTAAATAAAAGGTCTAAATGTCAAGTTAAAAAAGATGGAGTCCTTTATGAGATTAATGTAAATTAATTGGACCAAAATAATATTTTCGAAAGTAAAACAGTCACACACACACACACACACACACACACACACACACACACATATATATATATATATATATATATATAGTTGCATATGCATGTAGGTATAGCATGTTAGAGTCTTCTTTCTGTCATTCATTTCTATACTGTATTTTGTATATTCCTAGTGGGTATTGACTCATAGCCTCATATTTGTTGTTGCAGGTTGGGTGCGGATTCATATTTTATGAGCGTTACATAGTTAAGTATTTTATTTAATTTTACGTTAGTAGCTTTGTATGCTTGGACTCTAGGGGTGCTTCCTACGGGTCCCTCCCGCAGTTTGACTTGAAGCTGGAATCGCATGCTAAACAAGTGAAACGTTAATTAAAAACAAAGTAGGACTAGTAACATTATATGGGTTGTTTCATTGCACTTCACACCTAATGCTAAGATCAGATCGGGTTGACTACAGGTAACCCATAAATCCAGGCTAGGGTGTTATAGATGGTATCAGAGCTCTACGTTCAAGGTTCCTTTCATGAGTTACGTAGTGAGGTTGGTATTGGATCTTTTGACGTCGGTTCTGGTGTGGGACGGTCATGCTAGCTTAGTGATGGTTTAGTTTGCGTCCTAAATGGTAAAGTCAAAGAGGTTATCACGATAAGTAAGTTAGTGCCAAGTGGAAAGCGATCAATTCGATAATTATTAATCCCTTTTATGCTTCTGATTAGATTTGTTAATAATTTACCGGTGTCTATGCAAGCTAACAATGGTAACACCTTAGTTGTTAGTGTGAGTTGCTTATGTTCCAACCTTTGATGATGTAGAGCCTTCTGAGATGTTAATAGAGTGAGATGAGGCCCACTGGGCAGGTGGAACTAATTGCATATAATCAACGATATAGGTTAATGGTTAAGTTGTCGTGACTAAGCACTGATGATTTGGTGATTAAAAGGTAAATATCCCTTAAGTACGGAGCTTACAGGTCGTTAACATCAATAATGTAATTAGAAAAATTCGATCCTTGGGTTAATATCACGATTGATGATAGTCCTATGAATATATGAAGTTGTGCAGGACAATAACATTAACACCATGGTCCTTTACATAAGATGTATTATGTGGTAACTTTGATGATGAGAGTAGCCTTGGTAGTGGCAACAATGAGTAGTGTTCGTTGCGATCTACCTATAAAAGTTATATATTTCATATATGGAGGTTCGATGATTGGGTGGCATTCATAAGTATTGGGTCTATTATATCTTGATTATAATGTGGTGTTGAGGATTAGGATCCCTCGTGGCATCTGTGGTGTAGTCCTTAGTATTCATAGGCAATACCTGACGTCCCATATCTTACCAAGATCTATATAGTCATGTTAACTTGTAGATTATCACATGGTATAACGTTTACATAGAGAGGCAATGTAGTGATCACAGTTGAATATTCATTGAGGATTAGATGAGGCAAAACTTGAGGTTTACAGATTGTAGTCAACGTCTTGTATCTTTCCATAATCCTTCGTGGCGTTGGTTGTTGATTGTACGTGGAATATGGTCACAACCTTTAGGAAGAAAGATAAGATTAATACCTAAGTATAAATGCTCATTTTAACCGTCGAAGTAATAGATAAATGCGAGGAAATCCTTGTGTGAGTGTGGTTTAAGGGTATGATGGAGTTCCCGTAGGACTAATTGTGTGAGGCATCCTTGGGGATAAAGATCGAATGTTGTGACGCCTTGAGTTGTTTGATGGTTAAGGTGAACTATAGGTAGAAACTCTTAGGCTAGTGTCATTACAAGCACCGAATAATCGCGATATGTGTATTGAAAGGTTTGTAGACCGCACCTATAATGGTAAAGGTACATGTGACGAAATCTTATTGGATTTGGGACTTTTACATGGGGTGTATTTAGTGTCCTTAGGAGGCCGATTAAGTCTGGTAGAAAGAATCATTAGCATCCTAGTAGTGATTGTGTTTAAGGTTCAGGAAATGATCCCAGATTGCCGGTCAAGTTTTAGAAGAATTGTATAGTCTATGTGCCGGCTGCGATTTCTCAAATCGGTTTAGATGGGTGAGTGTAATCCCTAAGGTAATATTATGGCTTGTGTCATTATAGGCGTGATGCTTGAATGTCGTGAAATAACTAGTATTGGTGTTATGACACTCGATTTTGATGTGTAGTAGTAAATGTATTCGCAATTTAGGTTGATGAAGTCGAGTGGAGATTTGAAATGGCAACCAAAATGGGTGATATCTAAGCATGATAGAATGTTGGCGCATGTCGATGGTATACACTAGGATAGTCTTATCAAGGTATGGATTAGTTATTGGCACGTCTTGCTAAGATGTTACGAATTTGAAGGTCTTATTAAGGTATGGATTAGGATAGTCTTATCAAGGTATGGTGTGGTCGCCATGTAAATTCAGTTTGGGTAGAACCTGAAAGTGAGCTCAGTTGCAATCTCGTGTAGTCAAAGGACAGGGTGAGGTGAATTCCTCTCTTGAACTATGTAATGCCTATGAGAATTTGTGATTTTGATCACGATATGAGAAGGGAGACAGTAACCTAGGTGAAGTAGGCTAGTGACGTCGTCATTGGTAAATGTATTAGGTCAACATAGGTGAAGTAGGTCAGTGACATGACTTCTAGCATATGGCGTGGGCTCGTATTCGTAAATCATAGTTGGATGCTTATGGGTAGAATTTATTAGGATGGTTGAGTGTTTCTTCAGACTCTCGTAATTAGGGATCGGTATTCTCACATATGTGGTAACTGGGATTGGTGCCATGTCACTGTATGACACGGTTGGTCTTAGTAAGGCATGGTTGACCGAGTATGGTCAATACATCTCGGTAACTAGATATGCCTTATCTGAGATATTCTTTCTATTGTATAAAGTTATGTTTACGGGTAGCTACACTTTTGGCCACACAGGTTGCTCGTAGTATTGGCTTTTCTTAAGATTAACGCCCTTCCGACTGACCAACATGATATTCAATGGCTTAAATTACAAAGAGCGTCATGGTGACTTGAGGTTATGGTATAATGTTAGAAATAAAGGAAAATTTATCATGGTGATGCGAATCCACAGTGAATGGATAAGTGTGAGACTCAAGTGAGGGTTCTAAGGTAAGACACCTAGGGTCGTACTAGGGTCATCAAAGTGCCATAGCGAAAGGTATCATCCTACAACACGGTGATGATTTAGTAGGTGTATTACTTATCAGAATGAGAAATTAGCATTGTATGGGCAATGGCCAGTTCATGAAAGTCGTGTAGTCGGGATAGCTCGAACATTCGTGGGATGCAGGATGTGTAGTCCTAAAATAGATTTGATTTTTCATGATGAATATGATGACTGTTTGCATTAAGGTTTACATTGGGTAAGTGTCGATCGCTAGAGAGGGTTGCCTATATATGCACCGATATACCTTGGGTACTAAAGTAGGTACGACTATAAATTATTTGGACATTATCAACAAGTGAGTGGAGACTCGAAGTTGGTTAGGTAACGTTCATAGTTAGAGAAATAGTGAACGGTAGAGCATGTTGCATGTTGATTATTTGGTGACAAATCCCGTATGGGGAGCTTAGTGTGACCTTATCATTGGGAAATTTGATGATTTTATCTTGGAGGAAATCTATGGCTTAGAATAGAAGTTGGTGAACCCAGTAAGCTTAAGGATTGACGGATCGAGAATTTTGAGGATGAAATTCCTTAAGGAGAGAAGTTTATAATACCATGCGCTAATATTTCATTTAATTTTTTTTGTAAATTATAATGAAGTGGGGTTGATAATAATCGTAGAAAAATTGTGGGCAAAAACTGGAATTTGGAGAAATAAAAAGAAAGAAGGGTTCGAACGAGACTGTCGTCGTTCGAACGAGGTTTGGACCTCATTCGAAGTAGGGGATAGAGCGAGGTTCATGCAAGTTCCCACTGTCTTATAGTCCTAGGTCACACAAACCCATATATTAAACGCGATGGATAGGTCATTCGAACGAGGATTATGCCATTTGAACGACGTGCCTAAAAAATATTTAGTCTGACTTGTCCTTGTGTGCTGTCACATTTATGACCCTTGGATCATTGAGTTGTCAAAATTTGTTGAGCCCAGATGGAAGAAAATGTGATATGGATGGATTGGGTGTGTTTTATAAGAGGTTTTTATCTCATTTAGTCTCATTTTGGGTTGGAAGAATGAGAGAGAGAGAGAGAGAGAGAGGTGGGCCTTCCACCATTTTTGGGTTTTCCTCCACCTTTCTCCACCACAAACTACCATGCTACCACCACACCTCCACTTTATATCCCCATATTTGTTATGTATTCCACCATATTTGGATTATATACGCCCATTTCCATCATTGTTGGGCATAGCTACGAATTTGTAAGGTGTTATTGGGAGTTTTAAAGAAGATGAAGACGAAACTTTCATGGAGTTTAAAGTGGGTTTTTTAAGGGGTTTTGTTTGGAAGATAGATTGAGCATGCTTTTGGGTGGGAAGACCTCATTGAGGCCAATTTAGTAGGTAGGTGTGTGTGGGTGGGTGGGGGGGGGGGGGGGGGGGGTTGCCATCTTCCTTGACATTCCATGCCTACCATTGATGGAGCTTCATTTAGGTGGAAAAATCTACTCTTAGATTAAGACTCTATTTATGTGTTTTAAGTCTTGATTGTTAGAGTATTAGGATCATAATGCTTCGAAAATGATGATGGCTTTTCAAGAAAAAATAATAATAAATTTTTTTATGGAATAAAAATGTTGATAAGAAAATATCGTTTTTGTTGAAAAAAATGAAGAATGCATATTTCAAAGTTTCCGAAAATAAAGGTTTGCATTTTATGAAAAATGGTGCATTTTCTAGAAGTTAATGTTAAAGATTTTATGAAATGAAATATTTGAAATAATACTGATCTTGCTAAAATAATGGTGAAACAAGGTTTCAAATTTTCTTCAAAAAATGGAGATTTGATGAGAAATGGAACATTTGGTTGAAGTTTTGAAGAAATTATAATGTCCTTTAATCTTAAAAAGGTATGATTTGTAAGTGCTATGAATTTCTAGAATAAGCCACGTGTTCAACCCATATAATAGGATTTATGGATTGAAAATCCATCTTTCAATGCATATAAACTTGTAATATTTTGATGTTAAACACGTAAACAAGTTTAAAGAAGATTTTTTTTAGGTTTGAACATAAAAATAAAAATAAAGTAGAAATCTCCAAAGTGTATAAGAAAGGGTTAAAAGTGTGATAAGTATAAAGTTGTAAAACTGCATGTAATAATGAAAAGAAAATGGTAGTTTCTTGTAAAAGTAGTCTTTGAGTATAATTAAATTTATATAATAAAGAAATGTCTAATTTGAAAATATTGTTAGTGAAGGAATTGAATAACTAATAATGGCTAAACATTGAAAAGTTGGCTTGTGTATCTTAATAATGTTTGAAAGATTAACACTTACGAAATTGAAAAGGAAATAATGGAATAAAGATACTTGCAGTTGAAAGGAAAGTTACTCTAAAATGGTTAAAAGGTGTTAAGCTGTTTAAAACCACTTAAGAAGTTAGTGTGGATAAATTGATGGTGTTTTGAGAAATTAATACTTGTGAAAATGGAGTAAAATGTGACTTTGGAAATAAATGGGTAAAATGATAATTTTTTTAAAGTGGAACATTTTTATGAAATAAAAATATGTGAAAAGATGTTACACAAATTGGTCCTAAATAAATATAATTTTTAGAATAAAATCAAAGTTAAAGTGTAAAGGATATGAAATGATAATTTCAAGGTGTAACATGAGTTGGGGTAAAACCCCGGTTTTGGCTTCGACTAGGTAAAAAGAGGAAGAAAGAATAATATGGACATTTAAAAAATGTTAAAGAACATAAAAAGGAACTCGGATGACACCGGGATAAATAAGGAGGAACCGGAGCCCTGGGGTGAAAGACCCAAGATCATTGGCCAGACTATATGATGGCGTCGCCGACGGTGTAGAGCTCGTTACAATATGTAGTTTATTGGAAGATTCTGAGAAAAGATAAAGGATTAAGGAACATGTCAAGAAATGGGTTTTGTGGTGAAATTACATTAAGACAACTTAACTTGAATGAATTAATGAATGTTTCGGTAAAGATTAAAGTGGATAAGAAATGTGTAAATTGATTAGTGTCCATAAAGTAAGGAAACGCTAAAGTATAATGGTTAAACGGTTGAGTAGAGCAACCTAAGAAGGTTTAACCAAAGTTAACACAAGGATGTGTTGTGAAAGGTTTTCAAAAGTTAATTAAGTATTTTCTAACATGGTGTTCACGTTTGTTAAAAGAGTGATTTTTAAATGAAAATACTAAAGTACATTGTTTAAATAAAAGGGCAATCTCGGTAAGGACATGATTTTCGGTCAATAAATCCTGGTTGTTTCAAGCATTTAATCATGGGTGTTAAATAAAAGGTTTAAATGTCAAGTTAAGAGAGAAGGAGTCCTTTATGAGATTAATGTAAATTAATCGGACTAAAATAATATTATCAAAAGTAAAACAATTTATATACATATATATATATATATATATATATATATATATATATATATATATATATATATATATATATAAGGTTGTTGCATATGTACGTAGGTATAACGTGTTAGAGTCTTCATTCTGCCGTTCTTTTCTATATTGTATTTTGTATATTCCCACTGGGCATCGGCTCACACCCTCATATTTGTTATGGTAGGTTCGGTGCGGGTTCATAATTTGAGAGCGTTACACAGGTAAATATTTTATTTAATTTTACGTTAGCAGCTCTACATGCTTGGACTCCGAGTGTGCTTCCTATGAGTCCCTCACATAGTTTGACTTGAAATTAGAATCGCATGCTAAACAAGTGAAACGTTAATTAAAAATAAGAACTGGACTAGCAACATTATATAGGTTGTTTCGTTGCACTTCACACCTAATGTTCGGGTCAGACCGAATTGACTACGGATAACCCATAAATTCGGTCCGAGCCGTTACACCTAGTTAACCTAAGAATCGTCTATAACAGAGTTTATAAACAATTGAGGTAATATCGTTTTATTGACATTGTACTATATTTATTTGGATTCAACGCATGTGGTGCATATTTGTGATATTCGTCTGAGGTGACAATTTAATTTTGAGTAGTAGACTAAAAGTAAATACTGATTTTATTATTTAATTTCTCCATAGTGATTTTTAATTACACTATATAAATTGTCCCAATAATTTTAAGACGAATTATATCTACCTTAGATATCGAAAAAAAAATCTTGTGGGCATATATGATTATCTTTATGATGCCTAAAATAAAAAAAAGGCCCAGCAAATTGTTGCTTCTAGAAATTATAATTTTGACCTTGTACCTCTAGAAATGACTCTTTAACCCATGAAATTCCAAAATATTATATTTTTCAAAGTAGAATAATAATTTTTGGTACTTTTTTCAATTCAAAATCATTCAATAATTTCGTTAGAAACTAGAATTGAACAATAATGAACCCCATTATGGAAATTTTTTAAATAGGTTAATCCTATTTTTGGTTATGAATGTGAAATATTATTTCACACAAGATGTTATTGTTGAAAATGGAATTGTATACCTTTGTAGACAATTCATTTAGAGCCACTTGTGGTTAAGAAAACAAATTAAATTTGTTATATGAAAACAAATAAAAATTTGTTATATGGAATCAAATTAAAATTTGATATTTGATAACAAATGAAAATTTGTTATATGAAGAAAAATGAAAATTTATTATATGGATTTGAAGGGTAAGTAATAAACACTGAAAATTTGATATTTGATAACAAATGAAAATTGTTATATGAAAACAAATGAAAATTTATTATATGAATTCGAAGGGTAAATAATAAATATTTTCACCTTGTGCTATGTTTACTACAAAAGAAATTTGTTTAAGTATTTTTTGAATTGTTTATATGAAAGTGTAGTTGGTATTTTCCAACCACACTAAAATGATCGATGATGAAAAAAAATTGAAAATTTTATTATGAATTTTAATGGAATACCATCTCAGTTATATGATGATATATACACTGAAATTTTGAGAATTTTTTCATGCATATAGTATGTTCAGATTCTGAATATTTGTCTTACGAATTTCTAAAAAAATGAGTTGTATATCCTTTGTTATGATATTTACAAATGTGATGCGCAATGCTGAATTTTTTGGACAGCTTATAGTAAAACAAGTTTATCTTAACATGTACTTAATAATTTTGAGTGATTCTAATTTTTTATAAAACTAGTTCGTAAAGGATAAATTCTGAAAAAATTCAAAAATTTTAAATAAGCCGTTTGGTTGTAGTGAAATTTCAAACTAGAAGTTTTTCCTTTTGAACAAATATGTTGGACAAAGATATTTTTTCTTAGAAAAATGTGCCATGTAGTGTATCCAACGGTTTCAAGATATTTTGAAACCTTTATAAATTAATTATTAAAGTATTTATGAACTACTTAAAAAAAATTGGACTCAAATTTACGAAAGATGAATTTTATAGAGATTATATGAAATAGTATGTATTATTTACAATTATTTGTGCAACCTATGGAATTTACATATAATACGTTGCACCTCATGCGAATGATATAATCATATTGAGTTGATAATTCATATTTCAAACTTCATATTGAGTAAATAGAATTCATACGTCGAAATGATAATAATTGGAAAATTTTATCATAACTGAGTTTGGTACAAATATAATTTTTACTTTGGTAAATATATTCTAATTGAATGATTTGGAATAGATGTTTAAACTTTAATATGAAATATTATCTTATATATATTGTGAAAAATAATATATAAAAGTGAATTTTTCATTTATTTAAGAAATAGATTGTGTAATCTATATGTGCCTTTCAGATACTGAAAATTTGAACTTATGAATAAAACGAATGGACATGTATTTTTTGAATCAGCTATACTTGAAAGAATTAAGCATGTATTAATTTAAGAAATAAATTTAATTCTTATTTAATGATGAGTTTAGATTCTATTTTTATGAGTTGAAGAAATAGTGGGGGCACATTACATGCAGCTTCTCAATGCTACACCTAGAGAATAGTGGGGGAACTCAAGCGAGTACCTCTTAGCTATAATTGATGAACATTTAATAGAATATAAAACTTTGGTGTTCAAGATAACTCTTAATTTTTTGAGTTGTGAGTTAAAAATAAAATCTTTCTTATGCTATTAAAAAGGATTTCAAAAATCCTTAGAGAAGTCACATCATAAATGATTGATTGAGTTCACTCGAATGAACTATAAATTAGTTTATGATTGACTTATCTTATAACTTTAAGATAATAAGTGCATACACATCCTTTAAAGGAACATTGAGACTATTATCAGTTATGAATATGAGCTATGTTTAATAGCTAAGATTCATCGATGGTAATATAACTTAGTTATACATGTTGCAAATTAAATTATTCTCATGAAAATCATGAAGCTTTATTTAATATGATTGCCACTGATATTATACATGATGCTGAGTTAAAATTAAATGTATATAGTATCGTTTTTTGAATGGTGACCTAGGTAAGGCAACTTACTTGGACCAATTCGAAATTGGAGAACTTATTCTTATGGAAGGCACCAATAAATGGCATTATATTTTGATAATTTTTAAATCCTCAAATGAGATTGAATTGATAATGTTATAATAGGTGTTTACCATTAAGTATGTTGAAATTTGAAGGCACGATTATTTGTTTATCCAAGTATGATTAGCTAATATTTGGTCCTGATATTTTATTTTCAACAAAAACAAATTTATGCTAAGTCAAAGTGTTGACGTATGGGGTTTCGATGAAATAAGAATATTACTTGTTAATACTACAAGGTTAAGATGGATGATTAATAAATCAAGTAAGCTAAAATTTTAAGAATATATATTTAATAGATATATGCTACTTGTGAACCATCTTGTATTCCACATAATCTAAGTATGAATTACTCAAGAACATTATATACGGTGTTAAAAAAGATGAACATACGAACATCTTAAGTAGTCTCAAATGAGCTATTAAATACAATTAACTTTAAATTGTTTATTTTTTGTGAGTACTATGAAGGTTTATAATTGAAAAGTTCATTCTTATGCTATCGAGAAAGGTTATGTGTTTTGATAAAAACCATGAACATGGTATTGATTTTGAATATATCAATGGATATGTGTCTAACAAATATTATGCTGTCGTCTTTTGGAACTCTAAGAAATATTAATTATTAACAAAATTAATGATGGAGTTTATGGTGATACAATTAGCTATGGATAATGGGAAAATAAAAGGTTGAAAGACCTATTAGAAGATGCCCTTTTTGGGAGAGATTGATACCAATCATTTTATCCACAATAATAGAACCATGACTGTAGTAAAATTTCAGAACCATTATCACAACACCAAGAACGACAAATATTTCATAAGCAAAACATAGTTTGTGTATTTAAAACTAATGAGTTATGAGTGTGGAATATGTTCGGACTGATGAGAACAAAACCTAATTTATCCTTTAAAGAAAGGACTAGTGTAGGAGAAGGTGTTTAAACTAGAAAGGGATGAGACTAAAGCCCGTTGATATTGATTTACCTATGGTCACAACCTAACCTATAGACTGGAGAGCCTAAGAAATAGATTCAAAGGGTAAAAACACCTCACAAGTGAAATGAGTTGAATCTTGCTAATTAATTGTATACGGGTTTTATTTTGAGTCCATCCCTATAAAGCATGATATCCTGAATGGAGATAAGGTTGAGTTAATTATAACTCTTAATGAAGATCTATAGCTCTATTTTGAGTAGGGTACCTAGATTGGGGAGTATCCTTGATAGACTCACCTATGTGAATGTGAAAGTGTGGCCTCTTTCTATGATAATTTTGGGCAAAATTTCCTAGAGCGTTCACCAACTGGAATAGAAGCATAAGTTTGTAATGTGTTGGCTTGAGGACTAAATCCAAGTAGGGTTGTGTGTGAGATATTTTCAGAGATAGAGTCCAACACTATGAGTTACTCTAGTATATTCTGAATCATCTTTAGTACGTAAAGGTTCAAGTCGAAAGACACCTTTGCTTATGCACAATTCTTTGAATTTTTGCTCAATAAATTTACAAAATTTACAAGTGGGGGAATGTTTGAACCGTAAACTTTTGTCTATGTGTAAACTTTTGAAAAAAGTGAGAACCCACACATAAAAGCTACGGTTGAAATTAAAACCATCTTCTCCCACTATGCCATTATACATACGTAATCATTACACCATCTTGTGTACAACCATAAAGAGAGAGATTAAGCTTTGGTTTTTAACAAACTTGACAAAAGAATAAATGGGAAGAATTCTCTTTGCACACACCCTCCACAAATCTATGTATAGAGAGAAGTTTCTTTGTTGAAAAAGAAAAGGAAAGGGAAACTCTTTCTTATAATTCCTTCTGAAAATATTTACTTCATAAAAATATTTATTTCCCTAATTTCAAAATTGTGATATTGAGAAATTAATTTTGAATGGGCGTGAGTATGCCAGATATTTACAGTGAATGATTATATGAGACAAAGTTGATTCTGGGTTTGTGTTATCCTGGGGACGACGTGACTTTATACTACCTATACAAAGAGGGTAGAACCCCAAAACGTCTAGAGTAATCTAGTTCGCAACTCAACCCAAGAATCATCTATGACATAATTTATAAATAATTGTGGTAATATTATTTATTTTTATTGTGCAGTATTTATTTGGATTCAACGCATGCGGTTCATATTTGTGATATCCGTAAGAGGTAACAATTTAATTTTGAGTAGTAGAATTAAATAATTAATTTATTTTTTGAGTTCTCCATAAAACTCTTCGATGTGATTTTTAATTACAATATATAAAAAGTCCCAATAGTCTTCATATCAAATGGATACTGAAGTGAATCAATATAACCTTGATCCTCTGGAGAATTTATCAAACCCTTATTTTCTGCATTGTGGTGATAGATATGGTTAAGTTCTTATTTCAGAGTAATTTACATGTGAGAACTATCAAACTTGGAGTCGATCAATGATCACGGATCTTACTGCTAAGAATAAAATTGGATTCATTGATGTTTCAATTCCTCAGACACTCGAGAATAGTCTGCTCTCATTTTATTAGAATCAATGTAACAACTTAGTAGTGTCATTTATTTCTCAATTCACACTCAAAGGAAATTGCACGTAGTATCATCTATATTGATATTTCTCATAATATGTGGTTAAATCCAAAAGAAAAATTCTCTTACAAAAATGGTCCAAGAATTTTCTAGTTAAAGAAATAAATTTCTTGAAACATATAAGAAGTATTATCTTAAGTGTATATTACGCTAAGCTACAGGCATTTTGGGATGAGTTAACAAACTATGAGATTTGTACATGTGGAGTTGTGAAATATGAGTATGTTATGCAGTTTCTAATGAGATTGAATGATTCTTTCTTTTATATTCGAGGTCAAATAATGTTGCATACCCCCCCCCCCCCCCACCAATCAATATGACTCTCTCTTATCCTCCGAGAAGAAAAACATAGAGAAATTGGCAATTCTTATAATTTAGTATGGATTGCAACCACCCCAATTTTTACTTCCTATGTTCTAGTTAATGATCTAGTGGCCTTCTACATGAAGATAAATAGTCCAAAATCTTGTTCCTCAAACCCTAAACCAATTAAAAAAGATAGACCAATTTTCACACATTGTGGTTTAACTGGTCATACAATGACTAAATGCTACAAGTTACATAGGTATCCACCAGGGTACAAGTTCAGAAATAAATTCCCAAATTCTGTATAAGAAAATCTTGTTTATGGTATTTCAAATCCTCCAACTATTTTACATTCTTCTCCTATTGGCCCTTATGATGCATCATCTCATATATGATTTACTTTAGACTAATGTTAATAACTTATGCATTTCTTGAATTACCAGATTGCTCATTCTCCAATTAAAAATGATCCTCAAGTGCTTCAGTCATCTTCATCCAACTTAATCCAGTTTAGTGTTGTCAATATAATAAATTTTATTGATTCAAATCAATTTGTATGTTCATTTTCCACTTTTCTTCATTTAAGGACATGTATATTGATGATAGTAAATGGATTATATATACTGAAGCCAATGATCACATGACTTGTTTTCTCTCATTCTTTCTAACCTATGATCATGTTCATAATATTCATGTTAAATTGCCCAATGGAGAAACTGCATGTGTTTCTCACATAGCAAACATCAAACTAACTTAAAATATTCTTTTACATGATTTCATATACACTCCTAATTTCAAATACAACCTTATCTCAGTTGGAAAAATCATAAAATCCGTAAATGTTTTTCTATTCTCACAAAACAATAGTTTTATCTAGGACATCACTACTTAGAATGTGATTGGGATGAATGAAAGGTTAGGAGACTTTTACTATTTCAGACCTATTATATTTGTTTCTTCTAGTTCCATCCACTCTCTATCTTTAACCCTAAATAAGAGTTTTCCTTTGACTTGTCACGTGGATAATAATCTTTAGCACTATATGATGGGATATCCATCTCATGATAGAATTCTGCTTCTCAAAGATATTTTACCAAAATTCTATATTTATAATTCTTACGAACCTTGTAATGGTTGTCCTTTAGGAAAATAAAGGTGACTTTGTTTCTCTTATAATAATCACATTTCTTATGAATCTTTTGCTCTAATTCATTCAGATATACGGGGTCACATGGACATTTTCTCGCAATGGCTTCAGATAATTTCTTAATATAATAGAATATTATACTGAGTGTACTTGGATTTATTTAATGAAATCTAAGTCTGAGGTTAAACATTTTCTTCCATCGTTTATTAATTTTGTTGAAACACAATTCAATTCTAAAATCATAACCATTAGAAGTGACAATGGTCTTGAGTTTTCATTAAAAGATTTATTTTCTCGTAAAGGAATAATCCATCAATTGAGTTGTATTGAAACCCCTCGACAAAATTCAGTTGTTGAGAGAAAATCCCAACACCTTCTTAATTTAGTAAGGTCATTGAGATTTCGTTCTTAATCACATATAATGTTTTGGGATGACTGCATTGAATAGTCATTTATCTCATAAATAGAATTTCATCACAATTATAATAATAAATACCCCTTTGAACGTCTTTTTCACAAAACAACATCTTATACTCATTTAAAAGTTTTTGGATCTCCAAGTTTTTCTTCCACTATCAAATCTTATAGACAAAAGTTTGATCCTAGAGCAAGGAAATGTGTTTCCCTTGGTTATGTATTTGGCATAAAAGGTTACAAATTATATGATCTTAAATCTCACCAAATTTACAAATTTTGTATATAGAGATGTAGTTTTTCATCAGAGCATATTTCCTTTTGGATCATCTAGTCTTTCATCCACCCCTCAAGATCATATTTGTTATTATCTGGTCCTCCCAAATATCATTTCATCAGATACTGACAATTTAGATTCCCCAACTATTTTTAATCCTACATAATCCACTTCAACTAATTTCCCTTCATTGGAATTAGATATCAATCTTCATTCTTCCTCTCACCCTCCTAAGAGGTCCATTCGACCCTATAAACCTCCATCATATTTGAAATATTATCATCATCATCTTGCTTCATATATTCCCTATGCCTTACCTTCATCTCGTAATATTACTTATCATCAATTGTCACGCACCAACCAAGCCTTTCTTTTATCTATATCATCTCACATTTAACCAAAAATACTATCATCAAACTATTAAATATTCTGAGTGGTAAAAAGTTATGGCAGTTGAAATAAAAGCTCTAGAACTCAATACCACTTGGATTTTTACTTTTATTCCTCTTGATAAGTATCCCATTGGATAAAAACTGGTATACAAAATCAAACATAAATCCGATGGTACTATAAAGAGGTAGGGAGATCGATTTGTCGTTAAAGAATACACCCAACAGAAAGGAATTGATTATATGGAGACATTATATCCTATTACAAAATTGGTCGCCGACAAGATATTGTTAGTGTGGGGTGCAAACTATAACGACCTAAACTTTCGGCAACCCAAATAGGCCTAACGTGCTACTCAAGGCAGAATTTTTGTCACGTGGATAATTATGGAGATTCATTTTTATTATTTATAATCTTGGAGAAGATAAATGTGGATTAACCAATGAGACAATCAGCAGTTGGAAGAGTTCGAACACGATTCAACCATTCTTATTACTATAAATAAAACCCTCAACCTGCGAAAAAGGAGCATGCAATTCTGAAAAATAAAAAAGAATTAATAGAAAACTGAGAGGCCTTCCGTGGAGTAAGGCATTAGACGAACTAAATCTGTGTGTCATGATATTATATTATCTTTAATTTATTTGCTACAAGAATGAGTAATTGTGATTTCTTAAACTTATAATTGACGTCGTCTTTGGTAGGTGATTCTTTTTTCTAAAAGTAATTTAAAACTAATGGGTAAAGCAATGTATCACACACACAATGCATCTATTACTGGTGACCTAGGAGCTGGGTTGTCCTTACTCAGAGTCATATTTGAGGTTCATGGAGATAGAAATCCATGATTTCTCCAATGAGAGTAGCCTTGTGATCAAAGCAACAATCAATCAAGATCAACATAAATCTCCCGATTGGTCGACATTTATGAAGAATGACTCCATCAACAAGAGGAAGCAACACATCTCCTGGTGGAGGAAAACGCACGTCTCTAGTGACGTTTGGAAAAGATGGATAGAGAACTCTGTAGGGTAACTTGTAAGAGACATGGTCGTACGCGTAGTCCTAAGGCAGTAAGACTCTCAGTTGAGGAAAGACTTTAGGTTGCGAACATGATTGTTTAAAGCATATGAGTCATCTAATAAGACAAAAAAAGATGAATAACACCATAAGCATGATATACACAGTCTGGTCTGAAGAGAAATGGATCAACACCTGTCTCATCATGGGGCTAGATACAAAAAAGATCCGACAAAGAGGGAACTTATAACTTAGATGCAGTCCCCATTTTCAAGATATATACAATGGAAAAATCGACCCTATAAATTACGTGCTCCAGTATAGGCAAGCGATGATTGTGGAATTATAACAACGCTCTCATGTGTTGTATATTTCCATTCAACATAGGAGGTGTTGCCCTTAAGTGGTTCAAAAGGCTACCCCGTAGGTCGGTTAAGAGCATCAAGTGACTGGGAGAGAATTTCATAGCTCGCTTTATAATAAGTATTTCACACCCGAAGAGGAAAATTTATCTCCTCACTATGAGGAAGAAACTCCAGGAGACTTTACGAGACTATGCCAGGCGATATTGGAAAACCTTTATAGAGGTTAAAAATTTCTCAGAACAAGTTACCGCAACATCGTTCAAGATAGGTGGGACACCCCGCGCAATTAAATACTGGGTGATCAATCCTTTATTAAATTAAAACATAAAAATCTCATATGGTTCATTGTTAGCATCATTGTCGGAAACTATTTAAAGTTTACTAACGACCTAATTTTCAAAAATCTGGTGCCAAATTGTATCTTTTATTAAAAAACAACATGCGAAACTAAGTGTAATAACCAAACCATACACACAGTAATAATCTTATTCTATCTCAAGATAAATCGCTGAAATAAATAATACTGAATAAACCATTGATTCCCAAGTCTATTAAAAGTCCAACGAAAAAAATAAAACTGAATACACAGTCTGAACTGATATAAAAAGTAATAGCTAATGGGGTAACACACCCAAATAAAAACTGAATAATAGATACTACTCTAGGATTGAACAACTGAAGCGTTTAATCCAAATCCTGCAAGTATCCACAAGTAAAGCATCTACGCATCCCTAGAATCGTCAAGCTTGGCGACCCTATGGCTGGACACCTAAAATATTTTGGAAAAAATAGATAAAAGAGATTTGACACGTGTAAGAACCCTAGAAAACCTTTTGAAAATCTTTAGCAAGCATTTAAATCATAGTTTAAAAGAAGTTATTGATTACACATGTTAGTTCACACACACTCCCTTGAGTTCCTCACCTCTCATCTAATGTGCACACCTAACGTCGCCAACTTATCCCACCCAGTTATGATACCCAACCTAACTAGACCTCATAAGCATCTAACTAACCACTATCGTGTTTATCCCACCTGTACCGTCCATATAGTACACTACAGTATACCCTTAATTATCATTTAGCCTTTTGTTTAGTCTCTCTTTAACTCCACCCGTTCCACCCATATAGTACATTAGCCGTAAAAGTAATAATTAACATTTCCCATATGTTATTATTAGACTATTTAGTTAACATTTCACATATGTTACCACTTAACTATTTCATTAAGTACTCTACTTATTTTATACTTTAGATATACTCTATCGCTTTCTATTATTACATATAAATAGAATGAACATTACTTTAGATATATGCTATCTATCTCCCCTACTATTACACATAAGTAGAATAAATCACACCATTATATATATCACACTATATATATATATATATATATATATATATATATATATATATAAACACACACACACACACACACACACATAAATGCAGCATCTGCTAGACTGCCCATCACGATTATCTTTTGCGTACTCTGCTATCAAGTCTAAGTACCTCTCGTACAAAATCAGGAACTACCATTACAGAATGTCTCCTCAAATAATAAATCAAACAACACACAATAGAGGCGAACATAGTTCCAAGCCTATGGGTCAGTCACATACCTAACATACCTAACTGACCGTCAATCTAATCGTACACCCAGAGAGTCATCGTACCTAGGTTCTATGTTCTAGGGCACAAATTCAGAACTCACTGGAATCGTCAAGGTGGGATCACCCTTTGTGTGGAACCTCTCGTGATATTAGGAAACGAAGGTCTGTTCACACACAAAAGAAGCACATAATAGGAATACACACAACCTATCCATATGTCGCATATAGGCATACACATAACCTAAAAATATAATCCGTATACACCCAAACTATAATATAGTTCGTATAGGTATACACACAAGCTATAAATATAATACGTACATAATATATATTTCTTGAATACTCAATGTACTATCGATTCACAATTATAACATCTTATCGCATTTTTCCAAGTACTAATATCTACCCGAAGGGCCCTAGTTACCCCTTAAGTTATTTCAGTAGTTAATTAACTCATACTCTACTAGTATACATCATAGGTTCACTCATACTCTCCTTGAATCCGTTCTCATTCCCTCAAATTCGTTATTTTACAATTCATGTCCAATAGGTATTCGCCTTAATTATCTTGTTATGCCTAAGCCTCAATCACACATTAGGCCGACTATAATTCAATATATGCCTCATTATAGTTTAGAGATGTCCCAAAAATTTTCCTCTTAATCATTCACAAATTCAAGGCTTAAATAAGGAAAATTTGGCAATTATTGGTAACTGAATCGAGTTGTAAATTTTCTAGCAGAATAAACACCCTATAGTAAAATTTCAATTTCTCCCTATAGAGAACTCCAAATGACCTCATTCAAATCTCATTAGAAATATAAGACATAAAACTTTATATACATATATGTCCCGCACTCTAATTCTAAGCACAATTAAAATGGCATAAGTTTAAAGTAATGTGAAAAATTCTGGCTGATTACTATGTTGACAAGTTAGACACCCTATAGTAAAATGTCTATTACTCCCTCTACAGAACTCCAAATGACCTTATTCAAAGCTCATTGGAAAGATAAAACATAAAAGTTTCTAGAAATATATGTCTAACACTCTATTTATAAGCACAATTAAAATGGCATAAGTTTAAAATCACGTCCAAAATTCTGGCATATGGACATCTTATGTTCATCAATTAAACCCTAAGCCATTCAAGATTCATGTTGTTCAACCAAGAACCCATAAAGATTACATCTTAATCATCACATATATTTTAATTTCATTTTATCTTCATGTAAGGATCCATTATACATAGAATTCTACACCGAATCATGAGTTATATTCATTTTAATCCTAAGAACATAATTGAAATCATGAAATTGAAAACCCTACACTACAAGGGTATTTTATCTTCTTCAAAAAATATGCAAGATAAACACTTGCCTTGCATTTATAGGTCTGAATTCATTTCAGGATCATGAGGTTTCTCTTTCCTGGTTTCGATTTGAATTTCGGCACGTAAGTGGTGAGAATTTATGTGGAAAACCTAGGTTTTGTTCTCTTCTTCCTCTCCTATGGCATCTCATATCTAATGTTTATATTAACCCTAGCCTCTAACTCAAAGAGGAATATATAACCTTTTTGTTTTAGGAGTTCTTCCTACCCTAATATCTCAAATTATTGAAACTCCCTCAAACGATGCTGGGCTAGTCTAAGATTGCTCGAGGACCTAAATAATACACCCGGATATACTATTCTAATTATTTTGACCCATTCAAAAATAACCATGAAATCTAAACCATCATCCGAGTCACTCTATACAAATATCTCGTTGTATACAAATATCCTATCTTGACCTCAAATTAGTCCACATGGAAATTTTAGTTGAGGTCTAATCTAATTACGTCAATATCACTCGCTATAACGTCTATTAATTTTCACATTTTATTTACAACATCCTAAGTAAATTTATCTCATAATATTGATATTATTCTCTCCCGGTTAATATTTAATAGTCACATAATTATTACATCAACAATAATCATTATCTCCCAAAAATTATTTAATTCCATCAAATCACGGCACACGATAATTTAAAATTTACTGAATTAATTAATTTTAAGTTACTTAAAAATACGGGGTGTTACATACTTCCCCCCCTTACAAAACAATTTCATCCTCTAAATTGGATAAGTTTGGCACTAAAAGCTTCATATAGTTCCTTATACCCTTACTTTAATATCACTACAAACATTTCTATCTCTCCTGATCGCGGGGATTCAACTATCCAGGGCACCCATACACCCTGTACCCGTGCATATCCGTACAAATACTACCCGGCTACACTATCTCTAAATGATATTATAAATATTAACTCCCAGTTATAATTACATATACGTAAAATAACTAAGGTACTATACCCATATCCTAAAGACCAAACCTCTCCCAACTTTAAACATTCACTAAGTTTCATGCGTGGGATGTCTCGCAAAGAGAAATCCAAGATAGGAACCTCCCGATACACTACTACCCAACATTGCCGATCGTCGAGATTTGTTAGTCCCTCAGTCCATAACATGTACCCCCAAATAACTCTCTCCTGATATAGAAGGTCTACTCATCCACTCTCATGTCACAACATCCAACATGATGTTCTCATTATCACTAAGTTCTCAGCGCTATATAAATAATGAGCTATCTCTCTCCTCTCGATAATAAACACAATGCACCCTGAATCAAATCAATAAAAAGTCCCTATGCACCGGGATCAAATGTAACAAGACAACATACTCACTGAAGTATAGGATACCATTATATATATATATATGCGGGATCGACCCTCTTTCAGGCGATGCCTCGCAAAATAATATATCTCACCCTGGAATTAGAAGCACGATAGTCTTATCACACAACCTACTACTGCTCAAACCCTCGGTATCCAGTCACTACACATGATCATAATAAACCTAATTTCTTAACTCTTAAAAGTATAAAATCATAATATAATAAAAAATTCTCTTAATGTCCACTCTCTCTCTCCTACAGGCAATACTGAAGAGTTTCGCTACCCAACGGTAAATACATTCATAATGAGGCTGATATTGCCACTGCGCCAACTAAACCCAACTAACACTCGAATATTAGTTTTTATAATTATATATTGTGACGCACGTCTCACTTGAACTAGTCCTGTCCTCATAAGGATTAGCTACCTGCCTCTCCTGGTTAACCGGTTCCTAAACATAAATCTCGCGCTGGAACTAGCCCAAGATTTGCTGCAATGGTTGAACATCTAGGACTTCATCCTATGTTTTCCCCCTTCCTCACTTTGGGCAATCCTTTCTTTTATGTTCCACACACCCACAAGTGAAACATTAACCCAAAAAATCTCTCTGCCTATGACCACGACCCTATTAGCCTCCCCCATTATTCTCTTAGCCTTGACGACCTTGAGGAACGTGCTGCTGAGGACCCTGATGGCCCTATCTGAAACCCTAACCCTTAGGTTGGTAACTCCCTGGTCTAAACCTCTTGTTATCATCCCCCTGCCAATAGTCCTTCCCATGGTGTCTAGACACCTACTGTTGTGGTGCCTCACTGGCACCTCTCCCTTCGGCTCCACCTGCTTGACTAGATTCTCCCATTTTCTTGCTCCCCTTCAGATGGGAAACATTGATCCTAGCAGTGAAGTAATGTAACATTGATGACATCAATATAAGTCTCTAACGCTGGGTTACCAATCAAATGTTTCCTGATCCTCCAAGTTAGTCCATCCATGAAATTCATCTTTTTTTCCTTTCACATTTTACCTCGTCTGGTACAAATCTAGAAAAATGAGTGAACTCTTGCTCATACTGTACCACCGTGCGATCTCCCTATACCACAAATTAATTAACTTCTTCCTCATCTTTGTCTAGATAACTGAGGGGAAGTATTTATGATCAAACCGCTCCGAAAACTCCATGATCGACATCATATCGCTCTCCTCAGTAGTGGTAGCTGACTCCTACTACTCTAGCACTACTCCCACGAGATTGAACATAGTCATCATTTGCTTTTGTGTATCACTGCACTTAATCATCCAAAGATGGTGATGTAGATCCTTCTTCCATTGGCACGCTATAATCACATTTGAGCTCCTCTAAAACTCTGGTGGGTGGCCCTTCTGAAAAGCCTACCTATCCCTCTACCACTCTGACGACCTCGGGTCGCCTGAACTACTGGTTCCACTGACTATTGTGGCTGTGCTTGTGAAAAGTGAATTGTTATGGCAGTTATGGTTGCGTTGACTGCCTATGCCACTATTTCGACCACCTGTGTCGCCGTCACCGTCCCCTGCGGCGGCTGTGGTTGTGGTACTTGTGGCTTTTGTTGAGCCTTCGTCTCTTCACCAGTCCTCATTGCTACTCTAGCTGGTCGTCCCCTCTTAGGTGGCATCTGAAATCATATAGAATTGTATGAGTTCACCATCAAATATAAATTAATTGGAAAAATAACGTAATTGCGCATACGTAAGGAAGAATACAACAATCCTACAAGAAATCTCTATATCAAAGAACATTAAACTGAAATGTAAAAAGTCACACAAATACTAAGAACACTAGAACCTGATGCTCTGATACCATCTGTGACACCCCGCTCAATTAAATACCGGGTGATTAGTCATTAATTAAATTAAAATAAGAGTCTCATATGGTTCATTCTTAGCATCACTATCAAAAATTTTTAAAGTTTACTAACCACCTAATATTTAAGAAACTGGTGCCAAATTTTTATCTTTTATTAAACAACATGTGGAACTAAATGTAATAATTAAACCATACACAGAGTAATAATCTGATTCCATCACAAGATAAATAGCTAAAATAAATAATACTGAATAAACCATCGGCTCCCAAGTCTAATAAAAATCTAATAGAAATAGTAAAACTGAATACACTGTCTGAACTGATATAAAAGTAATAGCTGAAGGGGCAACACACCAAAATAAAAACTGAATAATAGATCCTACTCTAGGAATGAACAACTGAAGCATCTAATCCAAATCCTACAAGTATCCAGAAGTACAGCAGCTACGCATCCCTGGAACAAATGATCAAGCTTGGCGTCCCTGTGGTTGGACACCTAGAATATTTTTTGAAGAATAGACAAAATAGATTTGACGTGGGTCAGAGCCTGAGAAAACCTTTCGAAAATATTTAGAAAACATTTAAATCACCGTTTAAAAGAAATTATTGATTACACATGTTAGTTCGTGCGCACTCCCTTGAGTTCCTCACCTCTCATCTAATGTGCACACGTAATGCCTCCTACTTAGTTATGCTACCCGGCTTAACCAGACCTCATAAGTATCTAACTAACCACTATCAAGTGTAGCCCACCCGTACCTCCCATACACTACGCTACAGTACACCATTAATTATCATTAAGTCTTTTGTTGAGTCTCTCCTTAACTCCACTCGTACCCATACAATACGCTAGCCATAACATTAATAATTAATATTTCTCGTATATTATTATTAAACCATTTAGTTAAAATTTCGCATATGCTACCACTAAATTATTTTATTAAGTTTCTCTACTTATTTTATACTTTATATATGCTCTATCTCTTTTAATTATTACACATCAATATAATGAACATTACTTTAGATATACGCTATTTATCTCCCCTACACACACACATAAATACAATAACTCCCAGACTGGCAACTGCGATGCTCATTTGCATACTATACTATTAAGTCCAAGTATATCTCGTACTAAATTATGGACTACTAGTTCATAATGTCCCCTCGAACCATAAATCAAACAGCACATAATGGAGGCGAACATAGTTCCAAGCCTATGGGTTCCGCATATGCCTAACGTACCCAATTGAACGTAAATACTATCGTCCACCCAGATAGTCATCATATCTAGGTTCTATATTCTGTGGCACAAATCCAGGACTTACTGTAATCGTCAATGTGGGATCTCCCTCTGCACGGAATGTCCTATGATAGCAGGTAATGAAGATTTGTTCACACACAAAAAAGCATATATTAGGCATACACACAACCTATCCATATGTCATATATAAACATACACACAACCTACCATATAGATATACACCCAACCTATAATATAGTCCGTATAGGTATACACACGACCTATAAATATAATCCTTACATAATATATCTCTCTTGAATACTCAACCTACTATTGATTCACAATTATAACATCTGATCATATTTTCCCTAGTATTGTTCTCTACCTGAAGGGACTTAGTTACCCCTTAAGTTATTTCAGTAGTTAATTCACTCATACACTAATGGTTTACATCATAG
The DNA here is from genome assembly GCA_949130495.1 of Sambucus nigra. Taxonomy (NCBI): domain Eukaryota; kingdom Viridiplantae; phylum Streptophyta; class Magnoliopsida; order Dipsacales; family Adoxaceae; genus Sambucus; species Sambucus nigra. The sequence continues at coordinate 553,526,074 of OX422216.1, forward strand.
GTTCACTGATACTCTCCTTGAATCCGTTCCCATTCCCTCAACTTCATTATTCTACAATTCATGCCCAATAGTTATTCGCCTTAATTCTCTCATTATGGCTAAGCCTCAACCCCACATTAGGCCTATTATAATTCAATATATTCCTTATTATAGTTTATATATGTCCCAAAAGTTTTTCCATTAATTATTCACAAATTCAGAGCTTAAACAAAGAAAATCGGGCAATTATGGGTAATCGAATCGAGTCATAAATTTTCTGGCAGATTAAATACCCTGTAGTAAAATTTTGATTTATCCCTCTACAGAACTCCAAATGACCGCATTAAAAGATCATTGGAAATTTAAGACATAGAAATTTACATACATCCATGGCTCGCACTCTAACTCTGAGCACAATTAAAATGGCATACGTTTAAAGTAACGTAAAAAATTATGGCAGATTACTATACTGATAGATTAGACACTCTATAGTAAAACGTCTATTACTCCCTCTACAGAACTCCAAATGACCTGATTCAAATCTCATTGGAAAGCTAAGACATAGAATTGTCTAGAAATATAAGGATAGCACTCTAATTCTAAGCACAATTAAAATGGAATATGTTAAAATCACGTAACAAATTCGGGCAGATTGACATCTTATGTTCATCAATTAAACCCTAAGTCATTCAAGATTCATGTTCTTCAACCAAGAACCCATAAATATTCCATATTAATCATCACATATATTCTAATTTTATTTTATCGTCACATAGGTATTCATTCTACATGGAATCCTACACCGAATTATGAGTTATATTCTTCTAAATCCCGAGAACATAACTGAAATCATAAAATTAAAAACCCTACATTACATGGGTATTATACATTATTTAAAAAACATGAAAGATAAACATTTGCCTTGTATTTGTAGGTCTGAATTCATTTTAGGACGATGAGGTTGCTCTCTGCTTGTTTCGATTTCGATTAATGAAGGCCCCCGATTTTTAATTTTCTCAATTAAAATATTATTTCCTTTTGTATTTATCAAGATGCGGAAGCGTAAAGAAGTGTGATGGTTCACAAACAAACGAATTGCCAATTTTAATTTTCTTAAACAAATTAAAATTAAACCGAGTGAAATTAAATTAACGCATTAAAATCATTTTCACTTAAACCAAGTTAACTACACATTACCCAAATTAAACCCGTAGAGATTAAATTAAACCAATTTTCATTTTTTTACCTAAGCATGTGTTCTAGGTGATTTTGCAAAAGATAAAATAAACAATCAATCCACTACATCGCGATGTACGACGAAAAACCCAAGACGGGAAACAACCTCGGACGGCCTTAGCCATAAATCCACTAAGTATGGAATTTACAAATACAAGACAAAAAGGCTTACAACACACGACTCGATCCCTCTCAAGCCCCGACGCTTCTTCTTGTGGATACCTCTTCCTAGCGGATAACCTTGGAGCTCCACCGCGGTCTCGAAATCCACCGATCGAACTTTATATGGTCACCGTCACCCAAGCAAGGAGCCTTTATCCAAGTGGGTAATATCGCAACAACCTCTTCCTCTTTCTGTATGGGATGTAGAAGAAAACTGAAACTTCTCTTTGAACGGAAGAGATGAACCCGGTGCCAAATTCCAAGCAAGATATATGAATATGGGAACTTGGAAGAAACTAATTTGGAGTGGTGTATATTTTTCTCTTTGATAAAAACACACTCAAAACATGAACTTTTTGCCTCATTGATTTTACTCACAAAACACTCTCTAGGAGTTAGTAGGATATCAAAAAGATCTTTTTAACAAAAGTGATTCCCGCACATATTAAAGTCTCAAAATAGTTGGTTAAGAATCAAGTGGGGAAATGGGTGAAAACTGCTCAAAACTGCCAGAAAACTGTTCCCGCTGGAAACTCGTTCGAACGGCATTTCGTTCGAACGACATCTCGTTCGAACGAGTCTTCTAACGAAGTTCCAGTATGAACTCGTTTGAAGATCGTTGGAAATCTCATTCGAACGACAATCTCGTTCGAACGACATTTCGAACGAAGTTCCAGTATGCCATAATGGGAAGTCGTTGGCAAGTTCGTTCGAACGACATTTTCGTTCGAACGATAAACTCGTTCGAACGACTCTATCGAACGAAAAACCAGAAGGTAGGAAAATTCAATTTTAGCCCAGAAAACTTTATAAACTTATTTAAAGTTTTAATTAGAAATCTTTTGGAAAATAAAAATGCAGTTTTAGATAATGGGGTGTGGGTATGTGAGATAGTGTTAGTGTGTGCTTAATTTGCACCCCTATAAAATGACACTTATTAAAAAAAATAAAAGAAAACTAAATAAAATAAAAAATTAAAATCTAATAAAACTAAAAAAAACTAACATCTCAAACTAAAATAAAATAAAATTTTATTAAACCTAAAAAAAAATAATTCTAAATAAAATAAAACTAAAATAAATATAAATATATAAAATGAAACCTAATAAAAATTAAATTCCTATAATTTAATCATAATAAAATAAAATAAAGATTAAAAATTAAAAACTAATAAAAAAATAAAAATCAAAATAAAGAAATAGAAAAATAGAAAATAAATTCTAGAAAATTCTAATTAAATCTAAATAAATCCTAAAAATAGAAATGATTCAAACTAAAAATCTAAGAAAAATAATAAAGGTACAAACTCAACACACACTGGGCTCGGGGAATGGTCTAGGCTCGGTGTAGGCTCGGGTTTAGGTCACGAGACTGCTTCGGGGCATCGGATCTCTTCCAGGCAAGCTCAATGAGGATTCTGACTTCGCGGTCTCTTTGATTTCTTCGATGCAAGCTTTTGACCGCTATTGAGTCACAATTGTACTGATTTAGCATTATTTGTACCGCAACTGAGTATTGACCTGCAAAATGATAAAATACGCACATAAGGCCAATTTTTATTAAAAACGAGCGACTAAAATGCCTCTATTCGGGGTATAAAATATACACTTTTTGGTGCTTATCACACCATTTTAAATAAGAAAGAAAAAAAATTTACACTTTAGTGAATTAATTGAACAAATTAATATTTGAATTTAGGAATCGAACTAGAGATAGGTTTTTCCTATATTTAAATATTAATTTGGTATTAAATTTGAGGATTGATATTTTTTCGTTAAATTGATCCTAGCGGATAATTTTTTGAAAATAGTATAAGTCCTAATTTTTCATTCGCACTGTATATTATGTACAGCTTAGGGTCTTAAAAAAATTCCAAAAAATTCCAAAAAAAAATTAGTTTAGTGTTAGAATAATTTTTAGGTTTGTTTTTTTATTGTTTTTGGTGTAATCAGTGCTGGATTAGTGAGAAGATTGAGACGCATTTTATGAACGCGATTCGACAAGGAGACTTGCGTATTGTATTCTATTTCTCTATTCATTTATGTCATCTTTTGATATGATATTGAATGTTGTTTATGCACACATGAGAATGTTTGGCTAAACACCCCGTTCAAGGGGTGGGGTGCACTGCGAATGATATTACTTTAATTAGTTGATTTATTAATTTTATAATTCTAGGTAAATTAGTCTTTAACTGTCACAAATTAATTTATGTAACGAGAGTTAGTAAATTAATTGAACAAATTGATATTTGAATTTAGGAATCGAACTAGAGATAGGTTTTTCCTATATTTGAACATTAATTCGGTGTTGAAATTTAAGGGTTGAAATTATTTTCGTTAAATTGATCCTAGCGGGTAATTTTCTGAAAATAATGTATTCCTAATTTTTCATCGTGTGACAATTTTAAATTAATTTTCTATAAAATATATTATTAAATTTATAATTTTAACGAGAGTTAGATTATCGATTTAATATTATCTCGGAATATTTCAAATTAATAAATTGAGAAATTAAAATAATTGAAAATCCTGTGTAATCCCATCTCTTGACCTTCTCACATATTTCACACTCGGTTGCACATTTTTATTCATTCTTTAGTCCTTTTATCATTTTTAGCATTTGTTAGTAAATTTTCCCCTTGAAATTTGTTTTAAAAAAACAAAAAAAATTATTTTCATAAAAAAAAATTAGAATTGCACGTTTTCACATTAATTGTTTCACCTTGAAAGTTGGATTGATACCCGTACTTACCGCAATACGAGTTATTTTTAGACAAGTTTTGTAGGTACTCAAGGGAATTTTGAGAGTAGCTTTTGCACGACAACGATACATACGCAAAAAGTTCTTATCAAATGGCGCCGTTGCCGCTTTCTTGGCCTGGAGACATGATTGAAGACTTGTAATTTTATTTCTCATTTTTTTATTGTCGTTATTCCTCCTCCCTCCTCCTTAGACTGGTTGTATAGGATTTTTAAAGCTTGGTATTTATTTTGGTGCATTTTGACACCGATTTTGTTTGTAATAATTATTCATATAAAAAAGGAGAAAAGGGAAATCGGACAAGGTAGAGAGAGGGCATCCAAGGCGAGGATTTTTGAAGCCTCTCTACTTTGGGTCGGTAGGACTCCCGGGGACGACTGAGATAGGCGAGATCTCCCCCCGGTCGACTCAACTCGGTCTTCACCCCACGTGTGTAAAAACCGTGGGAGGTACATTTCTTTATCCCTCGCGAATCTCCTATCAGCGAGTCAATTTTTGTGTGCTACTTGCTCCTATATGCTTTTTATTTTTGTCTCGCACTTAAATTGGTTGGTTTGATGAATTAATTTACCTAAGACCTAGACCCGGTCATTGAAACGAGAAGGGATTTCATCACCCGACTCACTCGCTTATCCATTGTATGCTACCCTAGCTGTCATTAAATTTAAAATCAATTAACTAGCTAGCCCCGTAGGAACACATTTTTGCAACAGGCGATCACAAAGATAACTTCCGTGCATTTTGTCGCCCGCGGACTTAATTAAAATTTGACTACCCATTTCACTAATTTTGAAGATAATAATTGGCTATGTGCTCGTTAGGATTTTTCTTGACTCGTGTGTGACCAATTCGATTCTTTCGGTAGTCGGTTTTAGTTAGTTCGCCCATATCAAGAGTCCATTTTCTCCCTTTTTCGAAAATAATCCCAAAAATATTTTCCTTTCTTTTTAAAAATATTTTCAAAAATCCCAAAAAGATTTTTTTTTCTTTCTTATTTAAAATACCAAAAATATTTTCCTTTTCTTATTTTCAAAAATCACAAAAAGATTTTCTTTTCTTTTGAAAAATATTTAAAAACAAAAAAATATTCCTCTTGTCATGGCCGAAGAACGTCCTTTACGGGAATACTTTGGCCATTTTTCATTCTCTCGAAGTTTGTTTGATGATAAGCCCGAATCGACCCTTGATTCATTAATTCAGGGCTTTCACTCTCAAACGCACACCGTTGATACTCCTGTGTCGTCCATGCACCCATCTCCTATTCCACCGCCTTCGGTGCCGAGTGTCAACCCATCCCATGCTTCACCGTGCACATACTGCTTTCTTAGCGATCACTTGTCCCATGAGTGTCCATTTATATTCTCTCCATCTGAATCCACCTTGGAACATGTGCGTCCCTATGACACTGTTTTGGAACCACCCTCGCCGTATTGTCACGACATATCTAATGTCGAGGGATATGAGTACCCGAGCTATTCATGGAGGCCTGATCATCCTTCCATGCAATATAAATCCCAACGCCATGTTGTGGATCCTTACGGTTTCCAACAGTCTTCCTCACCACCTCGTGTACCTCTTATCTATCAGTCCACTTACTATGCTCCTCATGTTGATCACACTTTTGTCCCTCACGGAGATGCTTCTCCCGTGAATGCTACACTTGACCTTGCTCCACACACTTCATATGAGTATTCTCCACATCTTAGTGTTTCTAGCGAGTTATGTCCACCTCACCCACCACTGCCACCCGCCACCACTTCAACACCACCTTGCACAGCCGCTGTCGAGAGCCTCTTACACAAGTTTGCGCACACTTTTCAAGCTCAAACTGAATCACTTCAAAGGCTTGAACAACGATTATATGATTTTGAGTGTGAAAACGAGGCGGATTCCACCCTAAGTCAACCCTTTATTCCACCTACGTGGGATGAGGATGTGTCGTCTTGTGCTACGAATTTTGAGTGTGACCAACTCTATCATCCAGAGAATCTCGACATTAAGACCACCCAGTGGTCCGAGCCCCAAGTTGACAATTGTGTTGACATATCCACTGTTTGTGAGACTGACCCCACACCACCTTATCATTTCAAACCCACCATTGAGTTTCACTTTTCCCCTTCCACCGAATCCATACTTATGCTCGAGTCTACACCTTTTGACCCTTTTATGTGTGTTCCCGAGGAACCCATCATTTCTAGGTTAGCTCTGGCTACGAGTGCTCACCATTTTTCCGAGATAGAATCCGAGATAGTTCCTACCTATATGGATATGGATCCTATTCCACAATGCTTGGCTCACCTTGAGCCCATTATTTCTAATGATTCCTCTATCTTAGATCTCGGTGCCTCGTCTTACCCACCCACCACATTCACTGACGATATTCTTGTGGAGACGATGACCACTCCATCTCTAGCTACCACACTTCCTCCTCCAAGTGCTATTGAGGATCACTCCGCGCCTCATGAGAAGTGTGTATCTCCTACTCGTGAGTTAGATCATCTTCCCCCACCATTTGTTCCGCCTGATCCACCCACTATCCCTACCACCCCACCACTTGATTTGGACCTTGCTATTATGCGTTCACTTTTCACATCTAAGCATTTAGGTCCTCACCTCTCCCCATCCTCCACCCTAGTGCTCCACGATTCCATTTGTGCACTTTTCATTGACCCCACCATCCATGTGAGTATTCTTGATACTCTCCACTTCCGTGACACCGAGCTTATTATTTTATGCGCACCACTACCTTGTGGTGTTGATTTTTTCCATCTACCTCTCCATGGTGTGTCACGGTGCGACTATTATCATCGTCCATTTATAGAATGGTCGCGCACTTTCTCTGAGACCCTCCCCATTGCCAAACCATTTTGCCTCCCCCACCAAATTGAGCACCATTCTTATAGGGCCCCCTTGTTGCCCTCACATTTATGCTCAATAAGGCCCGTGATCGGTGCCTGTTCACCCTCACCCTGAACATCAAGTGGTGGACTTTGCCATACAAGTGCATTGACCTCTTCTTTCGCCTTTATCCAACAAGACTGACGCTTCAGTCTTGTTTGGGGGTGATTCTCATCACCCAATTATTCTGCCGCCCAACACTTTCACAGATCTAATAATTAGGGTGAGAATGGTTTGGTCTGGCTGAAGACGTTAAACTTAGCGCTACCGGGAGGCAGCCCGTTGTTCATTGTTTCTGAGTATGAGTCATATCCTGTTTGAGGGTGGTGTTTCGCACCGCCCAATGATTTTCACATGCTTTATAGACTTGTACTTTTTTGTATTGCATCTGTTCTTCAGGTTTCATCTCTGCTCCAGAATGCGGTACATTTCACTAGTGGTTCATTATGGTAATATCTTTCCTCCCTTGTGCTTTCATTTTCATATATGGTTTTAAACATCGAGGACGATGTTTTCTTTTGTTTGGGGGTGGGAAATTTATCAAACTCGTACCTCTTTTGAAAATTTTCAGAAACAAGTGATTTTAAACTTTTTGTGTAGTTAAAATAAATTTTTATGATATGAGTTGTCTATCATCCCTCTTTTAGAAATCTCGAAATATCCGTGTTTGACCTAAAAAATTGCGCTTTTACAATAAATTAATTAATACCTCTTAAAAGCGTATTTGCACTATGAATTCCTAAACTCGGCAAATTTTGCACTATCACATTTACAATCAAAAGTTGAAGAGTAACTATATTCTCAAGAAAGCCTTAAAAGATCACTAGTGACGACTTAAACCTGTGAGACTTGAGCTTTTCACCTTTTTGAGGGTTTTTACGTATCTCAGAGTCACAAGTTGACTCAACTTTCTTTGGGTACCACACTTAGTCGTTGCATGATCTCATTATTTTTTTCAAATTTGGCTTAATCACTGAGAATGACATTACTTTCGAGTTGTAAGAAACATGTGTCTTGTAGTTTGTCCCGAGCACTAAACCGATTTTTCCATACACATACCATTTTCCCTATCACATTATCATTCACCCATTATCATTTTTCATATTATCCTTATGCATATTCCTAAAATGCCATCCACATATCATTTCCCATCATTGCCATCGTTTTTGAGAAAAAAGAGTGTTTAAAATTTTCCATGTAAATTGTCTTCATTTGTGCTATGAAAAGAAAAATGTATCGCAATAAAAAAAAAGAGTAGAAAAAGAAGAAAAAAAAAATAGAAAAGAAGAAAAAGAAATATGCGATCATAAGTTCAAAAGATGAAGACAATAGCCAATCAAAGTGTGTCACACTCTTCTCAAAAACCCTATCCTTCATATTCTTCATTTCATTATTCCCTCATACCACTCATAAACCCCATTTTCACCGTTGGTAATGTGTTCGGGAAAACGAGAAGATTATATGGTGAATAACTCGACATTCTCGACACAGTGGTTAGCATTCGTTCATGAGATCAAATTTCTTTCATGTATCCGTCCTTTCTTATAAAGTGTGTGAGACGTTTGAACTTGTTTACATTTACTGACATCCTCACACACTAGAGAGATACACTTACCCAATTCTCAGAGAGTTTGATTCAGAGAGATATATCCAGTGAGAATTGAAGTCAAAGCATTGATTCTATAAAGGCAATCTAGGAATTACTCTAATGATACTTAAGATTGCTTCACACTACACATGCTGAACTTTAGGAAGGATCACGCTTTTGGTATTAAGTAATTTCATATCTTATTTTGATAGTTGAATGCAGTGTTCATAGAGGTTCTTTTAAAGTTGGGTTGTATAGCTTTTCATCATCAAATCTGAAACTGCATTTAAATAAGTTTTGAATTTTGTGGGTATATTCACTGCAAACCCTCACGAGACACCACTCGTCCTGTAGGGCAACCTACAGGTTTAACGGCTTGTTGCACATGCTAAGTGCAATCGCCAGTGCCTGCGAAAGTGGCACACTTTTGGTTACTTATCTCTGTTTTCTCTCTAATTTTTGCTCGAGGACTAACAATGTTCTGTTTGGGGGTAGTGTGATAAGCACCCAAAAGTGTATATTTTATACCCTGAATAGAGGCATTTTAGTCGCTCGTTTTTAATAAAAATTGGCCTTATGTGCGTATTTTATCATTTTGCAGGTCAACACGCAGTTGCGGTACAAATAATGCTAAATCAGTACAATTGTGACTCAATAGCAGTCAAAAGCTTGCATCGAAGAAATCAAAGAGACCCCGAAGTCAGAGTCCTCATTGAGCTTGCCCGGAAGAGATCCGATGCCCCGAAGCAGTCCCGTGACCTAAACCCGAGCCTACACCGAGCCTAGACCATTCCCCGAGCCCCGTGTGTGTTGAGTTTGTACCTTTATTATTTTTCTTATATTTTTAGTTTGAATCATTTCTATTTTTAGGATTTATTTAGATTTAATTAGAATTTTCTAGAATTTATTTTCTATTTTTCTATTTCTTTATTTTGATTTTGATTTTTTTTATTAGTTTTTAATTTTTAATCTTTATTTTATTTTATTAGGATTAAATTTTAGGAATTTAATTTTTATTAGGTTTCATTTTATATATTTATATTTATTTTAGTTTTATTTTATTAGAATTATTTTTTTTAGGTTTAATAAAATTTTATTTTATTTTAGTTTGAGATGTTAGTTTTTTTTAGTTTTATTAGATTTTAATTTTTTATTTTATTTAGTTTTCTTTTTTTTTTTTTAATAAGTGTCATTTTATAGGGGTGCAAATTAAGCACACACTAACACTATCTCACATACCCACACCCCATTATCCTACACCAAACACACTCAAACAAACTCCTACACTATTCATCTTCTTCCCACCATCTCTCACACTCTCTCTCTCTCTCTTAATCCTCCATAACCACAAACAACCAAACACCATCAAAACCACCTCCAAATTCAGCCCCTATATCCGACCTAGTCAGACCCGGTTTCCAACCCACTAAACCTTATCCCCGCTGCCAGCGTACCCCCTCTCGTCCCGTGTTCAACCAACCGCTGGTACCGGCAACCACAAATCGAGGTTGACGAACCCCGGACCCAACTCCTGCCCGGACCTCTAATCCGGCGACCAACCTGCTCCGGCTGGCGCGCCCATGACCCATTTCCGGCCGAAATTACCTCCAACCCGCGCCATCACCAATCCCGATCCATCTCAGCACCTATCTGGTCCAAAACCCGACCCCATTTCACCCCAGTCCAACCCGCTATAAACCCAAAAAAATTGGAAGTTCCCCATTTCAAAATCCCAACTCCTACTTTAATGGAACAAAGCAATCTTCCAAAGCTAACAGGAAATCCCAAAAATCTCTCCTCAAAAACAAAGCTTCGTGGGTATGGCTTTAAAAGAAAAGGAAGACCACTTTAAAAAAGGAGACTCTTGACAGCAACAAAAGAGAGAACGTTGAGAGAGAAAAATAGACTGTATATTATGTACAGCTTAGGGTCTTAAAAAAATTTCAAAAAATTCCAAAAAAAAATTAGTTTAGTGTTAGAATAATTTTTAAGTTTGTTTTTCATTGTTTTTTATGTAATCAGTGCTGGATTAGTGAGAAGATTGAGACGCATTTTATGAATGCGATTCAACAAGGAGACTTGCGTATTGTATTCTATTTCTCTATTCATTTATGTCACCTTTTGATATGATATTGAATTTTGTTTATGCACACATGAGAATGTTTGGCTAAACACCCCGTTCAAGGGGTGGGGTGCACTGGGAATGATATTACTTTAATTAGTTGATTCATTAATTTTATATTTCTAGGTAAATTAGTCTTTAACTGTCACCAATTAATTTATGTAATGAGAGTTAGTAAATTAATTGAACAAATTGATATTTGAATTTAGGAATCGAACTAGAGATAGGTTTTTCCTATATTTGAACATTAATTCGGTGTTGAAATTTAAGGGTTGAAATTATTTTCGTTAAATTGATCCTAGCGGGTAATTTTCTGAAAATAATGTAGTCCTAATTTTTCATCGTGTGACAATTTTTAATTAATTTTCTGAAAAATATATTATTAAATTTATAATTTTAACGAGAGTTAGATTATCGATTTAATATTATCTCGGAATATTTCAAATTAATAAATTGAGAAATTAAAATAATTGAAAATCCTGTGTAATCCCATCTCTTGACCTTCTCACATATTTCACACTCGGTTGCACATTTTTATTCATTCTTTAGTCCTTTTATAATTTTTAGCATTTGTTAGTAAATTTTTCCCTTGAAATTTGTTTTAAAAAAACAAAAAAAAATTATTTTCATAAAAAAATTTGGAATTGCACGTTTTCACATTAATTGTTTCACCTTGAAAGTTGGATTGATACCCGTACTTACCGCAATACGAGTTATTTTTAGACAAGTTTTGTAGGTACTCAAGGGAATTTTGAGAGTAGCTTTTGCACGACAACGATACATACGCAAAAAGCTTCTTATCACCTAACACCCAATAAACAAGTTCCAAGCTCCTATAGATATAGAATTGCATTCATACCTTGGGAGCATGGAACTATGGTTTGATGACGTATAAACGAGGAACGAAACCGGCATGATGATGAAGCTTTATACTCTTTGCCTCTACGTCTTCAACAAACTTTTCATAGGCTTGAGAATATTACAATTAAATACAATCCTATGTATAAATATTTTTGTCCGGAATGGAGCCAAAATTATATATGGACTCAATTGGAAATTTGTGTCCTTACAAATCTCCCCCTTTGGCTATTCCGGGACAAAAACCAAACAAAAATCCTAAATGGCCGTCAAGCTCACTAGACTCAAAACATAACCCACCCAAACTTGACTCAACCCAAGGATCAAAAGCTTTGCCATTGAAAGATGCCGCTTTAGAAGAATTCCTGCACACTTAAGCAAATTCATCAAATGCATAGCGAATATCAAAGTATTTAAAGCAATTAAAATAAATACTCCCCCAAAATTAATTCTCCCCTTTATCAAAATGATTACCCCAAGAAGTTAGTTACTCCCTCTAAGTTAAATCTCCAAAACTTAGATATTCTTATAATAGGATAAGAATATCATTCTCCCCCTTTTTGTTTAGGAATAGGCAAAGGATAAAGAACAAATATAAAAGCATGTTGAAGCTTAAAGTGATAAGACATGAAAGCTAAAGTATAAATATAGAGGCAATAAAAACATAACTAATCCAAGATAGATACCAAAACTAAAGTATAAGCATAGAAGGACTAGAAAGCAAGGCGAAGGCAAAACAAAATATAATAGGAGTCTTTCACACTCGTATGGCAAAAATGTGTCATATGGAAACAGAAGTGTTGGGGTGTGAACTAGTAACGATTAAAGTTAGACCCAATCACTTAAAACATGTTCACGGAGTTCTCAATTGATTGCAAACTTCATCACATTTGAATATAACCTCATGTGACAATATAAATTGAACTCAATGAACAAACATACACAATGCATACAAGCCTAGCATATTGATGATTCTACAAACCAATAGAGTTATGACATGAGATATGCAACTAGGATAAACGGACATTGTGCAAACCGTTGATATACCATCCAATCTCCCTCAATAAGCATTTATGGTAATTTTGAATGAATATATCAATCAAACATAGGTCTCGGCAATTTGTTTTTCTTTTTAATGCCACATTTTCTGTTTTTAGGCCTTTGGACCACGTATTTCTTTTAGGTCCATTTCAAACGGTGGTTTACAATCGCAAAGGATCACTTAGTCCTTTCGGAGCCCTTCCCCGTGCACATTTTTATTTATGATGTTTTTCATTTTTCACACAAATCTCGCGTGCAACGGATTTTGACATGCACTAGTCCTCCTAAGTCACAAATATGTAGGTGACAAGATTGGAAGGAGAACACCTCACATAACTCAAATATACATATGAAGTTAAAAATTCAAAGGAGCTCGTGCATGTGTGAATAGAGGCATATTAAAATAGAATCAATTTAAACAACACAAAATCCAACTACTCCATAACATATGGTAAAGAACATAATAAGGACAGATAATCTAAACCAAAAGTTCTAGCCACATGAGAGCGTTAAAGGAGGGATTCAAACACAAGTATATGTCACTTAAAGTGTGTCAAACCAAAATACACACAAAATAAAATCTTTTTGAGTTTTTGAATTTTTTTTTAGCCAAAAATAAAAAAAATATATACCCAAAAGACAAACAAAAATCATTTGAATTTTTCATTAAGCTTAAATTACCAAGAGATAAAATCCAAATGATAAACAAAAATCTTTTTGTATTTTTCATTTAATGCAAATAAAATGAAGGAAATATAATACAAAAGATAAACAAAAATCATAATTATAGCATGTGATAAGCATGGAGCATAGACTAGAAAATGGTTAAACAAGCATACATTTAGCATGTGAATATAGCATGAAGTACAAAAGCTAAAGTATGCAAACACTAACACATTCATCCTTTAGATTTAGCAAGGGAGGAAGCATGTGATAGTAAATGAGAATCAAAAACCCTATTTTGCTAGGCAACCAAGTCGGATTTCCTAACCCAAATTAATGAAGAAAGACTCTCTTGGGGTGTAGGAGTTCTAAATACATTGATTGCATTACGTTGGGATTTTCTAGGAATTCGTTTAAGATCAAAACAAAATTTCTTAAGATGACCTTTTCGACCACAATGTGTACAAGTAAAAACATGTCGAAAAGATTTACCTAAGGAGTGATCTCTAAATGCTTTCCTAGTAGATTCTCCTAAAACGTTGGTCTTGGCTTTATGAGTAGATTCATTACAAGTATTGAAGCCTAAACCACACATGTCATTTTTAATTTGGACCGTTACTAAGATTTTATCTAATTTTTCCGAACGACATTCCAAATCAAATTTGACATTACTAGAGTCTTTTAATTTATTTTGCAATTCTAAAATGTTAGACTCTAATAAAACATTTAGCTCTTCAAAAGAAACAAGCTCCTTTTTCAAGGATTCCATTAAACCCCTAAGGCTATCTCTCTCGCCTTCTATATATTCAAGCTTCTCTAGAAGAGCTTTCTCTCGTGTCCTAAGGTCTTCAACCAACATACTATTATCAACGACCTTGACACGTTCTTTCAAACTAGCTTCTAACTTCAAATTATCTCTTTTCAATTTAATAGATTATTTATATAATTCTTGAAAAGCATTTTGAAGTTCACTCACATTAACCTCTTCTTCATTTTCACTCACTCTCTCTTTCTTCTCCACTCTCACTATCATAAAAAATAAGAGAATCATAAACAATGACCTTGGAAGTGTCATGTCTTAAAGTTTCATCAATCGATGAGTTCTCACTATCACTCACATGACTAGCCATAAAAGTCACAAAATTAGGCTTAGTGGGGAATTGGGTCCCTCTTCCTTATCACTATCACTAAGGGTTGCATTATATGAAATGGGTCGTTTACCCTCTTTCCTTAGTTTAGTGGGGAACTCAGAAGCCCTATGGCCATAACCCTCATAACCAAAACACCTATTAGACTCGTCCCTATTTAAATTGTCATAATAGGTTTAGGGGTCTTCTCGGCTTTAGGGATCTTCTCGGCTTTGTCATGCTTAGAAGTTTCAAATTTCTTAAAATCTTTTTTAAAATTATCTTTGTTAAATTTAAGAAATTTTCTAAATTTACGAGCAAACAAAGCCATGTCTTCCCAGTCACTATCACTCTCGCTCTCTACTACTTGTTTGACCTCTTTCCGAGCTTTTAAAGCAACACCCTTTTCAATTTTCTTTTCAGTTTTAGAGGGAAACATATCTAGTTCATAGGTTTGTAAATCACCTACAAGCTCTTCTAATTTCGTAGAGGCTAAAGTTGGTAAAGAGTTTAAAACGGTCACTTTTAGAATAAACCTTTCGGGTAGGGACCTTAAAATCTTCTTTACAACACAGTTGTCAGGTATTTTCTCTCCCAAATTAAACGATGAATTGACAATATCGGAAAGTCTAGCATAAAATTCATCAAAAGTTTCATTATCGTTCATTTTGATAGTTTCAAATTGAGTGGTGAGGTTTTGGAGTTTCGAAGCTTTAACGACACTAGTTCCTTCATGAGTTAGTTGTAAAATATCCCAAACTTCTTTAGCGGTTTCACACGTCATAATACGTCAGAATTCATCCGGTGTGACAGCGCTAAACAAGGCATTCAAACCTCGGGAGTTAAAATTAGAGAGTTTAAACTCATTCTCAGTCCATCTATCGGCCGGTTTGGGAACACGCTCATTTTCAACAAAATGAGTTGGTGGAGACCACCCGTTAACTACAGACATCCAAACCCTCTCATCAATAGATTTTAGTACCGATTTCATTCGCGCTTTCCAATACACGTAGTTAGAACCATCGAAAATAAGAAGTTTTAAAAATGGGAAAAATTCCAATTTAGCCAAAAATTATTTAAAGGATCTTTAACGAAATAATTTATCGCTTTGGCTCTGATACCAATTTGAAGGCCCCCGATTTTTAATTTTCTCAATTAAAATATAATTTCCTTTTGTATTTATCAAGATGCGGAAGCGTAAAGAAGTGTGATGGTTCACAAACAAACGAATTACCAATTTTAATTTTCTTAAACAAATTAAAATTAAACCGAGTGAAATTAAATTAACGCATCAAAACCATTTTCACTTAAACCAAGTTAACTACACATTACCCAAATTAAACACGTAGAGATTAAATTAAACCAATTTTCATCTTTTTACCTAAGCATGTGTTAGGTGATTTTGCAAAAAGATAAAATAAACAATCAATCTACTACGCCGCGATGTACGAGGAAAAACCCAAGACGGGAAACAACCTCGGACGGCCCTAGCCACAAATCCACTAAGTACGGAATTTACAAATACAAGACAAAAAGGCTTACAACACACGACTCGATCCCTCTCAATCCCCGATGCTTCTTCTTGTAGATACCTCTTCCTAACGGATAACCTTGGAGCTCCACCGCAGTCTCGAAATCCACCGATCGGACTTTATATGGTCACCGTCACCCGATCAAGGAGCCTTTCTCCAAGTGGGTAATGTCGCAACAACCTCTTCCTCTTTCTGTATGGGATGTAGAAGAAAACCCGAAACTTCTCTTTGAACGGAAGAGATGAACCTGGTGCTAAACTCCAAGCAAGATATATGAATATGGGAACTTGGAAGAAACTAATTTGGGTGTAAACTAGAGTGGTGTATATTTTTCTCTTTGATAAAAACACAATCAAAACATGATCTTTTTGCCTCTTTGATTTTACTCACAAAACACTCACTAGGAGTTAGTAGGATATCAAAAAGATCTTTTTAACAAAAGTGATTCCCTCACATATTAAAGTCTGAAAATAGTTAGTTAAGAATCAAGTGGGGAAGTGGGTGAAAACTGCTCAAAATTGCCAGAAAACTGTTCCTGCTGGAAACTCGTTCGAACGACATCTCGTTCGAACGAGTCTTCTAACAAAGTTCCCATATGAACTCGTTAGAAGATCGTTAGAAATCTCGTTAGAATGACAATCTTGTTCGAATGACATTTCGAACGAAGTTCCAGTATGACATAATGGGAAGTCGTTGGCAAGTTCGTTCGAACGACATTTTCGTTCGAACGACTCTATCGAACGAAAAACCAGAAGGTAGGAAAATTCAATTTTAGCCCAGAAAACTTTATAAACTTATTTAAAGTTTTAATTAGAAATATTTCTGAAAATAAAAATGCAGTTTTAGATAAACCTAACACACAATAAATAAGTTCCAAGTTCCTATATATATATAATTTCATTCATACCTTGGGAGCATGGAACTATGGTTTGATGACGTATAAACGAGGCACGAAACCGGTATGATGATGAAGCTTTATACTCTTTGCCTCTACGTCTTGAACAAACTTTTCATAGGCTTGAGAATATTACAATTAAATACAATCCTATGTATAAATGTTTTTGTCCGGAATTGAGCCAAAACTATATATGGACTCAATTGGAAATTTGTGTCCTTACAATTACGGCACATCGGTGGTGATATTTTAAGTGGAAAGCCTAAGTTTTCTTCTCTTCTTCCTCTCCTATGGCCTCTCCTCTCTCAAGTTTATGCTAACCATAAAATTTAGCTCAAAGGGGCAGAAATAACCCTCTAATTTTCGGTGTTCTTCCTACCCTAATCTCCCAAATGATAGAAACTCCCTTGAGCAGTGCCAGGTTGTTCTAAGATTAACCTGAGACCCAAACAATACACCCGAGTATACTATTCTGACTATTTCGATCCATTAGAAAACACATGTGATCTCTAAGTCATCATCTGAGTCACTCTATACAAATATCTTATCTTGACCTCAAATTAGTCCACACGCGACTTTCTGTTGAGGTGTAATCTAATTTCATCAATATCACTCGCAACGACGTCTATTAATTTCTGCATTTTATTTACTATATCCTAAATAAATTTATCTCATAATATTAATCTTATTCTCTCCCGATTAATATCTTATAGTCGCATAATTATTCCATCAACAATAATCATTTTCTCCCCAAAATATTTAATTCCATCAAATCTCGTCAAACATTTAATTTAAAATTTACTGAGTTAATTAATTTCAAATAACTCAGAAATATAGGGTGTTACAATAGGATTGCCCCATAACTCCATATTTCACCCGTCCCTCACTAATGAGGAGGTAGACACCATCGATTATCTCATGTAGTGCATTAAGAATTATGCTAAGGTGGATGATGCGGTTACCCTCATCTAAGGAGAAAATAGTCACACGAAGGTGACCAAGGAAAATGACAAAGAGAACAAACCCAAGAAAGTGGGCAAAAAGAAAAATGGAGGATCCTTAAATGGGAGCAAAGAAGACTCATCCAAGGCGTTCCAGGAAGTCAATGCCATTTTCATAGAGCCAATCTACAAAATCTTAAGCAAGGTAAATGATGAACAATTCCTCAAGCGGTCTAAGAAGATGGGCGGTGATCTGAGAAAGAGGAACCATGCACTCAGATATGCCTAGAGAAAGGAGAATGGATGCAATGTAGATAATTGCAAGGCCCTCAAGTCCCATCTGGAGGAGTTAGTCTAGGCAGGGCATTTGAACGAATACATAAAAAAGAAAGATGATCAGGTCTCCACCGGCACTAACCCAAACCCAAATAATGTTCTAAACGACGAAGTGGGACACGAATTTGTTGTCATTAACGGAGCATCAGAATCCAAAAATATCCAGGGCGATGAAATTCGTATGGAACTCAATAAGGTCATGGGAATAATGGAGACATTCCACTTAACCCCGCCAAAAGCTAAGATGACAATTACAAGGGACCAGGGGATGTGGAATACATCAAACACATAGTATTCATAGAAGATGATTTGATCGGAGTGAGGACTCCACTCAATGATTCACTAGTAATCACTCTCAGTATTGCAAATTGGGACTTGGATAAACTACTAGTATATCAAGAGAGTTCATCTGAAGTGATGTAATTGGAGATCTTTTCGAAGCTCAAAATGAAGATGACAGACATGAAGGAAGTGACCGTCACCCTCGCCGATTTCAATGGAAACATGACCATGCCATTGGAAAAGGTGATCTTGCTAGTTAGGTTATGAAATATATCTAAACTCATTGAGTTTTTGGTGGTAGATATCAACTTGCCTTACCACATCATCCTTAAAAGGAAATGGATGCACGCCATGAAGGTAGTGCCCTCAACCTATCACCAAAAACTTAAGTGCAATACAAAATGAGGAATAATGGAGATCAGGGGTGATCACGACATTGCTTGAAAGTGTTTCCATCGCTGCCATCACGCTTAATCATGAAAATAAGAAAGAGAAGAAAGTCATCCACAAAACATCTTAAAACAGAACTATGCTATCCAAATTGCATCTAAAGTATGGGAGATTGGGGGTGGAAAAGACGATAGTTAACCCCACAGAAAGAGTCGTGGAAAGAGAGGAAGGAGTATAATTTGATGATAACTGACCAGAAAGAAAAATTTTCATCGGCACCACACTGTCCGAGAATGAAGGGAATGAATTAATAGCTATTCTAAAAAAAATCTAGATGTGTTCGCGTGGGAACCATATAATATTTTGAACAAGACAAAGCTCAATTTATTACTCCCCTGGGACTATATTATTATAGGGTCATGGATTTTGAACTAAAAAATGCAGGAACCACGTTCCAAATAATGGTCACCAATAAGTTCAAAAATAGTTGGGAGAAACAGTGAAAGTGTACATTAACGATATGCTCATCAAAAGAAAACTCAAAGACGATCACCTGAAGATGCTGCACAAAGTTCAAAAGCAACAGGGATACTGGCTTCCCTAAACTATTCATCTCCAAGTCCTAAGAATGATGCCGACCCTACTTTTAATTTTTAAAGAAAGAGAGAGGCCTCACCTCAAATGACGAATGCTCAAATGTCCTTGAGGAAATAAAATCCTATCTGAGCGAACCCCTCTGCTGACTATTCCAAACCCAAGATATCCTCTTTATCTCTAATTAGAAGTTTCAAGACATGTTGTCAATTCATCCTTAGTTTGAGAGAAGGAAGGACGATAATCCCCCATTTACTACATCAACAAGACGTTCCTTGGCACCGAGCAGTGCTACCTTGAACTAGAGAAATTGGCCTACTCTTTAGTCATCGCATCTCGCAAAATAAAACATTACTTTGAAACTCATTCAATTGTAATAATCTCATATTTTGCCTTCAAAGCCATTCTTTAGAAGGCCAGCCTATCTGGACAAGTGTCCAACTGGTCGATCGAACTTGGGAGGTTTAATATACACTATTGACCAAAAATAGAGATTAAGGGACAAGTACTGGATGATTTGATTATAGAATTTATAGGGGAAGATGCACCTATCGCTAATAAATCTCTGATAAATTGAAATGCCGTGGGATTTACCAATCCGTAAAATGGACACTGTATGTGGATGGTGACTTTAACTCTAAGGGGGTTGGAGTAGGAATTGTTTTCTTCACTCTAGAGAATTCCAAGATCAAGCAAGGAATCAGGTTTGGTTATGAAGCATCCAATAATGAATCTGAATACAAAGCCCTCATAGTCGGACTACGTAAAGCTCACTTATTGGGAGTAAATTCACTTGATGTATATTGTGATTAAAAGATGGTATACAACCAAATAACGGGAGACAAAAATGATAATGATTAATGAATGGAAGCATACCTCCAGGTGGCTCATGATTTGATGTCAAAATTTATGGATGTACACATTCAACTATTCTCTCTGGGACCTAATATCCATGGCGATTGATAAGCACCCAAAAGTGTTTGATAAAATCCCAAATAGACAATTGCTAATTCTCGATAAAATGAATCTTATGAGCTTATATGTCTATTTTGTAGGTCATATGTCTGTTGCCATGTTTAAATGCTCAAATCTAAGCAAAATGTAGCTAAAAGGAGCTTAAACCTAATCCCAGTGCCTTTTTTTTTATTAATTTTTTAGATTTTTATTTGAGTCATTTTTAATTTTAGAATTTTGTATATATTTTTAAGATTTATTTGTGTCCGCTATTTTTAATATTTCTTTTTATTTTGGTGTTTTTTTATTTGATCATTATTTTTATTTTTATAGTAGGATAGATTTATTTATATCTTTTATTACGAATTTAAATTTTTTTGGTTTCATTAGGTTTTGTAATTTCTTTAGTTTTATTTTATTAGGATTTTAATTTTTAATTTTACATAGATGTTAATTCTTAGTTTTATCAATTTTATTTTTTAGCTTGTAGTGAGATAGTTTTATTTTTAGATTGGGTACAAAACTAACACACACACACACACACACACACACACACACACACACACACACACACAAACACACACACACACCACCCCACACACTATCCTACACACTCATACACCCAAATGACTCACACACCCACACTTTAACTATCTTACACCCTCATTACACACAAACACCCCCAACCCATCATCTTCCTCTCTCCCATTCTATCTCTCTCTCCTCCATTATCAACCACCATAAACCCGGAGCTGCCAATCTTATATATCTCCAACCCGGTCTGAAATCAAATCCCATCCAAACTCGGATTCTGACCCACTTCATCCCTCAACCCAAGCTTCGACCTCAATTTGAACTAGCAAAACCCAAGACCCATTTCCATTTTACACAAAACCAATCCAAACCTCTTACCCATTTCTAACCAAAAACACCCAAATAATACCCAAGCCATTACCCGATTCTGCCAAAGTCCTAACAACAATCCAAATAAACAAAAGATCAAAAGTAAAATCTCACATGTTTTAAATAACCTTGCCTTATTACCTAAAATACCCTTACACCCCCACTTCCCACATGCATTCTTACCCTTCTTAAATTACCCTCACCCCTATTACACCAAATACCCAATCTAACCCATAAAAAATCTTTGTTCCAGTAATAACCCTTAGCCCTATTTTGCCATGATATAAAAGAGCATTTGAAGGCCCATATGAAAAATAAGGCTAAGGAGAGAATACCCTAGAGATAAGAATAAGGAGAGAAATACCTTCGAAAATAGTAGAATAGAGCTTTTTTTTTAGAGATTGGTGAGAGATCAAAGTGTATTAATAGATTCAATTGAGTGTATATATTGAATTATTATTGTTTGGAAGCTCAATTTGAGTGGATATTACTCAAGTTCAATGAAGATTTAGAGTTCAAGTTTGTAAATCGAGGAGACTTGTTTGAAGATTTGTTTTCTTATATCTACTATATTATTTTAATTCCTTTGATTATTGTATTTTATCATCATGTTAGGCTAGAAAATCCTTTCAAGGGGTGGGGTGATCCCATTATTTGATGTTAATTCCTCTTTAATTTGTTTATTTACATTAAATGTCCCTTTGATAATTAACTTTGCACTCTTACTTTTGATTTACGCCTCGAGAGAGGGTAGATAATTTTTTAGAGAAAATCGAGATTCTAGTCTTATTTTCCATCTCAGAATCGAACTAGGGATAGGTTTTTCTAAAATTTGAATTTATTTCTTTGAATTTCAACTGTATGCTACTTTTCATGATTTAATCTAATTTAGTAAATCGATCTTAGTGGGTGATTTATTAAATGATGTGTGGATATACTTTTCAAGAGTTGTAGGAGTGTTAAATTTAATTTCCTAAAAGGTTATTGTTAAAATTACATTTGCAACGCGAGTTGATTTGTAATTTTGATACTAACTTTGGAGGTTTAATTTTAATGAATTATATAATAAGATTAACTAGAATATATGGTGTGATCCCATCCCTTGTTAGCTATCACTTTTATTTCCTCACTCATCTCAAATTTTACATTTTTATTTAGTTAGATTCACTAATTTTTCATCACACTTTTTAGTTAGTTCTTTAGATCCTTTATTTAGTCTAGTCTTCATTTACCCTTGAAAATTATTTTAATATTAAAAAATCATAAAAAAATAAAATAAAAAAGGAAGAAAATAATTAGAAAAAGACTTGCGTATCTTTTCTTGTGTTTCAGTCCATTAAAGAGGATTTGTAAGGACAATATTTCCAATTTAGTCCATTGTATTGTTTTGACTTATTTCCGAAACAAAACACGTTTGAGTCATAGGTCGTATTTTTTATTGTCACGATCCCACACAGACTATGACATGTTGAAGTTTATTGAAGACATTGCAGCAAAGTTTAAAGGAATTATATATGCCGAAGTTTAATTAGTGCAAGTTTATTTGTCTTTAAGATCAATTGCATTCCGAGACCACTCAAGTATGAATGCATAATTTTAATGGGACTCAGATATAGTTTTATAAGGATAAGGATGTTATTTTATTAAATAAATATTTTATAAGTGTTTGAAATTTTTTACACTTCGTTTAAATCTGATAAGGATAGATTAGAGTAGAGTTTTATTGGGACTCTAATTCGTGTGTCTCTCAAACGACATCAATAGTCGTTTAAGCGAGATGCCATTGTCATTCAGATGACTTAGTCATATCGTTCGAGCGATAAATTCCGTCGTTCAAGCGAGCTACCGCCTTAAGAAAAACATAAATAGGCGCGTTTCCTTCATATTTCGTAAGTGTGCATTCTGGAAAAAAATGTTTTCGTACCAATAAGTTTCTGCACACAGGTTTTCAATGTTTTTCCAAGGTAAATGCATTCTTAGTGTTTAAAATATACGAGTTATCATTAATATATTCTATAGTGATATTTATGGAACCAAGAAGAGTTGTCTTACACTTTAGTATTGTTGGTATTACGGTGAAGATTCGGTTGAGTCCAGTTTCAACATCGTAGATGTTACAAGCCATATCGATGAACACAGAGATATACGTGGATGCATGTGTTGTGGACAGGTATCGTGGAAGAAAGAGTTTCTACGTGGGCACTGTGAGAGGAGTGGTTGAAGATCAGAAAAGCGTCAAATGTCATAGGGATCGAGTTGTTGAGTAAGACTTGTGTCTGTTCGTTGTAATTCCACATTCATAGTGATTGTTTGGCTTGGGCTGTACAGGGTTTTTTCCCGTTGTAGTTTTCCTCATACATCCGGCATTGTGAGTTTTCTTTTCTTTCCTTTATTTTACTTTCTTTAATCACTAGATAGATGTTTAGGATTAATCAAAATAAAAATTGATTAATGTAAAATTTATTCACAACTTGGTGCAAATTAAAAATTGGAAAAACGTTTTTCATAAAAAGAGTTTTTGTTTTGTTATCCTTAAAACACTTTCATCATTAGAAATAAAAAGGACCATCGGGATTGATATCCTTACTTACCTCTATACTCTAGTTTTGTTATACTTTTGTAGGAAATTGAAGAATTTTTCATTAGACACAAGTTCCAATCCAAGTTTTGATAATCCAAATCAAATTTTCTCAAGAACATATAAGAACTTTTCTTTGCTATTTTCGTGAGAGAAACACAACTGTGTAATCATATTTTCAAGACGACTTCTTTATAGGCATGAATGCTTCTATTGTGCCCCTTAAGTGTAATGTGTTTTAGATATTGCCTAAACTTTAATAAACGGTGTTTTCTTGAAATAAATTATGAAGACAAATTAGGGAAAGTGAAAATAATTCAGGGGCTATTTTTATTCAAATATAAAGATATGTTTAAGACTTGAAACAATCACATGGCTAGAGTATAGGTTGGGACTATGATAGAATTGTGGTATGTTTTGCTTATTAAGATTTAAAAATATGAATGTTTCGACTCAAAATGTCACAATTTTTATGTGTAGGTTATAGAATGGATTTATTATTGTGTAATGGGGTGAATATGAATATTAAAAATAGAATGTTGTGTTAATCGAAAAAATGGACCTTTTGTGGAAACTATGTTATTTGACAACTCGTGTGACTTTTGGTAGAACTTGTTTAAATATATAATTAAGCAAACATAATTAGATGATATTGTGATTGGGAAATAAATTGGAAAAATTATAGATATGAATTGAAAAGGTGGTTTATATGTTACTTGTGTAAATATTTCGACATCACGGGGACGTTGGAATTTTTGGGGTAGTTATGCTTTTATCCTTATTTTTAGGTTACATGCTAGGTATGTGACTAGTAGGTAGGTCTCGTAGTGGTTAACACTTTTGTGACAACCCACGATCCGAGATAAGGGGCGACCAACCCGATACCCAAATGTAACCGGAATCATGGATGGATATCATCCTCAGCATCAACAAAAATAAACTGAGTATACAGGAAAACCACCCAATAAATCAGAAGACGGGTTGCCAAAAAGTGTAAAATTTTAAAATGCAGTTAAGAAGATTAAATTTAAACAACCTATAGACACCTCATTTCATTACCCCCTAACTCACCTTAGGTCCCTAGTACCTTCACTCATCACTGAATCCAGGCCACGTCCCGAGTACTAACCTAGAAGCCAGCGGGCACCCCCCGGGCTCAGTTTGACCCAAAAGTCAAACTCCTTGTCTCGATTGAGACTCAATGAATCTTCGAAGGGCACTGAATACCCTTTCCAATGGTCCACCCCATGCGCGATTCCGACTTACCATGAGGACGAACGCGCCGTTTGCGTCCGAAACCTGACCATAAGGCTATCGGGCGCTCCCGGGCTCTGTTTGACCTAAGTCAACTCTTCAGCTTGACCGAGGATGAATGAATCTTTGAAAGGCACTGAATACCCTTTCCAACGGCCCGTCCTGTGCGCAATTCCGACTTTCCATGCAGACGAACGATCCGTTTGATTCCGGGAAGCCACCGAGCGCTTATCGGTCCCGGTTGACCAAAGTCAACTCTCCAAACCAGGTCAAACTCTTTGGAATGTCAAAGTAAATCTCCTGACCTTTCTAACATTATTCCCCGTGCACGATTCGGACTTACCATGCGGACGAACGATCCGTTTGCATCTGCACGATTCCCCGTCCAATGGACCGACAAACACTTCCGAGCCACATTTGACCCAAAGTCAACTCCCGAACTCTGGAACGGTCCAAATTACTTTCAAAGGTATATGAATTATCTTTCCAACGGTATGCCCCGTGCGCAATTCTGACCAACGGTTTGCCCTCGGCTACCAATTTTCCGAAAAAGCCTGAGGCGCACTGCCAAATGGCAGGTCCCAGATCCTGCCTATCGGCACCTGTCGATAGTCAGTGCTATGATAAGACCGATCGGCAGTCCCCTGGGGGCTATAAAAGGATTACTTGGCCTCATTTGCAAGGAGAGCCCAAATCTGATAGAAATCCCTCTGAACGAATCCCAGAAACCTCTCTCGAAGGCAGCGTGATTTCAACTCCCAAATTCCTTTTTTACTTCCACTTTCCATCATCCTCTTCATCAAACTTGGGGAATTAACCACTATCCATCATCATCCAAGTGCAAGGGCTGCTCTCCAACATCCAAGATCAAGCTCAAGATCTTCAAGAAGGTCCAACTTTCTCAAACTTTCCCTTAAATTCTCTTGAATTTGCAATAACTTGCTCCCTTACTTAGCACTTTTATTATATCATCTCACACATCATAAATATACTTTTTATCTAGTATTATTGCACATCTCTTATTTTCATATAAATAAAAAACCCAAAAAACAAGAAAAAGAGGGTTTGCCCATAAATTCCAAATAAGGATTCTCACACTTTTTCAACACTTTTCTTACAACTAAAACACTTTTTCGACACACACACACACGCTTACAAATAAGGGATTTCTCCATTTTGGATTTATGGGTTAAACCCCACCCCTCGTTTTACTTGCGAACTATGGGGACTTTGATGCCTTTATAGGCTACATAGGCGTCTCGGTGTAAAACCCGAGACTCGAGTCCTTTTTCTCAATTTTTCTCTCATTTGATATCTTCTCTAAATCCATTTTTCTTATATTATACATATATTTGTTCTTAGTGACACATTACCTCATATGCGTTATCGTTCCCTTATAACGATCAACGTTGGGGTAATCGCGTAAATCTTATTTTTCTAATATTACTCTTATATCTTCCTACGGAGGACTCGCTCTATCTTTCCCATGATACAAGTCGAAGATTCCTACCTCCATTCTTTATATATACACATGCACACATCTCACGGGGGAAAACATAAAGGAAAATAGCAAATATTCATGAGAGACCGAAAGGGCGGAATGGGTGCTTAACACCTTCCCATTTCGTAACTAAGCCTCCGAACCCTTTCCGAATCATTTTGGTTTCGCACGCACCAGTATGTCTTTGGATGCCATCCTTAGGGGTGGCTTCCCCTTTTTCTTTTGTCTGTTTTGAGTAAAATATACTGGCGATTCTGACTCTCTTTACATTCTTCACACCTCACAAAATCGACTCCGGCTGAAGCGCTCTCTCGAGAGGGGACGCGCGGGACCAGAAGGATCCCTTCCTCCCTCCGCCGCGGGGATCGGGGGATGGCCACACAACCCATTCTGACAAGCAAGTGGAATTCCATAAGAATATATATAATACAACTAAGACGAATGTATACAAAAGGACCGAATAGGATGTCGGTCCACAACTACATAGAACACCGTACCACAGTTTAATATTTTACATAATACATTCATTAATCAAATACAAAAGTTTGGGCCACACGCCCGAGTATAAGATCCGATCATATCTAGAATACAAAGATGAAAGCGTCTAATACCATGTCCTGTAATAACCCGCAAAATCTTACAGCTCGTCGAAAGCAAAGGAATGGAACATCAAAACGGGCGTCATTGCGGTGGAGCACCTGAGCGGATACAATCATATACAAAACAAGGAAAGTAAACCGGTCAGGGCCGGGTTCTATATGATCACCAGAAGAAATAAAAAGCATGATAGAAATGAATAGTTATGCATGGATGATAAGGATGATAATTATGGCATGTAATCTAGCATGTTAAACTTACATTACAATTTAAGGCAATTTAACTAAATGATGAAATGAAATGTCATTTACATAAAAGAAAGAAAAGTAAATAACTTTAATTTAAAACCTTTCCTCATTTATCAAATTTCCATTATCCTTTATATTCCTTAATAGGAATAAAATCATTTATTAACTTCCATAATTAATTATCTTACCATTTCATCTTTCCATTGCTTAATAGAAATATCATTAATATCAGGTGCTCTTTATGGCACAGATCTCAATCCCGTGCTCTTTATGGCACATATCCATGCTCTTTATGGCATATATCCATTAAGTCCCACTTGATGCAGATTAGTTATATTCATATACATATAACGATTCTAAGACCTCCCTTCCGAGTTTTCCCACTGGGCGCGCCCCTAAATGACCATCATCTTCCAAGGCCTATCTATACAAGACAACCTGGGCACCTATCGATACGTCGAGAAGCGGCCATACGCCCATGGGAGAGTCAGGACCACACCCGGAATCCCCTAACCAGCGCAAAAAATATATAAAAACCCCGCATATGACCTAGGACTATATCCACCCTGCATTCATTAGCCAGGGGGCATCACCAAGCGCGCGAACTTCCCTATGATGTCATTTAGAGAGGTGTGTATCAGTAAATTAACATTTACATTTTAATCTCATCATCATATTCATTACCAATTTTCATTTTCAATATCCATGTGTTCGGTTCTTTTTATTCGAACCTATCATCATTAAACAACTGGGTTCATTTTATTTGAACCAATCATCTTTAAACAATTTGGGTTCATTTTATTCGAACCTATTCTCATCGAATATCATCATTAATATTCCTCAAATTATAAGTTCCGACTAAATCTCCAAATGATCCTTATGATCCTACAAGTCCCCAAAGTTCATATAATTTTGATAAGCCCTTAAGTCTCCAAACATGGGCATTTAACTTCCTAACCTCAAAAATTTTGAATAAAAGAAGAAATGCCTTAACATTTCTTTAAACACCCCGGGAAAATAAACCCTAGATAACCCAATTTTAATCTAGGGTGGCGACCAAACTCAACTAATGCTCTAGGACTCTAAGTTTACTTCTTTCAAGAAGGTTCCTAGGTCCTAAACCTAAAGAAAAAGATCAAAAATTAAAAATAAAAATGACCTAAAAATGCAGGACCCGAATCGATTCGCCCCAAGGGCCGAATCGATTCGCCCTTAAAGCGAATCGGTTCGGAAGACAAATTCAACTTTATGCATACTACCGAATCGATTCGGCCTTAACCCGAATTGATTCAGATACACAGACCTGGGAACTACATCTATGCGAATCGATTCGCCCTTTGGGCCGAATCGATTCCCCCTGCGAAATTGCCAAGAATGGCTATGGTGTTCTAAACTCCAATTCTCCTTAAACCCAAAACCAACCCATCCAAGATCATTATATGGAACTAATCCTCCATAAATACACCTAACTACCATCATTTGAAATATTTATCATCCAAATCATTTTCTAAGGGTTAATACCCATAAATCCAACAAAAACCCTAAAATGTTAAACCATAACAATTCAATAGCTATTAAAACTAATTAATCCACTTAAATCATATAATAGCAAGTAGGTAACTTGCCTCAAGCTTGAAAGAATCTGATTTGATGAAAATAAAAGCAACAATCCAAGATTGAATCTCCAAATCTCCCTTTTCTCCAAAGTTCTCTTCCCCCCTCTCTCTCTAGGGCTCAATTTGTAAAAATGGAAGAAAAGAAATGGGGTTGGGGGACTTAAAACATGGCCTAAGTCTAAAAAGCCCAACTTTAATGGCTAATACGCGATATAATAAATCGCAACTGCACATTTAAGCCATAACCAGTCAAAAGTGCCCGACATACCAAAATGCGATATGGCACTTATTTTGACTGTCTCGCACCTACCGAGACTAACTACACCCTCCAAATTATCATTTGGGAATTTTATAAATCATTTTAAGTTCCGATTTCTCATTAAACCAAAATGTCATTTTAATTCTTATGACACTATAAATCACCACATGGATATTTTTACCTACTCATCAAGTAATCATACAACATTTCAGTAAATATTAACCTTTTTCATATTAAATTAATATTTACTCAACATCCATCATTTTATAATTAATTACTACACATAGCAAATAAATATAAAATATTCTATCAAACGTGAGGGTTGTTACAACTTTCTAGGTATCGGACTAGCGAGTGTAGGTTCTTACGATTGGGTATTTCCTGGGTGGGGCTAGCTAGTACGTCGTTCCATTGTTCCGTTAGCCTAGGTGTGAGACTATGTGATAATTATTGGTGGGTATTCTTTCTAAGTGACAGGCTAAGAAATACTTGTGGTTTTGGTGATCTTTTGGTATGGGACTAGGGATAGTTTAAGCCAGGTTATCCGAATAAAGGGTGGGGCTAATTAAAATAATGATAACTTCATAATAAATTGATAATTAATGTCTAAGACAAGGAATGAGTATTAAAATGTATTGGCGTTGTGAGTATGTGCAGGGCAAATAATTTGGGAAACTAGCTATAGCAACGTGGGTGTGTGGGGCATCACGAGTATATGCATGGCTAACGAAATTTGGGTGAACTGGCTATAGTGAGGAGAGTGTATGGTGTAGAACAGTGGGCGTGCCAAGAGTACATGCAGGACTTGTAATGGGATGAACTGGCTATATTGGTGTCGCATTAATAATATTGAGCATGCCAAGACTATGTGCAGGACTCATAATAGGGTGAACTGGTGATAATGGTGTTGTATTAATAAAATTGGTTGCATTAATTCAATTAATAATTGTGAATTTATAAGGAAATGTTGTAATATCATAAATGGGACTCGAATTAAGGTGGCTTAGTTATGTGGGTAGCTAGTATTGTATACTCTACTCGCATGTTATTATATCGTTTAGTTTCAAATACTTTATTGTGATATTTATTATGTATGATGATTATGTATGGGTTCATGGAACCTAATTGAGAGGAGTAGCTAGTGTTCCTGTGGTGGGCTCTAACTTATTGCGTTGACTAACGTTTCAGATATAGATGCTAGAGTAGCTGCATTGGACGGATTAGAGATCTTTTGAGTGCAACTGGAGATTTTCTTTTATTACTTTGATAGTTTAGATTATTTCTATTTCGTCATTTTATTATGAGACTAGTATTTATGGATTTGATGGCCCATTCTCTTCCACATTTGTTTATGGTTTCAGTAAGAGAATTTTAGTTGGATTATTTATCTGGATTTTTAAATCTATCATTTAAAATTAGATTTTCTCCTGGAGTTAGCATGGTGATGGATTTTATTTGTATGGATGTATATATTCGTTGGATTTATTCAAATTATATCTTTTGAAAAAAGTTTTTAAAGTCTCATATTTCTATCACATGCGGAGAATAGTAGTTTATTTAATGACACCCGTCGTAGTTTGGCGGCGGCGGATGGCCACCTCGATGTTAAATCTGCACGGGGTGTTGTAGATGTCCTTGTCTTTCAACACACCTAGAGAAAAGTAGTTATTACACAAGACAAAGTTAAAATAAGAAAGACGACGCCATGCTTAACATGTTTTGGGAACAAAATCTTGCATTTAGCTTTCATGGTTGGCCTAGAAATAAGGCCCACCAATAGAAATGAAGCATATATATAAGAGAAAAAAAGTACTAGCTTTGTGAGTAGGATGTATAGTTTTGACCAACAAATAACAAAAATAAAATGAGGGAAATGTAGAATCAATATTATTTCCAACAACCCAAGTTTGTTACTTTTGTTTCTCCCCTGATACACATAATTCTAGGAGCATTAGCTTTTAACCCCACCACCACCACCACCACCACCACCAACAATAATAATAATATTTAGACTTTGATACATTACTCATTCTCAATTTTAGACTTAAATACAATTTAGTTTTAAAATTAGTATTTTCCCACTTTTCGTAAATTGACTATTAAGGTTAATGTACACATAACATTTCAAAAACAAAATAATTTAAATGATTAAAATTTTGAAAATCTCTAAAAAATGAAAAATAATTAAACAAAAATCCTAATAAGAACCTGGTGCAGTCCCAACGCCACTGCCCACCATTAGGGATGGCAACGGGGGGGGTTTGGGGCGGGTTTGATCAAATCCGATCCCGAACCCGTTTATCCAGCCCCAAACCCGACCCCGCCCCGACCCCGTTTATCCCACCCCATCCCCGTCCCCGCCCCATTTAAAAACCCTGCGGGGACCCCGAACCCGCCCCAAACCCGTCCAAAATTTTTTAATATTTTTTTAATCTTTTTTTTATATAATTTTTGGGAAATGTCTATTCTTTTCAACCCATTTAACATCAGTTAATATAAATATACATACCTTATTTGTATACAAATCAGTAAACAAATTGGTTTACAAATAAGTATTTGGTTTATATTTATATTAAGATAAATATAAATCCCTTTCTGTATTTGGTTTACAATTCTGACCGTGTGGTTAAGACAAATAAATTTTTGGTTTATATTTGTAAACAAATGGGTTTACAAATGTGTTTAAATAAATGTACACATCAATCAGTAAACAATGTTTGAAGATATGAAATGTATTGGTCTAATTTATTTGTTTCAATAAACAATCAGTAGAGGATGCCGGATATCTCAACCATCAGTAAAAATGGTTTGAATAAACACATGAATATGAATGTACAAATGGGTTTATAAACATTTCTTATAAATAAGTAAAAATGGGTTAATAACTGGGTTTATAAACAATTAGTAAGTCATACCAGTACAACTGATTGTTTATAACAAGAATAAATAAGTAAAAATGTTACCCGTTTCTTATCTATAAGTAAAAATTGGGTTTATAAAAATGTTAACTTATCAGCATGTTAAGTAAAAATGCATAGAAAATGAAATTGTATGATACTTACGGGATCAGTAAACATTAGTAAAAATCAGTAAAAATGGGATGCCGGAGCAGTAGAGGATGTACAAAGTGCAGAGCTTACCGGAGCAGAGCAGAGGATGCCGAAGTAGAGCAGAGGAGCTCACCGGAGCAGAGCTGGTGCAAAAACCAGGCCGGATACCGAAGGCCGGACGGAGTAGAGAGAGGGATGAGTGAGCGTGAGGGAGAGAAACAGAGTAGAGAGAGAGAGGGATGAGCGGCTGATTGCGTTGTAAAAATGAAAAACCCTAAAAGTTAATTCCTCTCTCTATATATAAGGGTAAAATTCTAATAATACCCTTAAACGGGGCGGGTTCGGGGTTTTTGTACACTAAACCCGACCCCGCCCCGAACCCTACGGGTTTTTTTTACTTCAAACCCGACCCCCAACCCGCCCCGTTTATTTATCCGAAATTGCCACCATTAGGATCGGGGTCGGATCGGGCCCCCTCCAAAACCCGCCCCGTTGCCATCCCCACCATCTTCAGACCCCAATCCATCTCAGCCCACTCGAAAAATTCTCTCTCTCTCTGTCTCTCTCTCTCTCTCCGCCTACCATGGGAGACAATCCAAACTTTCTCTCCATTTAACTCTCTATTCTTCTCCAAATTGAGTACTACCACCACCACTATTCCCTCTCTCGCCGATGACTACATCCTTTCACAATCGTTTTATCCCTCTTCCTCCTCCACCTACTAACTAACTTCATCCCTTTTGTAAGACCGACGAACACCATTTCAAATCAAATCGTATCAACAAAATTGGTTTAGGAAACCCGATGTGAAATCAGTTTATCCCAAATCAATCCAATGATTTATTATGTGTGGTGTGTGTGTATGTGTGTGTGTGTGTGTGTGTGTGTGTGTATGAAAGAGAGAGATAGAGATAAAGATAGATATATATAGAGAGATATAGAGGAATGATGGTGGGCTGAGTAGCCGAGTGTTGGGGGCGGGGTCAATTTTTGTTTTTTTTTTGTTTTTGACAGGAGTTATTTTGGTTTTAATTTTGATATTCCTTTTTTTTCAAATTTTGAATGTTTCATTTGGATATTTTCAAATTATTTATTATTTACAATTTAAATTTCATATTCTTTCAAGTTTGTAATTTTTTTCCCTTTTTTTTAAATTATTTCAATTTAAGATGCCATATGGCAGTTAACTTTAACACTTCATTGACGGAAAGTGGGAAAAGTCTAATTTTGAAATTAAAATGTAACTAGATCTAAAATCAAGATTTAGTAATGTAACATAGTATAAATTACCCTAATAATAAGAATAAGAAAAATAATAATAATAATACCAATAATAAAATGTTAGAATAAGTTAGCCTTTGTTTACTTTACATTTTATATGTACAAAAGTGCTCTACAAAAGCATACAAAATGGCTAAGTAGCTCTTCGTTTCAATAGGCAAATCCATCAACATGGCGTTAGTTGAAATATTATGGCAATAATTTTGGGGGAGGGGGGGGGGCGCTATTGTTAAAATGACAAGTTTAGTTTATATACTGATTATAATAAAATCTAAATGTGTAGTACTAGGCTGATATTTACTAAATGTTTGTATATATAAAATAGATATTAGTGATTGAAACTTAACAAAATGTAATGAAATGTATACAAAATTGATTAAATGGAATTGATATGAATCCAAAAGTTGTGTACATATCTAAAGAAAAGAATGTAAAATTAGGGTTATGTTTCTACCTAACCTTGTTTAACTTTGATCAGATAATGTTACCGATCTTATGGATTGAATATCATCTAGGTCTAGAGCATCTGAGAGCGCTACGAGGTTTGTCAAACTGTATCCATCTCACTCTGTATTTGTCGATACCAAATTTGAGTTTGAACATATATAGTCTTTGTCAACCCATGACTGAGATAAACGTGCTCAACCAAATATTTTTACAACTCATTTACTAGTAGATTATCGAAGTCTGGCATAAGTCTAGGGGTGCCATTACTTATTGTGTTATTAGTTACATCTCATGTCATATCAGGTTCATGTCAAATTTGCCTCCACCCAAACCTAATCCATTACTCTTTTCATATCCACTATATCGAGTTTTATCTATTTGTGTTGTTATTAAATTATCTGTTTGTGTTATGATTATGTCATCAAAAATCCGCATTTATATGAGTCATGTCATGTGTATTCACCATATAGATAAACTTAAACGTGATCTGTTAGGTTATCATATTTTGAGTATCCATCCATTAAACATTTTAATTTGTGATAGCTCCACCTAAACCATTTAAAAATATATGGGTTGATTCGTGTTATTAGATCCTAGACATTTTTACACCCCCATATAAAGGCATAACAGTAGACTTTTAGTTATTATGACCTTGATGTGGTAGATGACTTGAAAATAATGAATTCATATTCTTTTGTCGAATGCTAAAACTTTATGTTTGAAAACCGAAAGACATTTTGATCACCGAGATGTCTTCGTAAGAAGGAAGTTTATTAGAAATCTTGATGGAGGTCGTCCGAGAGCTTTGCCTTATCTTCCATTTATTTTGTGTGGTAATTTTTTTTATGAATGACCAAGTTTTTTTATGAAGGTTGAGAGGCAGAGTGATGTTACCAAGATAAGCAATTTTGTGAAAAGAATTAGAGAAGTTATATATTTTCTAGTTGCGATGGTCGTCCTAGATTTCAACCCCGAGGTTAATATGTGAACGTTGAGAAGCTTATTCAAAGATTTTCTAAAGAGATTGTGTTTTTACCTCCCATGGATCCAGGAGATACCCCATCACCATCTACCTAGATACGTAGTTTGTAGGTTGCTAAGGGTTCTTTATAAGTTGATTTATCCATTCCTAGGCAATCTCGATTCATTTAGGATACTTCATGGGTAAGATATTTCATTGTCATATCATATATCTTTCATACTTTTGGTGATATTTGTTTTCCATACCATTTTTATTTCTTGCATTTTATGAGGTTTATATTATTAATTGTATGTGTACATATCGCATCTTATAAAATATCATTGTTTTTGTATCTTTTTTATTTAAGCTTCACATGTCATCTTTATTTCACGTGTTTATGAGATACATTTTTGAAAACATCTTGTGTGAGTATATTGTGGATTCTAAGTTTGTATATGCAGTACACCACACTATCATAATTTTTTTAGGTGTTTTGACATTTATGTTGATGGTTGAGCTATAATTCATTTGCGTTTTCATCGTATGGAATTCTTGTATGTCTTTATATCCAACTATATATGTTTGAGTAATTTTTAATATCGAAGGATTTGAATGAGCCATTTATACGCATTGATAAGGGATACCTTTAGAATGATGATGCCTAAGATGAATGTAAGTATTATTGGGTATTTTCATCTAAAATGTGTGTGAAGCAATCAACATGCAAAAATTTTGTTGTGTAAAAGTCATGTAACCAAGTGATAAAAGATGAATAGGAAAGATAGGGAATATCATTTCACAAGAAATTTCTACTTAGTTTTAGAATCAAAAGATTCTGTAAAATCTTATGAATGAGGGAGATCAAACGATGACGAACATTTCTTTCTAGTCCATAATATGATGTTATGTCTTCTAAGACTAGTTCTCTCATTGTTGGAATCAAATTTCATTTGAAAAAATTGTCCATTCATTTGTTAAATTTGAACATATATGGTATTATATTCTAATCTCACGTCAAAAAGTTGGATTTATATGGGAATTGAGATGAGTTTGTAATGTATTTGAATACATTTTATGTGTAAATAAACTATGATGATTCAAAGCTCTATATGATATTTTAGATGTTAATATTTAATTAGATAAATATTCCGTCTGGATGTTGTCGTTTGATTAATGTGTGTGTGTATATATTTATTTATTTTTCCTTTTTATTTTGTTGCCGTTTATAAAAAATATTTTAAATTTTATAAAAATTTCACATACATGCATTCAATACATATGGAATTCTACGCAGTACTGTTTTTTCTCAAAAAAAAATTGTGAAATTATGTTTCTGGGCATTTTTGTGCTCACAACTGAGTTGCAACACCATTCACGCGGTTATTAGGACTTTTGTGCCCATATTTTCCTCGACAAATCCATGCCCACTAGTAAAATATCACTGTTTACACAGTGACTTTGTTAAGTTGGAAGGGCTGGTTACATCCTGATTTCGTTCGCATGAACATCTTTTCTTGGTACATTCCATTCACAGTACACTATTCATATGAACATCTTGAAGGAATATTCACATGGACCTCTATTACCCTTATGCATCTTGATAAGCTCAATGGCTCTTTGCATTATGTTGTGAGTTTAAATTGATTTCACCTCATTCTATAATTATTTCAAATTTCTCTTTCTCTCTCGCTAGAGCTCAATCCCCTAACAATTTCCATTACCAATAGATTGAGGTTTTAGTATAGTCTTAGTTGCATATTTGATGATATACACATTAAAAACGTTGTTGTTTGTAGACTTTAGGGTTTTTTCAATTGATCTCATTTAATCTCAATCTTTGATTCTTGAGCAAGTTTGTTGTGTAGGTTTGATATACTTGAGATTTATACACCATATATTCGTGAATGTTATGACCTTTTAATTCATTATTAGGAATTTTTGGATACCTTAATTCACTTTATCAATGTGTATTACATACTTTGTGAATTTTGGTCTGATTGAGAATGATTTTTCTGGGACATATGTTATTCCGAATATTTATTTTAGAAAATAAAATAAATAAATGTAAATAATTTAAAATATAATAAAACAAAAATAATAAATATACAATATTTATTAACAATAAGAAAAGAAACTTACATAGAGTCTATTAAACGAAACTAATGATACTAACTTGAAAGTCGATAACAGAATCTGAGCCTAATAAATTCACGTTGTATCCTTAAGACAATTTTGTTTCCTCAATAGGTGCTCAAGGTTATAATGAATCGTCTCCCAGGATAGAATGGATTTTTCATCCTTGATGGTAGTAACACTTCAAACTGTTAAGGCTCCGGTGAACAAAAAAAAATGTTTTCACTCTGAACACTGAATTCTACTCTGAATAGGAGCGGAATTACGAATACATAATGCAGGAAGGCGAGAGGATGGTTAGGAAATTTTTAGTGTGAAAAACTAAGTCTGAAGGCCTCTTTTTATAGTGATGTTCATGGC
This sequence comes from Sambucus nigra, assembly GCA_949130495.1. Classification (NCBI taxonomy): domain Eukaryota; kingdom Viridiplantae; phylum Streptophyta; class Magnoliopsida; order Dipsacales; family Adoxaceae; genus Sambucus; species Sambucus nigra. The sequence goes on from OX422216.1 coordinate 553,563,623, forward strand.
CATTTGAACATGCACCATGTGACGCGAATAAGAATTTGTCTCAAAAGTGCGTTTTTCTCTAGGCTCAAGTGCAAGCCTGTCGCTCAAGTAATAAACTCGGTAAGTCGGGATCGTCTCCACAGGGATCAAAATTGCCAAATTGTAATAGGGAAAGCTATTAAATCTTGAAATGATTTCTCAAAATAAATATAAAAAGATGATTAATGATTGGGAAAAAATTCTATTGAAATAAAAATTTACTTCAGAAAAACGAACTGAAAATTCCAAAGAACTTAGATCTAACAAATTAGAGAAAATAGGGTAGGGTACAATCCCTCAATCCTTAACAAATTATCCTATAGAATACTAGAATTGTAAATTAAAATTCTTGACTAAATCCAGTCTTTATAAATTCTAAGCATTACATATATGAGGGATCTAGCCCGCATCATATGAAATCAAAGATAGATATAAAACGATGAATGATAAATTATACTCACAAAGCGTTCTTAAACATCTCAAGTACCTAGGGCAAGAGAGATTAAAAGATTGACAATGTTTGTATGATTTTCATTCACGATTCAATCAATATTTTAATTTAATCTCTATTTTCTACATAAATAATTTTCCTTGGATTGAGTTCATGTACCCCAACCCTTGGGAATTTAGCTACTCATGATTTTTCTAGAAAACAAATTCATACCAATACATGGAATTATGGATCTAACAAACATTGGTAATAAATTGCAAAACAATTGAAAATTGAAAATATAATTGAGACTAAATAAGAGAAGGGAATTTGATACTTGAATTGAATTGAAGAATTGATACTTGAAATCTGCACTAGATGAACTTGAATCCAGAATATTACTTGTTCTTCAAACATACAAACTAAGGTTTCTTTAAAACTATGAAAAACTAAAAAGGATTTTAAAAAAAATGTCTTTCTCTCTCTAATATTTAGTCCCCCTTTGAATGAATTAGGGCTTGGTCTTTTATAGCACCAAGTTGCACGAATTTAACATCAAATTTCGCTTGTGGCACAAGTTTTTGCCAACCAATCACCATAAAATCTGCATAATTAATGACAGCAATTCGTACATCCAAACCGGTCCGTTTCTCTTCATTATCGCGCAACTTCAAAACATCGTAACTTCTTCACCGTAGCTCGGATTGAGGTGTCGTTTTTTCCAGTATTCTTATAATTTAGAGCTCTTCAACTTTATAGTTGGCCCCACCTTTGGACTAAGGATGAAAAATTACGAAAATGCCCTTCAACTCTCCATTTCTTGGTTTCTTTCACTGTTTTGAGTTCTCCTTCGGACTAACTTACATGAAATACCAGTAAAACACGTGAGAAATACACAAAACACGAAATACTTGCCAAAAGGGGTTAGTAGCATAAATACGAGACAAATCCCAGCTATTTACACTGCACGAGATTATAAAAATACCGAAATTAAGGGGATAAATATGAAGAATATGTGCCTAATCACACCCCCTAACTTTGAACTTTGCGCGTCCCGAGCAATGTAAATGAATCATATCAAGCATCAACTCTTGAAAATCATTTTATTGGGATAAAATACCTTTTTCGCGGGCAAGCGATTGCATTTAGCGTATGCAACAAGCCTTTAAACCCCTAGGTTACCCTAGTAGGACGAGTTTTGTCTCGTGAGGGTTTGCAGTGAATTTACCCACAAAATTCTTTATTGACTCAAATAAATATCAAAATTCTTAAAAATTGTACAATTTAAACTTTTCGAAAAATAATCACCATAAATTCATATTCACATGTTTCAAACCATAGTGTGTGTGTGCAAAGCCAGAAATTAAACCTCAAATTTCCATCGATTGAGTATTACGTTACTTTCCGAAAATTCGTTTTGATTCAAATTCTTACGGATTGCACTCACAAACGAATCACTCGGATTGTGGCTATTTTCTCTCGGTATGCATGATATAAAGAGTAAATATAATGGACACAAATTCATGCATACAAAATTGAAAAGAAGGAAATATATGGTGAAATGATCTCATCATCGGAATACAGTTATTAGGAAACGGGAAACATCATCTCTTAATCACACCATTTTAATCTCTCATATTATCTTTTCATGTCTTAGCTCTCCATACAGTAATTAATTTCACCATTCGGACTCAGTTAGGACTTTTCAGGTTATAAGGTGTAAAGGGTAAAAATGGGAATGGACGGAATGTTCGGAATTGGAAAATGTCCTTATGATGTCCATTAGTGCTTTTTAGGGCATTTGCTCATTTTTCTCTTTCTTTTTCTCTTTTCATTTTTTTCTTTTTCTTTTCTTTTTTTTTCCTATTTTTCTCTTGCCCCTTTTTGTTGCGCAATTTGGACTTACTTGATGAATTTTCTCAATTTTCACAATTCCGGGGTATTTGGGTTTTTCGGGTTATCAAACGAAAAGATAAATTTTATTTGGCTCAACTTGGGTTGCAAAGGGATAATTTTGTTTTTCACAACGTTTTATGGCTAATATTTTTGGGTAACAAACGAGGTCCTACTTCATTGTCCGAATTGCTAATCACATTACTATATGCATCTCGATATTAATTAAGTTTAGAGATATATTTAGCACGAATTTCGAGACAACATCTCACACATTTCCCATAACCGATCAAAACAAAGGATTGAGATCATCAACGACTTATTAAAACACTGAAAAGAACTTTGAGTTAATCATAGACTCGGATTGATTTAAAAACTCATAAAAAATTGAAAGGCTCGAAATCTCACCGGGTAGGACTAATCTCCACACTTATTCGTAAAGTCGTCAATTTTCTTTCAATTTCCATCTTTGGTCAATTTTGGCTTAGTGCATTATTGAATTTTACAATTTGAGACTTTAAATAGAATAAAGGTGATATTTTTGAAAAATTTAAATTCCAATTTTTATTTATTTTGAAAAAAAATATTTTTGGCTTTTTTTTTAGATACACATATATATGAATACAAGCGAAGTTTTATGAATATGCACCTGTCATTCCCCCTAACTCAATGATTTGCATTGTCCTCAATCAAATGGATAAGAGAGATAAGGAAGACAACATGAAGAGTGCGATAAATGAAACAAACAAATTATTAAAATGGAACAAAACACTATATAACACTTATACATGACTCAAAAATACAACAAAAATCACCCCATACGCGTCGGGGGTGCGACGACCTCTCATCTCTGTCCACAAATCACTCGACCCCTTTCACTGGGTACGATTCTCTCCTCGTCTCTCCCGTCCTACCATCATAAGTGAATAGCCTGAACAAATTGGGCCCATGCCCATAGATAAAGGAAAGACCGGGAGATACATTAGGATAAACCAGGAAAGGATCCTCTTGTTGCATAGCACGTGGGTTGGTCTCTAAGTCGGACGATATTTGAGTCGTATATTCAAGTACCTCCGAAGACTCAAATGGTATGGGTGGATGTTTGGTAAGGAGGAATGCATCAATTCTATTGTCCCACTCGCTTTCGTCTAAATGACGAAATGAGGCCCAGAAAGATTGGACTTCAACATTTAGGCTTGCATCCACCTGTCCGAACTCGCGCTCAAACTCTGCTACGCTCAACTCCTCTAGGTCTCTCTCTTGCTTGGTGTCCTCAACCTGCCTTTCGTGCTCACTCTCCGAATAATAGGGTGGTGTGGGTGGGTGGTAATCGAGGAGAAATGTATCGATAGTGTCCTGTCATTTGCTTTCCTCTTAGTATTTCGACGAGCCTCTCCCGACACACTCTAAATATCCTCTTTCACTCTTGTTCATAGGCTCACTCATGCTCTCGAATGCATTAACTAAACATACCTCCCCTACCTTGCTCTCGATATTGTAACCACTCCTCTCACTGTGCGCAACACAACCTTCCCCTAATGGCTCTTCCTTGTAAGTTATTTCTTGCTCGTGTGCTTTCCCCAAAAAATCCAACCCTCGCGGTTCCCCTTCATCACCCTCTCTCTTGGAATTATTAAAGATATTTGTTTCGAGGGTCATGCTCCCGAAAGTTAATTGCATACGCCCACTTCGGGTATTGATAAGATCATTAGCTGTAGCTAAAAATGGGCGGCCACGGATAACGGGAACATGATTACTTGGGAGAACGGAGGGTTCTTCGTCCCAAATGAAAAAATCCACCGGGAAGTAGAAAGTGTCTATTTGGACAATCACATCCTCAACAATTCCCCGAGGAAGCTTCACAGAACGATCCGCGAGATGGAGAGTCATATTTGTGGGCTTAAGGGCCCCCAGTTCTAGTTACCGATAGATGGAATAGGGCATAATGTTAACACTCGCCCATAGATCTATTAGAACTCTCTCGATTCGGTTCTTCCACATGATACACGAAATAGTGGGTGCACCCGGATCTTTATATTTTAATGGAAAGTCACTCGACAAGACTACGCTGACATTTTAGGCCAAAGAGACGTTCTGGTTTACCTTTAGCTTGCGTTTCACCGTGAGGAAGTCCTTAATAAACTTAGCATACACGGGAATTCTCTGTATAGTCTCGAGAAAAGGTAAATTAATTTTTACTTGCTTAAGGACTTCCAGAACTTCATCACGGGAGGTCATTTTGGAGTGAGAGACCAATCATTGATGGTATTGGGCAGCGGTGGGGGTGATGGCCTTGGGTCCACTAGTGTTTTCCTCCTCCTTACTCTCAATTAAAGGGGAATCTTAGGCCTCTCTTGTGCCGGGCGAAACCTCTTTATCTTTAGATGCATTGCATGGGGGAGGTGACAAATCAATTACTTTCCCACTACGGAGAGTGGTAATAGCGCTACATTGCTCTCGATGGTCATGGGATGTAGTGCTAATAATGGTTTGTCCTTGGGGAGGTCGTTGACTTTGAGCAGGAAATTTTCCCTTCTCTTGGACATTTAATGCAGTTTGCAACCTTGAGATGCTAGTATGTATTTCATTGAACATTCGATTATACTTAGCACTGTTCTCCTTTTGAGATTGGATGAGGTGATTGAGATTATCTTCAAGAGATCTCCTAGGTGGAGCTACATACGGACCAGGAGGTGGTACCTGAATAGGATTTGGCATTGGAGGAGTCACTTGCTGAAATTGAGGAGGTGGTGGTAGAGTCATATGTGGGTTAGGAACCATCCCCACTTGGGGTTGTCCATAAGTGAACCCAGGATTATTCCTCCAAGATTGATTATATGCATTCCCTTGCTGTGCATTATAATTTCCTTGAAACCCTCGTATCGCTTCTACTTGCTCAGTGTACAATGCCTTGTATGCATGGATAGTAGGACATCCTTTAGTAGAATGACCCGCATTACAAATGGCGCACACTTTCTCCTTTTCGGCTTGTACGGGTCCAACCACATCTCTCAAACGCACTTCAAGCATGTCTCCGAAATTATTTTCCAATTGGTCAAATTTTCGATCTAACAAAGTGTCCTTGTCCAAGTGATAGATACCGGATGCAGCAGGCAAGTTGGACACTTGTCTATTTCTATTTTGACTATTGGGATCAGAAACATCCCATGCTTGGGTAGTTTCTGCTACATATCTCAGATGAGCCTCAGCATCGCTCGAATCAAACTCCCAAAAAGGTCTTTCACACATGGTTTGAACAAGTTGTTTGGATGCTAAAGTAAGCCCTTGATGAAAGAAAGAAATCAAATGATGCTTTTCAAATCCATGATGTGGGCACGCACTAACTAACTCCTGAAATATCTCCCAACATTTATCAAAAGCCTCATTCTCATTTTGACGAAAAGCTTGAATTTGGGCTTTAACAGAATTGGTTTTATGTTGTGGAAATTTTTTTGATAAAAACTTGGCTTGCATATCTCTCCAAGATAACACAGAATTTGGGGGTAGTGACCATAACCAAGTTTTAGCTTTATCCTTTAAGGAAAAAGGGAATAGCTTCAACCGGATTACATCTTGTGGACAAGCTTGGTCTCCAAACGTCTCACACGCTTCCTCGAACTCTCTAAGATGAAGATATAGTTTTTCAGAATCCATCCCATTAAATGTAGGAAGAATTTAGATCATACCATTCCTAAAGTGTAACTGACCGGCATTATACGGGAGTAAAATGCAACCAGAGGTAACAGTTCGCTCCGGAAATAAAAGATCTTTCATGGGAAGATATGGTATCTCATCCTCTCAAGCACCAACACCGACACTACCATGCTCCGACATATTGCTACCGAAAGGTTCAGAATTCTCACTCAGGGTTTGACTCAATGAACGACTTGTGATGGAATTATTAGGCGAAGGATGTGGAACCCATAAATGAGGAGACTCAGAATTTTTAGAATTTACTTCGGCTATAGGATTTTCGTGAACTTGGGTGGGAGATGAATTCTGCATCTAAGCACATAAGAGAAGAAATATTTTTTTTTTCGAAATCACTTGTGGATAAAAAGAACTTTCCTAAAACTTTAACAATTTCAGATCCCCGGCAACGGCGCCAAAAACTTGACGCGACTAAGAATTTGTCTCAAAAGTGCATTTTTCTCTAGGCTCAAGTGCAAGCCTGTCGCTTAAGTAATAAACCCGGTAAGTCGGGATCGTCTCCACAGGGATCAAAATTGCCAAATCGTAATAGGGAAAGCTATTAAATCTTGAAATGATTTCTCAAAATAAATATAAAAAGATGATTAATGATTGGGAAAAAATTCTATTGTAATAAAAATTTACTTAAGAAAAACGAACTGAAATTTGCAAAGAACTTAGATCTGACAAATTAGAGAAAATAGGGTAGGGTACAATCCCTCAATCCTTAACAAATTATCCTACAGAATACTATAATTGTAAATTAAAATTCTTGACTAAATCCAGTCTTAAATTCTAAGCATTACATATATGAGGGATCTAGCCCGCATCATATGAAATCAAAGATAGATATAAAGCGGTGAATGATAAATTATACTCACAAAGCGTTCTTAAACATCTCAAGTACCTAGGGCAAGAGAGATTAAAAGATTGACAATGTTTGTATGATTTTCATTCACGATTCAATCAATATTTTAATTTAATCTCTATTTTCTACATAAATAATTTGCCTTGGATTGAGTTCATGTACCCCAACCCTTGGGAATTTAGCTACTCATGATTTTTCTAGAAAACAAATTCATACCAATACATGGAATTATGGATCTAACAAACATTGGTAATAAATTGCAAAACAATTGAAAATTGAAAATAGAATTGAGACTAAATAAGAGTAGGGAATTTGATACTTGAATTGAATTGAAGAATTGATACTTGAAATCTGCACTAGATGAACTTGAATCCAGAATACTACTTGTTCTTCAAACATACAAACTAAGGTTTCTCTAAAACTATGAAAAACTAAAAAGGATTTCTAAAAAATGACTTTCTCTCTCTAATTTTTAGTCCCCCTTTGAATGAATTAGGGCTTGGTCTTTTATAGCACCAAGTTGCATGAATTTAACATCAAATTTCTCTTGTGGCACAAGTTTTTTCCAACCAATCACCATAAAATCTGCATAATTAATGATAGCAATTCGCACATCCAGACCGGTCCGTTTCTCTTCATTATCGCGCAAATTCAAAACATCGTAACTTCTTCACCGTAGCTCGAATTGAGGTGCCGTTTTTTCCAGTATTCTTGTAATTTAGAGCTCTTCAACTTTCTAGTTGGCCCCACCTCTGGACTAAGGATGAAAAATTACGAAAATGCCCTTCAACTCTCCATTTCTTGGTTTCTTTCACTGTTTTGAGTTCTCCTTCGCCCTAACTTACATGAAATACCTGTAAAACACGTGAGAAATACACAAAACACGAAATACTTGCCAAAAGGGGTTAGTAGCATAAATACGAGACAAATCCCAGCTATTTACACTGCACGGGATTATAAAAATATCAAAATTAAGGAGATAAATATGAAGAATATGTGCCTAATCACCATGCCTTTTCACAAACGAGCACACTCTTTCACTAAACAGTAGAGTGTTTAGTGTAAATTAAAGAGGACGTACCTTTTTAAAATGAATTAAAACATAAATTAACTAAACTTTTCATCCAAAAAGATGTGACTTTTCAATCATTTTACATGAATTAATTAAAGCCAAAATGTCCCCAAACAGATTGGGTAATTAAAACTTGGCAAAAAAAATTTAAAACGATTACACTCCATTAGGCCAAGCCTAAGCCCATTGTAACACCGTGCCTAATTAAATACCGGGTGGCCAGTCCCATACCAAATTAAAACAGAATATAGAGTTGGCTCATTCTTAGCATCACTTTCGAAAACATTTACAACTCACCCAATACCCAATTAAGCTGGTGTTAAAAACTTTCCTAATTTTAATTCAACAAAAATCAATTTTAGTTTACGAATAACACTAGACATATTATTCTACAACACAAATAATCGAATAGATAACACAAAAGAATTTAAATTTAATTGGAATAAACATTCCCAAATAATTATCCAATACAGTAATCCCAACAATAGTAATGTATTAAAATGACACGAATACAAGAGTATTTGACATATAGAAAAGAGATAACTAAATTCCTTTGGGCGACATGCCCTAACCAAAAGAATAATGAGAATCAAATGAGGATAGGAATCTAAGTAATACTCCATAACTCCATAACTCGTCATAATCCACTAAGGTTGGCATCCCTGTTGCTGGACACCTGATATCGAAGATACAATAGAAAAGAAAATATGTAAGGAAACGAGTCAGAGCCCGATTGTAAAAATGATTTTGAAAACAACAAGTATTTAACAAGCGCAATAAAGAATTTATTATGTACATGTTAGTATCCAAACTCTCACTTGATATTCTCACCTCTCATATAGAGTGCACACTTAACGTTTTCTATTAACCTCCTAGTTAATGGTTCCTCCTCACTAATTTCAATAATATGATTCCATCCCATATCATAACCCCGTATGTCCCATACCATACGTCATATAATCATTCTAATACATTTTTTCATTAATCATGAATTGTTTCTCATTAATATGAATTAATCTTTTCAATTATATTAGAATAACTGTACATTAACTTAGTTCAATTCTCTTTCTCTATTCACCGTTATCTACAATTATCACACTGTAGATAATTTAACCACTATATACACATTCATACAATTCATTATATATATAATACGGCACCCCGAGACACAGCTGCGGTGCATGCATTACTCTGCTATCACGTCCCAATATCGCAGGTCATCGAATAGGGGATAAAAGGTTCGGTAAGGATTTATCGAACCACAAACATAAACACAATCATTGGAGGGGAACATAGTTCTCATACCCACGGGAAACGCACATACCTACGTTCCCATAGTCAGCGGACTTATCAACTCCCCGATAAGTCTATCATAGACCTATGTTCTTGAGAGACAAATCAAAGATCCCATGGATTCATCAGGATATGACTTCCCTCACGCGCAAATCTCCCGTCGATAGCAAGTAAGCTAGGCATGTCATACACATAAATCATTAATTAATCAAATATGCATTATCATCTACCTATAATATAATATCAACAAGGTACTCACATTACCCTAACATAATTCCCATATGTAGCATTATATCTCTTTAAATCCCGCGTATTAAAATATCATAACTTTACTTCTCAATTTAATTATTCCAGAGTCTCACTCACTACTCAAGGTTTAAATAGGTTTTTCCTCAATCTATTTATTGAGTAAGAAATCACTAATATCCTACTGGTCCATATCATCATATCTCCCGAATTACTACGAATTAATCTCTCCCTTAATTAGGGTTATAATCGACAGTTTCTAATCTCTTATAAACACATCTTCTATCAACTAGGATTGAATACCATCATCATATGGCTCATAAACACTATATGACTTATCAATAAAATAAATATCCTCGCATCCTATAACATATCTCCACTCCCAACGTTGTTAAGGTTCATGCGCGGAGCGTCTCGCAACGCGAATTCCAATCAAGGAACCCCTCCAATACACTACTACTTAACTTTATCGATCGTGGAGATCCGTCAACTTCAAATACCCAACCGGGATAACCTCATCCCCTCTTTCAACAAAATGTGGTTTGAACTCCCATCTCTATCCCGGAGCCATACCACTAAGCGCTTGTACTACACTCAGTCCTTGCGCAATCAATAATGATCTTAAACTCAGTCCCTGATGTTCAAATTGTACCCCTAAGGCTACCTAGGTGTTATATTAAATCTCCCCTAACGGACCTATCTTTAATACTCATGCATACAAATTAGAATTCAACCCACGAATCTAGCAACCGAAATTTCGTTCAATTATTATAATCAATTAAATCCCAATCAAATCAATTCGATTCTTAACTAGGGCTTACTGATCTTACCTAAGTCCCATTATATCCAATTAATAATCACCAAGGATCTACAAAAGGTTTGGGATAAGAACCAACATTAAATAGAAACAAATTTAACAATTCTGGCGAGGTCGATCGATCGAAGGCTGGGGGTCGATCGATCGATCACCCAGATAACAGCCCAGTTTTCTATATTTCTTCTACTATGGGTTTCATCACTTTTGATCATCCAAAACTTCATATTAACTAACCAAATGACTTATAATCCTTACTACATGATATAGCAACGTATATGAATGATTTCTAATGCTCTAAACATCCTAGAATCATCAAGAGTTTGAATTAAAAGCATATACTCATCCTATTTTTCCATAAAATTATAAACATTATATCTTCAAGAATACACCATAGATTCTCAGAATTTCTTCAATAGATTTATGGTTATTTCGTGGTTTAATATCTACCTATAACATGGGTTTGATTCCTATATCTTTTCGGTTTCTAGAAATCCATTTAACAACTCTATCTTTTCATCTTCCAAACATGAAAAATCTCATCTTTATATCTATTTTAACATGGACAATTTAGAAACTTAAATTGCAATTATCAGTCACTTGCCTCTAATGAAGATCTAATCCTTTGGGGTTGTATATCACAGGTGGTTCTCCCTTTCTCCGGCCAACTTTAGGTGGTGGTTGGTGTTAGTGACCTTTGGCCTTTGGTTCTCCTCCTTTCCAAGCAAGCTTTTCTTCTCCCAAGCAACCTTTCACTCTCTCTAGGAAGATGACTTCACAATTTTTTGTAGAAGAGATGAAATGAACCTACGTACACTAATCTCCAAATACTTATAGTAAGACAAAATCCGAAATCACTATTCATCCCCCTTGTAAAAATAACCAAAATGCCCTTTTGGGTTGTCTTTTCATTTCCAAATGACTCAAGACCTAAAACCAACATCCAAATAGACTTTTCTGACTATTTTAACCCTTCCGGACGCAACGACGCAGTTGAAACGACTATAAGGTTGATAAAAAGTAAGTTTCCTTTTTAATTTAACAAATTAGTCCCGACACGTCCCATACTGCGTCCGACTAAGAATTCAAATTACTGAATTAACAACTCACAGCAATATCAATAACATCACATTCATATATTACCTAAATATCTTTAAGTAATATTCAAAATCAAACATTTTAATATCCATAATTTGGATAAAACCCAAATGAATTAATTAATAATAAAATTCAATTAATCCATTAATTTAAAATATAACCCATTTTAAAAGTCACTAAAATCACGGGGTATTACATACTAAAATCACGGGGTATAACATAATTTTGTCCTGAAATTCGAAAAGACAAATCCTACAGATAAGGCCAACTCTGAGTATAAATCTCACATCGCAAGTAATCTATGTCGTACCGCCCATAAAATACATTAACGAAAATCCTCATTGATGTTATACGCCAAAGCTCACCATATAGTTCCAACTGAATCAAATTTAAACTATACCCAATCTTCCCTATACCATCCTCGTGACAAAGTTTGGGAAAAATGATCCTCACTTATTAAACAAATAAATCCTGAAGTCACAACTACTTACTATTTCACAATTATGAAAACTACTATAATCCAACCATCCAGGGTGCCCATACACCCTATCATACAACTTTCATGATAAAATGGATATGATTACCCACATAATACTCGGATTTATTGCAAAGGTTATAAACTCATATCCTGAAGACCTAACTTATTTTGACTCGCAACGATTATTAGTTTCATGCGTGGGGTGTCTCGCAAGAGAAATCCAAACAAGGAACCCCCCGATACACTACTACCTAAAGTAGTCGGTCATCGAAACTCCTCGAGTCCTTAGTCAATAATTTATAACCTCTCTGAAGGTTTTATCGATTTCAAATAAAAGTCTACTCATCTACACTCTCTTATTAAAGATAAGATACTGTCTATAGTAATGCATACGCTCTCATATACCACAAGTCAATCCACGTCGATAGTCACATCGAGTTCGGACATGCCTAAAGTAAGTAATTTCGTGATAAAAATCAGACCCATGTGATGACATGTAAAAATATAGGTACCCCACAACCCCTCGGTGAGTCTACGTAAATAGCAGTGCTACATGCTAAGTTTAGTAACCCTTTTTCCTATATAATATTAATTGCTGCAAAAATCAGTATACGCCTCATAACTCCTTAGATAGAAAACATACCCTCATTCGCGGGTAGTGGTTGTTGACTCCCACTATTATAACTTTTCTCTGATGAGTCAAGAAAAATTTAACCCCAAATTTTCAATTCTAGTTAACAACACAGTAAATCGTACAGATCCTAAAGGACACTAGAACCTGATGCTCTGATACCACCTGTAACACCCGGCCTAATTAAATAACGGGTGGCCTGTCCCATACCAAATTAAAATAGAATATACAGTTGGCTCATTCTTAGCATCACTGTCAAAAACATTTATAACTCACCCAATACCCAATTAAGCTGGTGTTAAAAACTTTCCAAATTTTAATTCAACAAAAATCATTTTTAGTTTATGAATAACACTAGACATATTATTCTACAACACAAATAACCGAATAGATAACACAAAAGAATTTAAATTTAACTGGAATAAACATTCCCAAATAATTATCCAATACAGTAATCCCAAAAATAGTAAATGTATTAAAATGACACGAATACAAGAGTATTTGACTCAGATAGAAAAGAGATAACTAAATTCCTTTGGTCGACAAGCCCTAACCAAAAGAAGACTGTGAATCAAATGAAGATAGGCGTCTAAGCAATACTCCATAACTCCATAGCTCGTCATAATCCGCTAAGGTTGGCATCCCTATTGCTGGACACCTGATATAGAAGATACAATAGAAAAGAAAATATGCAAGGAAACGGGTCAGGGCCCGATTGTAAAAATGATTTTGAAAACAACAAGTATTTTACATGTGTAATAAAGCAATTATTATGTATATGTTAGTATTCAAACTCTCACTTGATATTCTCAGCTCTCATCTAGAGTGCACACGTAACGTTTTCTATTAACCTCCTAGTTAATGGTTCCTCCTCACTAATTTCAATAATATGATTCCATCCCATATCGTAACCCCGTATGTCCCATACCATACGTCATATAATCATTCATAGACATTTTTTCATTAATCATGAATCGTTTCTCATTAATATGAATTAAGCTTTTCAATTCTATTAGAATAACTGTACATTAACTTAGTTCAATTCTCTTTCTATATTCACCGTTATCTACAATTATCACACTGTAGATAATTTAACCACTATATACACATTCATACAATTCATTATATATATATATATATATATATATATATATATATATATATATATATATATATATATATATATATATACGGCACCCCGAGACACAGCTGCGGTGCATGCATTACTCTACTATCACGTCCCAATATCGCAAGTCGCCGAATAGGGGACAAAAGGTTTGGTAAGGATTCCTCGAACCACAAACATCAACAGAATCATTCGAGGCGAACATAGTTCTGATTCCCACGGGACATGCACATACCTACGTTCCCATAGTCAGCGGACTTATCAACTCCCCGATAAGTCTTTCATAGACCAATGTTATCGAGCGACAAATCAAAGATCCCATGGATTCATCAGGATATGACTGCCCTAATGCGCAAACCTCCTGTCGATAGCAAGTAAGCTAGGTATGTCATACACATAAATCATCAATTAATCAAATAGGCATTACCATCTACCTATAATATAATATCAACAAGGTACTCACATTACCCTAACATAATTCTCATACGTAGCATTATATCTCTTTAAATCCCACGTATTAATATATCATAACTTTACTTCTCAATTTAATTATTGCAGAGTCTCACTCACTACTCCAGGTTTACATAGGTTTTTCCTCAATCTATTTATTCTATAAGAAATCACTAATATCCGACTGGTCCATATCATTATATCTCCCGAATTACTACGAATTAATCTCTCCCTTAATTAGGGCTATAATCGACAGTTTCTAATCTCTTATAAACACTTCTTCTATCAACTAGGATTGAATACCATCATCACTTGACTCATAATAACTATATGAATTATCAATAAAACCAACATCCTCCCATCCTATAACATCTTTCCACTCCCGACGTCGTTAAGGTTCATGGGCGGAGCGCCTCGCAAAGCGAAATCCAAACAAGGAACCCCTCCAATACACTACTACTTAACTTTATCGATCGTGGAGATTCATCAACTTCAAATACGCAACCGGGATAACCTCATCCCCTCTTTTAACCAAATGTGGTCAGTACTCCCATCTCTATCCAGGAGCCATACCATTAAGCGCTTGTACAACACTCAGCCCTTGCGCAATCAATAATGAGCTTAAACTCAGTCCTTGATGTTCAAATTGTACCCCTAAGGCTACCCAGGTGTTATATTAAATCGCCTTTAATGGACCTATCCTTAATCCTCATACATACAAATTAGAATCCAACCCACGAATCTAGCAACCGAAATTTCATTCAATTATTCTAATCAATTAAATCCCAATCAAATCAATTCGATTCTTAACTAGGGCTTACTGATCTTCCCTAAGTCCCATTATATCCAATTAATAATCACCAAGGATCTACAAAAGGTTTTGGATAAGAACCAACATTAAAAAGAAATAACTTTACCAATTTTGGGGAGGTCGATCGATCGAAGGCAGGTGGTTGATTGACTGATCGCCCAGATAATAACCCAGTTTTCTGCATTTCTTCTACTATGGGTTTCATAACTTTTGATCATCCAAAACTTCATATTAACTACCTAAATGACATATAATTCTTACTACATGATATAGCAACATATGTGAATGATTTCTAATGCTCTAAACATCCTAGAATCATCAAGAGTTTGAATTAAAAGCATATATTCATCCTATTTTTCCATAAAATTATAAACATGATATCTTCAATAATACACCATAGATTCTCAGAATTTCTTCAACATATTTATGGTTATTTCTTGGTTTAGTATCTACCTACAACATGAGTTTGATTGCTATATCTTTTTGGTTTCGAGAAATCCATTTAACAACTCTATCTTTTCATCTTTCAAACATGAAAAATCTCATCTTTATATCTATTCTAACATGGACAATATACAAACTTAAATTACAATTATCAAACACTTGCCTCTAATGAAGATCTGATCCTTTGGGGTTGTATATCACAGGTGGTTCTCCCTTTCTCCGGCCAACTTTCGGTGGTGGTTGGTGGTGGTGACCTTTGGACTTTGGTTCTCCTCCTTTCCAAGCAAGCTTTTCTTCTCCCAAGCAACCTTTCACTCTCTCTAGGAAGATGACTTCACAATTTTGTGTAGAAGAGATGAAATGCACCTACGTACACTAATCTCCAAATACTTATAGTAAGTCAAAATCCGAAATCACTATTCATCCCCCTTGTAAAAATAACCAAAATGCCCTTTTGGATTGTCTTTTCATTTCCAAATGACCCGAGACCCAAAACCAACATCCAAATAGACTTTTCTGACTATTTTAACCCTTCCGAACGCAACGACGCAGTCGAAACGACTAGAAGGTTGATAAAAAATAAGTTTCCTTTTTAATTTAACAAATTAGTCCCGACACGTCCCATACCGCGTCCGCCTAAGAATTCAAATTACTGAATTAACAACTCACAACAATATCAATAACATCACATTCATATATCACCTAAATATCTTTAAGTTATATTCAGAATCATACATTTTAATATCCACAATTCGGATAAAACCCAAATGAATTAATTAATAATAAAATTCAATTAATCCATTAATTTAAAATACAACCCATTTTAAAAGTCACTAAAATCACGGGGTATTACACCCATGACTTAGAACACGTACATGGGCACGAGGTGAGCCGAGCAAGCCTGCTGGACGGCAACAGCGGTACGTGCGCATGAGATTTTAGCCTAAAATCCAACACACGCATAGTATAGTCCATCTATCCTTCAAAGAGTTGGGAAACTCCAAAGACATCCAATCCTTAGTCCTAATCTAACAGTATATTAACTCTTCACTTTTCCCACATTCTTTTAACGTGGGACAAAAGCTGTGTACCAAGTTTACTAAATACTTCTTATCTCAAGTGGGTGACTTTGAAGACAATGTTCTTAGAAAATCTTAACAGATTTTGATATGTAAGTATACCATGTTATACTCCTCTCTCAAGAGTACAAAATTTTGCTAGGTCCTGTTAAAATTGACATGTCCGTTCCACTCCAATTTGAGCTCAATATAGCTTAATTGTGACTTATTTAAACTCATTTCCATCAATCCTCGACATTAATGAAAAATTAGCTTTGTATACCATTCAACAGAAGAAACATATTTCATGTTCGAATACAGTAGAAGAAAAATGCATGAGAATAAGTTGTCATAAACTTTGAAGTTTACCTAACGAGTATCTATCGAATTTACTTTCCTAATCATTGGGAAAGATTCCTTGAATAGTCAACCATTTTTGTAAACCAAGATAACACAAGTCATACCCTTTCTTTTCAACATTGTTAATTCTCATGTCCCTGTTCATTTTGGCCTTGAATGCCATCTAGTTCGTGAGTGTTTTAGAGATTTTTGCCTTCTCCAATTATCATAGAAGTGGTCGGCCCCTTATCACTCCTATAGGTTACTTCTATTAATAGTATCCTACCATAAACCACTTGAACATATCAAGCTATATAAGTCATTAAAAGCATAACTTATCCTAAATCTCCTGGTAGTTGTGTACCGTCTCATCATAGGAATGGGTTGGAATATATATATTTCCGTAGTGCATACTGAGCCATTCAAACTTAGGTTATCCCCTTGATCGTAGATCTTGGGGATCTCTAGTCAACTAGATTAGGTTACAACCATGACGACTCTTGGTTAGTTCATATTCTTTAAGCCCATTCCATTCGATGATATTTCTACTAGCTCTCTAATTAATCCTTTAATAAGTAGATCCATAATGTTATTTGTTGACTTAACATAGTCAGTGGATATAATTCCACTACAGAGTAGTTGCCTAACGGTATTGTGTCTACGATGAATATGTCTAGATTTACCGTTACACATGGTGTTATGCGCCCTTCCAATTCATGATTGGTTATCAGAGTGTATAAATTTAGCAAGCACGGGCTTATCCCAGTTTAGAATATCATTTAAGAAGTTTCTTATCCATTCGGATTCTTCTCTAGCCTTATGCAAAGCAATAAATTCATACTTCATAGTAGATCTAGAAATACTTGTTTACTTTGAGGATTTCCAAAACACGGCTGCACCACCAAGAGTAAAGATATATCCACTGGTGGACTTAGAGTCCTTAGAATCATATACCTAATTTCAAAGACACGGATGTACCAAGTAAAGATATATCCACTAGTGGACTTAGACTCCTTAGAATCATATACCTAATTAGTATCATTGTACCCTTCAAGTACAACTGGTTACTTGGCATAGTGCAGTTCGAAGTTTTTTCTTCATTTTTAATACCATAAAACCCTAACAATGGCTTTCAAAATATCACTACGTATATTATTCGTATAATGACTTAGTCTACTTATGAAGTAGGTTATATCCAGGTGTAGTATATGACATACATGAGACTTTCAATTATATGAGAATACTTTAATTATAATATGCTTTTACAATTGTTCATAATGAGATGAATGCTAGCATCAATCAGTGTTTTAGTTTGTATAATATTATACTTCTTGGATTTATTAAGTATTTTCTCAATTTAATGTGTTAGATATAATATTTGACCATCAGTTGTCTTAGAAATTTTAATTACTAAAATAACATCATCAACACCCATGTTCTTCATGTCGAACTTATTAGTTAGCATTCTTTTGGTAGCTTTGATTATGTTATCATTGCTACCAATAATGAGCATATCATCAATGCATAGACATACTATAACGTACTCATTTTTAGTGCTCTTAACGTATCCATGTTTGTCACACTCATTGATCTTGAATCCATTTGACATCATGACATTGTTAAACATAGAATGCCATTGGTTGGGAGCTTGCTTCTACCCAAAAATACATTTCAACAATCTATAAACCTTTTTCTCTTATCCAAAAGAATATACCCTTTGGGTTGTTCCATATACATGTCTTCGTCCAATTCACCATTTAAGAATGTTGTTTTTACATCCATTTGGTAAATTTCGAGTCCATTTAATGCTTCTATTGCTATTAAATATCATATGGATGTTGTAGAAACCCCATTTTGTTACCCCCTAAAACTCTCCTTAGGTTCCTAGCACCTCCCTTCATAACTACAAACTCAGGTACTGACCTAGATGCCATAGGACACTCCCAGGCTCCATTTGACCAAAAGTCAAACTCTTCAGCTCGACTGAGACTGAATAAATCTTTGAAGGACCCTGAATCCCCTATCTAAGGGTCCATCCCGTGTGTGATTCTGACTTACCATGCGGACGAACGACCAATTTTCCCTAAAATCTAATCTGAAGAACACCGGGCGCCCTCGGGCTCCATTTAACCAAAGTCAACTCTTCAGCTCGACCAAGATTGAATGAATCTTCAAAGGGGACTGAAACCCCTTTATAACGGTCTGCTCCGTGCGCGATTCTGAGTTACGGTACGGATGAACGATCCGTTTTACTCCGAAAGATCATCGAATGCTTCCAGGGCTTGGTTGACCAAAGTCAACTTCCCGAACCAGATCAAACTCTTCAGAATGTCAAAGTACATCTCCTAACCTTTCCAACGATCTACCCCGTGCACGATTCCGACTTACCATGCGAACGAACGATCCGTTTGCGTCCAATGATCCCCTGTCCAATGAACTAATGAATGTTTACAAGCCACATTTGACCCAAAGTAAACTCTCGAAATCAGGAGCAGTCCAAAGGACTTTCGAAGGTCTCTAAATTACCTTTCCAACAGTTTGCTCCATGTACAATTCTGATCAACGGTTTGCGTTCTGCAGTCAATTTTCCGAAAAGGCCTGAAAGACACTACCAAACGGCAGGTCCCAGACCCTGCCTATCGACAGTGTGCCTAAACGCACCTGTCGATAGGCAGGAAAATGGCTATGCCGATCGACAATGCCCTTGGCTTATAAAAAGGAGGACTGACCTCACTTGCAAAGAAGAGCCCAGATCTGATAGACATCACTCTCAGAAAATCCAGAAAACCTCTTTCGAAGTCAGCGTGATATCCACATCCAAATCACTTTCCAGCCTTCACCTTTCATCATCCTTTTCATCAAACTTGGTGAATTAACCATTCTCCATCATCATCCAAGTGCAAGGGCTGCTCTACAATATTCAAGATCAAGCTCAGGATCTTCAAGAAGGTACAATTTTCTCAATTCTCTCCTTAAATTCTCATAAATTCGCAATAACATGTTTTATTACTTAACACTTTTATCATCTCATCTCACATATCCTAATATAATTTTTATTTAGTATTATTTCACATCTCTTATTTTTATATAAATAAAAACCCAAAAACAAGAAAAAAGGGGTTTGCTCATAAATTCCAAACGGGAATTCTCACACTTTTCTTACATTTATCTCATAACTAAAACACTTTTTCTACATGCACACACAGACACACAAATAAGAGAATCGCCCGGATTGGATTTATGTGATAAACCCCACCCGTCATTTTTCATGCGAACTACGTGGACTTTGATGCCTCTATAGGCTACGTAGGCGTCTCGGGGTAAAACCCAAGACTCAGGTCCTATTTTCACTTTTTCTCTCATCTCCTATTCTCTTTAAATTCAATTCTCCTAGGTTACATATATATACATATATTTGTCCTTAGTGGCATATTATTCCACATGCGTTATCGTTCCATCATAATGATCAACGTGAGGATAATCGCATAAATCCTATTTTCTAATATTTTTATACCTTCCTACGGATGACTTTCTTTACCTCTTCCATGGTACAAGTCGATAATTACTACCTCCACTATATATACACATGCACACATATCACGGGGGAAAATAAAGGAAAATAGAAAAATCCCATGAGAGACCGTAAGGGCGGAATGGGTGCTTAACACCTTCTCATTTCGTAACTTAGCCTTCGAACCCTTTTCGAATCACTTTGGTTTCATATGCATCAGTATGTCTTTGGATGATGTCCTTCGGAACGACTCCCCTTCTTTTGTCTGTTTTGAGTAAAATAGATTGGAGACTCTATCTCTCTACATTTTTCACCTCACCCAAATGTTGTCGTCCAAAGCGCTCCCGAGAGGGAAGCGCGGGACTTAGGATCCTCCCTCGTGCCGCTCGTCGGCCGCGAGGATCGGGGATGGCCATAGTGGCGATTTTTCTAGGGACCTTATAAGGGCTAGTCTCTATTTACATGGGTGTTATGTTTGTTTATATTTTCCCCCAATTTTGCATGTTCCCCTTTTTATGTATCCCCCATAATTATGCTTCTATTCACACACTTGTAATAAATTCTCCATGTACAGTTCCCACCACATGCACCTAGGGTCACATATATCCACATATTGCATGCATCACCCATTCATACTTGGTGTACCATTGGTACTTGTACTTTCCTCCTTGTTTGGCATAATCAAGAAAGACATTCTCATAAGATACTAATAAGAGGATCATGCATGATTCACACAATATCACCAAAGAGCATTGTTATTGACCAAATTCTACCCAGTAACTGAAGGGTCACTTCGGGATGGGCGCTGGTCCGATAGGGCACAGTTAGCCTAAGCAATATGACTCTTACTTTCCATTGGCCAAGTACCTTCGACGTATATCGAACGGTTCCCCCGCATCGTACCGCTTGACTGAAGTCATGATGGTAGGTATATCGTAGGGAACTCGTTCACGTACAACGAGTATATCAAATTCTCTCTCACACATACCATCCTCACGAGGTATATGGTGAGGCAATTCACGTACACCCAGGTATATCAAATGGCTTGTCCACACGCACCGATTGATCGCAAGAGCAAGACGTATATCGTGGAAGTCACGCTAAAGGGGGGAACCCTTTCCGATTCACCCAACCAACTGCATACCCACATATAGGTGTCAAGCCTAGGACACACATGTTAGATTGTCAGTTTCTACCCGAAAATCTGTCGAAATTCCGGATCAGCTTGCCGCTCGAAATTTTTGCGCATTTTTAAAATGGGACCCTGTTCGTGAGCCTGGTCACAAGTCCAGCCATAACTTTGCATATATTAGAAATCCAATTTTTACAGGCTCGGGTCCCGTCTGATATTTCATTTTGCATTTAGGAGAATTAATACAAGTGAAAACATAATAATTATAATAATCATGCTGAGATCGTCTATAAAAAGAAAATTCTCCTTTTTCTTTATCCAAAATCCGAAAACATTTTTTTCCTTTCCTTATCAAAAATCCAAAACATTTCTCCTCTCTTTATCAAAAATTCAAAAATATTTTGTCTTTCAATCTTGAAAAAAAACTGTCAAAAAAAAAATTTCATCCTTTTTTCTCAAAAATAAATCCCATTTTACGCCTTCTCAGGTCGACCGCAAACCCTTGGCCTGACTCCTTATTAGCTTCGGTCTTCAGTCAGATCACCCTGGAGTTCTGGCCGTTCCCTTTCAATTTCTTCTGAGTCCGTAATCCATCCCCCTTCCATGGTGAACATAGATCAAGTACCCGTTGTGCAGCCAGATCTGACAACAATTCTAGCTCAGCTGGTGTCCAAGATTGACAACCTCCAAACTGAGGTCCGAGAGATGCAACGAAACCAGGTTCCCATCCCTCAAGAGACCGAGACCCTATTCCCTCATGCTATGGATCCACCTGAGCCTATCTGGGTTCCTGAAGAATATCAACACTCTCCACGTGCCCCTCCTTCTAATGGGCCGCCGCCTGCCCAACTTCTGATGTTGAACCTTGCCTAGGATGGGGCTAACTTGCCTATGGTCATTTATCCAAAGGAAGAAGAATTAAACAAAGTAAAAATGGACCTCAAGATGCTCACTAAGAAGTTTGACCAAGTCACAATCTCGGAGAATTACATGGACTACACCCGCATGTCTCCTTATCCTAAAGCGAGGTTACCCGAGAAGTTCAAGATGCCAAATATCGAGAAATTCGGATGAAGTGGACCCCCGATTGTTCATCTCTGTAGTTACCACCGTTCCATGACTCTAGAAGGGGCTTCTGAAGAAGTGATTGCCCAATTATTTTAGCAAACTCTGAAGGATAGCTCCCTCCGATGGTTTTTGTCTCTCGAAGAGTCCAGAATTCATAGCTGGGAGGATGTAGCCCGAGAATTCATGTCACAGTACAAATATAATGAAGAGCTTGAGGTCACTCGCTGTGATTTAGAACTGCTCAAACAGAACTCTGGTGAGCCAATTAGTAACTTCATAGCCCGATAGAGGGAAAAAGCAGCAACCATGACCAATCGGCCTTCTGAGGAAGAACAAGTCAGCATAGTGAAGAAGAACTTCTTACCCCATGTCCGAACAACCATGGGAGGACAATACTATCCCCAGTTCTGATCTCTTAGAGAAGTAGGAGTAGAAATTGAGGA
The DNA here is from genome assembly GCA_949130495.1 of Sambucus nigra. Taxonomy (NCBI): domain Eukaryota; kingdom Viridiplantae; phylum Streptophyta; class Magnoliopsida; order Dipsacales; family Adoxaceae; genus Sambucus; species Sambucus nigra. Next base: position 553,586,536 of record OX422216.1, read on the forward strand.
AGGTCTTGCCAAAACAGAAGTTGACCCAAAGAAGGTGTCCGGACAGTTCACCTCTAGAAAATATGACAAACCTGCTAGTGCTACAGTCTCAACCATCAACAACATCTCTCAACCAACCACATGAGGGGAACCAGAGGGCCGCCCTGTCCTGGTCTAAAAAGAATATACCGAGCTCCATACTCCCCTATCCAAAGTTTATCAGGCGCTGTTAAGCCAAAACCTTGGGACCCCCGTCCATTACTAAATCCACTCCCAAGAAACTTCAAGGCATATGCTCATTACACCTTTCACCAAACAGCTGGACATACTATTGACCATTGCTTTCACCTATGAAACATAATCCAAGGTCTAATTGACCGGGGTCCATTGCCCCACCAGCCAATCCTAAGACAAACACTACTCATAACCCACTTCCAAATCATACCAATTCCATCTTTCTAGATAGAACCCAGAATTCGATCCCTCAACTCAAATCACACCCATATACTCCCCTAAACCTCTCCAAATTTGCCCATATTTCCTCCTACATCCTACTAGCCTCGCTGATTAGCCACTGTCACTCCTTACTAGACCATGCATTGCTATCCGTACTCGTTCTGAAAATGGAAGCATGGAATTGTCAGAAGTGTTAAACCAACTCCTAGAGTTCGGGCAGAAATTTCCCTCACATATGATTCTTGATTGCCAGAGATTCAATACGCTATTCTTGGAAGCACGAAAATGGGCCCGAGAGTCAGATAGATGGGTGGTACCAACCGATGAAGTCATCCTGGATGATGTTGTCCAGATTATGATAAAATTATCCAAACAAACCAACAACATTTGCAGTATGATCGAGTTACTTGATGCTTTGAATCTACAAGGGCACCTAGTCCCTTCACCCTTACACATCCCCACCAATTGTGAAGACCTATATGAAGAGACCGTTGAAGTTGTCGAATGCATCGACTTTACATGGAAAGACAGAATTATTACCATCGGATGGGGGGGGGGGATTCGAAGATTCGAATGAAGAACAAGCTTTTGAGAAAACTGGCCCGGTAGACGACATGTGTGGGATGATTTCATTCGAAGAACTCCTCGGAGAAATAAAAAAGGTGGCAGAACAACCCGAGATTGATGAGGAAATGAGATTCATGTTCTTCCCTTATTCAGTAAATCATATGAACAGATCAGGGAGGCATTACCAGATCCCAAGCTCACTACCAGTAAACGACAAAGGGAAGGGTGTTGAAAACCTTCTTATGCTAGAGATGACCCTCGAGGAGAGAAAGATCCTCAATCAATTGAAGAAAACTCAAGCTAATATCACATTGTGGGGGCTTTTCATGTCTTCCCAACTGTACATAAATGCTTTGATCAAGTTGCTCACTAGACCCACAATTCCTCCTTCTACCACACCAGAAGAAGCGGTAAATTTGGTCGGATCCTTAAACTTTACCCGAATGCTATCCTTTTCCGAAGAAGAAATCCCCAAGATTGGGCCAAACCATAATCATTCACTCAACATCTCCATCGAAGTTATGGGCAAGGTCGTGCCACTCTCTCTTGTCGACAATGGATCCGCCTTGAATGTCTGACCCTTGAGAACTTTCAAATGTTTAGGCCTGAAAGAAAGTGACCTCACTCCAACCTCTGCTGTTGTGCGTGCCTACGATAATACCCGTCGGGAGGTGATATGATCCATAAAGCTTGTAATAGGGGCTGGCCCTATAAACCCTGTCGTCGAATTCCAAGTTATTAAGATTCCAGCTTATTTCAACCTGTTGATAGGACGACCTTGGCTTCACAGTATCAAAGGTGTGTCTTCCTCGCTCAATCAGAAGTTGAAGTTCTTCGCCAATGGATGAGTCATCACTATTTTGGGCGATGACAATAATACCGAGGGTGGAAGTACCAGCAGTCCAATTCTTAAGATACATCACGGGTTAAATGATATGCTCCTATCAGGATTTCGAGTTGAACCACCTCTACTCCCGGTAGGGGACGACGTCAAAGAAAGGGTTTGTCCAGAATATGACCCTCATGGCAACGTCAATGTGATTAATATGTTCAGAAATATGCACTCCATGCCCGGACTGGTGTTAGGATAAAGACAACAAGGGATACTTGGGCCCATTGAACTGAAAAAGGCTTTCCCTCCTTCTGGTTTGGGGTGTCAACCATTAGAATAAGAGCTCAGAATAATCCGCCAATCTCGACCAAAGAGAGGACCAGACTGCATCCAGACTATCCTAAGTGACTCTTTAAACGGATGATTCATCAAAGAGGTTTAAGTCTTCCCCTTTTATGACTTTCCAGAACCATGGTATGACCATACATATAAGAAGATGAAGCCTGGAATGGAGATCTTTTTCCAAAACATCTACCCATTGGCCGAGAGTTCTCAACACCTCGTACAACCGCTCATCAAAGATATCGAAGAGACTGAGGAAAGTGAATCCGAAGATTCCTTTAACTTACAGACACTAGGGCTGACACTCTGCATGGTTCACTCAGGCACTACATCACTGGAACCGTCCCAACTAATTAAAGCTGCTGATACACCTCTCCTCAATTGGCATGCTGCGCCAGTTCTACCTATTGAAATCTCCCATAATCTTAATGTTTACCCCATTTCTTCTTCTGTTGTCTATCCTTGATCAAATGTAATTGAGTCCTCCTTTGATGAGGTTCTCAATGCTATTTTTCCTATCAATGAAATAAACGAATATTTTGAGTATCTTGATGTGCCTTACATTAACTGTTTGGATTCTAATCAAACTTTTGATGATGATGATTTTACAAATGAATAATTCTTAACTGATCTAAATAAGGTTAATAATAAACAACATAACCGCTTTCAAGTTAATAAAGAAGAGACTATTATTGTTAACCTTAGTTCTAGTAGCCAACTGCGCGAGATTAGGATAGGGGATAACCTCGACAAGCATCAGTATGCACAACTCAAAGAATTGCTAAAGTAATTCATGGATGTCTTCTCATGGTCCTATGATGATATGACCGGCGTTGATCCTAAAATAGCTCAGCACGAGATCCCCACTCTCCCAGATTACAAGTCGGTCAAATAAAAGTTGAGAAATCTCCGCATCGAATGGTCGCTCAAGGTAAAAGAAGAGGAGGTCAAACAATTGAACGTTGGCTTCATTCATGTGATCAAATATCGCCAATAAGTGCCTGTGCCAAAATCAGGAGGGAAGGTTCGGATGTGTGTAGACTATCGGGACTTGAACAAATCCTCTCCAAAGGATTATTATCCGCTACCCAATATCGACATGATCGTGGACAATACAACCAGTCATGATCTTAAGTCATTCGTCAATGGGTTTGCCGGATATAACCAAATCAAAATGCACCCAGACCACCAAGAAAAAATTGCATTCATCACCCCATGGGGAACCTTTTGCTACACTTTCATGACATTTGGTCTCAAGAATGCTGGGGCTACCTACAAGAGGGCCGCTATAACCATTCTGCATGATCTGATTCACAAAGAAGTTGAGGTCTATGTGGATGATATGATTATCAAATCCAAGACTAAAGAGGGTCATGTTCCCGCTCTCCGAAAGTTATTCGAATGACTGTGACAGTATCAGATGAGACTCAATCCGCAGAAATTCATCTTCGGCGTTACAAAAGGAAAGCTCTAGGGATTCATGGTCAGTGAGAAAGGGATAGAAGAAGATCCCGCCAAGCTAAAAGCCATACTTGAGATGCCACCTCCCCCAACAGAGAAAGAAATATGAGGTTTCGTTGGGAAATTGAAATACATCAGTCGGTTTATCAACCAGCTAAACTCCATCTGTGAACCAATCTTCAAACTCCTCTGAAAAGATTCAACTAATATTTGGAATGAGGCCTGCCAAGAAGCTTTTGATCGAATCAAACAATATCTAACCTAACCCCCGGTACTCATGCCACCACAGCCTGGTTTCCCCTTACTCCTATACCTAACCATAATCGACACTAGGCTGGGACTTTGATAGCCCAATACCTTGAAGATTCCTATAAAGAAAGAGCCATCTATTATGCCAGTCACAAATTGGCTGGGTATGAGGTTAACTACACCGCTTTGGAAAAGACGTGTGTTGCACTTAGCTGGGTCACCCAAAAGCTGCGGCACTACATGCTCGCCTTCCCCATCAAATACCTTCTTGAGAAACCCGCTTTATCTAGCCAAATGGCTCAATGGTTGATGATCCTAGCCGAGTTCGATATCGTGTACGTCACGCAGAAAACTATGGAAGGAAGATCCATCTCTAACTACCTCGTTGATTATCCCATGGAAGAAACTGATGTATGGATCTTCGAATTCCCAGATGAAAACATCCTTTGCATTGACTAGGATAATCTCCAATGGCAAATGTTCTTCGACAGTGATGCCAATAAAAAAGGATGTTGCATTAGGATATTTCGGATCGCCCCGAATGAGTCTCACACTCCCATCGCCATCAAGATGGATTTCCCCTACACCAATAATATGACTGAGTACGAGGCATGCACGGTAGGCCTCATAGTTGCTCTCAAGAAAGGTATTCAATTCCTAGGCATCTATGGGGATTCCTCCCTCATTATCGGTCAAGTGCTCAGAAAATAGAGAGTTAAGGACGAGAAGCTCCGACCCTTCCATGCCTACTTGGAAGAACTAGCCTCCCAATTCCAAGATATCACCTTCCACTACCTACCTCGAGCAAAGAATAACCTAACCAATGACCTTGATACCTTGGCCTCCATGGTCGACATGCCTGAAGGAATAACAATGACCCCCTTCCTGGTTTAAAAGCAGGACAAACCAACACACTGCTACCATATTGCGCTCGTCACCAGAGAAGATCCCGAGATAGCTAATTATTAGTACTATGATATCTGGCGCCTCCTCAAGCATGGTAGGTATCCCTAGGGTCCCAACAAGAAAGATCGAGAAAACCTCCGAAGACTGGCCGCCCGATACATCATCTATTATAAAGCATTGCTAAAAAAACTTCAATGAAACTCATCTGCACTACATCGCAGGGGCTAACATTGAAAAGATAATACAGAAGATCCACAGAGGGGAATGTGGTCCCCACATGAACGGTCACATGCTTGCCAAAAAGATCATTCGACAGGGCTACTACTGGACCACCATGACCCAGGATTGCACCGCCTATGTTCGAAGATGCGTCAAATGCCAACAATTATCTAACCTTTAGCATTTGCCTCCACATGAATTATACAACATGACCTCTCCCTGGACGTTCTCCACCTGGGGCATCGACATTATAGGTAAGGTTACACCAAAGTCTTCCAATGGGCATAAGTTCATCCTAGTTGCCATTGATCACTTCACCAAATGGATATAAGTCGAGTCATACACAGTGCTGAACGCTAAGAAAGTGGCCAAATTCATCAAGAAAAACATCATCTGTTGATATAGGGTCCCACACGAGCTGGTGTCATATAACAGGTTAAATTTGAGGCAGAAGCCATAGAGGTGGTCAACGAATACATTATTCAGAGACACAAATATTCTCCTTACCGATCTCAAACTAACGGTGCAGTCGAAGCCGCCAATAAGAACCTTAAAGCCATCATTAGCAAGATGACTGAAAGCTGTCGGGATTAGGCTGATCGGATCCCGTGCACCCTCTAGGGATATCAAACCTCAATTAGAACCTCTACTAGGTCTACGATATGGAAGCATTCCTACCAATGGAGCTGTAAATACCCTCATTACGCGTCATGCTTGAAAGCAAGGTCAGTGAAGAAGACTAGTGCCAAAGCCGTTTTGATGAGATGACCCTCCTAGATGAAAGGAGATTAAAAGCTCTATAACACATACAAGGTTACCATCATCGAATAGCGCGTTCATTCAATAAGAGAGTCAAGGACTGCAGTGTCCAAGAAGGTGACCTAACCCTCAAAGAAATCATAGAACCCATCTGGGATCCCAGAGGGAAATTCAAGCCCAATTGGAGCGGCCCCTACATTGTTAAGAAAATCTTGTTCGACGGTGTCTCCATCTTGATCAACTTAGATGGGGAGAAGATGGCTCGTCCAATCAACCTGGACCGTCTCAAGAAATTTTACCCCTAGTCCAAAATCTCGAATAACTACGACTCTTCTCATCTCCCTTCGATTCTTTTAAAAAATCTCTTCATTTCCTTCTACGCAGAACTACTTGGGCCTGATCCTCTGCAAAAAACCATTTTTAAACAAATTAAAACATTTTAAAAACCCCAGAGGTACGTAAGCAGCTCATACACCTTACATGAGTACGGCTGATGATGCTTAGATTCAGCACCACCAGATAAGTGATGATGAGCTCAAACTGTAATAACCATGGCAACCATAGAGATATATATGTATATGTGTGTAAGTATGTAGAAGAAGATGAGTATAAGAGAAATAAGACAGTGATGTATAGTGGTTCAGCGAATCAGGCCTACATCCACTCTGAGTGCGTGATCCACTAAGTATGGGCACTAATGGCCTTGGATACAATGCATATAAGCTCACTTTCTCTCTCTACTGTGTGTATAAGCAGAGTTTTTGCTAAGGTTACCATTATCCATCCCTTTGTAGGGTTGTAGGTGACAAGTATATATAGGTCTTGGAGGGTGTAGTGTACCCCCAAGCATGCATGGTGCATATGAATGATGATCTATCCAATCCCCTATTGACACCTTTAGATGCCACCTATGGTTAATAATGACATAATATTCCCTCACGTGAGAGGGTGATATTGTTATAACGGTCTTCCACGTTCCATGTGAGCCTCACACGCACTGTTCCATGCATCTCCTAAATCACGCGCTGTGATGATGTCACCCTCGGCCTATGATATAAGGCTGAGGGTAAAGTTCCTTCTGGTAGTGAGTCTGGCCTAATTTGGGCCTCGTACTGTCGTACCCTCGTAGGGTCATTCGGAACCTGATGAGGGGTTGGTCCCTTGAAGGTTTATTTGGGCCTGATGAGGGGTCGGGCCCTTGAAGGGTCGTTTGGGCCTGATGAGGGGTCGGACCCTTGGAGGGTCGTTTGGGCCTGATGAGGGGTCGACCCCTTGAAGGGTCGTCTCGGCCTGATGAGGGGTCAGCCCCTTGGAGGGTCGTCTGATATTGGTTAAGAGGTCATCCTGGCCCCATCCAGGTGCAGGGCGCCCTCGTCCTGGCCGATGGTATATATGAGTATATCAATCACCCCCAACCCTTAGTCATCGAGGTTGTTGAGATGGTTGAGGGATAGTGTTGCTTTTGAGTTGAGTGTATGATCAGTTTGAATGGGTGACACCTCTCAATTTGATGTGACACCTAAGCAAATATCCATTGTCGTTCCAGTTTCCAAGGTGTGGTGGCTGCACACTTGGCCTGGGACTTTGTGCCCTAATGATGCCCTCATCATGGGCCGTGTTTTGCCTTGGTTAGTGGGCCCACTCATTAGCAAGGTATTTAAACCATTTTTTGAAGTTTATTCCACCTTCTTCTTCTTCGCGCCTGAACTCTCTCTTTCTAGCTCCATTTCCATTTCTGCAACTTCATCGCTTCGAGCTTTGGCATTCTCACTTCTTCTTTAACATGTAATCCCTTAGCACTAGTGCCCTCTTTATATTCCATTTCTCTGTATACTTCGACTGTTTTAGGCCTGCAAAGGGATTTTTCTTTGGTTGTTTCATAACTTTCCGGCGTTCTTCTCCGACGACTTGTTCTTGAGTGTTCTTGATTAAAACCCTTGCTTTCCTTAGCTTCAATCCAAAAGTCCATCTTAGTCAACTGCAAACTTGTTTGTAATTATCTTAGCCAAATTCTTTTAAGTGTAGGGTCTTCCCCTTAATGCTTAGGAGGCTTTATGATTTAGCTGAGGAGTTCCTATCCCTAAGAGAGAAGTTCTTCGTAGAGATTAGATGAATAGAGGAAGAAGAGGAGAGAAGATGAGGGGCCGACCCTAATTGGGTACAACCCATTTTTCCCATTCCATTATCCACTATCGTACCCTTCGAGTCCTGCGAGTCGTCTAGTCGTCCAGTCGAGAGTCAATCGTGCGAGGGAGAAATGGATCAGAGAGCGTCCTCACTGTTAGGAGCTGGCCCTTCTGGGAGGGGGGAGACATCCAGTCTCAGCCCAGGCCTATAGGCCGAGGGCATAGCACCTTCTGAGGCTGTCCCTATAACAGCGTTGTCCCCACATGCCTTCCAGATGACCTTTCCTGGTGGACCTCTGACAGGTGATGAGGCCGGGGAAGAGGGGATTGAGGATGATGGTGAGGATTCGGACCCTAACCCAGTTGACACCACCCACACCTCAGCTTACGTTTCCACCGTTAGGGATCACGACCTCTTGTTATGGAGGCGTACATTTGGTGTGCCCCCCAACATAAGTATAAGGGTTCCCTTTGAGTATAAGAAAGTCTTCGAGGGTGATGAGGGAGAGGTCACTATATATGAACAAATGTTAAAGGTCGACGTTAGGTTACCTCTGCACCCTTCCATAGTCAATATATTGTCATCCCTTGGCGTTGCCCCCTCTCAACTTCCTCCCAATTCCTGGAGGACTATCCTAGAATATGTCTCCTTGTGGAAGAATACCTTCACTCATGAGCCTTCAGCCGATGTGTTCTTGGCTTGCTATAATATCACTTCCTCATCCAAACGAGCTAGGTACTATCATCTGGGGGCGAGCAAGTCCGATAAAAAAACTTCTCCACGTGACACAGACCTATAACCACGACTGGAAAAAGATATTTTTCTTCATATCTGGGGAATGGGAATTTGCTGCTGGGGCTCAGCCTTTGGACGATAATCCGAGGGTTCCAAGGAGATGGTATAGGTCAGACCCCGGACTTAGTCTGGATGAAAAGGACATAGTCTAGTATTTGAGAGAATAAGGAAAAGAGGGTGAACTTGCAAAGTTTGAATATTTGATGACCCCTCAGTTCCTCAAAGAATCTGGTCTGGGGGTCAGCCCCTTCATAGAGCTATGTGAGTTATTATTTTTTCTCAATCTTTGATTTTTCCAAGTGTTTCATCATTGCCTCTGTATTTTTCTAATGTGTCGTCTCCCTTTTAAGTCGTCCTGCAGGTATCTCTGACCATCTTTGGGAAATGGATGCCCCAAGCTTACTGTCTGGTCTAGGCAAGAAGAAAGGCAAGGAGCCTCAGTAGGCTCCGAGGAAGTCAAAGGCCGTGGGGACGACACCAATTGAACCGTCTATCGATAGCCATAAAAGAAAGGGCCCCGAAGTTCCTACTGACCCTCGGTCGGATTCAAGGACGAGGGCAAGGGTGGAGGCGTCTGAGGGGACTGGCTCCTCTTCCAGCATGGGAGCCATTTGATCCCAAAACTTAACATTATTGAAGGCTAAGACGTCTTCCCTGATAGCCAATGCGAGGGCGAACAAGGCTTCTGTATTCTCTGCCCCTTCGTCCGCTGACTATGACTTCCTGTCAAAGATGTCTCCAGCTAAGGTATATTACTATGGTCTGCACACTCAGGCCCAGGTATTTGTTCTTACTTCATTTTCTTAGTTGAATTGTTCACTAACTGTTTCCTCGACCCCTTAACAAGTGTCTTTTTCTGTGCAGTCTGTTTGTGCCTTCACATCTGCTACCAAGTGGATGGCCGAGAACTAATAGAAATTTCATGAAGCCGAGAGGACTATTCAGTATAAGGATGACCTACAGACTAAGCTCAATACTGCAAGGGACGAGCTGGAGAGTGCGATGAACGAACAAGCAAGGGTCCTGGACGAGATGACGAGGCAGCATGATGCAGATCTGAAGGCTAAGGACTTGCTTATTAAAGAGAAGGATGAGGCCTTAATCAACCTAGGGGTTCAATTTAAGACTGAGCTTGAGGGGGCAGTAAAGAAAGTTGAGGCCGATGCTGTGGAGGCCTACAAACTCTCAGATGAGTTTTAAGGATTTGGTCTTGAGTACTTGGAAAGGGGAATTAGGACGGCCTGTCGGTGGGTCATCCTTAAGTTCGCTGATGTAGTATCATCTTTCCGCCCCTCTCTTGAGGCAGTTTAACTGGATGATCCCCTTAATGCCGAGGCCTTGGACCATGTGAAGTTCCAAGTGCACATCGAGGGTACCGGCACGTCTGAGGATCGGCCTGTCTTTCTTATAAAAGAAACCCCCATAATTAACGTTGAAACATTTCCCTCCGATGTTGCTCAATAGGGTGGCTGTCTGTAGCCCATACTCTCTTCATGTAACCAATATTTTTGTACTCTATTTTTGTTGAACAAGCATTTGTAACACTTCATTTATAATATCATGTCTCTTGCTGTCTTTTATGCTTGTCTCTTGTATGATTTATCTTGTGATGTTTTGAATTAGCAATCTCACTAACCCCTCCCTCTTCTTTCTTGAGGATAAATGAGGGGTCGTCCCCACAATTTTCCCTCATCATAGCCGAGGGTGGTTCCCACCACAAATGATGTTTAAATTTCAAGTCCCCCCTCGTCTTTCTTGAGGGTAAATGAGGGGTCATCCCCATCATTTGCCCTCATCATAGCCGAGGGTGGTTACCACCACGAATGATATTGTTAATTTCAAGTTCTCTTGTCTTTCTTGAGGGTAAATGAGGGGTCGTCCCCACCATTTTCCCTCATCATAGCCGAGGGTGGTTACCACCACGAATGATGTTTAAATTTCAAGTCCCCCTCGTCTTTATTGAGGGTAAATGAGGGGTTGTCCCCACCATTTGCCCTCATCATAGCCGAGGGTGGTTATTACGACGAATGATGTTTAAAATTTTTAGTCCCCCCTCGTCTTTCTTTAGGGTAAATGAGGGGTCGTCCCCACCATTTGGCCTCATCATAGCTGAGGGTGGTTTCCCACCAACTTAATGGTTTTACATTTCAAGTCCCCCCTCGTCTTTCTTAAGGGTAAATGAGGGATCGTCCCCACCATTTTCCCTCATCATAGCCGAGGGTGGTTTCCACCAACTTAATGATGTTTTAACTTTTGAAGTCCCCCTCTCCTTTCTTCAGGGTAAATGAGGGATCCTCCCCACGATTTTCCCTCATCATAGCTGAGGTTGGTTACCATCACGAATGACGTTTTAAATTTTTAGTCCCCCCTCGTCTTTCTTGAGGGTAAATGAGGGGTCTTCCCCACCGTTTGCCCTCATCATAGCCGAGGGTGGTTTCACACCAACTTAATGTTTTACATTTCAAGTCTCCCCTCGTCTTTCTTGAGGTTAAATGAGGGGTCATGCCCACCATTTGCCCTCATCATATCCGAGGGTGATTTTCACCAACTTAATGATATTTTAACTTTTGAAGTCCCCCTCGTCTTTCTTGAGGGTAAATGAGGGGTCGTCCCCACCATTTGCCCTCATTATAGACGAGGGTAGTTTTTCACCAACCTAATGGTTTTTCAAGTCCCCCCTCGTCTTTCTTGAGGGTGAATGAGGAGTCGTCCCTACCATTGACCCTCATCATAGCCGAGGGTGGTTTCCACCAACTTAATGGTGCTTAAACTTTTGAAGTACCCCTCATCTTTCTTGAGCGTAAATGAGGGGTCGTCCCCACCATTTGCCCTCATTATAGCCGAGGGTGGTTTTTCACTAAACTAATGGTTTTTAAAGTCCCCCCTTATCTTTCTCGAGTGTGCATGAGGGGTCGTCCCCACCATTGACCCTTATCATAATCGAGGGTGGTTTTTCACTAACCTAATGGTTTTCCAAGTCCTCCTCGTCTTTCTTGAGGGTGAATGAGGGGTCGTCCCCACCATTGACCCTCATCATAGTTGAGGGTGGTTTCCACCAACTTAATGTTGTTTTAACTTTTGAAGTCCCCCTCGTCTTTCTTGACGGTAAATGAGGGGTCGTCCCCACCATTTGCCCTCATTATAGCCCAGGGTGGTTTTTCACCAACCTAATGGTTTTTCAAGTCTCCCTAGTCTTTCTTGAGGGTGAATGAGGGGTCATCCCCACCATTTACCCTCATCATAGTCGAGGGTGGTCCTAACGAGTATCATCCCAATCACACTAGGATTAATCAAACACAAAATGAGGGATCAATGTGACATTCTCATTAACATTCCAAGTGTTCTGTTAGAGCAACACATTCATTACAACTGTGGTTCGATAGGACTTTACAAAATTATTAATAGTATTTCTTCAAATGATCTGCATTCCAGGGGTTGGAAAAGGGTTCCCCTTCTAGGTTTTCTAGTCTATAGGTCCCAGGGATAACTTCATCAATGACCCCGTGCCAATTTGGATGGAGCTTGTTGGTCTTCTGCCATGTCTTTTTGAGGATCAAGTCCCCCACTGCAATTGGTCTCTGTCTCACCCTCTGGTTGTAGAACCTTGCAGTCCTCTGTTGGTAAACGGCTTGCCTTATCTCGGCGTCTTCCCTCCTTTCCTCGATCAGGTCCAAGTCAAGTCTCCTCTCTTCCACATTTCTCTAGGGGTCATACATTTGGACCCTGTTAGTAGGAAACCCAATCTCGGTGGGGATGACGGCTTCTGAGCCATAAGACAGCATGAATGGGGTTTCTCCAGTAGAGGTCTTTATCGTCGTCCTGTAGGCCCATAGTACAACATATAGCTCCTAAACCCATCTTCCTTTTTCCTCTTGAAGTTTCTTCCTGATCCCGTCTAGGATTGTCCTATTTGTAACTTTCAATTCCCATTGGCTTGAGGTCAGCCTGGGGACAAGAAGAATTTTTTGATACTCACCCTTTCACAGGACTTCTCTAGAGATGTATTCTTAAATTGAGTCCCGTTATCCGAAATGAGGGTGTTAGGAAGAACATATCTACATATAATGTTTTTCTAGATAAACTGGAAGGTCTTTTTCTCGGCGATCATTACCATTGGCTCCGCCTCCACCCATTTTGAAAAATAGTCAATTGATACGATGAGGAACCGATAGTTATTGACGACCCTAGGCAAGGGTCCTACCAGGTTGATCCCCCACACTGCAAATGGCCATGGGGATGTAATGGAGGTAAGAGGCTGATGGGGCTGGTGAGGGATAGTGGCAAATCTTTGACATTTATCTCACTTTTTTACATATGCCGTGGCATCCTTCCCCAAGGTCATCCACCAGTACCCCTGGGTTACTACCCTCTTCGCCAAAGACATACCCCCAATGTGGCTTGAACATGACCTCTCGTGAACATCTTGCAAGATGTGTGGGACTTCAAACGGGTGCACACACCTAAGTAATGGGAGAAATAACCCCTTTTTGTACAAGGTGTCTCCGATTACAGTGAATTTTGCAGCTCTATATCTCAGCTTCTTCCTTTCTTGCCTTGCTTCTGGAATCTCCCCCTCTTTAATGTATTTGATTAGAGGGTCCATCCACGACGCTTCCCTGTAGATATTTAAGCAAGATCCAAGTGTTCCCTCAGTATATTCAATCATTAGTCGAAGCAAAATTTCCACTGGTACTGTCCTCCTGATATCTGTCATAGTTGTCGAGGACAGCCTAGCAAGTGCATCGACCCCGCCATTATCAAGCCTAGGTATCCTCTTCAACTTTACTTATATGAAGCTCTTCAATAGTGCCTTTACCCTTTAATGATATTTGGTCATTCTCTCATCCTTAGCCTCGTAGGCTCATAGTATCTGATTCACCACTAGTCTCGAATCACTATGGACCAAGACCTGGCAGATACTAAGAGACTTAGCCAAGGAGAGGCCGCTATCAGAGCCTCATATTCAGACTCGTAATTGGAGGCTTTGAAGTTTAACCTTAGGGCGTACTCAAAGTCTGTACTGTCTGGTGCTGACACTATTAATCCAGCCCCACTTCCACTTTCGTAAGAGGACCCGTCAACGAAGAGGCTCCACACTGTCTTTTCCTATGAGAAATTTCCCTAAGTGAGGGACCCTTGTCTGAAGAGATATCTTCCCTCTTCATTTTTGGTCACTTTTTCTCTAGTTGTGCTCGTCTCCGCCCTTTCTACGGGTGAGTCAACAATTCTTCCTTGCCAGGTATCTGTCTTATCGAGGATTTCCTCTTCAGCCTTACGATCTTCCCAAGTAAATTCAGCCACGAAATTTGCCAATGCTTCCCCCTTAATGGTCGTCCTAAGCTGATACACAATATCAAACTATCCCAAATCTATAGCCCAGGTCATTAGCCTCCCCGATTTTTCTGGCTTGTGTAAGACCTGCCTAAGAGGAGAGTCATTGAGGATGACCATTGTATGGGACTGAAAGTACGGCTTCATCTTTCTTGATACATGGATCAAGGCATAGGCTAACTTCTCCATCCTCGAGTATCTTTGCTCTGCCCCCTGGAGTTCCTTAGTGTTGAAATACATGGCTTTTATACCCCATCTCTTCTCTCATAATGGCTGCGCTGATGGCTAATTCTGAGACGGCTAGGTACACATATAGCCTTTCACCCTGTACTGGCCGTGACAACAGCAAGGGAGACCCTAAGTATGTCTTGAGATCCTTGAAAGCCTCATCACACTCTTCGCTCCATTTAAAATCCTTTATGAGAATTTTAAATAATGGTAAGCACCTATCTGTGGATCTGTACACGAACCTATTCAAGTCATCCACTCGCCCTATGAGCCTTTGAACTTCTTTAATGGTCTTCAGGGTCTTCATTTTTATGAGGGCCTTTATTTTTTCAGGATTGGCCTCGATGCCTCTTTGCTTGACAATGAACCCCAAGAACTTCCCTGCTCTGACCCTAAAGACACACTTGGCCGGGTTGAGCTTCATTCGGTACTTGTCCATTGTGTTAAAGGTGCTCCCGAGGTCGACCACATGATCCTCAGCCTTTAAGCTCTTGGTCAGCATGTCATCTACATAAACTTCCATAGACTTCCCAATTTGGTCTTGAAATATTTTATTCACATGGCGCTAGTACGTTGCCCCCGTATTTTTTAAGCCAAAGGGCATGACCCTATAACAGTGTGTCCCCTTGTCAGTAATGAAGGATGTTTTCTTCTAGTCTTCAGGGTCCATGAAGATCTGGTTGTACCCTGAATAGGCATCCATGAAGCTCATGGCCTACAGTAGCGTCTACCATCTGGTCAATATGGGGGAGAGGGAAGCTGTCTTTGGGATAATGCTTGTTGAGCTCTGCGATGTCTACACACATCCTCCACTTCCCATTGGCTTTTGGGATAATGACTGCATTGGACAACCATTCGGGATAGATGACCTCCCTAATAAACTCTGCATCTTCCATCTTCTTGACCTCATCCCTAATGACCTTATACTTCTCTCGAGAATAAATTATCCTCTTCTGTTTCACTGGCTTTGCGCCCTCTATCACATTGAGCTTGTGGCTCATAATTTCGGGGTCGATCCCCGTCATATCTGTGTGACTCCATGTAAAGACACTTTGTCTTTTCCTTAGCAGCTTGATGAGGTCTTCTTTTATGTATGTCTTCAGAGATTTGCCGACTTGGACGGTTTTTTTTGGCTCATCCTCATTGAGGATGATGGATTCTACCTCTTTCGCGGCTTCTCCTTTCTTAAGTTTTTTCTCATCCCTGGGGTCAAGGGTGTCAATATTGTAAGTGGCTGTTGCCTTCTTGTGTGCCTCTCTTTCTTTGGAAGAGTTAAAATAACATTCCCGCATTGTCGTCTGGTCTCCCTAGACTTCCCCTACCACGTAAAGGGTTAGAAATTTAATCATCTGATGGACAATAGATGGCACAGCTTCAAACCGCTTGAGGGTTACTCGCCCCAGTATAATGTTATCCCCGGCAACGGCGCCATTTGATAACTTGACTTTTGCGTGTGGTCGTTGTTTGAAAGCCAAGTTAGTCAAAACCTCAATTACCTACAAAATATAACAATCTAAAGTGTAGAGGTAAGTAAGGGTATCAATCCACTTTCTAGGGAGTAAGCTAGAGACAAATTCAATTGTAATTCACTATTTATTTTCTTTTTGTGCTTTTTCACTTTTTCTAATTTTTTTTTTAGCTTTTTCAATATTAAAACAAATGGGTGAGGTGAGATTTTAAACTAAACTAAACTAAACTAAGATGAAAATAACTAACTAGAAAATGACTAAAATGAAAAAATAAGGTCTAACACTAAAATAAAAGATAAAGTGAGGTAAATAGTTGTGAGAACAATCAAGGAGTAGGGTTATACCATAATTTCTAGTTAATCTATTTAATTAATTTATTCAAATTAAACGTCCCAAATTAATATTGAAATTACAAATCAACTCTCGTTGCAAATGTAATTTTAATAATAATCTTTTAGAGGATTAAATTTACAATCCTACAACTCACGAAATGTAGATCTAAACATCATCTAACAAATCACCCGCTAGGATCGATTTACTAAATTAGTTTAGATCATAAAAATATGATTAGAGTTGAAATTCAAAGAAATAATTTCACATTTTAGAAAAACCTATCTCTAGTTCGATTCTAAGATGGAAATTAAGACTAGAATCTCGATTTTCTCTCGAAAATCATTTACCCTCTCTCGAGGCGTAAATTAAAAGTAAGATTGCAAAAATAATCATCAAAGGGAATTTTAATTTAATTAAACTAATTATATTAACATTAACATCAAAATCATGGGTTTCCCCACCCCTTAAAAGGGGTGTTAGCCTAACATGATATGAAACATGACAAATTAAGAA
This sequence comes from Sambucus nigra, assembly GCA_949130495.1. Classification (NCBI taxonomy): domain Eukaryota; kingdom Viridiplantae; phylum Streptophyta; class Magnoliopsida; order Dipsacales; family Adoxaceae; genus Sambucus; species Sambucus nigra. Next base: position 553,603,102 of record OX422216.1, read on the forward strand.
TCAAGGCTACTAAAATAAAAGTGAAGAGAATAGAACAAGCAAACCAAGTCTCCTTGAGAAAGTTGAACTCTAATCTTCCAAATTGAAGCATACACCACTTAATTGAGCATCCAAATGATTTGAAATTAAAATATTCACTCAATTAACTCTCTTACAATATTTACACTCACAATAATCTAAAAATAAAAAAAATGAAAAACTATTTACAAGGGAAATTTTCTAAACTAAAATATCTCTCTTTAGAATTTTCTCTCTACCAAGCTCTCTAATATAGCATTTTTTTTTCCAAATGAGGTCTTCATCTTCATTTTATATGCAATGGAGCAAAGGGGTATAATGGTAAAAAGGTAGGGAGTGCATGTGGAAATGGGTGAGGTCACATGTGCATGGGGGTGTGAGGTAGGATATTTGGAAAAAATCTGTTTTGGGTTGAGGGGTAATTTTGGGATTTGGTTTTGGGTGGTTAGTTAGGGGGTATTATGGGTAAATAGGTAAAAAGGGAATAAGTGGCGCATGTGGAAAATTTGGCTTTGGTTTTGCATTTGGTAGGTACACGATTTTGTTTTCTTTGGAGAAGTGGATGAAATGGGAAATGGGTATTTGGCATGCCTTTTGGTTTATGCAGGAGGTTTTAATCGTGCAAAGGGAGAATGAGGTTTGACATGAGAAATGGGTTTCGTTTTTTTGGTTGGAAATCGGAGGTCAGGGATCGGGTCCAGGCGGTGGGTTGACAGGGTCGGAGATGGGATAGATCGGGATCTCCGGCGAGGAGAGAGGAGAGGTCGGAGATATGGCATAGGAGAGAGAGAGATGGCTGCGTCGGTTTGGGACAAGGACTGATGGCGGTCCGGTGTGGAACAAACCAGAGGTGAGGTGGAGTGCAGCCGCCGACGGTGTAGGTCGGAGATGGGGGCGGTATTCAGGCGTCGCCGACGAGGATATTTGGGGGTCGCGGCTGGAAAAGGATGAGAGGCGACGCCGGCGAGGGACCAGGGGGCTGGGTTTTCGCGGCCGGAGGGTGGCAGTCCCAGGGGGTCAGGAGGTGTTGGTAGGAGGTGGAGAGAAGGGAAGATGGGTTTAATGGGGGTTTGAAAATGGTGGGATGTTTTGGGTTTAGAGGAGAGAGACGGTGAGAGGTTGAAGAAGATGAAGTGGGGTAGGTGGGATAAGGTGTGGTGGGGTGTAGGGTGTGTGAGTGTGGGTGAGTTTAGTGGGTATAGGGTGAGGGTTGTTTGGTAGTGGGTTATGTGTGGTGTGTGTGTGTTTAATTGGACCCTAATAAAATAAAAATAAAATCTAAGTAATAAAATAAAATTTATAAAAACTAAAATCTAAAAATTAAATTTCTATTCTAAAAAAATTAAAATCAAGATTCAATAAAAATAAAACTAAAAAGAAATAACAATGTAAATCTATTAAACTTAAAAACTAAAGTCCTAAAAAAATAAAATGTAATAAAACTAAATTCCTAAAAACTAATCCTAAAAAATAAAATAAAATAAGATAAAAACTAAAACTAAAAACTTAATAAAATAAAATAAAATTATATTATATTAATGAAAATTAGAAATAAAAAATATAAAAATAGGAAATAAAACCTAAAAAATTCTAAAATAATCCTAAAATTAAAATGACTAAAACTAAAAATTAAAATAAAATAAAAAGGGACCAAACCAACACACACGGGTCTTGGGTGACGGTTTAGGGACAAGTTTAGGCTAGGATGGGTTAGGTTAGGGTCAGGAAATTTGGTATTTAGCTCCGTAAAATGCACAATTGCCTTGAAATATGCGTTTGAATACCGCAACGTACATTAAACCTGCATATTAAACATTTAAGCGCATAAGACCCATATTGTCGAGAAATAGCAACTAAAATACAACTATTCGGGGTATAAAATGTACAGTTTTGGGTGCTTATAACACCACCCCCAAACAGAGCGTTGCTAGTCCTCGAGCAATAAGATAGAGAGAAAGAGAAAGATAAGTAACCAAAAGTGTACCACTTTCGCGGGCACTTGCGATTGCACTTAGCATGTGCAACAAGCCTTTAAACCTATAGTTTGCCCTACAGGACGAGTTGTGTCTCGTGAGGGTTTGCAGGGAATATACCCACAAAATTCTTATTTTGCAAAAATTGCAGTCAATCTCTTATTAGATGTAGAATAATCGCACAATCCATCACATGAGAAAATAATTTGAGAAATGCAAGCTAGAAGTGCATAAAAAGTTTAAGCAAAGTAAATACTCAAGGCACATCCTTCCTAGAACTCAACGTGTGTAGTGTGAATCAGTCAAAACGGGTCGAGAATCATAAGAGTAATTCCTAGATTGCCTTGTCGGAATCAACGCTTCAACTTCAAATCTCACTAGATATATCACTCTCAAACGAACTCTCGAGATATGGGTTAGTGTATCGCTCTTGTGTGTGAGGAGGTGAGTAAATGTAATCAAGTTCAAACGTCTCACACACATATATGAAAGAACGAACAATAAGAAAGAAAAATGATCTCATGAAAGAATGCTAATCACTATAGTGAGAACGTCGAGTTATTCACCACGTCGACTATCATTTGCCCGAACACCTAGGGGAAATATGGATGTATATGGGTGAGGGGGTAAATGAAATGGGATATGTGGGATGCGATGAGGTAGGATAGGATGGGATGATGATATGATGGAGGGATGGTGGATATGTGATGTGAAATGGATGAAAAATGGATGCGAAAGAAGAGTGTATACACATTAGGCACAAATGTCTTTATTTCAAAACTAACTACAACTCTCTTTTTTTTTTTCTCTCTTTTTTCAAATTTTCTTTTCTTTTTCTTTTTTTCTATATTTTTTGCTATTTTTCTATTTCTCTATTTTTTTTCTTTTCGATTTTCTTTTTTCTTACTTTTTTTTTTTTTTTTTTGTTTTTCCCTCATTTTTCAAACCAACAATGAAGACATTTACATTTGAAATCACACTCTTTTATTTGAAAATGATGATGGATGATATGAATGAAATGATAAATGGATGGAGAAATATAATGGGTGAAGTGTATGGGTGAAATGAATGGTAAATGGTATGTGTATGGATGAAAATCTAGTATTCGGAGCAAATTTCAAGACACGCGTTTCTTACAACTCGAAAAATATGTCATTCTCAGTGACCAACCAAAATTTTATGAAAGAAAATGAGATCATACAACAATTAAGTGTGGACCCAAAAGAAGTTGAATCAACTTGTGACTCGGAGATTGCGTAAAACACTCTGAAAGGGTGAAAGGCACAAATCTCACAAGCTAAAGTCTCTACTAGTGATCCTTAAGGTTCTCTTTAGAATTGTAGTACTCCTCAACTCTAATCTGTAGTGACATGATAAGTGCGCAAATTTTGTTGAGTCTTAGAAATTCATGGTGCAAAATGCCTTGTTACGTATTACATAAGCTATTAGAAAAAATATTCTCTAGCTTGATTCCTAGACTTTTGAAAGATGGATGATTGAAAATTCACATCAATGAGTGAGATGAAAGAAACTGCACAAAATTTTAAAAATCAGGTTTACAAATCAAAATTTTTCAAAAGAGGTACGATTTTGATAAAATTCCCCACCCCCAAACAAAAAGGAACATCGTCCTCGATGTTAGGTAAAATGATGTTTTTTTAAAATTGAGAGCATGAGGTAGGAAAGAGATTACCAGAATGAACCGCTAATGAAGTGGACAGATGTAGCCAAGAATAAACCTGAATAAGAGATGTACAAGTCTATAAGCATGAGAAAGCATAGGGTGATGTGAAACACCACCCCCAAACAGGATGAGACTAGTACAAGAAATGAGGGCTGCCTCCCGGTAGCACTAAGTTTAATGTCTTCAGCCAGACCGAACCATTCTCACCCTAAAGATAGGATCTATGATAGTGCGGGGTGGCAGAAAAATTGGGTGATGAAGATCACCCCAAAACAAGACTGAAGCGTCAGTCTTGCTGGATAGAGGCTAAAATGGTCAATGCACCTGTATGGCAAAGTGCATCACACGATGCAAAGCATCGGTGGACCATGGGCGGGTGGGAAAAGCGGTAAAGGTGAGGGTGAATAGGTATCGATCACGGGCCTTGTTGAGCGTAAATGTGAGGGCAACAAGGGCCCTATAAGCATGGTGCTCTAATTGATGAGGGAGGCAATATGGTTTGGCAATAGTGATGGGGTGGGCCTCATAAAAATCACACGACCATTCTATAAATGGGCGATGATATTGGTCGCGCCGTGACACACCAGGGAGCTGTTGAGAAAAATCAATACCACAAGGAAGTGGTGTGCATGGAGGAACAAGCTCGATGTCACGGTGGAGAGTATCACCATAACTCTCGTAGATAGATGATGGTTTCAGGTTAGGATCTAAATATGTAGATGGAAACTTGAAATGTGGAAAATCAAGATCCAAACCGGGTGGTGGGGTGGACGGAACAATGGGTGGGTCAGGTGGGACAAATGGTGTATCGGGTGGGATAAATGGTGGAGGAAGATGATCTAACTCAAGCGTGGGAGACACAGACTCATTGGGAGGAGTAAAGTAATACTCACAAGGGAGTGTGGTTTCTAAAGATGGAGTGATCAACTTCTCCACAAGAGTAGCATCGGTAAATGGGGTGGGTGGGTAAAATGAGGCACCAAGATCGGAGATAGAGGAATCAATAGAAATATCGGGCTCAGAATGAGCCATGCATGGTGGGACATCATCCATATCCGAATAGTTAGGAACTATCACGGATTCTATCTCGGGAAATTGGTGAGCACTCGTAGCCGGAGCGAACCTAAAAGATATGGTCATGTCAGAGACGTAGGCAATTGGGGCATAAGGTAAAAGCTCGGGCATGTTTTTGGATATCTCGGGAGTGGGAACCGCAATGATGGGTTCATAAGGACAGGGTGGGGTTGGATCAGGCTCACTAATGAAAGGTAAGTCAACACAATTGTCGACTTGGGACCCGGACCATGGAATGGTCTCAACTTCAAGATTCTCGGGGTGGTAGGGTTGGTCACACTCAAAATCTGTGTCACAAGGGGACACATCATCGTCACACTCGGTGGCAACGATGGGTGGGGTCATGGGAATATCCGACTCTCGCGCACACACCAATTCATTTAACCTTTGTTCAAGCCTTTGGAGAGCTTGAGTTTGAATTGCTTGCTCTTGCTCAAGTATGAACTTTTGCAAGAGGGTTTCGAGAGTGGATGTGGATGAAGGTGTTAGTGGAATGATGGGTGGTGGTGGTGGGTGAGGTGGACACAACTCGCTATAATCGTGAGTGTATGGAGAATAATCATATGAAGTGTGTGGGGTGGGGTCAAGTACATCATACACGAAAGGACTGCTTTCGTGATGTACAAATGGTTGATACTCATGGGGTACGTAGTGAGGAAACTGATCGTGACTGGGTGCACAAGTTTGCCATGACGACTGTTGGAACGTGTGAGGATCCACAACATCGGGTTGGGATACGTATTGCATGGAAGGGTGATCAGTGAAATAGCGTTGCCAAAGCCGTTTATGAAAATAAACTATTTAAGCAACTCCGAAAGTTTGTTGAAGAAACTCTTTACTTAAATCAAAACGATTTTGAACACAAGATGTGTTAACAAAAGTATGTACGAGATTAGGACAAGATTTGATAACAAGTTTTAGTAAACAGTTTAAAATGTTTTAAACTCAACACACTATTAGAAAGAGATGAGAAGATGTAGAAATATTGATACTCAGGATTTTTAACGTGGTAAAACCTCAACCTTGAGGAAACATCCACGACTCCCTCTACGGAGTAAAACAAAAACAATCACTAAAACAAATATATGAGTTACAACCTATTTAACTAACATGCACACAAAAACAAATCTATACAAGTTCAGAATTGTACCCTCTGGCGTCCTTAACTTTTCTGCAGATCTTGTTTGTTGATGTAGTTGTCTCAGTTTGTCAACTCTTCTTTGTTTCAGCACTTTACGTCGACTTATTTTTCACCAAATCTTATAGCCAACACTTTGAGTGTTTGTAGTGTGAAGATGTTTGTGAATGGTGTTCTAAAACACATGCATGCACACACACACACTTATTAGATACAGACGATCCTAACAAATCACCTATAAAGTCTATATGCAGTGTATTTGTTATTTTTCTTTCTTACAAAACCAAGAACCTTTTTGACCTTTCAGAATAACCCAGATTCCACGGAGATCTTGCTTAAGAAATCGGTCAAGACCTTTCTCAATCACTTTTGAAAATATTATGTGGATTGAGAACCCTCCAAGTGCGAATCCCACTAGGTCAGGTTAGGTTTTGTAAAAACAGAAATAGAAAAACATCTATTGTTGATTCTGAAGTAAGAAAATGTTTTATCAGAAAACAATCAACAACGAAATTCTCAAGATGAGAAATAAATGCAACTAAGTGTGCTGTGACATGAAAAACTTCAGATCTATGATTTCTATTGAAAGAGAAACAAGATCTGAGTCTATGTCTAAGTTGGAAATAGGATTTATGAACACAAGGATTTCAGCAACCCAGAAATCACTCAACTCGAACTCTCATAACTCAAGAAACACTAAGGATGGTGTTTATCTGGTTATGGTGTTTATGGAGAGGTAAGTGGTTTAGGTTTAGAGGTATTTGGACGAAGTTAGGGTTTCTAACTAGGGTTTGATTTCTCTCTCTAACTTCTCTCTTCTCTCTTCTCTCTTCTCTCTCCTCTCTCCTCTCTCTATTCTCTGAGACTTTTCAAAATGGCAAAAGCTTTCGAAGGCTGAGATGAGAGGCCTTTAAATAGGAAGAGAAGAAGATTCTAGAGCCTCGTTCAAAATCAAGGGCTGTGATTGAGTCAAGCTCCTTTGACTACAATCTAAGGGTTCACAGCAGGCGGTGGATTAAACAGGCTGCGATTGGCTTAAGGGTTTACACTGGGATTCACTCAAAAGACATGCAGGCCATTGATAAGGGTTGATCTAAGGGCTGAAAGCACGCGATAGTTTGTCTCAGTAAAGAAACACAGTTCAGGCCAATCAGAGGACACCAGGTGTAGGCCTGAGGATGAATGTAAACGCGCGTCCCACAATAATTACAAAGCCAACCCTAGAGTCTCTAGCGCTTTCGGTTTCTACCCAGAGTAACTTTAGGCCAATAAACACAACAATCTATATTTATACATTAACCCCAAGACCTTTTAAATCAAGTTTTAATTAAATAAAACCTTGTTTAAAATATGTTTTAAATTCCCAAAAAATTATTAAAAATCAAATTGAGGGATTTATACACACTCACAACATTAATACTCATAGTGGTGCAATATGAAATGCAAGAATGAAATTCTAAGTGTGTGAGTGATGGCTATAGTCTCAGGATCATCACAAGATGGATAGAAGAAGAAGCAACCCAATCTCTGAAGCTCTTTGGTTTCTAGGATAGACACTATTTTGTCACAATTTCCAAACTAGATGAGCTCTTATACAGTCTAGACTCAAATGAGTCAAAAGTATAAGGGCTTCAATCTCCCCCTTTGGAAATATGAGACAAAATCTCTTTTGAGTCATCTCAACTCGTAGGGCGATAACAAATAAGAAAAACTTATTCCTATAAAGGTTCTATCTACCCAAATCCTAGAAAGCAAAAATTACATAACTCAACTATATACAGTTTAACATCCTATTATTACAATGAAGAATGACTGTACAAGAAGAATACCTGCAAAAAATTACTAAGATCAAGCTTTTTAGTATATGCAGTAGACTCAAATTTCTCCCCCATTTTGTCTCAAATGGACAAAGGGAAAGAACTTGGCAAATATGACAGGTATTTACTCAACACAAATCATACCAATAGATTTACGTACAGAAATGAATCTATTATAATCAAGAGGTTTGGTAAATAAATCTGCAAGTTGTAGATCAGTAGAAAGATAATTGATTTCTAATTCCTTGGTTTCAACTAATTCACGAATAAAATGATGTCTTATTTTAATGTGCTTAGTTCGCGAGTGTTGAACTGGGTTCTTAGAAATGTTAATCGCACTTTGATTATCATAATAGAGATGAAGTGTGGGTTCTAGAATACCATAATCACTTAGCATTTGTTTAAGCCATAACAATTGGGCACAACAGCTACCGGCGTCTATGTATTCAGATTCAGCAGTCGAGAGAGATGTGCAGTTCTGTTTTTTACTACTCCATCCTACCAAGTTATTACCAATATAACAACATGCGCCTGAAGTGCTTTTACTATCATCAGTACACCCAGCCCAATCAGCATCAGTGTACCCAATAATAGTGCTAGGTGTGTCATTCGTGTACCAAATTCCTAAATTTAGAGTGCCTTTAACATATTTAATTATGCGTTTAACAGCGTTTAAATGGCTCTCCTTGGGGTGGTTTTGATAACGCGCACAAACACAAACAGCATACATGATATCAGGACGCGAGACAGTCAGATAGAGTAATGTGCCAATCATACTACGATATAAGGTAGAGTCTACAGATTTTCCATTTTCATCTTTAGATAATTTCTCTGTAGTACTCATAGGCGTTTTAGCACTTTTAGCACTCTCGAGGCCAAATTTTTTAACTATCTCTAATGCGTACTTAGTCTGCGAAAGAAACAAGCCATCTGGTTGTTGTTTGACTTGGAGACCTAGGAAGAACTGTAACTCCCCCATAAGGGACATCTGAAATTCCTTACTCATAATTTCAGTAAAAGATTTTACTTCTGAGGTAGAAGTGGATACAAATATGATATCGTCTACATAGACTTGAGCGATAGTAATGTGTTTGCCAAAATGTTTGACAAATAAGGTTTGGTCATTTCCACCTCTTTTGAAACCTTTGTCCAGCAGAAAACTGGACAGCCGCTCATACCAAGCTCTAGGAGCTTGCTTAAGACCATATAAAGCCTTTTTCAACCGAAATACATGATTAGGATAATTAGGGTCAATGAACCCTTTAGGTTGTTCTACATAGGTTTCCTCGGCAAGTATTCCATTAAGCAACGCAGATTTAACATCCATTTGATATAATGTAAAATGCATGTGACAAGCTATAGCAAGAAGCAGACGAACTGATTCTAAACGAGTAACAGGAGCAAACGTCTCATTAAAATCAAGTCCTTCTATTTGGGAGTAACCTTGAGCAACTAGTCTAGCTTTATTTCTAATTATCATCCCATTTTCATCAGTTTTATTTTTGAAAATCCAACGAGTACCAATAACCTTTTTGTGATCAGGACGTGGAACAAGAAACCAAACATCATGAATGACAAATTGTAAAAGTTCATCCTGCATAGCAGAAATCCAGTGAGAGTCATTCAATGCCTCATTTACATTATTTGGTTCCAAAAGAGAAACAAAGCAAGCATAAAGAGCATAATTTCTAAGTTGGGATCTTGTACGTACTGGTTCACCAGGGTTACCAACTATGTTGTTTATGGGATGATCTTTAGAAACCCAGTTAGGTACTTCAGGTGACTCAATAGGTGATGAATTATCTATTTCAGAAGAGTCATTTTCTAAAATATTTGACGATTCTTCTTCTATAGTTAATTCACTAGCCTTGCTTTCTACAGTAGTGTCACTAACAATTACATTTATGGATTCCATTAAGGTCTTAGTGCGAAGATTATACACTCGATAAGCTCTACTGTTAGGTGAATAACCTAAGAATATGGCTTTATCTCCTCTACTCTCAAATTTAGATAAGTGTTCCCTATCTTTGCAAACATAGCAGGTACTACCAAAGGTTCTAAGGTACTTAAGATTAGGCTTTTTATTGTACCAAAGTTCATAAGAGGTTTGTTTCGAATTCTTTCTAAGATAGACCCTATTAATAAGATGGCAAGCTGTACGAATAGATTCTACCCAAAAATACTTAGGTAAGTTCTTAGCATGGAGCATGACACGTGCCATCTCTTGAAGAGTGCGATTCTTTCTCTCAGCTATTCCATTTTGTTGAGGGGTCTTAGGAGCACTGAACTCATGTTTGTAACCATTATAGTCACAATATTCTACAATACCAGTGTCTTTGAATTCACCACCTCTATCACTTCTGATTCTATTCACTTGAGTGTCTTTTTCATTCTCAATCCATAAGAGAATCTTTAAAAAAGTTTGAAAAGTATCGGATTTTTGTTTTAAGAAAGCTACCCAAGTGAATCTGGTGAAGTCATCAACCATAACTAGAATATAACTGTGTCCACAAAGACTAACAGTTTGAGAAGGACCCATTAGGTCCATATGGATGAGTTCTAAGGGATTAGATGTAAGGATATCTTTAACCCTTTTATGAGGTGCTTTAACAATTTTTCCTTCTTGACAGGGACCACAGACAATGTTATGAATAGGTTTAATTTTTGGTATTCCTCTAACTATCTGTTGAGAAGACAATTTACTCAAATTTTCGTAATTAATGTGACCCATTCTGTTATGCCATATCTCGTTGTCATCCATTCTGGCAACATTACAGATTTCAGAACTAGACATGGCAGTATAACAATTGTCAGGGGTCCTGAATCCTGTAATTAAGCATTCTCCCTTTTCATTTAAAATCTTGCAATTGTTCTTTGAAAAGGTAACAGTGTAGTTTGAGTCACAGAATTGCGAAATGCTGAGTAAATTAGCCTTAAGACCTTTAACTAAGAGAACATTTTCAAGAAGAGGAAGTCCTTTTTCTTTAAGGGTTCCTTTGCCTATGATCTGGGATGATATACCATCACCAAAAACAACTTTTCCACCATCAAAATGGGTTTTATTTAAAAGTTTTGTATCATCACCTGTCATATGCTTGGAACATCCAGAATCCAAGTACCAACCAGAAGATGTAAGTTCAGCTTTTAAGGCAGAAATAACAATATTACACTTCATCTGGGGTACTAGATCATCTTTTCTAACCCAAATTGCTCTGGTTTTCTGTTTGCGCTGATTTGCTCTTATTTGATAAAATTTGCGAGCAGTAGATTTTTGTTGAAAAACATTTTGCGCATGATTTTGGGTAAAATTAAATACCTGAGCATTTGATTTAGAAAAGTTTCTGGGAATCCTTCTAGTAAATGTCCTTTTAGGTTTAGTCTTTCTATTCCTATAGTTAGAGTTTTTGTCTAGTGGCCTGGGAAGAACATAATTGTTACGACTCCTCCTAGAATAGTTAAAGTTATGATACATAGGAGTGTTGTAGATAGGCTTAATCAGTCTCCTAGCATAGCAATTATCGAAAGAGTGACCATATATATCACAATAGGAGCAATAAAGATTGCTCAGAATAGGGTTTTCCTTAGGAAAGTCTCTAAACAAAGGTTTTGAGAAATTTTGAGGCTGAATTTTATTCCTAGGTAGCACAGATTTGAAAGCAGGTTATCTTTTCCTAATAGGGGGGCAGACATATTTTCCCTTTGGTAAACTTTCATGCTTAGAGCAACTTGCATCTCCAGTGTTAGTGTTTTGATGGTCAAACTTAGTTTTTAGAGAATGAAAGTCTGGACATGTTTCAATAGGTCTTTTGCCTCCTGACACAAACTTGATAGGTTCAACATGTTTAGTTTGTGTCTTCAAATTGGGGCAAAACCCTATTCCAGTTCTATCATCAGAATTGGTTTTAGATTCAGCAACGAATTCCTCAAAACATTTAGAATTGTTTTCAAATTTGGTAAATTTTTTGAAAACAGTTGCTGTCTTTTCTTTTGTTTGTTCTAATTCTAATAATGTCCCTTTGTATTTTTTCTCCAGAATTTCATTAGCTTCAGTTAAAGTTTTCAGTTTTTCATCAAACACTTTAACTTCACTTTCATGAGACATGCATTGAGTAGTATACTCTTCAGCATTCAGTTTTACCATTAGGCTTAAATCCTCTAGTTTTTTGGTAAGATCTTTCACAATCTTTTCTAGTCTAGTACTTTTCTTAAGAGTTTTAGTATATAGAGTGTGGATGTCTGGGAGATCATCATTGTCAGAGTCACTAAGTGAAGTGTGTGAAGTGACCCCTAAGGTTTCATTTCTTAAACTCACGCACCCATTGACATCAGCAGTATCGATTTCCCTTTGACTCACACACCCCGAGGAAGAGGTATTAATGTTCTCAGTAAGTAAAGCATCTAAACCAGTTAAAGTATGATTCAAAGCAACAGAACTAGAATTACTAAACTCATCCTCACTATCAAGCATAGGCATATCATCATTGTATATGATTTTGGCAAAGAAGGCTAAACAAGGATCAAAACCATCAGATGTCTCAGGTTCCTCATTTTCAGAATCACTTGAGTCATCCCAGGTTTTGCAGATATTGGCTCTAGAGTGTTTGTTTTGGGCATTTAAATTAACTCTACAGTCTTGAGCAATGTGTCCTAGTTTACCACATCTATAGCATTCAGTCTTCTTGAGGTCTCTGTGAGGTCTTGTGTTGTCCTTGTTCTGTTTGTCATGAGGTTTCTCATGGGGTTTATGATTTGAAGGAGTAGAATAATTAGACTTGCCCTGTCTATTTGCAACACTGTTTCTAAATTTAACAATTTTCTTAAATTGTTTTGTCATTAGGGCAATCTGATTATCTAGACTTTCTAAGTCACAGTCCTCATCAGAATCATTACTAGGGGTGTTTAACTCAGGCTTAATCATCTTAGAGGTAAAGCTAAGATTGGAATTGGTATGTTTCCTATTAGTGTGGGTCAATTGTTTCTTAAACTCTAATTCCATTTCCACAGTTCTTAATTTGCTACTGAGTAATTCAGGAGTGAGATTAATATCACACATCTCCTCAATAGCATATCTTTTATTGTCAAATTTCTGTGGTAATGATCTCAGAATTTTAGACACAATTTCTTGTCTATCATAAGTTATACCATTGGCATGAAGTTTAGTGACAATATCAGTAAGGTTCATATAAAAATCATCGAAAGACTCAGATTCAGACATGATTAAGGTATTATACTGTTGGATTAACATCTGAGTCTTAGCAGCTTTTACCCTAGAGTCTCCTTCGTGGGCAATAATCAAGGTATCCCATGCTTCCTTGGAAGTGGTACAGGATGAGATTCTCTTGAACTCATGTTCGTTAATAGACATAAATATAGCGTTCTTGCCTTTGTTATTATTTCGAGAAACCTGTTTCTCTTCTTGAGTAAACTCACTCAATATTTTCTTAATCCTTTCATTGCTTCCATCAGTGGCTGGTTTAGTTGGATAAGAGTATCCATTTTCAATAATATCCCAGACATCATCTCCCAGAGTGCCTTGAATGAAAGCAATCATTCTTACTTTCCAGTAAGAAAAATTGGTTCCATCAAAGACTGGAGGTCTGGTCAAGTTACCATATCTTTCGTTTTTCTCGTCCATAATTGATTTTGAGAAAACAGTTTCAGAAACTCAGGATCTTTTTGAAAAAAGTTCACCAAAATGCTCTGATACCAATTGAAATAGCGTTGCCAAAGCCGTTTATGAAAATAAACTATTTAAGCAACTCCGAAAGTTTGTTGAAGAAACTCTTTACTTAAATCAAAACGATTTTGAACACAAGATGTGTTAACAAAAGTATGTACGAGATTAGGACAAGATTTGATAACAAGTTTTAGTAAACAGTTTAAAATGTTTTAAACTCAACACACTATTAGAAAGAGATGAGAAGATGTAGAAATATTGATACTCAGGATTTTTAACGTGGTAAAACCTCAACCTTGAGGAAACATCCACGACTCCCTCTACGGAGTAAAACAAAAACAATCACTAAAACAAATATATGAGTTACAACCTATTTAACTAACATGCACACAAAAACAAATCTATACAAGTTCAGGATTGTACCCTCTGGCGTCCTTAACTTTTCTGCAGATCTTGTTTGTTGATGTAGTTGTCTCAGTTTGTCAACTCTTCTTTGTTTCAGCACTTTACGTCGACTTATTTTTCACCAAATCTTATAGCCAACACTTTGAGTGTTTGTAGTGTGAAGATGTTTGTGAATGGTGTTCTAAAACACATGCATGCACACACACACACACTTATTAGATACAGACGATCCTAACAAATCACCTATAAAGTCTATATGCAGTGTATTTGTTATTTTTCTTTCTTACAAAACCAAGAACCTTTTTGACCTTTCAGAATAACCCAGATTCCAAGGAGATCTTGCTTAAGAAATCGGTCAAGACCTTTCTCAATCACTTTTGAAAATATTATGTGGATTGAGAACCCTCCAAGTGCGAATCCCACTAGGTCAGGTTAGGTTTTGTAAAAACAGAAATAGAAAAACATCTATTGTTGATTCTGAAGTAAGAAAATGTTTTATCAGAAAACAATCAACAACGAAATTCTCAAGATGAGAAATAAATGCAACTAAGTGTGCTGTGACATGAAAAACTTCAGATCTATGATTTCTATTGAAAGAGAAACAAGATCTGAGTCTATGTCTAAGTTGGAAATAAGATTTATGAACACAAGGATTTCAGCAACCCAGAAATCACTCAACTCGAACTCTCATAACTCAAGAAACACTAAGGATGGTGTTTATCTGGTTATGGTGTTTATGGAGAGGTAAGTGGTTTAGGTTTAGAGGTATTTGGACGAAGTTAGGGTTTCTAACTAGGGTTTGATTTCTCTCTCTAACTTCTCTCTTCTCTCTTCTCTCTTCTCTCTCCTCTCTCCTCTCTCTATTCTCTGAGACTTTTCAAAATGGCAAAAGCTTTCGAAGGCTGAGATGAGAGGCCTTTAAATAGGAAGAGAAGAAGATTCCAGAGCCTCGTTCAAAATCAAGGGCTGTGATTGAGTCAAGCTCCTTTGACTACAATCTAAGGGTTCACAGCAGGCGGTGGATTAAACAGGCTGCGATTGGCTTAAGGGTTTACACTGGGATTCACTCAAAAGACATGCAGGCCATCGATAAGGGTTGATCTAAGGGCTGAAAGCACGCGATAGTTTGTCTCAGTAAAGAAACACAGTTCAGTCCAATCAGAGGACACCAGGTGTAGGCCTGAGGATGAATGTAAACGCGCGTCCCAAAATAATTACAAAGCCAACCCTAGAGTCTCTAGCGCTTTCGGTTTCTACCCAGAGTAACTTTAGGCCAATAAACACAACAATCCATATTTATACATTAACCCCAAGACCTTTTAAATCAAGTTTTAATTAAATAAAACCTTGTTTAAAATATGTTTTAAATTCCCAAAAAATTATTAAAAATCAAATTGAGGGATTTAAACACACTCACAACATTAATACTCATAGTGGTGCAATATGAAATGCAAGAATGAAATTCTAAGTGTGTGAGTGATGGCTATAGTCTCAGGATCATCACAAGATGGATAGAAGAAGAAGCAACCCAATCTCTGAAGCTCTTTGGTTTCTAGGATAGACACTATTTTGTCACAATTTCCAAACTAGATGAGCTCTTATACAGTCTAGACTCAAATGAGTCAAAAGTATAAGGGCTTCAATCAGGCCTCCACGAATAGCTCGGGGACTCACACAACTCGGGATTAGGTATAGCAGGGTAGTAGGCCGAGGTGGGTTCCGAAACAGTGTCATATGGATACACATGTTCCATGGTGGGTTTGTACAGATATGACAAGTATGGACACACATGGGACATGTGATCGGCATTAGAACAGTGGGTGCACAACAAAGGAGGAGGCACGACGACACTTGACACCGAGGGTGATGGAATAGGAGGTGAGTGCATAGATGGGTCAAGAGTACCAACGGTACTCGTGAGAGAGGTGAAATCGTGAAGAATATCATAAAGAGACCGCTCGGGACCACTCTCACACGTGTCACGTGTCAATGGAAAATGACCAAAGTAGTCCCGTAAAGGACGTTCTTCGGCCATGAGTGGGAAAATATTTTTTTTGATTTTTTGAAATTTTTTCAAAAGTAAAGAAAATATTTTTTGGGATTTTTCTAAAAATTAAAGAAAGAAAAATATTTTTGGATTTTTTTTTTAAAAAATAAAGAAAGAAAAATATTTATGGATTTTTTTTTGAAAAATAAAGGAAGAAAAATATTTTTGGATTGGAAGAAAAGGTGGGGAAAAGTGTGGACTCTTTGAATTGGCACGAACCAACTAAAACCGACTATCGAAAGTGGAATTGGACACACACACAAGTCAAGAAAAATTCCTAAGTAGCACATAGCCAATTTTTATCTTTAAATTTAGTGAGAGGGTAGTCAAATTTTAATTAAGTCCACGGGCGATAAAAATTCACGAAAATCTCTTTGTGATCGCCATTGAAAAAATATTCTCCTATTGGGCCACCTAGTTGATTGATTTTAAATTTAGTGATGGCTAGTGTAGCACACAATGGTAAGCGAGTGAGTCGGGTGATGAAATCCCTTCTCGTGAGTGACCGGGTGTAGGTCTTAATTAATTAATTCATCACACCATTCAAAAATAAATGCGAGAATAAAATCAAATAAGAGCACACAAGAGCACACAAGAATTGACTCGCTAACAGGAGAGGCGCGAGGGTGTAAGAAATGTACCTCCCACGGTTTTTAGGCCGTGGGGTGCCGAAAATTTTGAGTCGACCGGGGGGAGATCACGCCAATCTCAGTCATCCCCGGGAGTCCTACCGACCCAAGGTAGAGAGGCTTCTAAATCCTCGCCAATGGACGCCCTCTCTCGACCTTATCCGGTTTCCCTATCACGCTTGTCTTGAATTATTACAAATTTAAATGAAAAATAAATGGTGTCCTATGCACCGCAATACAAGCCAAGATAATAAGAAAGTCCTAATACAATCCTTCTAAAAAAAATAAAAAAATGAAAAAAAAATGAAAAAAAAAAATAAAAAATAGTACAATACAAGTGAATCACAAAGTGGAATCCGCTCCAAGCTTCATAATCCCAAGAATGGCAACGACGCCATTTGATAACTTGACTTTTGCGTGTGGTCGTTGTTTGAAAGCCAAGTTAGTCAAAACCTCAATTACCTACAAAATATAACAATCTAAAGTGTAGAGGTAAGTAAGGGTATCAATCCACTTTCTAGGGAGTAAGCTAGAGACAAATTCAATTGTAATTCACTATTTATTTTCTTTTTGTGCTTTTTCACTTTTTCTAATTTTTTTTTTAGCTTTTTCAATATTAAAACAAATGGGTGAGGTGAGATTTTAAACTAAACTAAACTAAACTAAGATGAAAATAACTAACTAGAAAATGACTAAAATGAAAAAATAAGGTCTAACACTAAAATAAAAGATAAAGTGAGGTAAATAGTTGTGAGAACAATCAAGGAGTGGGGTTATACCATAATTTCTAGTTAATCTATTTAATTAATTTATTCAAATTAAACGTCCCAAATTAATATTGAAATTACAAATCAACTCTCGTTGCAAATGTAATTTTAATAATAATCTTTTAGAGGATTAAATTTACAATCCTACAACTCACGAAATGTAGATCTAAACATCATCTAACAAATCACCCGCTAGGATCGATTTACTAAATTAGTTTAGATCATAAAAATATGATTAGAGTTGAAATTCAAAGAAATAATTTCACATTTTAGAAAAACCTATCTCTAGTTCGATTCTAAGATGGAAATTAAGACTAGAATCTCGATTTTCTCTCGAAAATCATTTACCCTCTCTCGAGGCGTAAATTAAAAGTAAGATTGCAAAAATAATCATCAAAGGGAATTTTAATTTAATTAAACTAATTATATTAACATTAACATCAAAATCATGGGTTTCCCCACCCCTTAAAAGGGGTGTTAGCCTAACATGATATGAAACATGACAAATTAAGAATCAAGGCTACTAAAATAAAAGAGAAGAGAATAGAACAAGCAAACCAAGTCTCCTTGAGAAAGTTGAACTCTAATCTTCCAAATTGAAGCATACACCACTTAATTGAGCATCCAAATGATTTGAAATTAAAATATTCACTCAATTAACTCTCTTACAATATTTACACTCACAATAATCTAAAAATAAAAAAATGAAAAACTATTTACAAGGGAAATTTTCTAAACTAAAATATCTCTCTTTAGAATTTTCTCTCTACCAAGCTCTCTAATCTAGCATTTTTTTTTCCAAATGAGGTCTTCATCTTCATTTTATATGCAATGGAGCAAAGGGGTATAATGGTAAAAAGGTAGGGAGTGCATGTGGAAATGGGTGAGGTCACATGTGCATGGGGGTGTGAGGTAGGATATTTGGAAAAAATCTGTTTTGGGTTGAGGGGTAATTTTGGGATTTGGTTTTGGGTGGTTAGTTAGGGGGTATTATGGGTAAATAGGTAAAAAGGGAATAAGTGGCACATGTGGAAAATTTGGCTTTGGTTTTGCATTTGGCAGGTACACGATTTTGTTTTCTTTGGAGAAGTGGATGAAATGGGAAATGGGTATTTGGCATGCCTTTTGGTTTATGCAGGAGGTTTTAATCGTGCAAAGGGAGAATGAGGTTTGACATGAGAAATGGGTTTCGTTTTTTTGGTTGGAAATCGGAGGTCAGGGATCGGGTCCAGGCGGTGGGTTGACAGGGTCGGAGATGGGATAGATCGGGATCTCCGGCGAGGAGAGAGGAGAGGTCGGAGATATGGCATAGGAGAGAGAGAGATGGCTGCGTCGGTTTGGGACAAGGACTGATGGCGGTCCGGTGTGGAACAAACCGGAGGTGAGGTGGAGTGCAGCCGCCGGCGGTGTAGGTCGGAGATGAGGGCGGTATTCAGGCGTCGCCGGCGAGGATATTTGGGGGTCGCGGCTGGAAAAGGATGAGAGGCGACGCCGGCGAGGGACCAGGGGGCTGGGTTTTCGCGGCCGGAGGGTGGCAGTCCCAGGGGGTCAGGAGGTGTTGGTAGGAGGTGGAGAGAAGGGAAGATGGGTTTAATGGGGGTTTGAAAATGGTGGGATGTTTTGGGTTTAGAGGAGAGAGAAGGTGAGAGGTTGAAGAAGATGAAGTCGGGTAGGTGGGATAAGGTGTGGTGGGGTGTAGGGTGTGTGAGTGTGGGTGAGTTTAGTGGGTATAGGGTGAGGGTTGTTTGGTAGTGGGTTATGTGTGGTGTGTGTGTGTTTAATTGGACCCTAATAAAATAAAAATAAAATCTAAGTAATAAAATAAAATTTATAAAAACTAAAATCTAAAAATTAAATTTCTATTCTAGAAAAGTTAAAATCAAGATTCAATAAAAATAAAACTAAAAAGAAATAACAATGTAAAGCTATTAAACTTAAAAACTAAAGTCCTGAAAAAATAAAATGTAATAAAACTAAATTCCTAAAAACTAAGCCTAAAAATAAAATAAAATAAGATAAAAACTAAAACTAAAAACTTAATAAAATAAAATAAAATAATATTATATTAATAAAAATTAGAAATAAAAAATATAAAAATAGGAAATAAAACCTAAAAAATTCTAAAATAATCCTAAAATTAAAATGACTAAAACTAAAAATTAAAATAAAATAAAAAGGGACCAAACCAACACACACGGGTCTTGGGTGACGGTTTAGGGACAAGTTTAGGCTAGGATGGGTTAGGTTAGGGTCAGGAAATTTGGTATTTAGCTCCGTAAAATGCACAATTGCCTTGAAATATGCGTTTGAATACCGCAACGTACATTAAACCTGCATATTAAACATTTAAGCGCATAAGACCCATATTGTCGAGAAATAGCAACTAAAATACAACTATTCGGGGTATAAAATGTACAGTTTTGGGTGCTTATCAATAATGTTATAGGCCGAGAAGACATGTTCATCCATCACAAAGAAGCTGACCTTCTTGGTAAGCCATCTCGGCCATTCGTCTCCCATCCTAACTTCAGCCTCATACACTCCTAGAGGGTGAACCTTTTTCGCACTGAACCAATGGGTGATGGTATGGGATGAGTCTAGCACGGTTGAGGCCTAAGGCTTTGAAGCACGACCAAAACATCACATCTGCAGAGCTACCCCCATTTACTAAGATCCTCGACACCTCTCATCTGTGCATCCTGGTAGTGATGACGAGAGGGTCGTCATGTGGTGACAAAAGGCCTTTGAAGTCCATTCTTGAGAACCCCACTATCAGAGTTTCCATATAGACCTTCTTCCTCTTTTCTGACTTTGCCTCAACAAAGGTTGAGTGCACAGCTTTTGTCACTGCCTTGGCTTCAGCTACATGGGTCTTCCTGTCAGCGACCTCTGACCCTCCTCCTGCTAAACCCTCGGAGATCATTCCCACACCGAGGGAGATCATATTAAGTCGCTTGACTGGGTCGTGGCTGCTCTTGGAGGGAGGTCAGGGTCGTCCCCTCCTTTTGGAGGAACTTCTCTACATGCATCGCCTCGCTTCTTTCTGGGGTTATCCCCTCATCCCCTCTTGAAGGCACCTTTGTCAACGTACTTCCTGAGCTTCCCTTATTTTAACATTTTGTCAATCTCATCTTTCGGAGAAAAGCATTTATCTCTCACGTGGCCATGGTCTTGGTGAAATTCACACTACAGGTTTTTATTCCTCTTGTTGGGGGCTTCCCTCAACTTCTCAGGACACTTTAGGGACCGATCACTCTTTATCTCATTGAGAATATGTTCGCAGCTGACCGTCAGAGGGGTGTAATCAACGAACTTGTCGTCTTTAGACCTCTTCTTCCCCTCTTTGTTCTTTTTATGGTACTTACCCCCACTAGTGCCTCCTTTTTCATCTTCATATTTTGCGGCCATCGCCTATTCGGCATTCATCACCTTTCCTGCTGTCGACAACAATTCAGATATTGTCCTTGGAGGGTCTTCAGAAAGCTTCCATAATATCTTCCCCTTCTAGAGTCCTCCAATGAGAGCGGTCATGGGTATGCTCTCCTTATAGTCTTCAACCTCTAACTTTTCTTTGTTGAATTTGGTTATGTAGTCTCTTAGGCTCTCATTCTTCCCCTTCTTAACATAGAGCAGGTGTGTGGTTTTCGTCTGTGGCCTCACCCTAAACAAAAAGTTATGGATAAATTGGTCTGCCAACTGCTTAGAGCTTTCAATAGAGTTTTTTTGGAAGAGACATATACCAGACATGCGCAACCCTAGTCAGAGTGCCAGAAAAGGTGTGGGGAAGTTGACTATCTTTGCCACAAAGGGTGAGCCTATGTAGTATCCTCTCTGAAGAGGGTCTCGTCTCTTCAGAATATCACCAATCTTATCCTCCAGTCACTGGATTGAGTCATTCTAGGACCTCGTAGGTTCGGCTTGGACGATGTTATCCCCCGCCGCCTCTTTGCGGTGGACAGAGGGTTCTGTAGTGGCAGACCCGTGTCAACTATTTACTTCCCCTTGACCGTCGTCCCATCCTTGGGTTCGGCCCCCGTGGGGTCGGCCATCTACTGCCTCCCTTCTGGACCTCGCAGCACTCCTCGATCTGGTCAATTTTCCCTGCGAGTCATTTACTGGCCCAGCCCCTCAAAGGCCGACCCCCTTCTTAAGTGATCAAAAGCAGAGCCTCTGGGGCGATCATCAGGATTTTGCCTTCCACACTTCCAGCTACTCTCCTGGAGAGGCCGCACAGTATTATTGGATACCTCATATGGCTCCCAGCACTCTATGGGGGCCTCCTCTCCCTCCAGATCATCATACCTATCCTCAGGGAAAGTCTTTGGGTGGTTCTTGGGGTGGTCCCCTGGCCTCATGCTGCCCTGGAGCCGCTGCCGGAGTAATCATCTCAGGTGAGATCCCTGGTGGTCTTAGTATGTTCTGGCTTAGAGCTGTAAACTGCTTCTACATGATCTGCTGGCTTGCTTCCAGAGACTTCAAGGCTACCGCCACATCAGCCATCTCAGACTGAGGTGGTGGCTTACTCGAACTGGGTCCTACTCCACTATCCGATGGAGTAAGTGGTGGTGGTGGCATCTCCGGTGCCATGTGTTTGAGCTATAAAGAGCTGAACTGAAGAAGACTGGTAATCTTGAGAACCTTAATGGGTATATTTCAATGGTGAAACAACTCCACAAAGGGGGAGATCTGGTTCACCACCAGAGTTCCTGGTGGGGTTAAACTGTATTTAAGGAAGAGATGTCTTGTCGTTCCCACATATGGCGCCAAACTGATGATGCTTAGATTCAGCACCACCAGATAAGTGATGATGAGCTTAAACTGTAATAACCATGACAGCCATAGAGATACATACGTATATGTTTGTAAGTATGTAGACAGAGATGAGTATAAGAGGAATAAGACAATGATGCATAGTGGTTCAGCCAATCAGGCCTACATCCACTGTGAGTGTGTGATCCACTAAGTATGGGCACTAATGGCCTTGGATACAATGCACATAAGCTCACTTTCTCTCTCTACTATGTGTATAAGCAGAGTTTTTGCTAGGGTTACCATTATCCATCCCTTTGTAGGGTTGTAGGTGACAAGTATATATAGGTCTTGGGGGGTGTAGTGTACCCCCCAAGCATGCATGGTGCATGTGAATGATGATCTAGCCAATCCCCTGTTGACACATGTAGATGCCACCTGTGGTTAATTATGACATAATATTCCCTCACGTGAGGTGGTGATATTGTTATAACTGTCTTCCACGTGCCATGTGAGCCTCACGCGCACTGTTCCACGCGTCTCCCAAATCAAGCGATGTGATGATGTCACCCTCGGCCTATGATATGAGGCCGAGGGCAAAGTTCCTTCTGGTAGTGAGTCTGTCCTAATCTGGGCCTCGTACTGTCATACCCTCGGAGGGTCGTCCGGACCATAATGAGGGGTCGACCCCATGAACGATCGTCTGGGCCTGATGAGGGTTCGGGCCCTTGAAGGGTGGTCTGGGCCTAATGAGGGGTCGACCCCTTGAAGGGTCGTCTGGGCCTGATGAGGGGTCGGCCCCTTGGAGGATCGTCTGGGCCTGATGAGGGGTTGGCCCCTTGAAGGGTTGTTTGGTCCTGATGAGGGGTCGGCCCCTTGGAGGGTCGTCTGATATTAGTTAAGAGGTCATCCTGGCCCCAACCAGTTGCAGGGCGCCTTCGGCCTAGCTGAGGGTGTATATGGGTATATCAACGACCCTTTCTTTTTCACAAAATACTATTATTTTCTTATCTCCGAGAACAACAATCAATTCCAACATATAGTTGAACAAAAGGATTAGGTATGCCTTAGCGATCGGTATAGCTAATTCAAACAACACAACACAACACTCATCAAAAGGCACAACTGGATGATCAAAAACTTGTTTATTTCACTAATAAAAAATTTCGGTACAGATTACATAGGAAAAGGAACAGATAAAAGCCAAAATAAAATACCCACATTTATTCCCCATTACAATATAAACAATCTTACCCACAGCTACCTGAGGAGCTCACTCCATCATCATCATCTACATCATGGGGTCCTCAAGCTTCCCATGCCTGAACAAAGTGTCGCAAACGCTCTATAGATCGGTAAGACCGAACCAGCTTCAAAAAAACCACAACCCCTCCTTCCATGGTATTAAACAAAAAAGCCACCTTTGTCCAGTCTCCACTGCCAACATCTGGCTGACTACTCTCCTCCACAACCACTTCATAAAATCCTAAGGATATGACAAACTCTCCCAACAGACTGAGAGGGACGGGTCGACGGACGTTGACTCTCCCACAAAGGGCCAAGCCGTATGGATAAATGCTCATTCAAATCCTCTACCGAAAAGAAGTCTAGTGTTCGAGGTGGCACGATCTGCTCCCATCCAAATTAACGCAGAAGCCGCCGAGGGAAATAGAAAGAGATCTGTCTGAGACCAAAGAGCCGGACATACGGGTATTTTCCCAGCTCCAGAATAGGCAGCAACTGTCTCCATTAGGGCACTGACCATCACAAATTTAGATTCCCGTGATCCACAAACCAGTTCTCCCAGCTCTAAATGTCTATGCCAACGCTAATAAAATAGCGAGAAAAGAAGTTGGGTACAACTGGCAAAGGATATTCTGGAGGAGTCACCAGGCAGAGTCTTTTAGACAACCACATGAACAGCATCATGGGGCTACCCCTCAGGAAGTCAAAATGAGCTTCCTGCCAAGCATCCAAACCATTCAGAGTCTCCGCCAGTATCATCGCTGCAGTATTGCGATGATATGACATCCATGAAGTAATAGCCGCAAGTTGTGGGTCCACTAATATTTCCCCAGTTACCAGTAACAATTTTGATAGTAGGCCCAGAACAACGGCTCCAGCGTATCCCGCATCACCTACTTTCCACAAATGTACGGACTGTAACATCGCCAAAAGGGATATCATTCCCCCAGTAACCAGTGGTGTGGCCACCGAAGGCAAAATGCGAAGAAGCCCGACTAGAAAATCCCCGAGAGAACGGGAAAATTCGTGTAAAGTCACAGCAACACTAGGATTTATCCCCAGTATGGTAAAAAATTCCTTATAGGTAGGACAAACTTCATCCAAACAAAGCAAAATACACGGTCTTCGGTGTACCAAAATTGTACCGCCGCCATCAGCATGTTCCACTCAATGGGCCAATTGTGCCACAAAGATACTCGATGCATGTTGAAAGCATCGTAGTCGACATTATAAGATCACATTGCTTCCAATGCTTTGAGGTAGTTAGAAAATTCAATGCTACCGGGGAGAGCTGTCTTGCAAGACTAATAAATAGTAGGTGAGTAAGTAAGATTGTGAAGGTGTGATGAAAACACTCCACCCTTACCCATTTTTATACTTGAGAACCCTCACAAAAGACATAACCCCTGCAGAAATCGGAGGGAATCCTACCCCAAAAAGTACAAAAGATGAAGAGCGAACTAATCAAAGCTTTGAATGGATGGGACTGGACTCAACTGCCGATAGGTAGGAAAGGGGCTTGCCGATCGGTAACCCCCTATTTTTAGAAATTTTCCTTTTTCCTCTTTTGTCAAAATAAAAAACTCAATAAAAATAAATTAATATTCTCAATAGAATTTCAAAAATTCTCTTCCACCCCTATATAACTTCTAACTTTTAAAACTTTCCTCAAAATCCGAAAAATATCTCTTTTTTCAGTCTCAATAGCAAAGTAAAAAGCGCATGTGCATGCATTCACTCATTCATCATTAACAAAAGATAATAAAAAAATCTCATTGCATTGCATATATGTATTTTTATGTGTTACATCAAATTTGCAAGAAATAAAAGAAAAGCAAAAAATAATGGGACTCAGCCCGAACCCATATTTTCTCTCTCTCTCACCTACCCTTCACCCCTCTCTCTAAGAACTTCCACCCCTGTGACGCTATCTCTTTCTCCTACGGTGAGATGCCGCACCATCGCTACCGGAGTCAGATTCCTCCCCGGACGAGGTAGATGACACCAAATAAGAAGGAACCGGGATGGCATCCCGAATATGGGTAGTCGCCGAAGATATCTAGTATTTGATGTCCCTCAGCCAAGTGGTCGACACCCGAACTTACTGCAAAGTAAAAATAAAAATCAGTATAAAAAAAGGATCGAAACAGAAAAGGAACCAAAAAGAGGAAGAAGGTATACCGCAGGATGAAGGACCTCCTCTGTCAAACCCAACTCCTCCGGATCCATCGCATGAGGATGGTGAAACATGGGCACCATCCCTCCATCAGCCCATCGAACGTTGTATTAAGGAGTGTGCAATCGCATGAAGGGAACCTCTAAATTCACTACCACCTCAGACGCCGACGGACCACCGCCGCTATGGGAAGACCCCACTACCCCACTCGAACCCGCAGGAGGGAAATGCAGGGCATCATATATACTGGGCACCATCAACCCGCTCGTTACAAAGTCTATATTGTCATATGGCATAGACGTATCAGTATACAACAGGTAGGACTCATCGATCATCACCGCGATCCTCACATCCTTCAGTAACAGCTTCTCCCGCCTCATAGACATAGGAGACTGCGCAAGTGGAACCACCACCTCCTCCTCAGCAATCTGTCGAACCACCCTCTCCCTAAGATACCAAGAATGGTCAAACTCATGTGCCAACAAATGCCTCACCTACGCATTCACCCCAGTCGCCCCCGTATCCTGAACGGATGTCCCCAAAGGGTAAAAGGTCACCTGAAAAACCCCGACAGGCGTAAGTCAATATAGAATCAGAATGTGCAAAAATTAAGCCTAAAAAGAAATAGTCTTACCCTACCACTGGTCAAGACATTAAAAACCTGACTCACTGCCTCCAGAGAAAGAGATCCCTTCGACTACCGATTGGCCTTCCGCCATTGGTACAATCGGCAAAAAGTCCCCAATAGTCTCGTCCTTCAGAGCGATCAGCTGGGTATTGCACCCAATCACCTCATAGAACCACGTCTTCCAAAGACAAGAATTCGTAATAATAAAAAGAGATGCATAAGGATAATGAGAATGCATGAAAGGAAAATGCGCAGCTGAAAAATACCTCGAGGAGGTACGTGGCTCCAGTAAACGTTTACCAGTAGCACCGGCTAAATGCATCCAAAGAAAAATAGAGGGTCGCCAAAGTCAGGCTCCCCCAATCATAGAGAGGGATGTTCGAAACACCCTCAGGTACAACAAAAACCATAAATGGACGACGTCGCCGCTCGATGCCACCATGAATCCTACCAACACCAATAATATGAACAACCGGGCCATCTGCCTCACCTGCAGTCGATCCTCCAAATCAACCTCCCTACTCAGCAAAACATCCTTCAGCAAGGACAGCCGGATGGAATCCCCAGAGACTATCCTCTCTACATCGCTGAGCGCCGCCCGCACGGCCTTCAACCTCACCCGCAGAAAATAATTCACATCTATTTGCTCTCTGTCATAATCTAGCCCCAGTAGCTGCTACACGTCTATGGGAGTCACTGTCATCTCCCCAAAACCAAAATGGAAGGTGTGGGTAGGATCCCATCATCTCTCCCCCAAAGCGCATAAGACCACTGTCAAATGAGGTGTATCATCCAGTGTAGATGTCAACCTACAAAAACTCGCCGATGATACCACATAATTCACCACAGGTGGAAGATGCTCCCAGACATCCTTAAGCCTCGTCGTCCCACGGGCACGCATGTTCTTCAAAGAGATATCAGACTGTCAAAAGAAGAGACCTTGTCAAAATTTGAGAAGAAAAGAAAAAAAAATCACCAAAAAGAGGAGAATGCCAAAAGTTAGGTTACTTACATAACCGCCAGGGCTCACCACCCTCGAGGAGTGATGATGTGATGGCACTCGCAGCAAGGTCCGCTCATCCGCAACCGGCTCGAATGCATCAAAGGAGTTATCACTCCCCAAAGAAAGATGCGCCGTGGACCTCCCTAACACGTTCGCCCACTCATCAATAGTCAACCATTCCCTATGCACTGCAGTGCTCACAAAGGCGGCCATTTCTTAGAGATCGGTATGCTAGAACGACTTGCAAAGGAAATTCACAGAAAGAGAGAAAGCAAAAAGTTATGAAAAATGAGGGGAATTTTCCCCTTTATATAGGATGCCAAGGGTCATGTCGATCGGTATTGACCCCCCACCCACCGATCGGCACTGATCCCTTACCTTCCCGAGGCAGTCTAAAAGTTCGTGCCATTACCGAATGGCACCCTCTGTACTAAGCTGACCGGCACCCCCATTAAAATTTCGTATAAAAATTCCCAGAAAATACCAAAAAATCCTCAGAAAAATTCCTAAAAATCCCAGGAAGGATTTAGAACATTCTCACCAAGAAAATTTCGCACTCCCTCGAGAAAACCCCTATTTCCCCAGCGAAACTCTCAAAGAGCCAAGTGAATCCCCTCCCGATAATGTCCCCGAAGAATCTCTAAGGATCACCTCCTATACCCCAAAGCTCTCAAACCTCCTCGAGCAATACGTCCAATATCTGGACCACCTAATCACTTCCCCAATGGAGTTTATGGCATCAAACTTGCCTTTCCTCCATAAAATCTCCAAAATCACAAGGATTTCCCCAGCAGAACTCCATAAAGTCATGTTTCCCATCAATGTCTCCAAAGGACACTCTACATTTTCCCCACCTCATTCATTATTTCCCAGTAGAATCCAAAGTCTAATCTTTATCCCCAGCAAAATCCCTGATTGTCCCAAAGGAATTATAGGTCAAAATTGACCTCGGTCTTAGATCGTGACCTTAGTTAGGTCAGAATTGACCTCAGTCCTTGGTCATCACCTCTCTTAGGTCAGAATTGACCTCGGTCCTCGGTTGTCATATTAGTTAGGTCAGAATTGACCTCGATCGTGGATCGTCACCTTAGTTAGGTCAGAATTGACCTCGACCCTCAGTCATCAGCTCTCTTAGGTCAGAATTGACCTCGATCTTGGATCGTCGCCTTAATCTTGTAGAATTGGCTTCGACCTACAGAATTGGTCATCTCACCTTAAGACCGCAGAATTGGCTTTGACCCGCAGAATTGGTCATCTCACCTTAAGCCCACAGAATTGTCTTTGACCCATAGAATTGGTCATCTCTCCTTAAGCTCGCAGAATTGGCTTCGACCCATAGAATTGGTCATCTCTACTTAAGCCCTCATAATTGGCTTCTACCCATAAAATTGGTCGTCTCTACTTAAGCCCATAAAATTTGCTTCGACTCACAGAATTGGTCATCTCCACTTAATCCCTCAGAATTGGCTTCGTTCCGTAGAATTGGTCATCTTTACTTAAGACCGCAGAATCGGCTTCAACCCGCAGAATTGGTCATCTCTCCTTAAGCCCATAGAATTGGCTTTGACCCACAGAATTGGTCATCTCTCCTTAAGCTCGTAGAATTATCTTTGACCCACAGAATTGGTCATCTCTCCTTAAGACCGCAGAATTGGCTTCGACCTGCAGAGCTGGTCATCTCTCCTTAAGCCCACGGAATTGACTTTGACCCGTAAAATTTGTCATCTCACCTTAAGCCCCCAAAATTAGCTTCGACTCACAGAATTGGTCATCTCCACTTAAGCCCGCAGAATTGGCTTTGACCCACAGAATTGGTCATCTCCACTAAATCCCGCAGAATTAGCTTCGAGTTGCAGAATTGGCCATCTCCACTTAAGCTTGCAGAATTGGTTTCGACCCGCAGAATTGGTCATCTCTACTTAAGCTCGCAAAATTGGCTTCAACTCGCCAAATTGGTCATCTCTACTTAAGCCCGCAGAATTGGCCACAATCCGTAGAATTGGTCATCTCCACTTAAGCTCGCAGAATTGGCTTCAACTCGCAAAATTGGTCATATCTACTTAAGCCCTCTGAATTGGTTTCGACCCGTAGAATTGGTCATCTCTACTTAAGCCCGCAGAATTGGCTTCGACCTGCAGAATCGGTCACCCTCATCTTGAAGCCCACATAATTAGCTTTGGCCCACATAACCGATTACCCTCATCTTCAAGCCCTCAGAATTGGCTTCGACTCGCAGAATTGGTCACCCTAATCTTCAAGCCCTCATAAATGGCTTCAACCCACAGAATAGATCATCCCCAGCACCTCCTCAGGAATTGTCCTAAACCTTTCCTCCAACCCATCCCTTAGGTCCTCATAATAAACCTCTACCCCTTGAATTGGTCACCCTCATTTCCTTAGGTCCTCAGAATCGACCTCGACCCTTGATCCCTCAGGTCCTCAAAATTGGCCTCGATCCTCTGAATTGGTCATCCTCTCTCAAAAGCATCACGCGGTGTCTATTTGACGGCTATCGTTTGTTCCAAACTCACCCATCGAGGGGCTCTATAGACACCCCATTATGTTACCCCCTAAAACTCCCCTTAGGTTTTCTAGCTCCCCCTTCATCACTACAAACCCAGGTCACACCCCGTGTACTAACCTAGAAGCCATAGGACATTCCCAGGCTTCATTTGACCAAAATTCAAACTCTTCAGCTCGACCGAGACTAAATGAATCTTTGAAGGTCCCTGAATCCCCTTTTTAATGGTCCATCCCGTTCATGATTTTGACTTACCATGCGGACGAACGACCCGTTTTCCCCCAAAATTTATTCTAGAGACCACCGGGCACTCCAAGGCTCCATTTGACCAATGTCAACTCTTCATCTCCACTAAGACTGAATTAATCTTCAAAGGTCACTAAAACCCCTTTCTAACGAACCGCCCCGTGCGCGATTTTGACTTACAGTACAGACGAATGATCCATTTTACTCCAAAAGGTCACCGAATGCTTCTAAGGCTCGGTTGACCAAAGTTAACTCCTCGAATCGGATCAAACTCTTTGGAATGTCTAAGTACATCTCCTAACCTTTCCAATGGTCCACCCATGTGCGATTCGGATTTACCATGCGGATGAACGATCCATTTGCGTCCAACGATCCCCCATCCAATGGACCGACGAATGCTTCCGAGCCACATTTGACCCAAAGTCAACTCCCGAACCCAGGAGCAGTACAAAGGACTTTTAAAGGTATCTAAATTTCCTTTCTAACAGTTCGATCGTGCACGATTCTGATCAACGATTTGCATTCTCCAGCCCATTTTCTGAAAAGGCCTGAAAGACACTGCCAAACGGAAGGTCCCAGACCTTCCCTATCGGCAGTGTGCCTAAACGCACCTGTCGATAGGCAGGAATAGGGATATGCTGATCTGCAATGCCCTAGGCCTATAAAAAGGAGGCCTGACCTCACTTGCAAAGAAGAGCTCATATTTGATAGACATCACTCTCAGAAAATCCAGAAAACCTCTCTCGAAGTCAGCGTGATTTCCACATCCAAATCCCTTTCCAACCTTCACCTTTCATCATCCTTTTAATCAAACTTGGTGAATTAACCATTCTCCATCATTATCCAAGTGCAAGGTCCGCTCTTCAACATTCAAGATCAAGCTCAAGATCTTCAAGAAGGTCCAATTTTCTCAACTCTCTCCTTAAATTCTCATAAATTCGCAATAACATGTTATATTACTTAGCACTTTTATCATCTCATCTCACAAATCCTAATATACTTTTTATTTAGTATTATTGCACATCTCTTATTTTTATATAAATAAAAACCCAAAAATATGAAAAAGAGGGTTTGCTCATAAATTCCAAACGAGAATTCTCACACTTTTTCTACACACACACACACACACACACACACACACACACACACAAATAAGATAATCCCACCGATTGAATTT
The DNA here is from genome assembly GCA_949130495.1 of Sambucus nigra. Classification (NCBI taxonomy): domain Eukaryota; kingdom Viridiplantae; phylum Streptophyta; class Magnoliopsida; order Dipsacales; family Adoxaceae; genus Sambucus; species Sambucus nigra. Next base: position 553,634,076 of record OX422216.1, read on the forward strand.
ATGGGATAAACCCCACCCCTCGTTTTGCATGCGAAATACGTGGACTTTGATGCCTTTATAGGCTACGTAGGCATCTCGGGGTAAAACCCAAGACTCGAGTCCTATTTTTACTTTTTCTCTCATCTCCTATTCTCTTTAAATTCAATTCTCCTAGGTTACATATATATACATATATTTGTCCTTAGTGGCGTATTATTCCACATGTGTTATCATTCCATCATAATGATCAACGTCAATCGCGTAAATCCTATTTTCTAATATTTTTATACCTTCCTACGGATGACTCGCTTTACCTCTTCCATGGTACAAGTCGATAATTCCTACCTCCAATATATATACACATGCACACATATCACGGGGGAAAATAAAGGAAAATAGAAAAAACACATGAGAGACCTTAAGGGCCGAATGGGTGCCTAACACCTTTCCATTTCGTAACTTAGCCTCCGAACCCTTCTCGAATCACTTTGGTTTCGTATGCATAAGTATGTCTTTGGATGCTGTCCTTTAGGACAACTCCCCTTCTTTTGTCCGTTTTGAGTAAAATAGACCGGCGACTCTATCTCTCTATATTTTTTACCTCACCCAAAAAACATCCGCCAAAGCGCTCCCGAGAGGGACGCGCAGGACTTAGGATCCTCCCTCACGTCGCTCGCCCACCGCGAGGATCAGGGATGTCCACAGATGTAATTCTTGTAACCGATGAATAAATATCAACGCAATCCAATCCTTATCTTTCTTGTAACCTTTTGCAACAAGTCTTTCTTTATATATTTCATTTGGACCATTTACTTTTATCTTCCGTTTGAAAATCAACTTGTAGCCTAATGTCTTGTTACCGGGTAGAATATCCGCTAGTTCACGTGTGTGATTTTTCATTATGGATTCAATTTTACTATGAACAACTTCTTTCCAATAAGAAGTCTCGGGAGAGGACAATGCTTCCTTAAATGTTCATGGTTCATTTTCTAAAAAATATGTTGGAACATCTGGACCAAATGATGTTGATGTTGTAACGCCTTAACCCAGGTTTAGGGAACCGTAGGTCAACCCGCACCCAGTCAAGGATTTTAAGGGGGAAGAGTAAAGTCTAATTTTATTATTTAAGAAAAATTCTTCAATTGCACCATTTATTAAAGAATAATTTATTTGTTTTAAGTTAGGAAAAGGGGCGGCCAATTTACGTGATTAAATCAATTTATAAGGTTTACTTATAAAAAATTGATTTAATCCACAATGCTAATTAAATAAGAAATAGATTATAATCATCCCTGTATTATTACTAACCATGGACAAAGGCCCAAATAAAATGTTTAAAGTCTTGAACTACCAATGCTCAAAAATATAATTTCATTAAAATTACAGAGCCACTAACGACGTTGATTGCCCTCTGGGGACTTACCGATGTCCTTCCCGACATCCCTACTCGACGTACTTGGGGTGGGCATGGGGGTTTTAACATAAAAAGAAAGGGTGAATGCACGCTCAACAGGGTGGGCAATACTAAGCTACACGTTTTCTACTAAAATACTATACATATATTATGGATTCTAAATTTTTTGAAAATATTTAACAATTGAGCTAGTATTAGTGAAATTACTGTGCAATGCACCCGAGTGATGAACTCATACTCACACTTAATCATTTTATACCACCTTTTATCGGATCTAGAGACTATTAATCACATTTTTTTTCAGTAGTATCTATTTTATCACATTTCATTAGGTTGTCTTACCCAATTTCAAGCACAACCGTTATCATTTATTTTTTTCCATTATCTCTTCTCGGAATCTTACAATATCCGCATAACAGAATCCACACCACTAGCTATGCTACTATATGCTCTGGCTAGTGATTTTGGGTCTTTTATCCCAGGCCTTCGGAGCCTTCTTAATTATTTCCGGTGTCATCCGGGTCCATATCAATGTGTTTTAACATTTTTGCTAATGTCCACATTATTCCATCATTTTACCGCTTTAATCATTTCTACGGTTTATATCACCATTTCATCTATTGAACGCATAATTTTACCCATTTTCACCAAAAATCGACTGATAAAGTCTAACAAGGAAAATCAACCTATAAGACCCTCAATTTTGTCAAAATTACCATTTTGTCCTTTCTTTAATCATAACTTTGTGAAAAACATATTTAATTCGCTATGGCACTAAAAATCAACATTTTCTTTCAAAACATCCCTTTTATGATTTTGTGTTCAAAATCATGCCTCATTATTTCATATCTTTTACATAAAATACATTCAACTATTTAAAGACTATTTTAGCCAAATGTCCCCTACTTAGCCCTATTGTTACATGTAACTTCAAATATCAATTTTCTTCATTATAATAATATTTACAACATATATTTAGGTTTGTCTATCTAAATTTAATCATTAGCTCATAAAATCCATTTCAAAATTATCTATCAAGTCTTATCTGCCATTTTCTATCATACTACTTGATTCTGCATATGTTAAGGAGGATTTTAAGTCTAGAAAATCCTCAAAAATGAACTAAATAAGATATAAATCATGGGTTTACATTTTTCAATTTTTCTTTACATATTTTAAGGTAAACATGCCATTTATTCATGAAAGACCCTTTAGGGTTTGTCTTCTTTAAAAATTCTTTTTTGCAAGACTTTAATATATTATAAAACAACTTTATTTTTGGCATTAAATATTATCTACCATGCATACTACACATTTTCCTAGCTAGAACTTATGAAATATTAGGAAGAGGAAACCCCGCCTTATGGTTTGAAGAGGAGACAATGAAGAATGACTATGAAATTTCCTAGCTCTAAATACTCCAAAAAATATCTTTAAAAATACTCCAAAACTCTTCAGAACACTCCAAAGCTTCTCTTACTCTAATCTACCTAGTTCTACCCTTGTTAAAGCTTAAGGATGAGGAACAAGGAATGAAAATTGTGTGTGATAGTGTATTATGTGGGTGGCAAGATATAACAATGGTGGGAAAAGCTTAGGGAAGATAGTGAACTCTTCAAACTCGAGAGAGAGATAGAGAGAGAGTATGGCTAAAATAAAATGGTGGGGAGAAAACCCACCATTTATCTCTTCTTCATAACCCCCAAAACTCACATAAAATCACTTAAAAACTATGGCCCTACGCTAAAAACACTTTTTCGTAATTTGGTGCCTTCAGAGATCGACACCTCATCAATCCAAGGGTTCAAATTTAGATAATACATAAGGGAAACTCAAAATAATAAACAATTGATACGATTGTTCGAACAAGATCACATATCATTCGAATGGGATCTGAATCTCATTCGAACGTCATTCAACCAATATACTAACTATGACACCGCCCAATTAAATATCGGGTGATCAGTCTTGTATTAAATTAAAATAGGTTTCTCATTTGGTTCATTCTTAGCATTACTATCGAAAACCATGTTAATTACTAATTACCTAATAGTTATTTAAGCAGGTACCAAATTTAATCTTTCATTAAACAGATAACAAAATGCGAAATCAAAATAAACTAGCCACACATACAATAACTGAGTCTAAAATGATACCGAAATAAATAAAAGACTTGTCGAATAAACCATCAGCTCAAAATCCAAATCCTATGTAAATCCAATAGACAGTAAATAAACCTCAATATAAATCTGAACTAAAATACTCTGAATAACTATTGGAGGCAACATGCCCAAAATAAAATACTGAGATAAGATTCCTAAACTAGGAATGAATGATCTAAGTGTCTACTCCAACTCCTGCATGCATCCACATGTGTCGCAACTGCATATCCCTGGAATAGATAATCAAGTCTGGAGTCCTAATGGCTGTATACCTAAAAGGTTTTGAAAATATTTGTAGCAAAGGTTAGAACCAAAAACACTTTGAAAATATTTAGCAAGTGATTAAGTTTGCAGTATTTAAAATGCACGAATACTCGTCATATTTAAGCTAATGTTGCACTGCCTTGAGATAATACTCACCCCTCATCTAAAGTGCACACCTAATTCTTTCTTCCTAACCCTCCTAGTTGTACTACCATGCCTAACTGGCCTTGTTATGAATAATTCCCGATACATTAATCTCATTTGAGTAATCTTACTGTTACTTCATGTAAGGACACAAGTCTCCGATTGAGTCTCAATACTGTGTTGGCTCAATTCCAGAAAAAAAAAATTGATTCATAGTATAGTGTTCATGTGTATCCATCCAAGCCTATGACGTGTTAGTTGAAGACATAGCGGCCAAGATTATAAAGATTTATCATTTTTCGGTTTACATGTGCCTCGTTTCACGTCATCAGCATCATCTTCCATAGTCTCCAAAAGGTATGAATGAATTTATATATATATATATATATATATATATATATATATATATAGGAATACTTGGAATAATTTTATAAAAGGTGAAATTTTATTTTAAACTAATGTTTATTTAAAGGTTTTTGGGCTTAAAATCGAAAAATAAAGAATCTGTCACTTCGTTCGATATTATCATTCGAACGAGTTTGTCGTTCCAACGAGAATGTCGTTCCAACGAGTTTGCCAATGAATTTTTCCCACTGGCCTCTAGAACTTCGTTGGAAGGGTCGTTCGAACGAAACTTCGTTCGAACGAAAATCTCGTTTGAACGAGATTTTCGGCGAATTTTTTTTGGGCAGTTTTGTCCACTACTCCACTATTTTGTTCCCTCTAATTTTTCCAGAATTACTTATGTGCGGGAACCAACTCTTCGTAACCAAAATTTTCATATTCTTCTATCTCCTAGAGAGACTTTTGAGAGTTTAAGTTTTTCATGAAAAGGTTCATGTTTTGAGTGTTTTATTTTCCATGAAAATCATCCTTAAACACTTTTGGCTTACACCCTTATTAGTTTATTCCAAGTTTCAATATATATATCCTTGATTGGAGTGTTTGGCACCTGGTTTTTATCTACACCTCAAAGAAGAGACGTTTGAGTTTGCTTATATATCCCACAAAGAAGAAGATTGTTTGCTGTGACATACCCACTTGGAGAAAGGCTCCTTGTTCGGGTGGCAGTGACCGAAAAAGTCCGATCGGTGGATTTCGAGGAGGCGGTGGACATCCGTGGTTATTCTCTTGGAAGAGGTGTGTACTAGAAGGAGAATCAGGGCTTTGATGGAGTCAAGTCGAGTGTTGTAAGTCTTTGTTGTCTTGTACTTGTAAAACCGTACTTAGTGGATTTAAGGCTAGGGTCGTCCGAAGTTTTTTCCCGTTGTGGGGTTTGCCTTGTACATCGCGGCGTAGTGGTTGTTTATATATTTTATCTTTTGCGATATCACATTAGATGAATGCTTAGGTAAAAATATAAAATTAGTATATTTAAATTTGGTGAACATTTAACTTAGGTAAATGTTAATTTAATTCAAGCCATTAATTTAATTGGATAAAATTTGGTTTGGCCTAATTTGAAAAAATGAATTGATTAATTGTTAGGAAAATTTATAGGACTTGGGTTCAGTTAATATGTTAAGGTGAATATTGTATTTGTTGAGTAATTTAATTTAATTTGAAAGAAATTAAACTTTGGTTTATGTAATTGTTTAGTTGAACCATCTTTATTCCACATCCAAAAAGGAAATTATTTTTTGTAAATCTAAAAATTGGGAGTCCACTTTTCAACAAGTGGTATCAGAGCGGGATCGCTAAATTATTGCGTTTAAGATCCTTTTAAATATTTTTGACTAAAAATGAAATTTTCTCCATTTTCAAAATTTTCTATTTTCAATGGTTCCAACTAAGCGTATTGGAAAGCGCGCATAAAATCGGCACTTAGGTCTATCGATGAGAGGGTTTGGTTGTCAGTCGTTAACGGGTGGTCCCCATCTATATTTAGTTGAAAATGAACGTGTTCCCAAACCTACCGATAGATGGAGTGAGAATGAATTTAAACTTGAACTTTAATTCCCGAGGTTTAAATCCCTTGTTTTGCGCGGTCACAACGGATGAATTCTGATGCATTATGACGTGTGAAACTGCTAATAAAAGCTTGAGATATTTTACAACTTACTCATGAATGAACTGGTGTCGTAAAAGCTTCTAAACTCCAAAACCTCACCACTCAATTTGAAACCATCAAAATTAATGAAAAAGAAACTTTCAATGAATTTTATGCTAGACTTTCCGATATAGTAAATTCATCTTTTAATTTGGGAGAGAAAATACCCGACAACCGAGTAGTAAAGAAAATTTTAAGGTCCCTTCCTGATAGATTTATTCATAAGGAGACCGTGTTAAATTCTTTGCCCACTTTAGCCTCTACGAAATTAGAAGAGCTCGTAGGTGATTTACAAACCTATGAACTAGACATGTTTCCCTCTAAAAATGAAAAGAAAATAGATAAGGGTGGTTCTTTGAAAGCCGAAAGGAGGGAAAAAAAAGTAGTAGAGAGTGAAAGTGAGAGTGACTCGGAAGATATGGCTATGTTTACTAGTAAATTTCAAAAATTTCTTAAATTTAACAAAGATAAATTTAAAAATGATTTTAAAAAATTTGAAAATTCTAAGCATGACAAAGCCGAGAAGATCCCTAAAACTTTTAATGAAAATTTAAATAGGGACGAGTCAAATAGGTGTTATGGTTGTGAAGTGTATGGCCATAGGGCAAAAGAGTGCCCCACTAAACTAAGGAGAGAGGGTAAGCAACCAATTTCTTACAATGCAACCCTTAGTGATAGTGGTAAGGAAGAGGGACCCGATTCCCCCACTAAGTCCAACTTTGTGGCTTTTATAGCAAGTCATGTGAGTGAAAGTGAGTACTCCTTTAGTGATGATATTATAACACATGACACTTCCAAGGTCGTTATTTGTGAATACCAAAGAGATGATGGTAGTGAGAGTGGAGAAGAGAGAGAGAGTGAGAGTGATGAGGAGGTTGATGTGAGTGAACTTAAATTTGATTTTCAAGAATTATATGAAGAATCAATTAAATTAAAAATAATAAATTTGAAGTTATAAGATAGTTTGAAAGAGCGTGTCGAGGTCATTAATGAGAGTATTTTAGTGGAAGACCTTAGGACAAGTGAGAGAGCTTTTTGTGAGAAGCTTGGATATGTAGAAGGCGAGAGAGATGGCCTTAAAGGTTTAATGGAATCCTTGAAAAAGGACTTGCCTTTGAATAGCGTTATTTTTTATTAGAGTCTAACATTTTAGATTTAGAAAATAAACTAAAAGACTCTAGTAAAGTCAAATTTGATTTGGAGTGCCGTTCGAAGAAATTTGATAAAATATTAGGAACGGTCCGAATTAAAAATGACACTTGTGGTTTAGGCTTCAATTCTTGTAATGATTCCTCTATTAACGCCAAAACCAATATTTTAGGAGAATCTTCGAAGAAAAATATTATAGATCATTCCTTAGGTAAGTGTTTTCGTCGAGTCTTTAGTTGCTCACATTGCGGTCAAAAAGGTCATCTTAGAATTTTTTTTTATCTTAAACGAGGTCCTAGAAAATCCCAACGTAAGGCAACCGAGGTAGCCAAGATTCCTACACCCCGATATAGTCATTCGTTATTAGTTTGGATTAGGAGATTTGACTTGGTAGCTTTACAAGATAGGATTTTTTATTATCATTTACTTTCACATGCTTCCTCCCTTGCTAAATCTAAAGGTTGAATGTGTTAGTTGTTTGTATACTTTAGCTTTTGTATCTCATAATAAATTATCATGCTAATTGTATGCTTCTTAATCATTGTTCCAGTCTATATTTCATGCCATATGACATGCTAGAATTATGATGTTTGTTTATCTTTTGTATTATAGTTCTTTCATTTTAGTTTGCATTAAATGAAAAATACAAAAAGATTTTTGGTTATCATTTGTGTTTCATTTTTTTTGTAATCTAGGCTTAATGAAAAATACAAATGATTTTTTTTTTGTCTTTTGAGTATATATTTTTTAATTTTGGTTAAATTTTTTTCAAAAAACTCAGAAAGATTTTTGTTTGTGTGTAGTTTAGTTTGACACACTCTATGTGGTATATACTTGTGTTTGAATCCCTTATTTTTTGCTTCCATGTGGCTAGAACTTTTGGTTTAGATTTTCAATCCTCAAAATGCTCTTTACCATGCTTACATGGAGTAGTTGGATTTTGTGTTGATATAATGGATTCTATTTTTATATGCCTCAATTCACACATACAGGAGCTCTCTTGAAATTTTAACTTCATATGTATATATGAGCTTTGTGAGGCGTTCTCCTACCAATCTTGTCATATACATGTTATGTAACTTAGGAGGCCTAGTGCATGTTAAAATCCATTGCATGTGAGATTTGTGTGAGATTTAAAAATGTTATTTTTATTAATGTGCATGGGGAAGGGCTTCAAAAAGAAATATCATCCTTTGCGAGTAAGCCACCATTTGCTTGGACCTAAAAGAAATACGTGGTCGAAAGGCCTAAAAGAAAGTGGCATTATAAGAAAAATATTTTCCAAGGCCTGTTTTGTTTACCTAAGTTATTCATTCAAACGAGTAGAATAGTATGCTTAAATTGAGGGAGTTTGGATGGTATATCAATGGTTTGCACAATGTCCATTTAACTTAGTTGCTCTTTCAATGTCATAACTCTATTGGTTTGTAGAATCATCAAAATTCTAGGCTTGTATGCATTGTGTATGTTTGTTCATTGAGTTCAATCTATATTATCACACGAGGTTATATTCAAATGTGTAAGGACACAAATTTCCAATTGAGCCTTAATGTAGTGTTGGCTCAATTTTGGACCAAAAAAATTATGTCATAGGATAGTATTGAGTGAGTATCCTCCAAGCCTATGACATACTAGAGTTGAAGACGTAGTGTCCAAGACTTATAAAGGTTCATCATTGTCGAGTTTCAAGTGATATGTTTCTACGTCATCAATATCATATTCCATAGTATCCAAAGGTATGAATGCATTTCTATATCTATATAGGGAGACTTGGAATAAGTTTATATTGGGTGTACTTTTATTTTAAACTGAGGTTTATTTTCATAAGGTTTCTTTAAAACTTTAAAATAAAGTTTCTGGGCTAAAACTCGAATTTTAAGCTTTCCGTCTCTTCGTTCGAACGAGAATGTCGTTCGAACAAGGTTTGCCAATGACTTGTCATTGGAACCTCGTTAGATAGTTCGTTCAAACGAAATGTCATTCGAACGAGATTTAGCAGCTTTTTGGCACTTTCCCACTACTTTGTCCCACTATTCTTTCACAGAATTTAATGACTTCGGGAAAAGAATTTTTCTAGGAACTTTTTCCATCTATTAGAGAGTTTTGAGAGCTTAATCCTTTCATAAAAAGTTCCGTTGGTGTTTGTTATTCAAATTGAATTATTCAAAAAAACATAACCAAGTTTATTCCCAATTGTCGGTGACCAAAAAAATTCCGATCAGTGGATTCCGAGACCGTAGTGGAGCTCCGTGGTTATTTGATAGGCAGAGGTAGTTACATGAAGATGCGTCGGGGCTTGAATGAGTCTAGTCTAGTGTTGTAAGTGATCTTGCTTGTAATAGTAAATTTCGTACTTAGTGGATTTGAGTCTAGGGTCGTCCGAAGTTTTTTCCCGTTATGGATTTTTCCTCGTACATCGTGGCGTAGTGGTTTATTGTTATTTTATCTCTTGTAAAATTCACCTATATGCATGCTTAGGTAAAAAGATAAAATTTGGTTTAAATATTTAGTTACTTAATTTGGTGATTAAATTAATTTGGGAAATATTTAATTAATTTAGTTCGAGTCACTTACTTTAATTTGATACAATTTGGTTTGGCCTAATTTGCAAAAATGAATTAATATTGTTAGGCAAATTTCTAGGACTTGAGTTAAACTAATTTGGTTTAAGTGAAATTAAAATATGTGTGGATTTAATCTTATTTCACTTGGTTTAAATTTAATTTGAAAGAAATTAAAAATTGGTGTTTGTGTGTCTTTATTTGAACCACCTCGCTTCCGCATCTATAAAAGGAAATTACTTTTTGTAATAAGATATAAAAATTAGGGGCCTCCTGTTCCAACAACGCTTTCAAATTGGTACCAGGTAATTGATTTAGAAAAACTATCGCTTTCAAAATGTGATGAAGTTTGCAATCAAATGAGAACTCCGTGAACATGTTTAAAGTGATTGGGTCTAAATTTAATGGTTGGTAGTTCACACCCCTACACTTTCGTTTTCATATGACACATTTTTGCTATACGATTGTGAAAAGATTATTATATTTTATGTCATGTGTGGTGTCTATACCTATATATATGTGGGTTTGTGATATTCATTATGTCTACATTTATATAGTATTTTGTCTTTGCCTTACTTTCTAGTCCATTTATGCTTATAATTCATAATTGGTATCTATCGTTTTGCATATTGTTATTGATATCACATGATTTAGTATCTTATATATCACATTGGTGTCATTTAACGAGACATCGTTCGAACGAAAATCTAATTCGAACGAGATTTTGGACAAGAAATTTTTTGGGCAGTCTTTTAGAAGTTTTCTCCACTACTCCACTCTTTTGTTCCCTCTAATTTTTCCAGAATTACTTTTGTGTGGAATCCAAATCTTTGTAACCAACTTTTTCATATTCTTCTATCTCCTAGAGAGACTTTTGAGAGTTTAACTTTTCTATGAAAAGGTTCATGTTTTGAGTGTTTTATTTTCCACAAAAATCATCTTTAAACACTTATTGTTTACACCCTTATTAGTTTATTACAAGTTTCAATATATATATCCTTGCTTGGAGTGTTTGGCACTGAGTTTTTCTCTACACCTCAAAGAAGAGAATTTTGGGTTTGCTTATACATCCCACAAAGAAGAAGATTGTTTGCTGTGACATACCCAATTGGAGAAAGACTCCTTGTTCGGGTGGTGGTGATCGAAAAAATTTGATCGGTGGATTCCGAGGTCCCGGTGGACCTCCGTGGTTATTCTCTAGGCAGAGGTGCATACAAGAAGGAGCTTCGGGGCTTAGACGGAGTCAAGTCGAGTGTTGTAAGTCTTTTCTGCCTTGTACTTGTAAAACCGTACTTAGTGGATTTGAGGCAAGGTTCGTCCGAGGTTTTTTCTCGTTGTGGATTTTTCCTCGTACATCGCGGCGTAGTGGTTGTTTATTTATTTTATCTTTTGCAATATCACATTAGATGCATGCTTAGGTAAAAAGATAAAATTAGTATATTTAAATTTGGTGAACATTTAACTTGGGAAAATGTTAATTTAATTCAAGTCATTAATTTAATTGGATAAAATTTGGTTTGGTCTAATTTGCAAAAATAAATTAATTAATTGTTAGGCAAATTTCTAGGACTTGTGTTGAGTTAGTATGTTAAAGTGAATACTGTATTTGTTGATTAATTTAATTTAATTTAACAGAAATTAAAATTTGGTTTATGTAATTGTTTAGTTGGACCATATTTATTCCGCATCCAAAAAGGAAATTATTTTTTGTAAATCTAAAAATTCGGGGTCTACTTTTCAACACTTCCTAAGTTATTTATCACATTAACTTAGTTAATAATTTTAAAATAAAACTATATAACAGTCTCACTAGTTATATACAAGTAATATCATTTTACTTCATATAATCCCCCAGTATAAAGATATTTACACTATTATATACATATATAATTAATACAATATTACTTCATGTATATCACCCGTATATAATTATCTACACTATTATATATGTATAATTATATGACAGCATTCACACATATGTTGTATGTATATCCATCATGCCGAGTAATAACTAACCGGATGCTTTCTCTAAAATGCTATCACCCCAGGTATACTCATCCTACCAGGATACCACGAGAAGGTTAACTCACACCGAATCAGGCAATAAAATAATAAGTGTAGTGTAGCGGTCATAGTTCCCTGAGTATGAGACTGAATCATACCCAAAGCGTCTCACCTCGAAAAGAATCACAACATAAAATAATGGACGCTATGAACCGGGGATTAAAATCTTCGTGCGTTCACTAGCCAGGAGATTCACCCACATCGCGCAACCTCCTATGATAGCATTACAGGGGTATGTCTTTATAAAAATATCTAAAACTGATATTTAAAGAGCACACACGCGCGCACACACACACACACACACACACACACACACACACACACACACACACACACACACACACACACAGATATATATATATATATATATATAGCAAATTAAACCCGCTAACCCGTGCTTAACTCCCATAGCACTAGCCTGAAAATATCCGAGTCAAATCCGTGACCCTTAATTTAATTAATTTCATCTCAATTAATTTTATCAAAGTGTTGTCACTCAACCATAATATCCAGACTCACTCACTTAGCCCGTGTTTGAACCTTTTAGGATTTATTACACCAAGTCCCGGTAATTAGTTTGACCCCCTATTAATTTTAATATTCCTTAATACCCATCTCCCAATAACTAGGGTATTAACCACCAATTTATATTTCTCTAATTTAATCCCTTTAGAAACCTCAAAAGAAGAACAAGGTGAAAAAAAAGAACAACACTGAAGAAAATTTCCCACCATCGTTCGAATGATTCCATTGACCGTTCGAACGACTTCCCCTATCGTGTGAAAGACGTCCCTGCTCATTCGAACGGCCTTACATTTTCATCCACTTCTTCGTCTCCCCACGACGCTGGTTTTTCGCCATTAATGTTCATCCAAGTTTCATAACTTCAACCCAAAACCAAATCTGTTGACCCCCAATGATTAATACATTTTCCAACAGTTTCAAATTCTCAAATACATCATTAACCATCATCGATTTTTAATTTAATCAAATAATCTACGAGTTGGTTTTTTACGGGTTTTCATTCTATCTTTTCCTCGAATACGATTCTATAATCCAAATTAACAATATCGATTTCTAGTCTATGAATATAACTTGAAATATCACACTTTTGAATCTTGATACAACATCAATTTAACCTATAATCTATATAAATTGTCTAATTTTCAAACACCCATTTCTCATGCGATAACCCATGCAAAAACGAATTTGATTTACACCCAATATGATATGAATTGAAAATTACAAAAATGAAAGAAAGTTAACCACTTGCCTATACCGATTAATAGGGTCTGATTTCTTTTGAGGTAGACAATGATTTGACAAAGAACACACCCAATTCTTCTTGATTTGGCTCGCAAAAGCTTCCCCAGTTTGTTCCTCTTTTCTTCTCTACAGATTTAGGATTTTTCTAATTGATTTGTGGTTGCCTCTAATACTATAACATACGTTACATAATTATGATCCCGTTATTAGGATAATGGGCCAAACCTAAATGACTCGATGTAATACCCCGTAATTCTGCATAATTAGGAAAATACGTTTTATTTAAATTATGTGAGAAGAGTAATTTAATGTGATAAAATATGTTTTCTTTAAATTACGTGAGAAGAGTAATTTAATGTGATAAAATACGTTTTATTTAAATTACGTGAGAAGAGTAATTTAATGTGATATAATGTTAATAAAGATTAATATGACGATTAAAAAAATTTACTAAATGTGAGTAGTAAATTTACTAAATGTGAGTAGTATATTTCCTATTAATATTGTGTCTGACCGAGACAAGATATTTGTGTCACACTTCTGGCAGAACTTTCAGGAGGCCATGGGCACCGACTTACGGTTGAGTGACGGTCAGACCGAAAGGATAAACAAGATGTTGGAGGATATGCTGAGGATATGTGTCCTAGATTTTGGGGGAGGTTGGGAGCCATACCTTCCTTTGGTGGAGTTTGCATATAATAACTCTTACCAATTCACTATTGACATGGCTCCATTCGAGGCACTTTATGGGAGGCCTTGTCGTTCGCCCGCCTGTTGGTTAGAGGTAGGGGACAACAAACTATTGGGGCCAGAGATGATATAGGAAACTTCCTCCAAAATAGAGTTAATTCGAGGACGTATTCGAATAGCTCAGGATAGACATAATAGTTATGCTGACGCCGGTAGGAGACACGTGGAACTAGAAGTGGGCGATCAGGTGTTAATTCGGGTATCTCCTATGAAAGGGATTATGAGGTTCAACAAGAAGGGGAAATTAGCATCGAGGTATTTGGGGCCGTTTCCTATCATTGAGAGGGTGGGAGCGGTAGCTTACAGATTGGGACTCCCTGAGCATCTTCAGCGAATACACGATGTATTCCATGTGGCATCGCTGAAGAAATACAAGAGGAGTGAGAGAGCTTTCTGGCACATTCCACTGGACGAGATTGATTTGCAGCCAGATGTCTCGTATGAGGAGACACCCGTGGCTATTCTGGACTATAGTGAGCGCAAACTACGATCCAAGGTGGTACCCTTAGTACGAGTACAGTGGGGACATCACAATATGGATGAGTCTACTTGGGAACAGGAGGAGGATATGCGAGAACAATATCCAGAATTATTCACAGTAGGTATTTTCTAATTTCGAGGACGAAATTCCTTTTGTAAGGGGGGAATTATGTAATACCCCATAATTCTGCATAATTAGTAATTCTGCATAATTAGGAAAATACGTTTTATTTAAATTACGTGAGAAGAGTAATTTAATGTGATAAAATAAGTTTTATTTAAATTACATGAGAAGAGTAATTTAATGTGATATAATGTTAATAAAGATTAATATGACGATTGAAAAAATTTACTAAATGTGAGTAGTAAATTTTTAATGTTGAGATGTACGGTCTAGTGATTAAATGGACGTACCCGAGTTATCTCAACCGAGTGTCACGCGTAGACAAAATGGAAGATGAGATTAGAAAAAAATATTTTAAGAGACTCAAACAATAATTTAGAGTCCACATATGATTCCGAAGGGGTCGAATTAGTCAAAATAGTGTACCCGGGGGTACTAGTTAAGTGTCGGGTCATTTTTGGTCTAAATCGGGACCATTCGAGGGCATTTTGGTCTCTTTACATTTATGGGTAAGTAGACCTACGAATTTTGAAACCCTAATTCAGATTATAAGAGTTGAGGCTAGGGTTAAAAAGAAAGAAAATGCACCATAGCCATTAGAGAAGAGAGAGAGAGGCAATTTCCTAAGGCAAAAGAAGGAAGGAGAGGGAATTCTAAGGAGATTTCACCACAAATTTGTTGGGAAGGAGGATTGAAGGATCAAAATCATCGACCATCATCAACAACCATGAAATCAGACCCAACAAATAATAAGGCAATTGGTTATTTGCAAAATAAATTGAGTTATAATACCCATATTTAAGTTTTATGAAGAACATGGTTTTTATGATATTTTTGGGAGAAAAACAATTGATTATGATCCATGACTGAAAAGGATGTCATGTAGAACATTTTTGGATCTCCAAATATTTTGTTATCATAGAAAACTAGATGATTGAATCAAACTAAAAATCTGGAATTATGATGAAATATGTAAAGAATGTGTTTTTAGGGTTCTTGAATATTAGTAAGATTTTTAGTTAATTTGGCAAAGATTTATAATGATTTTGTTGTTTTAAATCGTTAGTAATCATCCCAGAACATGTAGGAATGATTAGAAATTGTTGGTTGAAAATATGGTGGATTGTCATGAAAGATAGATAGATAAAAATGGTGAAACCCGCATGAAGAAGACGAACTGGGTCTGTCACTGCTTGATCGATCGATCGACCTTTGAATGTCAATCGATCGAGCAGTCGATTGATCGACCAAATCCCATCGATCGATCGACCCTGGCTGGACTTTAACGAACTTTGTGAATAATTTTGTTTTAATTACCGTTGCTTAATGGGAACCTTAGTGATGATATTTTACCTATGAGGAGACTTCATAAATACCAGTAGGTGTACCGTTAGATTTCTTCATAAATGATTTAGTGGAAATTTTGGAGAAATGGACCGACAGGAGAATGATCGATTAAGCCGTATATTGGGATTGTCAGAATTTAGCTACGGAAAGAGTGAGAGTAAATTCCGAAAAAATACCAGTAGATTAAAGTTAATTTAACTACTGAATTAAGGGAGGGGTAACTAGGGCCCTCAGAGTTGCGTGAATACTCGAATAAATGCAATAGTGAAATGAATTGTAAATTAATGAGTACGGTGAATATAAGTAAAATATATTACGTACGGGCATAATTTGATAGGTCGGGTGTGTACCTACTAAATTATATAAAAGTTTGGGTTAAGAGAATTTTTACCTAAATTAATTATGTTAGGGTCGATGAGACATTCCTAACCAACATAAAGTTATTATATGTTTGGGGTCGATGTAAAATGCCGAACCAAACCTAAAACTGGTGTCGCGATGAAAGAGTCCCGAACCAGAATATGTGTGTGTGTGTGTGTATATATATATATATATATATATATATATATATATATATATATATATATATATATATATATATATATATATAGTTGGGGTCGATGGATCATTCCGAACCAACTCTCACTTGGGGTCGATGAATCATTCCGAGCCAAGAGTCCTTTATGTGTGGTAAAAGGATATATTAGTGATAACTGATATTAAATACATGATTGTGTGATAAAATGTATTCTATGTGCATAATCTACAGATTGAGAATAGTAGATAATGAGATGAATTGTAAACATCTTAGTAATAATTTATAGCGTGATGTAATTATTACAAGAATAAGGATAACGAGTAGTGAATATGTTACCTACGCTTATGGGTAGTATAACTAGGTGAACTAAGTATCCTCATTAGACATGCACTATAGAAGAGACGTGAGGAAGTTCAAGGGAGTTGTTGTAAACCTTAATATGTGTAATCAATAACTCAATTGTGATAACTGCTTGCAAAATATTTTTTAAATGTTTTGAGTACTGATTCTTGCTATGTAAATTTTTTTAAAACCTTTTATGTGCCTAACCACAGGGACACCCAGCATGATTTCCTTCCAGGGATTTGGGAGCTGTAGCACGTGTGGATGTTGCAGGGATTGTTTAGACACTTTCTCTTTTTTAGTTCTAGTACAGGATCTCAGTTTTTAGTATTTGTAGTTGGGGCATGTTGTCCTATATTTACTCTTACAGTTATTCTGATACTGGATTTTGAGTTGTCTTTTATTGGCCGTGGTTTTCGATAAGACTTTATCTGCATTCAGTTATTTAGGCCACTGTTTTAAATATTACTAGAATTACATTATGTGTTTGGATTATTTGTTCTGCTTAAAGAAGATAAAATTTGGCACTCGCTTATTTTTCACTTAGGTGGTTAGTTAATTAAAAAGCTTTCGGCAGTGATGCTAAGAATGAACCATTTAAGAAACCTATTTAAATTAAAATAAGGCTTGATCACCCAATGTTTAATTAGGCGGGGTGTCACACCCGAACACCCCCGTGTGAGCTCGGTTATGCCTAAAAATGCCCCGAGACCCAATTTCTACCCCCGGATACTCTATTCTGACTATCTCGACCTATCCGGAATCAACCATGCACTTAGAATCGTCATCCGTGTTACTCTATAAAATTCTCCAATTTTGACCTCAAAACACAACACATGTGAAATTTAAAAATAACCTAAATTAATTAAATCTTAATTCACTAAATTAATTAACTCCTCTATATTTAAAAATAAAATCCTATATCACCAAAATAATTAAATTCTATGTCCTTAGAAATACGGGGTATTACATACTTTCCTAATTACAAAGGAATTTTGTCCTTGAAATTAAGGTGAGTCTAGTACTCCAAG
Organism: Sambucus nigra; assembly: GCA_949130495.1. Classification (NCBI taxonomy): domain Eukaryota; kingdom Viridiplantae; phylum Streptophyta; class Magnoliopsida; order Dipsacales; family Adoxaceae; genus Sambucus; species Sambucus nigra. The sequence continues at coordinate 553,651,741 of OX422216.1, forward strand.
CCTCGAATATATCCCTATTAACATACTCCTAAGATCGCTACATATATCTCTAACTATTCTAATCGTTGATTATTTTATAATTAAATTAATTAACCAAAGGCGCTCATACACCCTATATCCGTGCTTATCTACACAATTGTTACCCGACTCTACCAGCCTTAAATCGTAATATAACTTTAAATTCACAGTTATAACTATATATATGTATAATAATCGAGGTAACAAATCCATGCCCTAATGACCAAACATCTTCCCACTTACAGTGTTGCGTTAAGTTACTTGCGTGGGATGTCTCGCAAAGTGAAATCAAAATAAGGAAGCCCCCGATATACTACTACCTAACATTATCAGTCTTCGAGATTCGTTAGACCCTCAGTCCATAGCAGGTACCCTAAACTCGTGTCTCTTGACATAAAACTATACCCGTCCACTCCCATGTTAAAAAAGACAACATACAATACTATCACTAGTTTCTATGCGCTAACACAATAACGAGTTATATCTCTCCGCTCGATAATAAACCAATATACTTTGAATCACATCAGTTAATGTCCTTACTGACCAGGATCAAATATAGCAATACAACATATTCTTATAAGTCTATTATGAAACACACTATAACATATGCACACGTATAGGTTAAGCCCTATTTCAGGTGATATCTAACAAAAATAATTCATATCCAAGTACAGCGAACACAAAGTCTTACTATAACTATCCACTATAGCCCCTAACCATTGCTAACCAGCCCAAACTTGGAAAATATTCTATTATATCCTCATAACTCTCTAAAGTAGTAATCTCACATGTAATGTAAGAATCCTCTTAGTGTACACACACTCTCTCTCGTGGGTAACACCAAAGAGTCCCGTTACCCCACGGTAATTATATATACATAATATAAACATTATGTCCAATGAACCCACTAAATACAACTCACTCATAAATTATAGTGACCATAATCTTCCTTGTGACTCCCTCATGTCATAAAAATCTCCCCTTACTCATAGGATAATGAAGAAAAGTTACCTCTATATTTTAACTGCTTAACTTGATCAATAGGTTCTTCATCAAAATTCTTGCGTCCGAATTGGCCCATGAACTGCTGTAGTGGTTGTAAATCTAAGACCTTATCATGTAGTTGTCCCCCATCTAGTTTAAGGAAATATTTATTCTTGTGGCATGTCTCTCCACAAATGAAACACTTTCTAAAAAATCCTTCCTGCCCATGCCCCTGTCTTTGCTCGCCTCCCCCCCCCCCCCATTCCCTTAGTGCCAGCAGCCCTAAGGAGTGAAATGATGCTGTTGATGCTGAGGGACTTAATATACCTGCCTGTCGAGGGTCCTGGTCCTATTACTGTTGTGTCCCACTGGTACTGTTCCCATCTACGTTCTCCGCCTGAGTGGATTGACTCATCCTTTTGCTATACTTCATGTGTAAGCTCTGATCCTGGCAATGAAGTAGTGTTGCATTGATAACCTCTGTGTATATCTATAACACTTGATTACCCAACAGGTGCTATCGAATCTTCCATGCAAGTCCATCCATGAATTTACGCATCCTCTTTTCTTCAGTGTTTACTTCATCTTTCACAAAGTTTGCTAACTAAGTTAACTCTTCCTCATATTCTACCACACTCCTATCTCCATGAGAAATATTGAGAAGCTTTCGTCGCATCCTTATATAAATAGCGAATGGAAAATAATTATAGTCAAACCATACCCAGGAGTCCTCGATGCTCATCCCATCTCCCTCCTCTGCGATGGTCACAGATTCCCACCACTACAGAGCTGCGGCCACTAGCTTGAATGTGGCCAAGAACTTTCTCTGAGTTTCACTACACTCAATCATACGTAGGTGGTCTAACATGTCCTTCTTCCACTGACTGACCATTACTACATCTGAATTACCTTGAAACTCCAATATGTGACCCTTCTAAAATGCTTCTCTCGCTCCCTACCAATCTGACGACCCCGGGTTGGCCTGAGCGTCTGGTGCCACTAACGGCTGTGGCTGATTCTGCGGAAAGTGGATGGATATGGAAGTCATGGATGCATTGACTACCTCGTCCATAATTTCAGCCACCCGTGGATTCGTCACCAACCTTGGTGGTGGGTGTGGCTATGAAACTACTGGCTCCTGATGAGCCTCTCTCCCTCATCTCTCACTGCTACTCTATCCGGTCTACCTCTCCTAGGGGGCATCTAAAATTTAAAATGAGTTGGATGAGTTCATAGTCAATAGAAATTTTAATATCAGAAGTAAGATATCTTCAAACACATAAAAATGAGTATAATAGTCCATAGAATAGGTCTCTATATCAAAGGAACGTTGAGATGAAATGTAATAAGCTGCATAGATCCTAAGGACTCTAGAACCTAATGTTTCTGATACCATTTTTTACACCCGGTCAAATTAAATACCGATTGATCACTGCTTCACTAAATTAAAATAGGTTTCTCATTTGTTTCATTCTTAGCATCACTGTCGAAAAACATGATAATTACTAATCACCTAATAGTTAAGCATTTGCCAAATTTTATCTTTCATTAAGGTAACAATATGCAAAATTAAAATAAACTAACCACATACACAATCACTGAGTCTAAAACGATACTGAAATAAATAAATGATTTGCCGAATAAACCATCGACTACAAATCCAAATCCAACTGACAGTAAATAAACCTCAATATAAATATGAACTGAAATACTCTGAATAAGTACTGAAGGCAACATGCCCAAAATAAAATACTGAGATAATATTACTAAACTAGGAATGGATAAGGGAAGAGTCTTCTCCAACTCCTACATGCATCCATATGTGTCCCAAATGCGTATCCCATAGATAATCAAGTTTGGCATCCCTGTGGTTGGGCAGCTAAAAGGTTTTGAAAATATTTGCAGCAAGGGTTAAAACTCAAAACACTTTGAAAATATTTAGCAAGTGATTAAGTTTGCTGCAATTAAAATGCATGAATACTCTTCATATATAAGCTAGTGTCGAACTCCTTTAAGATAATAATCACCCCTCATTTAAAGTGCACACCTAATGCTTTCTTCCTGACCCTCCTAGTTGTACTACCCCGTCTAACTATCCTTGTTATGATTAATTCCCGACACACTACTCTAGCCCAAGTAATTATACTATTACTTCATAACTTATTTATCACATTAACGTAATTAATTATTTTTAAATAAAACTATATAACAATCTCACTAGTTATAGACAAGTAATATCATTTTACTTTATGTAATCCACCCGTATATAAATATTTATTCTATTATATATGTATATAATTAATACAATATTACTTCATGTATTTCACCCGTGTATAAATATCTACACTATTATATATGAAGAATTATACTACAACATTCACACACATGTCGTATGTATATCCATCCTTCCAAGTAACAACTCACCGAATTCTTTCTCTAAAATGCTATCACCTCATGTATACTCATCCAATCGGGATACCACAAGACAGTTAACTCAGACCGAACAAGGCAATAAGTTAATAAGCATAGTGGAAGCGATCATAGTTCCCCGAGTGTGAGACCGAATCATACCCAAAGTGTCTCACCACATAAAATAATGGATGCTATGACCCAAGGATTATACTCTTCTTGTGTTCACTTGTCAGGAGATTCACCCACATCGCGCAACCTCCTATGATAGCACTAGAGCGGTATGTATTTATAAAAATATCTAACACTGATATTTAAAGAGCACACACACACACACACACACACACACACACATACATATATATATATATATATATATATATATATATATATATATATAATAAACTCAGCTAAACTGTGCCAGACTCCCGTAGTACTAGCCTGAAAATATCTGAGTCAAATCCCCGACCATTAATTTAATTAATTTCACCTCAATTGATTTTATCAAAGTAGTGACACTCAACCATAATGCCCAGACTTATTTACTTGGCCCGTATTTGAACCTTTTAGGATTTATTACACGAAGTCCCGTTAATAAGTTTGACCCCCTATTAATTTTAATATTCCTTAATCCCCATCTCCCAATAACCTATGTATTAACCACCAATTTTTATTTCTTTAATTTAATCCCTTTAGAAACCTCAAAAGAAGAACAAGGTAAGGAGGAAAAAAAATGACACTGAAGATAATTTCCCACTGTCGTTCAAACGATTCCCTTCGTCATTCGAACGACGTCCCTAGTCGTTCAAGCGACCTTACATTTTCATTTGCTTCTTCATCTTCCCCACGACGCTGATTTTTTCCCTTAGTGTTCATCCAAGTTTCATAACTTCAATCGAGAACCAAATATGATAACCCCCAATGATTATACATTTTCCAACAGTTTCAAATTCCCAAATACATCATTACCCATCATTGATTTTCAATTAATCAAATAATCTACGAGTTGTTTTTTTTACATGTTTTCATTCGATCGTTTCGTCAAATAAGATTCTATAATCCAAATTAACAACATCGATTGCTAGTCTATGAATATAAATTTACTTCTCACACTTTTGAATCATGATACAACATCAATCGAACCTATAATCTACATAAATTATCCAATTTATAAACACCCGTTTCTCATGCAATAACCCACCAAAAAATGAATTTAATTTATGCCCACTATGATATGAATTGAAAATGGCAAATTATATGAAACCAAGTTAATCCGTTTCCTGTAATGATTCACAAGGTCTGATTTCCTTTGAGGTAGGTGATGATTTGACAAAGAACACACCCAGTTCTTCCTAATTTGGCTCCCCAAAGCCTCCCCAACTTATCCCTCTTTTCTTCTTTGCAAATCTAGGGTTTTGCTAATTGAGTTGTGGTTGCCTCTAATCCCATAAATTAGGTTAAATAATGCTAATAACGTTTTTAGGCTAATGGACCAAGCCCAAATGACCCGAACACCCCTCGTGTGAGGTCCATTATGCCCTGAGACCCAATTACTACCATCGGGTACTCTAATCCGACTATCTCGACCTATCTGGAATCAATCATGCACTCAGAATCATCATTCGAGTTACTCTATGAAATCTCCAATTTTGACCTCAAAATACAACACGTAAAATTTAAAAATAACCCAAACTAATTAACTCTTAATTCACTAAATTAATTAACTCCTCCATATTTAAAAATAAAAATCCTATATCTAGTTAAATTCTAAATCCTTAGAAATACGGAGTATTACACTAACGAGGCAGGAAAATTTCATATAGATGTGGGTCATTATAACTACGTTAGAAGCCCGTTCAAATGAGAAAGCTTCTCGTTCGATACATAGGGCGTCCATTCGAATGATATAAGGATCTCTCTCGAATGACTTCTGAACTCGTTTGAACAATAGAATTATTTCTAAATTCCACCTTGGTTAATTAATTCCCAATAATTTCCATAAGAACCATAAGAATATTTAGTCAATGACAAAAATCTGTATATTATTGATTTAAATCCAAAGGGTTCTAAAAAATTACAAACTACAGGGGAAAAAGAATAAAATTCCAGGCATGGGTATTACATTATCCCTTCCTTAGGAGATTTCGTCCCTAAAATCAGAACAACTAATAATGGAAAGAGTTATGGTAGCTTCTCCTACTAGTGTTCCCAAGTTGTACCTTCAACGCCCTGAAACTCCCAAAGAACCTTAACAGTCCAAAATGGATATAAGTTGTGTTAGAAATGTAACTTCTTCACTACACCAAAAATAGCGATTTGGCACACCCTCATATTAAAAATTTGGCACAGTTTAAAACTGTGCCAAATTCTAACATGGTTTAATGACAATCTGGCACACTTTAAATCAGTGCCAAAATTTGGCACTGATTTAAAGTGTGCCAAAATTGAGTACACTTACTAAAATATAAAACACCCTACAAAATTTGCTATAGTGACTTCCTTTTAGTTCCCGCTCACCCCTCTCTGTGCTTTGAGTTCTCTCCGCTATGCTCTCTTTCTCTCTCTCTCTCGGGTATTAATGGAGGGACTATCAAAGATTTTTCAACCCATGGGTCCTTCATCTCCAAAAACTTAGCCTCAAGCTCAAATGCCCTCTTTGGTTAGGTTATTGCCTTCTCTCTCTTATTATTATTATTATTATTATTATTATTATTATTATTATTATTATTATTATTATTATTATTATTATGCTATGTATATTATTATAATGCTATGTATATTTCAAATGGTTGATTCATTCTATTTAGTTGTGGGTTTTACAGCCTTAACTTGCTTAATCAACCAATGTTGCTCCCCTGCAACCACATCTTCTTCAAGTCTATTCCGTATCTTACTCTTTTCTTCAATGTTGATATTTTTATTTGTTTAGATTTTTTTAACTCGGTAATTTTCTTGATTTATTAATGCAGTTTTTGTGTACCAAGAACGACCCAGCTCGCATCTTAATGCCCTTCTTGTAAACATCAGTATGTTGAAAAAGGTATGAGCCTACAATCAACCTAGTTTTGCTTTTGTTTTAAGGTTGTATTGTCATATGCTCTTACTTTTATTCAACCTATTCCAAAATTTACAGGGCCTTGTGTAATACTTGGTAATAGGGCATTATTCTTTACTTAAGATATGGCACTGGCTATAGGTTTTTGGATTAAAAGAAGCTACAATAAATAGTTTGACCCATTAGATAATTAAGTCCCTAATCTAACTACACTGAGCTCCACCATGGTGCGCTACAAGTCAATCTTGAGTTGGCTAACTAACGTCTAGTGTCTGCTCCACCTTAGAATGAATACTTAACGAATCATTGGTTCGGATTCCATTTGAAATTGATTGAAGATCCGGTGTTCATCTTTGGAGCTTTTATTTTTTATTTTTTTGGGTATTACATTGTTGTTGATATACACACTATTGCTTATATGATTTTGGGGAACTCAGTTCTAATATACACACTATTGTAGTATCTTCCTCATTTGAATTGACATATTATCTTTTCTTTGTGAAATTGTTCAGGGTATTAATGTCACAAGTGCAGTTAAGACATGTCAGCGGGACTATGCACACTTGCTGTTTGACAAAATGACCAAGTGAGAATTCAAATATCTATAGGTGCATGAGTGTTATCCTGTCATTGTATTTGAAATGAATTAATATATGTTATGACAGTTTTGGAGCACATAAGGTTTTCCAAGATGAATATGTATAATATTTAGGGGTTTTGAATATCAAACTTGAGAGTTAGGCTTGCTGTCTAGATGACGTAAGATTACTTTTATAGTCATCTTAGAACTTTTGGCCTCATTGTCATATCAAACTTGAGAGTTAGGCTCATTGATGCCAGATTCGTTGCTAATTAAAATAGTGTTTTTTTATTTTGTATCAACGGACCAGAGATCATGTAAAAGTTAGCTAGAAAGAGTGAAAGAAATCGAAAGCATTGATACTTATTGACAAGCTTAAATCTTGATGATATTGATTCAATACCTCCAAAGAGATATAATTGTGATGGCGTCGTTAATTTTAACTGTGAAAGTAGTACTTTGATTAGTCAAGGTCCATGGTTATTTTTGGGATTACCAAATGCTATTAAGGTAATTTGTTGTGTGAATCTTTAACAAATATGTACAGTGCTGTAATTAATTTTTTTGTTTTTGGATATTTTCTAGTCTCTTCTTGACGGTATGATTTTGTTAATTGATATAGGAGTTTGGAACATATCTATACTCTACATGCATTTGCTAACCAACTCACTTACTTTACTTTTTTCCCTAATAATCAATTGTTATATAAATTTATTCATTCTTGGTTTGTTATAAACTTTGTGAATTGACAAGATGTTTTTGTTTTTTACTGGTAAATCGTACTAGTATTGTTTGTTAAAATAGAAAATTATGTAATTTATGATCATTTTGTTAAATTAAGCAAGCGTGGATGTTTCCTAGATCTATTGCACTATGTTTAGATCTTGAAATTTAGAGAGGAAAATTTAAAGGAAAGGGAAATACATACTCATATGGCACAATACATTGTAGCATATATTTGGTTCCTTTTATTCAGCATGAGGAATAAGTATGCATCGCATTGACACAAAATTGATTTCAAGGATCAAGGCTTTTGAATGCATTAGATCCAAGCCAGGGGTCTAAGGTTTCTCAAGTGACCCTGCCGTGTGATTCCCAGTGGTCCATTGACTTCAGTAATTTTAGATTATTTTTCGTTGATCTTCATGACAAGATGACTGGTATCAGCCTCTATGGTGTTGTTGTAGACATCAATACAGAAAGAAACATTGCAGAGGCCACATTATCTTTAAGAATTGAAGATGCAACTAGAGTGATTTACGCAAAAATACATCTTGATAATTCTTGGTCATTGGGAAGGTTAGGACTTGGTCACACTGTGTATATTTCTGGCTTGACATGCTCTATCTATGACAAAACAAAAGTGCCTCAAAGTTTCATCGTTTGAAAATGAAGCTGGAGCTTTATTCATCAACCTTAGTTGCTTGTCCGCATTGCTAAATTCATCTTGTCTCCACAAGTTATCGCACCTTTCAGATCTATCCAGTGAGGCTAGCAGTACAACTATAAGATTTTCACATGCCCTTTGTGGTCATTTTGCCAACGAGATTTCCAAAGGTGCTGTTGAGTGCAACTTCTGTTGTACTTGCAAATATATGTTGCAAATATTATTTTTTAATCCATCTTTCTCGTCTGGAATCATGAATACAAATCAGCTGAAATAGGAACAATAGTGCCCCCCCCCCACAACACACACACCACAAAAAAAATATATGTCCTTTTTCAGCTGGAATAAGAACACTGGTGCTTTCTCGTCTCTATATTATTTTCATTTCACCAATAAAATATTTGTTTGTGAATCGTGAAGGAGGTAAAAATTATATTATTTATTATGCGAGAGAAATCTGCTAACCTTCTTGTATATTTGTTTTTGGATATCTTCCAATCTGAATAGCATGTTTCTAGAATCATAACATCACTGAATAACAAGTTTCCAGAATCCAATTCTCTAGAATCATAGATGTAGAAATTGCAATCTTCATTTGCAGCTGTGAAATTCATTAACTCCATGGGATTCCAAGATATAGAATTAAGTTTTGTTCTGATGATAGCATTGCTAAATGCTCCTCCATGAGTGCAATGCTAATCAACTCTTATAATTTGTGCTTGTAGAGGTTATGAGTGCACTGCTAACCAAACTAACTGAGTTTGGTCAAGTACTTAATCAAGTGAATTCCTATTATGCCTTTATTTGTACGACGATCATGGTGTAGTTAGGCCTATAAATATATGCATGTGCGTGTATATCTTTAACAGTTGGAGAATATTGACATGTTCATGCATTCTGGAGACTTTGAATGTAAATCAGTAGTGGATTTATGCAGGCCATCTAAACCTATATCACTGAGTAAGAATCAATTTTGTCCTATAAAATATGAATTTTCAGTTGGAAATTGGTAAAACAATTCATTCCTATTGATGAGATGATTCAAAAAATAGGAATTAAGATATGCACTTGTATGGCTTATGCCAATTTGAACACAAGAGGAGAGGGAACTTGTTGCTTGCTTTGGTTTGGTGATCTGATTGATATAAGAGACTTAAGTGAGAATGGGAAAGATATTTACATAAGGATGGAATCTCTGAGTTAGTTATGGCATTATTCACATATATACGAGTAGTATTTAGTTCTTCTTTTCATCTTTTTTTTACTGCTAAGAAGTACTGGTCACTGCTATTTGTCACTGCTTTTTAGCAAACAATTACTGAGTGTCTGACTGATAACTTTATGCATCATTGATTGGTCAATGACCCACTACAAATAAGGCTTCCTCCCTAATCAAATCAGTGACACATCAATTTTGTACTAACTTTTTGTGTGTCTGACTGACATTACTGTATCAGGATTTTTTTTCGATTTTAGATGTTGTATTGATAACTTTGTTTCATTAAAATATACTCTGCCTTGCTTTGCAGGAATAATGGAGCAGAGCTCTGAATAATATTACACATTTGAAAGAATAAAAGATGATCTAGAGTTGTCGTTATTGGATTTTGCCACAGTAGTAAATGCTACCAATAACTTTTAAGTTCACAATAAGCTTGGTGAGGGTGGATTTGGACCTGTTAACAAGGTAAGTTTTAAAACAACACCACTATAACAGTTTTTGCTTACAAAAATCCTATAAATGTATATGTGCTATAAAGTAACTCGGCGTTCATCGTCATCTAGAGGGGGGGCATGACCTGTTTAATTTGAGCTCTTATCAAATAACCAATTGTTTTACCATCTGCTGTTACCTTTTGTAGCTTCCTTTGTTAGAACGACATAATTCATTTCGATAATTTGATTTGCTAAAAGCAGTATGGGCGCATACCGAGTTCTTAGAATGCATCACTATGCTTTTAGTTATATAAAATTAGTAGGTTTATGTATTCTTAGCTGAGTCATCACTATGCTAGTAGGTGGGATATTCATATTTTTTTGGATATTATTGGACATTGGTTAAGTCTAATGAATATTGATGGATTGATTCCACGTGAGCAAATATCTAGATTAGGCTTTAAAACATGTCCATTGGTTGAAAATCCAAACTAGTCCCCAAACGGCCCCGTAAGAGGCATAAACACCTCGTACGGGACCAATGTAACTCATAGGAACTGACCTCGTGATCACAGGATTCCCGGTTTGAGAATATGACAATAATTTGAAAATGCCTAGACTTGGGCTTAAAAACATGCCGTTAGAGGGCAAAAACGCAAAACAACCCTCAAATGGTCGCGCGAGAAGCATGAACACCTCGCATGGGACCAATGTAACTCATAGGAACTGATCCCATAGTCACGAGACTCCCAGTTTGAGAATATGATGATAATTTGAAAATATCTAGAGTAAGCTTGAAAATATGCCGTTTGAGGGTGAAAACCCAAACCATCCCCCAAACGGTCCCGTAAGAGGCACAAACACCTCGCACGGGACCAATGTAACTCGTACGAGCTGATCGGGTTGTCACGGGATTTCCGATTTGAGAATTTGATGATAATTTCAAAATACGTAGATTAGGCTTGAAAACAAGCCGTTCGATGGTGAAAAACCATACCAGTCCCCATACGGCCTCGTAAGAGGCACGAGCACCTCGCACGGGACCAATGTAACTCGTGAGAACTATCGCGTAGTCCCAGGTCTCCCGGTTTGAGAATATGATGATAATTTTAAAATACGTAGATTAGGCTTGAAAACAAGTCGTTCGAGTGTGAAAATCAAAATCAGCCCCCATACGGCCTCGTAAGAGGCACGAACACCTCTCAAAGGACCAATGTAACTCGTGCAAACTGACTGCGTAGTCCCGGGTCTCCTAGTTTGAGAATATGATGATAATTTCAAAATACGTATATTAGGCTTGAAAATAAGCCGTTCGAGGGTGAAAACCCAAACCAGCCCCCATACGGCCCCGTAAGAGGCACGAACATCTCGCATGGGACTAATGTAACTCGTGCAAACTGACCGCGTAGTCCCGGGTCTCCCGATTTGAGAATATGATAATAATTTAAAAATACGTAGATTAGGCTTAAAAATAAGTCGTTCGAGGGTGAAAACCCAAACCAACTCCCATACGGCTCAGTAAGAGGCACGAACACCTCGCATGGGACCAATGTAACTTGTGCGAATTGACCGCGTAGTCTCGGGTCTCCCGATTTGAGAATATTATGATAATTTCAAAATACGTAGATCAGGCTTGAAAATAAGCCGTTCGAGGGTGAAAACCCAAACCAACTCCCATACGGCCCTGTAAGAGGCACGAACACTTCGCACGGGACCAATGTAACTCGTGCGAACTGACCGCGTAGTCCCGGGAGAATATGATGATAATTTCAAAATACGTAGATTAGGCTTGAAAACAAGTCGTTCGAGGGTGAAAACCAAAACCAATGCCCATACGGCCCCGTAAAAGGCACGAACACCTCGCACGGGACCAATGTAACTCGTGCGAACTGATCGCGTAGTCCTGGGTCTCCCAGTTTGAGAATATGACGATAATTTCAAAATATGTAGATTAGGCTTGAAAACAAGCCGTTCGAGGGTGAAAACCCAAACCAAGCCCCCATACGGCCCCGTAAGAGGCACGAACACCTCGCACGGGACCAATGTAACTCGTGCGAACTGATCGCGTAGTCCTGGGTCTCCCAGTTTGAGAATATGACGATAATTTCAAAATATGTAGATTAGGCTTGAAAACAAGCCGTTCGAGGGTGAAAACCCAAACCAAGCCCCCATACGGCCCCGTAAGAGGCACGAACACCTCGCACGGGACCAATGTAACTCGTACGAACTGATCAGGGAGTCATAACTTGCGTAAGATTTTAAATTTTAGAATATAATAATAATTTCAACTCTTATATGTAATTTTTTTATCTTGAGTAAGTTTTTTTTTTTGTAAATTACTGGGTTACTAATATCTTCTCTTTTTTGCATCGTATTTTTTTTGCAGGATAACATTTTATCGTTGGCATTTATTCACGTGGAATACACAGAGAACTCAATGGTTTACAACAAGGGGTTTATTCATGATTCTATTTTTTGTGTTATGGTCGTGCGGTCTTTTGTAGTTTTATTGTTAACTTTTATGGCCGTGCGGGCTTTTGTAAGTTAATTGTTATATTTTGTGGTCGTGTGGGCTTTATGTTAGGCAGGTTTTGTATTAGCAGGTTTTGGAATGTCCAGAAAATAAAGGAAACTCTGTTCAATTTTTTTTTTGGTTTTTGAACTATTAAAGACTTGTAATATTTTGAAGTTTGTATGTACATTAGTTTATCAACAATGTGCAATATTTTCAATTTGTGAATTTTCGTGCTTTCAAATAATTTTTTTTTTTATATAAAAAATTTGGCACAGTTTAAAACCGTGCCAAAAGTGTATCAAATTTTGGCACGGTTTTGAATTGTGCCAAAAGTTTTTCAAACTGTGCTCAATCTGGCACAGTTCAAAACTGTGCCAAAAGTGTGACAGAAATATCAAATTCTGGCACGGTTTAAAAGTGTGCCTGTTTGGTCAAATCTGGCACACTTTTGAGCCGTGAGAGAAAAAAATGGCCATTTTGGAACACCTGATTCTGGCACAGTTCAAAACCGTGCCAGATTTGATCTGGCACAGTTTTAAATCATGCCAGATTCCTATTTTTGGTGTAGTGCTTCCTCTAATTCGATGAGGTTTCAGTCGATGACGTGCCAGGGATCATGAAGATACTTCTTCAACATAGTGATATGGAACATGTTATGGAATTGGGGAAACTGTGGAGGTAGCGCCATGATACCTTCCCAATCTGCTCTAGGATCTCTATGGGATCAATGTTCCGTGGGGCTAACTTCATTTTCTGACTGAATCGCTGACTATCGATTCTTGATCTAACTTTCAACATAACATGGTCACCTACTCAAAACTCCAAGGGTATCAAGTGATTATCGACATAATTCTTTTGCCGTCTATGTGCCGTTATGATTCTCTATCGAATTACCCGAACCTTCTCCGTCATTTATCTAATCAACTCAGAATTAGTGAGCTAATTCTTACTTACCTAAGCCTAAAAAATTGAAGAGTAACATGAACTACAATAAAGGGGCTCATAGGGAGCCATCTCGATGCTCACCTGATAACTGTTATTGTACGAGAACTCCTCCAGATGCAGATTCTCCACCCAACTATCCTGAATGTTGAGTGCACAAGCTCTCAGCATATCTTCTAGAATTTAGATGGTTCGTTTGGAGTATCCATCCGACTCAAGGTGATATGTTGTACTCATATTTAACTCGGTATCGAACTCCTGTTAAAACTTCTTCCAAAATAGAGATACGAATCGGGGGTCCCAATCCGAGACAATCGAGAGAAAAACACTATGAGGTTTGACTATCTCCTGTACATATAGCCTCACCAACTTAGCCACACTATCCGTGACGTTGATCGGTAAGAAGTGTGAGGACTTCCTAAATTAATACATAATGACCCACACTACATCATAACCACACTCAAGCTGTGGTAACTCCATGATGAAATCATAATATGCTCCCACTTCCACTCCTTTATAGGTAGTGGTTGCAATAGCATTACTACCTTTTTATGCTCGGCCTTCACCTGCTAATAAGTGTAGTACTTGGCTACATACGTCGCCATATCCATTTGCATACCAGATCGCCAAAAATCTCTGCACAGGTCTATATACGTCTTCATGGATCCCTAATGTATGTTGAAACACGAGTGATGGGGCGCCACTATCATGGTACTGAATATGATCATGGTATTGGGCCAACTCAGGGTCACATGACTGCACATCAAGATATTTCTACTGAATGAGTGGCTCAGCCACCACACCTCAGTGGTATGACCTATCTTAACCTTACTAGACGTAAAGATCAAACTTCTTCAAATCACTAAATATCTATACCCGATGGCACCTCATCACTGTAAGGGTGAGAATAGACTTTCGAATAAGAGCATTGTCCACCACAATGGCCTTGTCGAGATGATACTCTAATTAAAATTCATAATCCTCCATCAATTCCATTAATCGTCTGTGACAGAGATTAAGATCTCCTTCCATGAATATGGACTGGAGGCTCTTATGATAGAAAAATAACTCCAAATCGTGGGTGGGGTAGTTACTCTCATGTACCTTCAGCTAACGAGATGCATAAGAAACTACCTCTCCATTTTGCATCAATACTGCACAAAGCCCTGACTCTGAAGTATCATAGTACATGGTGTAACTCCTTCCATGCTCTGGAAGGATAAGAACAGGTGCATAAGTCAACCTAATTATAGCTCCTGAAAGGCCGACTCACAATCCTTGAACCACTCGAAGTGTACATTATTCCGAGTCAACATAGTGAGGGGCAATGCAACCTTCAATAAGTCTTATACAAACCTGTGGTAGTAACCGGCCAAACCCAAAAAATTACACACTTTTACAACTTTCCTCATCCTATCACGTCCCATAATGACCTTTACCTTAGAAGGGTCGACATAAATGCCTTCGCCAGAAACCACATGGCCAAAGAACTTAATCTCCTCCATCCAAATTCGCACTTGATGAATTTAGCATACAATTAACGTCATGGAAAGGTGCTCCTCGTGGCCTACATATGATGACGAATATACCAATATATCATCCATAAGGACCACCACAAATCGGTCTAAGTAAGGGCAATAAATATGGTTCATTAGATCCATGAATGTTGCTGGGGCCTGTGTCAAACCAAAGGGCATTACCAAGAACTCCTAGTGCCCATAACGAGTTTGGAATGTTGTTTTAGGTATATCCTCTTCCATGATGTGCAACCGATGGTACCCAAATCGGAGGTTAATCTTTAAAAATCTGCCCGCCCCATGCAACTGGTCAAGCAAGTCATCAATACAGGGCATGGGGTAGTTTTTCTTCACCGTCACCCTGTTTAGCTGCCTGTAGTCGCTGCAAAGCAATAGGTAATTATCCTTTTTTTTCTGAGGAAAGAGAACTGGGGCTCCCCATAGGGACACACTAAGGAGAATAAACCCATTGTAAGTTAACTTTTTCGACTAAACCCTAATTTCACTAGAGCCATTTTATGAGGTGGTATGGATCTAGGTGAGACATTCTAATAAACCTCTATAGTAAAATCCACCTCTCGGTGTGGAGGTAATCTAAGAATATCGTTTGGAAACACATTGATGAACTCCCGCACCTCAGGGTAGTCCAACCTCATACCATTTCGCTAATCCTGATCCACCATACTGCTTAATCAGCCAAAGTACCATTTTTTATCACACACTGTAGAAAACATATAAGCATAGTTAATCCCCTTCTCACTTCTAAAGTGATGGAGAGACCCGTCTGAAAGTGATACCGAGACACTGTGTTGATGGCATTCGATGTAGTTTCGAAACATAACTGTCGATCCATACTAAGAATCACCTCGAACCCATCTATGCCCATAAGGATAAAATTATACTCCAGAACATAATCTCTAACCGTAACTACACATTTGTGGCAGACCCTATTGAAAACTATACCTTCACTAATAAAAAATCCTATGAAGATAGAAGGATGAAACTGATCTACCTCTAGTCCTAAACTGAATGCCAAGGAACTCAAAATGAAATAATGCAATGAGCTAGAATTAAATAGTGCCTTATCCTATGTACTAAATAAAAGAATCATACCTTCTATAATCGAAGGATCGTCGAAAGGACCACTAAACTACGACATGGCATATGCTCATCAAGGGTTGAACTGTTATACTGGCTGTCAGGCACTGACCTGGCCCATAGCTACTATGCCCCTAACTTTAACGTAAACCATCCACACTATGCATCGTGGGACGATGATAGCCCGAGGAGAACTACTGCTGCTGTTACTGGTTGGGTCCTGTGTAACTAGAACTCTAGTCCGATATAAAATTAACATTCTACTGATTCTCCTGCTAACTACTCGAGACTCGCTATGGTAAATCTCCCTTAAAATGATCAGGGGCATGAAATCAAAATAACTCATCTCTGTGGGGCCTATAGGACCCTGATCGCTGGTGCACTGGGATGATCAATAGCCAACACTCATGAAAGCGTTTAGCTTCATAAATAAGTTTCATGCCCCGACCCTGGACTTCTTATGGCCGCTTCTTTAAAACCCTATGGCTCCATCTTCTTTTCTATGATGGCCTTGCCACCTTCAGCATCCAGTTCCAATCGTATAGCCTTATTCACTACCGTCCTGAAGTTTTGAAGATCCATACTTGCTAGGATCTACCGAATGCCCAGGTTGAGTCCCTTAATAAACATTATCATCTTCTCAGTCTTGTCTCTTTACACAGCATCAACATAATTTCACAAGCTTTTGAACTTGACCAGATACTCAATCACAGAAGTCTTCCCCAGTATCAGCTGGAGGAACTCATCCATGTTGACATCCTTAAATGCCCGGGGAAAGTACTTGTCAAGGAAGCCAACACTGAAGCTTCCCTAGTCTATGGTCTCAATATTAAAGTCAAAAGAGGTACTTTACTAGCGATGTGCTTACTCAGTAAGGTAGAACGTAGCTATCTTGACCTTGTGCACAGTTGGCTTGCCAAGAATATCCATTACCCTAGTGACTTCATCGAGCCACTCCTCTGTAGTATCGGGGCTAGTTGCCCCGTTGAAGGTGGGTGAGTTAAGACTTATGAACTCCTTAAGGATGGAGGCAGAGTTAGTAGTATCAACTATCCCATCATGGTTAGCCCTTTGTTGTTACAAGAGGGAGTCAGCAAGCTGGAGCGCGACTTGCTCCATGTGTCGAAGCTCGCTACTAACCAACCCACTAGCTACATCACGATGTGGAGGCATCTATATAAGAAAGGAAATTTGAATACACAATAATACAAATTAAAAGCGATAACGGAAGCAATCTACTTAAACAGTAACCATATAAGTAACTATGTAGTAATGTATAAGGAAAGCGCACTAAGAATGCATAAACACTCCGTCACACCCGAGGATCATATTGATCTGATACAATTTTAACGCCCTGACTCGGGCTTGGGTCACCATTGGGTCAACCCACGCCCAATCAAGGAGTTAAAGGGGGAGGGAGTAAGTCCAATTTGATAATTTAAGAAAAATATTTTAATTACACCGTCTAATTAAAGAATAATTTATCGATTTTAAGTTGGAAAAATGGACAACCACTTTCAGTAATTAAGTCCATTTACAAGGTTTATTTATAAAAATCCCATTTAATCTAGAATGATAATTTAATAAAAAATAAATCATAATCATCCCTGTATTATTACAAACCATGGCCAAAGACCGGAATAAAATGTTTAAAGTCTAGAATTATCAATGTTCTATAATATAATTTCATTAAAATTGCAAAGCGACTAATGATGTTAATTTCCCTATGGGGCCTTACCGACATCCTTCTACTCGGGGTTGGGGTCAGGGTTTTAACATAAAAAGCAAAAGGGAGCGAGTGTTTAGGAGGGTATGAAATACTAAGCTATACATTTTCTATGAAAATACTATACATATGTGTGTTTTAATAATTCCCCCCAAAATTAACAATTTAGGTAGTATTAATGTAACTATTATGAAATGCACCCGAGCGATGAGCTCAAACTCGCACTTAACCGTTTCATACCACCCTTTACCGGGTCTAGAGACTATTAATCACATTTTCTTCATTAGTCTCCATTTAATCACATTTCATTAGGTTATCTTACTTTCACATTTTCAAGCACAGCCGTTTTCATTTATCTTTTTCATTATCTTTTATCGGAATCTTCCAATAACCGCATCCTTTAACGGGCTCCACACTTCCGTCTATGCTACCATATGTTTTGGTTAGTGATTTTGGATCTTTCACCCCACGGCTCCGGGCCCTTCTTAATTATTTTCAGTGTCATCCGAGTCTGTATTAATATGTTTTAACATTTTTACTAATGTCCACATTGCTCTATCATTTTACTTCTTTAATCATTTGTACAGTTTATGTCATCATTTCATCATGTCAACGTGCAATTTTATTCATTTTACCTATTTTCCACCAAAAACCAACCGATTAAGGTCTAATAAGGAAATCCAACCACTAGGACCCTTAGTTTTGTGAAAATTACCCTTTTGTCTTTTATTTCATCATAACTTTGTGAAAAATATATTTAATTCATTATGGCAGTAAATACAAACATTTTCTATCAAAATATCTTTTTTATGATTTTATATCCAAAATCACACCTCATTATTTTTTGTCTTCTACAAAAAATACATTCAACCATTTAAAGACTATTTTAGCCAAATGTCCACTACTTAGCCCTATTTTATATGACTTCAAATATCATTTT
Organism: Sambucus nigra; assembly: GCA_949130495.1. Classification (NCBI taxonomy): domain Eukaryota; kingdom Viridiplantae; phylum Streptophyta; class Magnoliopsida; order Dipsacales; family Adoxaceae; genus Sambucus; species Sambucus nigra. Next base: position 553,670,568 of record OX422216.1, read on the forward strand.
TCTCCATTCTAATAATATTTATAACACATATTTAGGGGTATTTTTTTACATTTAATCATTACCCGATAAAACCTTTCAACATGATCTATCAAGTCTAAAATGCCATTTTTTATAATACTATGTGATTCTACACATGTTAAAGAGAATTTTATGCCTAGAAATTCCTTAAAAATGAAATAAACAAGATATAAATCATGAGTACATTTTTATGGCCTCTTTTTATATTTGAAGGTAAAAGTGCCATTTATTAATGAAAAAACCCATTTGGGGTCTGTCTTCTTTAAAAATATATTTTTGCAAGACTTTAATATATTAGAAAAAAACTTCATTTTAGAAAGAAGAAAACCATACCTTATGGTTTAAAGAGGAGACAAAGAAGAAGATGATTGTGGAAGCTCCTTGCTCCAAATACTCCAAAAAATCTCTTAAAAAATATTCCAAGACTCTTCAAAATACTCTAAAGCTTCTCCTACACGATTGAATCTACCCACTTTTACCTTTAATAAAGCTTTAGGATGAAGAAAAAGGCATGAAAAATGGTGTGTATGGTGTATTAAGGTGGTGGCAAGGTGTAACAATCGTGGGGAAATCTTGGGGAAGATGGTGAACTCTTAAAAATTGAGAGAGAGAGAGAGAGAGAGAGAGAGAGAGAGAGAGAGAGAGAGCGTATGGATGATATAAAATGATGGGGAGAGAACCCACCATTTCTATCTTCTTTATAACCTCCAAAACCCACATAAAATGATTTAAAAACCAAGACCCAACACTAAAAGCACATTTTGTTAATATGGAACCTTATGATATTGACACCTCATCAACCCAAGGGTCCAATATTATATAGAACATAAGGACAACTCGAAATAATAAATAGGTGATTCGGCCATTCGAATGAGATCAGATTTCATTTGAATGAGATCTGAATCTCATCCGAACGCCGCTCCAATGACATACTAGCGAGCTGGGGAAATCCTATATAGATGTGGGTCGTTAGAGCTACGTTAGAAGACCTTTCAAATGAGTTATCTTCTCGTTCGAACCAGGGGGCCTTTGATCGAACGAGATGAGGATTTTGTTCAAATGACTCATGAACTCGTTTGAGACATAATTGTTTTTAAATTCCAATTTCGCATATTAAGTCCTAATAATTTCCACAAGGTCCACAATAATATTCAATTATCAACAAAAATCTATATATTATTTATTTCAATCCCAAGGGTTGTACAAAATTACAAATTACACGGGAAAAGGAATAAAATTCTAGGCACGGTTATTACAGACATACTTGACCTTTGACTATGCTTAGGTTCATTCTTATTTATAGCATTATTATCTATAAACTCTTGATTGCTAGTTGTAAAAACATAATGTATTTTGTGTAAAATTCGATCCACTTTGTATGTTACAAGGAAAACAATTTAAAATGGCATTCCTGGATACAATAATCACATTAACATGCACGTCGAGAATATCAGATTTATTGACAAGAAACCAATATGTAGTAATATTGTTGGCATAACTAATTAATATGGAACAATGGCCTTTTGGTCTTATCTTAACCTTTTAGGTTTAGGTACCACTACCTTTGCCAAAAATCTCCACACTTGTCAGTATTTATTGTTAGGTCGATGACCTTTCCATAGTTCATAAGGTATGTTAACGAAATGTATATTATCCCTACTTGATTAAATTAGTTTAATTAATGTACATTTTAGTTTAACTTAATATATTGATTTTGATGATTCCAAACATATTTTTATTAGGTTACTCTATAGATATTGATTATTGTATAATATTTATAATATAATCTTGTTAATATACCTTGATATACATATATTTATTCTATATGGTATTATCCTATTTATTCACGACTCAACATACCTCGACTTTACACAACGACATATCCGAGTAAAGGCACGACTCAACATACCTCGACTTTACACAACGATATATCCGAGTAAAGGTATTCACATGTTTTGCACATTTGTGTTTGACACATTAGGCACACATGCATATTTCTTGATATATTTTTTATAAAAGTTACGTAGTAAATTTTTGAAGTTAAATATATTTTTTTTGAATGATATTGCATATGCGTGTCATATTACATGTCCTTATATGTTTAATATTTTTTTTGGCTTGTTGTCATAACAATTGCATGCGTGGCTTTTGGTTTTGGCCTAATAGCTTGGTCTAGCACTTGAGTGCTTTGTCCCATCTGTCCATAGAAGATAAGACCCTAGCAGGTCATTAAGAACTTACCGCTTTTGATGTTGGCGTGTGCATGTTCTCTGATTTGAGTTGGCCGAATTAGACTACTTAGATGACTTGGATTTGACCGACATATCAGTTTTTATCAAGGAGCAATTAATGCTATACCTGTTTAGTTCACAGTTTTTTTTAATTTTATCGAAATCTCCTTTTGGAGATGACCAGCTTGTAACGTCAAATCTGACCTGCACATCCAATTATTTTACAGAGATTTATATATATATATATATACACATCATACTTTGTGAGAGAAGCACAATATTTTTTTTGGCTTCTGCCGATTGGTCTGTACCGAAAATCATTGGCTATGCCTTAGGCTGCTACAGGCTGACTGCCTATAAGCTTTAGGCATGTACACGATTACATGTTCGGCCTTGCCTTACAAATTTCCAGTTGGCGTGACTTTGTGACCTCAGACCGTGACATCCCTTTTATGGCTTTTGTCCTCTTTTGTCATAGAGATATGACCAAACTGTAAGACCTGCTACCTTGTTTCATCCATGCCCTCTATTCACCTTAAATTCTTCTGACCACACACACACACACCGTGTCTAGCCTTAAGGCTACAACATCTTAGGGCTGTAAAACAGGTTTAGCTCCTTTATGAGCTTTGAAGCTTGTTATATATTTTTTTGTTTTATCCGAAGATTTCTCTTATATGAAATATGTTATATAAACTTTTGTTTTGTCCGAAGTTTTTCATATATACATTTCAGTCCGAAATTTTCTTTCAGAATCTTTTTTGTATTTCAGTCCGAAAATCCTTATATATATATATATATCTGTCAGAAATTTATTTTCATCTGTTCGAAAACTTTTTATATCAGTGTGGGAAATATTTTTTTTGTACAATATATATATGAACACCTTTCTTATATATATATATATATATATATATATATATTTACAAACCTGTGACTGAGTTATGCTTGTACTTACTTTGTCCCATTTATTTCCTTGACAGAAAAATACTCTTGGCACACTAGTTATATTCTTTACACAATGGTTCCACATTTACATATCAGATTTGTATTGTGTCTCTTGGACTAACAATCTTTTTGCAGAAAATATATGGGTCACCTACCTAGCCTCTTTCAATCACATATGTTTTCAGAATACCATTTTTTGTGCTGCAAAAGCTATATTTTTATGGAGAAGATAAAGATGTAGATTTGCATATCAGATTCAGAAATGATTTTTTCAGCTATCTCATCTCAGCAAAATCAGGAGCATTTATTGCTCAAAATTGCATGTGTCTAACAGCTAGTTTTTGGAAGACACATTTAAAGCTGTATAGAGCTGCATTGAAAGACATGAGACTCGAATCAGAACATGAGCAAGACTTGAAATATTATTGAGAGCATTTAATTTACTACCCAGCTACACATTCAAGAGAGAAATAAATTTTATCATCTGCTCAATCATTGAAGAAGAAGACTTGTGCCTACTTCAAACATCATTTATTGAAGTCTGATCAAAGAAGGAGAAACTCAGATTACAAATTGTATTTTAAGGAGTTTCAGTACTTTACCTTGTACTACAAAAATTTAGATTTGTTGTGAAGCTTTGTTGAAGCTTCGGTTTGTACCGGTAATTGGTTCCTACCCGTAAGTGGGCCACGGGGTTTGAAGCTCTGAGTTAGCTTGCAAATAGTTGTACGCGGTGGTTTGATCCTACCCGCACGTGGATCAGGTTTAGTGAAGCGCAAAGGAGACAGGGGCTCTAAGCGCGTGGACGTAGGCCGGGATTTGGCCGAACCACGTTAAATTTCGGTGTCATTTATTTTCCACACTTTTATTTATTTATTTGCACATGCTTGCTTGAGTTAATATTTTCAGCACACTATCTTGCAAATAAATTAATTCCGAAATTTGACTAAATTGATTTTAAGGGAAAAATAATTATTTTTTATTAAATAATTAATTTTAGAATATTACTTAGTATTAAATACGAAAAATTAAATTAATATTCCTAGTGTGTTACAATCTGCATTTCTAGTTGTTTATAATCAGTTGATTGCATTTATTTGATATTGTTAAATTTATTCTTTACAGTTTTATTAATCTGAAATTTGTCTAAGTGATTTAAATTTAATATTTTTCTGAAATATTAATTTGACTTAAAGTTTGTGAAAACTCAATTCACCCCCCCCCCTCTTGAGTATAATCTGGGCAATAAGGTATATTGTGAATTTTCTTATGAGGCACTTCGTTACGAATATAGTTCGGGGAAAGCAAAGATTCCCCTCATATGTTCTCTTGTAGCCTAGAACTTATTAACATAGCATTCATCATTTCTTTTAATGTCCAATTTTTGCGTTCATCAATATCATTAGATTGAGGTGAAGATTGAATCTTTTGGCCAAGTTGATTCTCAACTTTTGTCTTGTAGTGTTTAGACATTTCAATTGCCTCATCTTTGCTTTGAAGCAAATATACATAACAATATCGAGTGCAATCAATGAAAGTAATCAAATACTTTTTACCCCATCTAGTTTTCTATAAATTTCAAATCACATATATCACTGTGAATTAAGTCTAAAAGTTTGGTCTTTCTTTCGACTTAATGAAAGAGTATTCTTGCCATTTTTTATTCTACACATATTTCATATATACGATTAGCATCCCATTCACATTTAGGTAATAAATTTAAAGACATTAATGTACGGAATGTATTATAATTAACATGTCCAAATATTTCTTGCCAAATATTAAAAGACTTAAGAAATTGAGAAGAAATAGTATTCTTATCATTATTTGGTACCATAATCATTACATTCATTTTAAAAAGTCCATGACAGAGATAGCCCTTGCCTACATACATGTCATTTCTAGTGAGGACAAATTTATCTGATATAAATACTAACTTAAAGCCATTTCCGTTTAGGAAAGATCTGAAAATTAAATTCTTACGAATATTAGGCACATGAAGGATATCATTAAGAGTGAGTTCTTTGCCTCTTGTCACCTTCAGCACCACCTTTCGACGTCCTTCAACCTTCAAAGTTGAAATTTTTTTCATGTAAATTTGTTCATCATTTTTAATGAAGTTGTAAGAAGATAACATACATTCGTTGGCATATATGTGGCGTGTAGCACAAGTGTCAACCCAATAATCTTTATTATTGCCAATGAAGTTGTAATTAGGAAACCATAACACAGAGGTTGTTGTCATTGACGTCTACTAAGAGCTCATTTAATTCCATCACAGTTTTTCGGGTATTTTGTTTGTTGTCCTTCTTCGTCTTTCGACAGTCCCTAGAGAGATGCTCGGGTTTACCACAGTTATAACATCTACCTTTGAATTTCTTATCCCTTTTAGATCCATCACTTTGACCTTCTCCATTGTGCTTTCTCTTTTTATTAGCCTTTGACCCTCCTTCCACTACATTATACTTAGACTCAAAGGATTGATTTCCTCCACTTTTTTCTCAGATTTGCGGTTGTCTTCTTTTATTCTCAAACGGGCAATTAATTCATCAAGTTTCATCTCTTTATGTTTATGTTTTAAGTAATTTTTGAATTCTTTCGAATAAGATGGAAATTTATCAATAAATGCCACCACTTGATATAATTCACTAAGAGATATACCTTCACATGATTATCATGAAGAATAACTTGAAGTTATTGAACTTGGGATATCACAGTTCTAACATCCACCCTTTTATAATCCAAGAAATGATCGACAATGAATTTCTTCGTACCGGCATCCTCGATTTTATATTTTGTGTCAAAATACTCCCAAAGATCAATAACTGATTTAACATTACAATACACACTATATAGTGTATTGTCAAGTCCTTTTAACACATAATTTTTACGTAAGAAGTCAGTGTGTTTTTACGCATCAATTGCAACAACTTTCTCCGTACTCGTCTCATTTTCATCAAGAGTAGGAGATTTTTCATTGAGGGTTTTTTCTGATTCAAAGTTGTCAAATAAAATTCCATTATTTATTGCCAATTCTCAAAATCCATGCCCTTGAATTTTTCAGGTCTTTCCTCCAATGGTGTGCTAACCATAGGGACAATAAGGGTACTAGAAGATGCAACCATTTCGCTTACAATAAGAGAATGTATGTATTTTTCACAATTATAATAGTAAGAAAATACTATTTATATGGAAATTATATATGCAACAAGTATATATCAGAATACTACTACATAAAAGAATTTGTTAATGTAAAATAGAAAATTGCAATAATTAAACTAATTTGGTAATATAAATTTATTGAAATCATAACTTAAAAATCCAAAACCAGAATAAATGAAAAATTATCTTAAGATCGTTATTCCGAATAATTATTTTAGAAAATAAAATAAACTATTTTTTGATAATTTTAAATAGAAAGAAACAAATAAATAATAAATATACAATATTTATTAACGATAATTAAAGAAACTTACAAACAATTTGTTAAACGAAACTAAGAATATTGACTTGAAAGTTTATAACAGAATCCAAGACCAATGAATTCACATTGTGTCCTTAAGACGATTTTTCTCCCTCAATAGGTAATCAAGGTTATAAGCAATCATTTCCTATTATAGAACGGAATTTTCACCCTTAATAGTAAAATCACTTGAAAATTTCAAGGCTCCGACGAACTCAACAAATGTTCATACTTTGAACACTGGATTCTACTTCGACCTGGAGCAAAATTACAAATACAAAATTCAGGATGGAAAGAGAATGGTTAGAAAATTTTTGATGTGTAAAACTAAGTCTGGAGGTCTCCTTTTATAGTGATGTTCATGACTATTCGAATATGCATCATGCCTTTTTACAAACGATCACATTCTTTCACTAAACAGTTGAATGTTGAGTGTTAGTTAAGAGAACGTACCTTTTCATTATGAACTAAATTGTATTTTAATTAATTAAATTTTTCACCCGAAAAGATGTGATTGAACACTAGATCCCACAAATTAATTAAAGCCAAAATGTCCCCAATCAATTTGGGTAATTAAAACTTGGCCTACAAATTTAAAAATATTATACTTCATTAGGTCAAGGCCAACCCTAGCCCAGGACCAAAACCCAAACCTGACACAAGCATGAGCTAAGTCAAGTTGGCCGAACGATCGAATGGATGAGAGGTTACGATGTGTGCGAGCGTGTAGGATTTTGGCCCAAAGTCCCACACATGCATATTGTAGTACATATCCCCTTCAAAGAGTTGAGATACCACAAAGTCATCCAAGCATTAGTCCCAAAGTAAGAGTATATTAACTCTTCACTTTTTTCGAATTCTAACATTGCGGGGAAAAAGTCATATATCACGTTTACTACATACTTATCATCTTAAGTGGGTGATTTTGGAGACAATTTTCTCACTAAATACTTAATGGGTTTAGATTTGTAAATATACAATGTTATACTTCGTTTGGAAGAGTACACGATTTTGCTAGGTCCTGTTAAATGTGACTCCCACTCCATTTTGATCTCAAAGTAGCATAATTGTAACTTAATTAAATCCATTTCCAATAATATAATCTCATATTGCACATATTAAGGTGATTATTGGGTTGATTGACCTTTTCAATTCAATCAATCTCATTTTGTGTATCTTATTGTGTTTTTTTCTTGAGAAAATGAGTAGAGAAAATTGATATTTCACTTATTAAGGGAGGACATAGCGATGGTGGTGAGTCACCTGCCTCTATGTCTTGACGTACACATTGGTGTTTTGGTGCAGAGTGTGTTTCCCCCTTAGTTCCCATTTTAGATAAGTCGATAGTCGATCGGTTTCCCCTTCACATCAGAATCAATAATCAACCTCTTTATGGAACCCTTGTCACTCGACTCATCCACATCGAGAGGGACATAGATTTAGTTATTTGTAGAAGACTCCAAAGGTTATTTTGTAAAACATTCTTAAGAACACCTAATATTAATCACGAACACATTAATAAGATTAAACTTTAACATACAATTGTTCTTAATAAAAAGCTCTTCGATCTTCATGTTTTAACAAAATACGTCTAAAAGATAGAAAATAAGACTTACTTTGGTCCAATGCATTGATCAATCTTGATTAATTCCTCCATCAATCTCCCTTCTTGGAAAAATTACACTCAATTGGAACCTCAGAATTTCTCTTCCACCTCAGAAATAGTGTGTTAAGAGATAACCCCAAATGGTGTAGGGCTCCTCTATTTATACGGGGAAGAGGGTCGAAATCCTAGTCAAGGTGGGACTCTATTTCAAGTCTCCCACTAATGCAACTAACCATCATGTGACTAATGGATAAGATTGACCCAATCTTCTAATATTCGTATTTATCACGTTCCTAATTAATTATATGATATTTATCAAGACCACATAATTGGGAAATTCATAAATTCGGAATTTAATATAATTGAAATTAAATAATTAATTTCGACACTTAATATTAATTTTCAACAGTCTCCCACTTGGTCTTAATAATCCTCATAATTAAATTAGGTACCATAAGGTGCACAATAACTGATAAATATAGTTTGCTTAAATCAAACAATTCACGGATGCGAGTCATGGCGGTTCCATGTTATTCAAGAGCATGGTTTCTTCCATGTACTACAACACCAATGTTTCATTCAAATAAGCCTTTAATATTGGGTATCATAATGGCCTCATTATATCCTTTTGAATAAGGACTATTTCTGTCAACAATAATTCATAATCATATGCATGCATTCACAAAAGACATAAATAATTGAAATTAGAAACACTTTTATTGAATTCAAGTAATAGTGTCAAACAACTAAGTAAAATATCAATCATAATCTTACTAATAGAGACCCATCTCTTTGACATGTTCCATAAGGTCTTTGGAGATAGTCCTTTCATAAGAGGATCTGCTATGTTATCACTCGTACTAATGTGATCAATTGACACTATTTGTTTCTGAATTTCTTCTTTCACTGATAGGTATTTTATTCAACGTGCTTAGTTACTTTAGGAATACCTAACATTTCTTCATAAAGAAGATTACAACGACATTATCATAATATTTCAGCGGCTTGATAATAGTGTCGACAACTCCAAGTCCCGAAATGAAGTCACGCTACCAAAATACATAAGTTGTACCATTAAGCATGCTACAAAGTCATGTTTCAAAATAGTTAATGGATGGATTGTGTTGCACTCCTTCATTATATTGGTTAATAAACCAAAACAAATATACTTGAGCAAGAGTGAACTTCATACCATTCGTACAACTAGTAAATCTGAGTCACAATAATTTTTCATATTTAAATGAACACATACACCATAAATGTGAGCATATAGTCCTTTAAGTATCTCATTACTTCATACACAACTTTTAAACCCATAAAATTATTTTGATTCTCTACTTTCTAAATCCGTGCTTGTATATAGAGAAAATATATAAACTTACCCCCACTGATCTTAATGTATATACAAATATACAACGATTAAAAAATAATGATATTATTTCTTAAAATACGTGATATGGGAAACTTATGTTTATAAAATGATCTCCTAAACATATACGCATGGTTTATAAGACTCCGAAAAGTAATTTTCACATCCACTTCATGTAACTCTCAATCATAATGAGCTATTAATGTCAAAAGAATTCCATGTCCTTACATATAATTGAGAAGGTTCATTTATAACCTTTTCATCAGTAATGGTGAAATAGTTTACTATAATTTAGCTTTATCTCATTTAACTACCGTTAGTGTCGCGTTTGGTCTTGATGACCCCCTTATACCCAACTTTAGTGCATCAATTATGTAATTCAACAAGATTTTAAACTTAGTTGTAGTCTATTAGTTTCACTTCTTATGACTTATGAAAATAAAACCACGTCATTATTTATCTCTACGCCAAATTCATGTTCATGAAGATACACCACATAATCATCCAGGATAGTAGACCTTTTAGAATCTTCTTAATACTATTCCTTATGATTTTATCTACATTTCTCTCATGGTGACAATACTATCATTTAGTCGTTGATCATTTATTTGTTCTTTGTTGTTTAGACAATCTAATAACTAAAAGAACAAGTATTCAAGAAGGTTATCGTTAATGGGATAAGTACCCTACCTTCCTTTATAACTATATTTCATGATTTTCTACTACCACTAATTTCACCTTTCATAATGAATTTGACTTTAATGCAATAAATACGTGTCAATGACAATTATATGATCTATGTAGGTCCACTTTAAGGGAAGTTTCTCATAATCTCCCACTTGGGCCACATAGGTCATCCTTATATTAGACATCGTAATACCTTAAGAGCACAACTCGACTATCAAAATTTGTAAGAGGCATTACAAAAATCTTGTCCACGAAAATTAGGAAAATGAGTCTAGATTTAATTTGGCACAAGATTAAAAGAGTTTCATCAATAGCGCTACGATTATGATGCGGGATCAAACAAATCGTTAAAGAACTATGTCCAAACTTTATTTTGTACAAAACATCAAAAGGAATACCATAACCCTTGAAAAAAATATACATCAAAAGATTCTTTAGAACATATCCCTCACGATCAAGTCTAGACAAACATTTTCCAAAAAAAAAATTGAGGGTTTATGAAAACAAATGGCGATTTGATTTTCCAAAAACAAAAGAAAAAGAATCTTATTAGCATTTTTAGTTTGTTTTGTAAGAAATCCTTGCATCAAAAGTAAATACTAACACAGTAAGTAGAACTTGCAATCTCTACTAAGATGAAAAACTCGTTTCAAATCATAAAAGATACATATTATCTTCATCATTATTAGCCCGAGTGTGCAACATGTAAACAAACTTAATTTGTTTAACCAAATTAAATATGAAATTTTTAGAGAAACAAAATGGGATACAATAATATGTGATAAGATAATGAGATAAATTTCTCACTTTATTAAAACCTTGATTTAACAACACACACATCGATTACATGATAATAAATTAAGGGCATAACCGTGAGTTTTCTTCAGTAGTAACCGTGAAATATCGATTATATGATGCTTGTAAATTACTTTATTGGGTATAATGTTATTTCATTATATTGTACACGATATTTGTGCACAACTTATTTTCATGTACTATAATAATGTATGTGATCTATGATGTTCATTCAATCACTCAAAATCGATTCTCAGTAAGGAATAACCCTGCTTGAGGAAATAAACTCAATATACCCCATTAATATCTTTGCAATTATAAGCATCACGCGTTACTACTACCATCATCTTTACATTTAATATTCATTGTCATTCTAGTTGGGTCACTATAGTGACTACCAAACATTTCTTAATATGAATATTACATTACGTAAAGACTTATATACACAAGTCAATAATTTTGTCACTTATTTTCATTAAATATCGCATGATCAATAACTAAATTATTCATGTTTATGGTTTTCATAAAGTTAGGTGGTGATATGATAGTGAAAGAAACGATGGCATCTGCGTTTGAAGACTATTATTACCTCCCCAAAATATATATCACCACTTACATTTTGTTCAATTACTGTAATCACAATAAATGAATAAACAATAATATGTATGCAACATCATAAACTATCATCACCATAACATTCAATATCATACATGGACCCGTAGGCAACTAAAATATGCATGATATTAATGCATTAGCCAATATTTAAATCTTTTGGAATGGAGCACTTTAATGAACACCAAACCTTATATTATATAAATATTAGGGTCCGTTTGATTCACAAATTTTCATGGCAAATGTCAAATTAGTGGACAAATATGGCATTTGCCCACTTTTTAGTCTGTTTGGTTCACAAATTTGCCTATAACCCATTTGCCAATGTACAACACCTCTAATGCATGAAAAGTGGGCAAAATTTTGCTTTGCTATTTAGGGAAGAATGATTTGCCAAACTATTTGCCACTTCTTACAATTGCTTTTTTTATATTTTTATGCTAAAATATTTTAAAAACTATTTTACAAACTGTTTTATAAAACTGTTTTAAATAAAAAACTGTTTTATAAAAAAATATTTTTAAAAACTGTTTAAAAAAATATTTTTTAAAACTGTTTTCGAAATGTTTAAAAAAACTATTTTAAAAACTGTTATAAATAAAAGAAAATACTGTTTTATAAAAAATGTTACAAAAATGTTTTTATAATGTTTTAAACTGTTAAAAAACTGTTTTAAAAATAATTTAAAAACTGTTTAAAAAAATATTTTTTAAAACTGTTTTATTAAAAACTGTTTTATAAAAACTGTTTTTGAAATGTAAAAAAAAACTGTTTTAAAAAACTGTTTTAAAAACGGTTATAAATAAAAGAAAATACTATTTTATAGAACATGTTACGAAAATGTTTTTAAATGTTTTAAAACTGTTAAAAAACTGTTTTAAAAATGGTTTTAAAAAAATGTTTTATAAAACTGTTTTATTAAAAACTTGTTTTAAAACTATTAAAAACACTATTTTAAAAGGTTTAAAATTGTTTTGAATAATTTAAAACTGTTTCGAATATTGTAAAAATTATTTTAAAAACTGTTTTATTAAAATTAAAAAAAAATGTTTTAGAAATGTTTTAAAAATTGTTTAAAAACTTTTTATAAAATATTTAAATAAACTAATTGGATTGACTTTAATTTCTCCTAATTGTTGTTTGATAGCTTCGTGTGAAAAAAACTAGATAAAATTTGCCATGAAAAATTTTACCCATGGAAAATTTTGCCATCTCTACTTTTGCCCACTTTTGAATCAAACGGACCCTTAGAGATACGCATATATGTTCAAATGCCCGTAATGCATGCATAATTTTATTATTGTCTATTCCTTAATTTGAAATTTGCGAAAAATTAGACATAATGTGAAAATCAAATAGACAAAGAGTATTGCACAAATAATAGTAAATGAAAGACATAAATCATTTACTTTCGCTTCATCACTTATGTATGAGTAAGAAATCAGAAATATTGACCTAAATCATTCATGATCATACTAATGCACAATACGGTTATAATCACAATTATCATACTAGTGGCATATGTAAATATGACTATTTAACATTGATGCCAATTATTTAACATATACAAATATTTCAATGTTTATTTGATTCAAATTTCAGTATGTGTTGCGCTTCAATTTAACCTTATAACAAACATTAGGGTAATTTGAAATGACTACAAGTATAATATCTTCACATGTAATCTTAGCCTGTATTTGGCATTTGATTAAACTGAATGAATACCTACTTATGAGTCTCAAAATTTGCAAGTCATGCATTCAAATATGCATGTATGCAACGAAATCATAAATATAGTATCCGCACATATGAATTGTAGCGTGTGTTTGACATTTAATTCAACTTAATGGGAGTACTAGCATTAGAATAAATAATAATTTTGATTTTCAACCACATGAATCGTTGGCCTGCGTTTGGCACGAGACTCATTAAAATATGAATATCAGAATATTCATTAATATGAATCATTGGCTTGTGTTTGGCACAAGACTTATCAAAATATGAATATTAACAATAACGCAAGTCTAGTATCCTACCACATGAAATATGTTGGCCTGTGTTTGACACGAATATTCAACTAAAAAAGGATTATTAGAGCAAGGTTTTATCACAGTTCTAGAGAAAACATAGATGAAATATGGGAAAACTTAAATTTCCCCTCCCCCCCCCAAAAAAAAATGATTTAGCATCATGGAACTGTAGAAAATTACTCCAGAATCTCAAATATTCGACAGAATTCAAAAATATTTTTTCTAGAAGTCATAAACCTTATTTGTGTAAAAACGATGCCCAAAAAAATATTATACTCAAAACTTAATGTATAATTAATGGTCAAAATATAGATGCATACACAATAATCTAATAATTACAATTATAGATTAAGACATTTTCATGTCTTTCCCATCCAACATCATATAAATATTATTGTCGAAACACCAATTCATAATTATATTACGACATTTGGACTACCAAATATAGATTATGCATAATAATCTAATATATCGAAATGTTATTGTCAAACACATAATCATACATCTAATATTCAAAATTTTATATTGAACTCTTTCATCAATACCAAATTAGTATATAACATGAATATTAGGACAACCATGAACATAAAAAAACAGCCCCGTGGTAAAAAAAATACATAATATTTGGAAAAAAAACGTAATTTTTGTCAAAAATAGAAAATTTGAGTTAGTACCATAGGAATGTAGATAATTACTCCAGGATCTCAAAACAATTTGTAGATTCAAAAAAAATCTGGAGTGAGATATTGACATCAACATTATTATCGAAAACGGCAAAAACGTAATTTTAAGGCTCTTAAAGAGGTCAAAACCCAAACGTAAGGTGGTGCCCATTGTACACAATGAGTTTTGTTTATTTCGATGTTTCCATTCGACCATGTCAGTTTCGTAAAATTCCGAGCAAGTTTTGACATTTCATTCTAACCAGTGAGTAATAACGACAGAAGAAAAAATGTCATAGAAAGTCTCAGACATACTTTAAGAGCAGATTCAATGACATAAATTAAAACGTCACAGAAAATCTCAAGCATAAGCAGATTTACTGACATAAATAAAAATGTTGCCCCAACCACATATTTCATTAAAGACAAATATCAATAAGGAAAATCATGAGATCCTAAACTTTAGCTCTGATACCACATGTAAAAACATTCTTAAAAACACCTAATATTAATCACGAACACATTAATATGATTAAACTTTAACATACAATTATTCTTAATAAAAAGCTCTTGGATCTTCATATTTTCACAAAATACGTCTAAAAGATATAAAATAAGACTTACCTTGGTCCAATGCATTGATCAATATTGATTAAATGGTCCATTAATCTCCCTTCTTGGAAAAATTACACTCAATTAGAATCTCGGAATTTCTCTCCCACCTCAAAAATAGTGTGTTATGAGATTACTCCAGATGGTGTAGGGTTCCTCTATTTTTATAAGGGGAAGATGGCGGAATCCTAGTCAAGGTGGGACTCTATTTCAAGTCTCCCACTAATGCTACTAACCATCATGTGACTAACGGATAAGATTGTCTCAATCTTCTAATGTTCGTATTTATCACGCTCTTAATTAATTATCTAATATTTATCAAGATTATATAATTGAGAAATTCAAAAATTCAAAATTTAATATAATTGAAATTAAATAATTAATTTTGACATTTAATATTAATTTCTAACATATTTTTCGTGTTAAGCGCATCCGACACTTATCTTCATCTCGTTTTCTTTCACCTCAACATCTGGAGAAAGATCTAGTGGTACAAATTTTTTTCACGATCCTCAATTTTTTGTCAGAGGACAATCTGAGTATATTGTTTTTAGTACGTGATAATGAGATCATTCTCATAGAGGAGTACTTATTGTGTATCTTCTATTTCTAAGAGAACAACCACCGGATTTCATACCCTTTTTTATCGTGACATTACTCGTGACTTCCTTAGCACATAACTTTCCAGTAAAGAGCACTAGTGGAGAAGATATTTATTTTGGTAAGATATTTTTTTTGGTAGAGTGATCTTTGATCTACCTATGTTATCGTTCATTTATTCATTATCTACTATCTATTTTAGAGACTTTGGACTTAAGACTTTCCATTTAGGTAGATTTATGCATCCACATATAGAGAGTCATTCAATTTCCCTTAGGATTCGTTTTGATAACTTAATTCCAAGTTATAGAAATGAAATTCGAAGGTCAATTTGAATTTCACGGAATTCAAATTGACTTTTGAATTTCAATTTCAAACCTTGAAATTGAATTATCAAACAAACCCTTAGGATCCGTTTGACAATCCAATTTCAAGCCATGAAAATAGAATTCGCAGGCCAATTTCAATTTCAATTTCAATTCCAAATCTTGAAATTGGATTGGCAAACGGACCCTTAATATTATCATATTTGAGATTATTCGTCATGCAACCGATGTCTATTCCCACGATGCCTTGCCTTTTGGATGCATTATTACGTGTTATATTTATGAACTTGAGGTTCCTAGGATTCACGAAGAAGTTTCTTCAACATTATTAGTCCCATCACGAGTATATCAATATCTCATTATGAGGCATAATACGTCAGAAGACCTAATTGCATCGTCCATTATTAATAGTGTCGCAGATATTATCACTCAAGAGGCATCTGTCACCGTCGTTCAACCTTCGCCTTCTCCACCACTCACTTCGGCCCTTGATCATACCGTCGTTATACGACCTCAAGTGCATCAACCATTACCCAAATATATAGAAAAAGGGATTTTCGATTATTTGAGTGTCCCTGAGTAATATTATGCAGAGGATGGATGCTTAAGATGAGTCTTCTCGAGAACAAATAGCTTTATTATGGATGGAATTTGAACTTGTTCTTCAGCATATCACCAATTCATCTCATAATGGAGACATACCTCTTTTAACTCCTGCAGTTACTATAATTCCACCTATTCATGGTCATATAAATTTAGATGGTGAGAATTCTGATAATATGATCAGAATTGACAAAACTATTGTTTGAGCCTAATCTAGGCGGGTCAAACATAGGTCGTACTAAATATGAATTGAGTCAAAATATGGACAAACCAAATATGAACTAGGCAAACCCAATTTTTTCTAAAAAAGTAAGTATTACAATTCTAAATATATGTAAAAAAAACTCATATTTTACTCGCAACTTTTAAAAATGAGATTTGTATTTGACTCGTAACTTTTAAATTGGACTTCATAATTGATTAACATGAGTTGTTTTATTATTTAGACTTCATTTTGTCACTATTAATAGTGATGATGATTTTGATGATGATGACATCGAGACCACATGATTGAGGGTGATAAATTGGGTGGTGGGCATTGGTCTTTATTATTGGTTTACTGTCTCAATAAAAAAAACTAAACATTAGTGTAATATTCCCTACTTTTATAGATAAATAAAAATAAAAACTAATCATCTTATAAATTGTGGGTAATGGATTAATGGAATTAAAATAGGTTTATTTACGCTACAATTTATTCTTATTGAGTAGTATGGTGATTAATATAAATAAGCAAGCATGTTTATTTAGTTAATTGATAATTATTTTAGTTAGATAAGTTAATTGGGATAGTTATGTATTTGGGCCAAACTAAATATTGGATTGGGTTAATATAAGTTCACTTGCATAATTAGAGAAACCCTAGGGATAATAATGTCCTTTAGTAATTAACTGGTGGACAATTATAGGGCCAAGTAAGAGTTGAATAAATTGTCATTAGTTGTCAAAAGTTATTTTTAATAAAAGTAATTTTAAAATCATTAAAATAAAA
Organism: Sambucus nigra; assembly: GCA_949130495.1. Lineage (NCBI taxonomy): Eukaryota > Viridiplantae > Streptophyta > Magnoliopsida > Dipsacales > Adoxaceae > Sambucus > Sambucus nigra. The sequence continues at coordinate 553,688,121 of OX422216.1, forward strand.
AATAAAATAAAAACAAAGCTAGACCTCGAAGGGGGACTGCACCCACAGGTTTTATGACTACACTGTGGGTTCAAGGGCAATGACCGCGGTTAGACACTCCGTGGCTGCGGATGTGTTAGGTCATGGGTAACTTACAGATGCGAGTCTTATTGTTATAATTCTTCATAAACTCATTTTAAGAAGAAAATACACCAGTTTTTAACCATATTTTAATTACCAACACACTTTCTTCCCTCTAAACAAATCTTCTTTTTGCACACTCAAAAACTTTTCTAACACTATCAAACCTAAACCTTTCTTATCCAATTAAAAAAATCAAAGCTCCAATTTTAGAAAAAAGTCAAAAGTAATAATATTGAAAGCACTCTTGAGATTCCAAGTCAAGTGAGCATTTTTCTAAGTAGCATTCTATACTTTATTTGTGAATTCATTTGTAAGGAAATTTAACAATCTACTCCTCCCTTTTTATATATGTAAATGTTAAATCTCACCTAAATTAAATCGCTCACTTCAAAATCAAGCATAGATAATTAGGTTATTGAACACGTGTTATTAAGTAATTCATCTAAGTAAAACTCATGGATAAGGCTTGATTTAATTTAATTCATATGGAATGGATAAGGAACTTTATTTATAAAATAGTTAAAGGTTTTATTATATGTTGATATAATCTTTGTATGTGAAATTTAAAAATTTTGATGCATTTATATAAGGTAGATTTCATAATAAAAGATAAATATATTAAATCATATGTGACAAGCTTACTTCTCCTTAAACCTTGAATCATAATTTAATAATATCATGTGGATGCAAAGAAAATTGACAATGCTAATACATAGTCAATTTAATTATATTCAATGAATTATAAACTTTGTTGGTTATATTTCATTAGATTTTTAAATTTCATTTTACGAGTTAAAATCCCATTTTGTTAGATCAATTAACTATCATCTTGCCCCTAATATGTCTGAGTAGCTTAGAATGTGTGGAACTAATCCTATGTAGTAATATAGAAAGTGAGATAAAAATAATTTACTCCCAAATTTATCCCATATTACATTAATCTTGACGAATAATGGAATAAAAAGTACTTGCTTAATGATGAGATTTGCTAAATTATGAATAGGGATTAAGTAAATTGTAGTGACGATGTTTTAATTTTTTAATTATTGAATAATGGCTAATGTTATGATTTTAGGATTTCTTAAAAATATTACTTAAGATGAGGATACTTCACCGAAGATGACTTTTTTTTGGATATGACTCAGTAGTTCAAGAGTTTTTTAATATTTTCGAGGAGATATCGAGTCTATCTCTTATTCAAGAGATTGACTTTGCTATGAACATAACACTATGAACGAGACTGATAAATAGAGTGATGTACCATATGTAACCTATGGAAATGAGGGATCTTAAAGATTAGATTAAATAGTTTCCTGATCATGGGTTCTTTCAACATAGTACTTCACCTTGGGGTGCACCAGTGCTATTTGTAAAGAAGAAAGATGGAACGTTGAGGTTATGTATTGGCTATCTTGAATTGAATAAGGTGACAATAAAGAATAAGTATCCACTATCGTGGATAACCAATTTGTTTGACAAGTTGGAAGTAGCATTTTTATTTTGACTTACGATCCATTATCACCAACTAAGGGTATGAAAGGAGGATATACTACCTTTTTGACTCGTTATAAGTCTTATGAGTTTAGAATGATGGCATTCAGGTTGACTAATTCCCTAACAATGTTCATTAATTTGATGAATCGAGTAATCTGACCCTACTTAAACCAGTTTATGAAAGTTTTCATTGATGTTATTCTAATATATTGATATATAGATAGAGTATGAGCATACAAGACATTTGAGAGTTGTGTTACAGATGTTAAGGAAACATAAGCTTTATACAAAAATTTTGAAGTATAAATTTTAGAAGAGAGAAGCCAAATTTTCCGGACAACTTGTTTTCAATAATCGATTATGACTAGATGCTAGTAAGGTGTCAAATGTGTTGGATTAAGGTAAGCCCATAATACCTATTGAAGTACACAAATCTTTGGTCTAGTCCGGTTGTTATAGAAGTTTCATCTTTGGTCTATCAAAAATAGCAGGGCCTAGTTGACATAAAAGGGTGTGCCTTTTATTTTGAGTGATAAATGTCAGTAGACATTCAAAACTCTTAAGGAGAAGCTGACCTTTGTGCCAGTTCTTAAGTTGCCTAAGAGAGGATTGGAGTACTTAGTTTAGACTTATGCTACCCTATAGGAATTAGCTGGGTATTGATGCAGGAGGTTAAAATCTAACACATAACTTAGAGTTGTATGCACTGTGTTTTGATTACGCACATGGAGACATTATCTTTAGGGTGAGAAGCTTATTTCATCAATCACAGGAGTTTGCAGTATTATTTCACCCATAAGGATTTGAATGTGAGAAATCATAGGTAGTATAATTTCATTAAAGATTATCAGTTTGAGATTTTATACCATATATGCAAGGCTATGTGTAGTTCATGTATTGAGACGGTAATCTAATGGCAACTTGTTAGCTCTACAGGAAGAGGATTCGAGTTTAGTTGAGATGGTTGGTGAGTTAACGAGGTCTTTTATGGGGACGATCATGGTGACTCCCAAGATTTTATTGCCGATGGTGAGACATGTGGAAGGAAAATGTGGTAGAACTCCTCACCAATAGTGTACCTTCTTTTTTTAGCAAAATCCAAATAGTGGTTTGTAGTATAAAGGTAGGTTGGTGGTACTGTCAGATGAGGAGTTAATACGAACCATTATGTAGGAGACTCATAGTTCAAAGTTGACTGTGCATCCTACTGGGGACAAGATGTATAAGGATATGAAGAGAAAATATTGATGGGCCGATAAGAAGAAGGATGTGGAAGAATTTGTGTCCAGATATAGTGTGTGTCAGATGTTGAATGTAGATCTTAAGAAGATGTTAAATACACTTCACGACTTGCATAATCCCAAATGGAAATGGGATAGTATTTATATAGATTTGATTATGGGATCACCTTTGATGACAAGCAAACGTGATTTTATTTGGGTGATAGTGGATCGTCTTATGAAGACCACACATTTTTTCCCCATTCGTACAAAATTTTCAGTTGAGCATTATATGTTTCACAGAATGTCCGATTACATGGGATTATTTTGTCAATCATTTTAGACCGATGATCTATTTTTGTGGCTCCTTTTTGGGAAAGTTTTCATGAGGTAATAGGGATGGAGTTTCACTTTAGTATGTCGTATCATCATTAGATGAATGGGAAAATTAAAAAAATGAATAAGATTTTGGAGAATATTCTCAGAAGGTGTGTGCTAAATTTTAAAGGAAGTTGGGAGATGAATTGTCATTGGTGGAGTTTGCCTATAACAATACACTACACCAAAACATGTTCATTGTAACGGGCAAAAACCGTTACAAAAAATATTTGTAAGGGATTAAATCCGTTAGAAAATTGGCGTTATTTATTTTACTAACGAAATTTATAACGGATAAAATCCGTTAGAAATTTACAATTTGTAACATACTAAAACCATTACAATATATTTTGTAACAGATTTGGCAATGGTACACAACCATATGTTAGTAATGGATTTACAAAATTGTAATGGTTTTGACCAGTTACAAATATAAAATTTGTAACGGATAAAAACATTACAAATGGTAGTGTCATATATTTGTAACATATGTTTTTATTTGTAATGGCTAAAGTTTGTTAGCAATGTTATTATATTTTGAAAGAAATACTAATTTCTGATTAAACAAATAAATATAAATACACTAGTAGTAACTCGTGCTCAACCAATGGAAATGCATAATCTTGCCCACAAATTTTACTCAAAATACACATGACAAAATGAATGCCACTACATTTCGGTGATATTAAACCGCTCTAAAACTATATTTTATTCATAACTATTAAAATTCCCAAAAAAATGTAGTACAAGATAAACCATCAAGATTTTAACCATAAACTTGAAACGAAGTCTAACATCTTTTAAGTTCTAAATATATTATTCTTCCAAAAGTAGTCTTCATGATATTCCTTGCAAAAGTAGATTTCATTCTCCCAAAAGTAATCTTCATATTTCTTAATAAGAGCCTGCTGAACAAAATCAACCTTAGTAAACGTGTAATGATAAATGAGTAAATAACATAAAAGACTACTACAATTACATGCCATTGACACACATGTAACTTTATTAAGGAGTAATCGATACACAACAAACGACCATATGTACTTTTGTATCGTTTGATGCGTATGTACCTAATGTTGTTTTCAATTTTCACCATCAACAACAATTTTTAACCCAAAAAAGAAGCGTATACTAGTCAATTAGGTCAACCGAGAGTCCAATGATGGTGCGGTTAGTTTTGACAAGTTACTTTGGTATCGATTGATGTGTACGAACCTAAACCATTGGCCGCTAGGTGGTTGTTTTCATTTTTTGCCCCCCAATGCCCATTTTTAACCCCCCCGAAAAGCGTATACTAGTCAATTTGGTCAATCGAGAGTCCGATCAGGACACGGTTAGTTTAGGCAAGTTTATTTGGTATCTCCTGATGTGTTTGTACCTAAATTTAAGCAGTTAGGTCGTTGTTTACAGTTTTCGCCTCCTAACGGCCATTTTTAACCTTCAAAAGAAGCGTATATTAGTCATTTGGCCAATCGAGAGTCCGATGAAGGCGCGGTTAGTTTAGACTAGTTATTTTGGTACCACTTGATGTGTTTGTACCTATTTCTAGTCTATTAGGTTGTTGTTTCCAATTTGCACCCCTCAACACCTATTTTTAACCCCCCAAAGAAGCCTATACTAGTCAATTTGGGTAACCAAGAGTTTGATGAGGACGCAATTAGTTTACACAAGTTAATTTAGTATATCTTGATGTCTACGTACCTATTTTTAGGTTGCTATATGATTGTTTTCAGCTTTTACCCCCAACACCCATTTTTAACCTTGAAAGAAGCGTATACTAGTCAATTTGACCTACCAAGAGTCTGATGAGGATGCGAGTAGTTTAGACAACTTCTTTCATATCTGTTTATGTGTTTGTATCTATTTTTAGTCCGCTAGGTTGTTGTTTTTTGTCTTCGCCCTCCAACGCCTATTTTAACCCAAAAGAAGCGTATGCTAGCAATTTGGCCAACCAAGAGCCCGACGAGGACACGATTAGTTTAGACGAGTTACTATGGTTTATCTTGATGTGTGTATATCTATTTTTAGGCCTCCAAGTTGTTGTTTTTAGTTTTTGCCTCCCAACGCCCATTTTTAACCCCCAAAGGAAGCATTTACTAGTCAATTTGGCCAATTGAGAGTCCGATGAGGACGCAATTAGTTTAGAAAAGTTACTTTGGTATCTCCTAATGTGTTTATATCTAAATCTAGGGTGTTAGGTTATTTTTTTTTACAGTTTTGGCCTCCCAATGCCCATTTTTAATCCCCAAAAGAAGGGAATACTAGTCAATTTGGATAACTGAGGGTCCGATGAGGACACGGTTAGTTTAGACAAGTTATTTTGGTATCGCTTGATGTGTTTGTACCTAAATTTAGGCCTCTAGATTGTTGCTTAACTTTTCACCCCTCAAAGCCCATTTTTAGCCCCAAAAGAAGCGTATAATAGTCAATTAAGCCAACCAAGAGTTCTATGAGGATGCGTTTAGTTTGGACAAGTTGTTTTGGTATCGCTTGACGTATTTGTACCTGCTTTTAGGCCTCTAGGTTTTTGTCTTAAGTTTTCGCCCCTCAACCACCATTATTAGGATTCCTTAGTAGTCGCCCCCACCACTTTACATGTCAATATGTCGGGCAATTCTATGGACGACATCCGTTCTTAAGGAGAATGGATTTTTTTGAATGTTTCGACCGCCTCTCCTCATTTCACGCTTGTGGGCGAGTTTTTCTCTGTTGGGGGTAGTAACATATACCTTGATTTATTTGTAATTTTTGTGTATTTTTATTAATATTTTATTAGTTTTTTTCTCTTTTAATTGTTATATTAGGTTAGAGGGAGACATTTCCTCTAAATGTCTTTAATATGCCCTCTTTAGTCATTTTACATACTTATAATAAGGTCATTGGCCATTCATTATAATCACTTTACTTTTAGAGATGAATGAATGAGGAAGAGAGAGAAACATATTATTTCAAATGTTACGAGGAGTGCATTTAAGAGAACTGAAAATTACCTTCATGCAAAAAGGACGCCTCAAGAGTACTATGTGGTCATATTTCTTCTGCTTCTTAAAAGCTTATATTTTTCCTAGAGACGGACTTCAATTCAGTATACAAATATCTACATTATACATAATTATTTATTACTATAAGTCATACTCACTTGTGAAAATGATGTTTTCTTCTCAAATGTTGCACTGTTCACAATAAGAGCTTCAACTGTTTCATCCACGATCACACCCTATCAACATGAAAGTGATACGTTATTCGTAGTTTCTGTGAAAACTAAGCAGGACATAAATTTGGAAACAAAAGCCAACGATGGGCACAATTCACACAAAACAACTACGGAAATTCTAGGTAACAAAGTGGTTCAAATACTATTATTAATGCTAAATATGATAATTTAAAAAATTGGGCAAAATTTCCTTTGTTTATAGAACAATTTTCCTGTTTAAGAATAAAAATATCAACTATACTATTATTAATTCAAAACCTAACATATTAAAAAAAATGGGCAGAATTTCCTTTGTTTATAAATAATTTGCCCTATTTAAGGGGAGACAAACAACAACAATTATCTATTATTTCACAATAGCCACTGTTTAAACATTTAAAAAGAATATAATCCATGATGGAATATAATTTGTATCACAACCAAATCAGTATAAACATTTAAAAAGAATATAATCCACTCAAACTTCTTCTATCGGGAATGTAAGAAGGGGATTTGTCCTTTTCTTTAACCTTAACAATCAGTTTTGAATGCAATTGGCATAGAAATTACGGTGACAGAGCTAAAAAAAATGTAAGAAATTACGTTTGATATGTATAGCTTAATCAAAATATCAAAACAATGTTTTAGGAAATCCATACGATATCTATAACTTTTCCATTTGGTAAACTAGCATGTGACAATAAAATGTAAGAAACATAATACTCACTGCTAATTGTTTATAGAAATGAGAATTCAAAGAAAAAAAAACTCACCATAGAAACTCCTGCCTATAAAGGGGCATGCACCATAATAATGTCTGCCTAAAAAAATAACTATAGAAACTCCCGTCTTAAAAAACTCCTACCTAAAAAGGTTATTGATTGCATATAAAAACAACTAAAAGCAACAGATATTAAGTAATAAGCAATTTATCATCTGGAGAAATGGATAAAACAATCACTCGAACAGATACCACCTGATTAGCTGCCAAACGAAAAAAATAATCATTTATGATCATGGTCTTCAAGTCCCTGCAAAAATATTAGAAAACCTTGAAGTGTAGAAATCAAAACTAAAAAAATATGAGTTGTTAAATTGTAGCTTGAAAATAATAATGAGGAGCAACACCTCAATTAAGAATCAAATATTAATTCATTAATAAAAACAAGGAATAATTTATTTGTGGTCAATAGACGTGTGTTGGTTCCCGCCGCTCTCAAGCAAGTGACGACTTGTCCAAGTGAGGATATCATCCGACCCCTTTAACACCACATCTGCAAATTAAAAACAAAGAAAAATAGATAACATTAAGGGAATGACATACATTTATTTGTTATTGAACTTTTTTAATCTTACAAAACAGAACTCCAAACTTTTTTCTTAAATCCCCAAATGTGGGGAAGTTCCTCCCACCCCTCATTTAGTTTCACATCATAAGGGAGACATAACAGTGCTGTCTTGAACTCCAAAATGGCACCAGTATGTGTGTGTACGCTCGTGTGCATGTGTAAGAGTTAAATACGTGCTAATTACTGTGAAATTGATTGATTCAGTCAAAGTGCAACTCAGAAATAGGATAACATCTCTAGTAATCACTTTTTAAATGTTGAGTTGTAAGGTGTAAACATTGCATGAGCTCAACAAATTAAGTGATCAAATGCAAACATGCCAGCATTCTATTCCAGTTATGACTACAAAGGATTGTCCCAAAAATTTGTTAGTACAAAAAGATCAACTCAAGAATAAAAAAATAGGGTGATAAATATTTTGCTTCAAGTATGCTGATATGTCCATATTATTTTTATAGTTACTCATAGTCTATGACCCAATTATTTTACTAAAGGATATTATGTAACATAATGGGTATCATCCATTACAAACTGAACTTGGATTTAGAATCAGTTGTAGAATGTTTTTTTTATAAACAAATTCACACATTGAGCTGCGCTCCTCATTTAATAAAATGTTAACATCCATTAAGTATGGTATTGAACATTTTACATATAGTAGAATAACTTCATTAAAGGGCATAGTAAACAAACTCTGATTCATACATAGATGTGAATGAGCTAATTATGCTACTTGCAAAGCCCGGACTCGTGTCATGAGTTCTCTAACTTGATCCCTCAAACGCTCAGGATTGCAGAAAAAGTCGACAAAAACTTGCCTCTTAAGAGCCATTTCTTGAGAATGATGTTTTACTATCTCACTCTTCATACAGTGTTCTAGTGTCACGTATTCAACTGCCATAGAGAGTTTTACATTCACCTTTTCCATTTCATCCAGTTCTTTCATTAATGCTTGAGGTGTCAGTATTGGCTGAGCAGTTGTTGACGAGGTAAATAAGAGTTGGTGCAAACTTTGAATAAGAGTGCACAGCTCGTTGATGCATCTATTTTTATCCTTCGGAATGGCATTCTCTAGGTCAAACAATAGGGTCATGAGGTTTGAATGAAGGCCAGATATCTGCTGAACAATGCTCGGTGCTGATACATATGTTGATAAACTAGCTTGAGCACTTGAATGGATACTTAAAAGGTCTCTAATACCATGCAGAAAAGTATCACGATCATCCACGGCTCATTGTTCTTGTTCATCTGATGCAGATTGAATCAATGCATTGAAATGACCCACTCGGCCTATAGTTGCTGACAGGTAACCTTGCAGCTCCAAATCAATAACCTTAAACAATAAATAGGCTCCAATTATGGTCTTCTTTTCCATCTAACATGCTAATTTTAAAAACGGATGTCGTGCGAGTTAATTTATCAAATGACATATGAACGCATTTTGCCGATTAATATAGTATTTTTGGCATATGATCTTTTAAATCATAATCACCTTGTAAGATGGATGTGTCTTGTAGCTGAGCCAACTCCTAAGAAAGATCAGGAATGGTCTCAGATAACAACTTCTCCTCATTGTGATGAAGATTTGAAAAATCTCCCACCAATTCAGCATGCTTTCTCCGAAGATAATGAATATCAAGGTGAATGTGAGCCTCGTCTAAAGTGACTTGAGCTATAAGTGCCATGAGAATAGGTTATTGTTTAGCATTCTCAACTTGAGCTTCTACCCACTGTCTTTCGCTCATTCCAAATATTGAACGAAGCCTTTGCAATTCAGATACATGCTGATGATGTGATATTTCTAAATTTTCTCGCACTAAGGTATTCAAAATGTCATCAAGACTCACCCATGAACATTTAGATTTGCCTTCTTTCGCCACTAATCGATAAGGACCCGTATCTAGTTGCTTAACAGACCATTATTTCAGCTATTTCATACAAGAAGCATCCATGAGAAAGTATGGATGAAAGTCAGAGTAACCCAAATAGATGCCATCCGCATCCCCTGAATAATAATGAGCCAACCCTTGAGCTGTAGAAGCAATTCTTCCAAGAACTGCGTTCATCTCTAAATTTCTTGCTGAAATATTATCATCTATTATATTAAGTTGTCCACTGACAGTTGATGTTGCCACAACTCATTCCCTTCTACCTTGATTCAAAGATGAAGCCTGCTCAGTGAGCATATCATACTGAGACTGAAGATGCCTAAGCTGTCTCTGTAACTCCAAGGCTTCAACTTTAAATACTGTAGTGGCATCCCGTATGTCTTTCAATCCTTCTTCAGCTCTAAAAACTGCCTCTTGATTATCTTTCCTAGTTGAAAAGGCTAAAATGCTATCATAAGCAAAATCCAAGTCATCTCCATCCAATAGATTCTCCTCTTGTAGAAATTCCTCATACTGAGAAAGGTCGGTGGAAGAGAGGACATTAGAAGGGCGGAGGCTGGAGTAGAGCCAATCGAGAATGGGATGGGCGTCGTCGTATTGAAAAGGACATTCAAAGATGTCTTGGTCTAATGTAATGTGACCTTTAACCTAATTCCCCCAATAATCAACACATTTGACTCCCACTCATTCTCTCTCCTACTATCTTTTAATTTCCTATTACCCTCAGATCCCTACTCGATTGGATACGGAGGAAGTTGAGGAATGTATAAAACATATACATGTAGAGTAATTGCTTGGACAATAAGTAAGTGTCAAAGAAGTATAACAGGGGATACAAAGTTGAGGGCCACTTGGGCACATCCTGCCACATAATTCATAGGAACATCTCTTCCAGCAGGTTGTGGTATCTATCCGGAAAGAAAGCTGATGATATCTGTCCCACTGCTATTCAGCAACAGTCTCCTCATCAGGTTACGGTTCTGTTTCAAGTCTCTCTTGTTGCTTTTTTCTAATCATTGTTTAGATTTATAGTTTTCCGACCCTTTCTTCCAGCAAAGAGGACAATAAAAACATAGTTTTAGCTACAACATTAATTGTAAAAATGTCTAAACGACAATAAAAACATTGTTTTAGCTATGCCATTAAAATGTAAAAATGGTCGTTGGCTTACATAAATTATGGTAAACACGCACCGATACCATCTCTCTCTCTCTCTCTCTCTCTCTCTCTCTCTCTCTCTCTCTCTCTCTCAAACACATAACTGATACCCCCACACACTCTCACAAAACTAATAATTTCTTATGCACATTTCCACGTACCTAAATGATTTTTGTGTTTTAGATTACCTTGAGCCATGGGCTATGTTCATTGCTTGTCAAAGTATATAAAAGATGATATCTTATTCAAAGAATTGATGTCCCAAAGTAAAGTTGGCTATCATTGTTTCAAAAAAGGAACTCACACTCGAAATCGCTTTCTCAGTTTCCCACCCCAACCATCTTTATCTCTTCGTACTTAAAGTATCTGCTCCTCTGTAGTGCTATGAAGTTCATTAAGGAAACAAAATCCACACAATATTATTTTAAAGTAATATCAGTAAAACATCTAAGAATATGCTCAATCTTCCAAACAACAAATAAAATCCTTATATGTTGTCCACATTGGACGGTAAACAAAAGTATATGAATCATTGACATGTTTAGAAATGCTTAAAGTTGTAATAAAGTATAGAAATGCTAAACATACAAGTAGGAGCTTAAATGAAATTTCCAAGAAATTTTAAGATGATGAATAATATCCAACGATGCAAATCTTTATTATTCAACTTCTCCAATTGCTTCTGCAACACTTACATTAACGGAGTTATGGAAATTCTTCCGATCTTGTTCTAAAAATACCCAAAGCAACAAACTACAAAATTTTTACTCATTAAAAAATTAAACTAATTCAACCTAGCTGATAAACCCATATGTCATAAACCAAACTAATCCAACACTCGTATATATTATAAATACAAGATAAATAATCACAAATGCAAAACATAAATCATGATAAATACACAACTTACCAGAGAAACACATCAACACTATAGATGTCCATTCTCTGTCCATAGAGTAAACATAAAAACAAAAAATTAAAATCTTTGTAACAAAATTGTACAAATTTAACACCAAATTGTACATATCTTTTAGATTAAACACCAAAAGGATGCGTTTTCTCGTTTTCACCACTTCAGATTCTGCACTATTTAAAAGTGTTGTCACAAATTTTACATGTCCATTAAATCAATTTTAGGGACTACAATACACAATATTCATGCGAAAATTTTTCTAAGCTTATAAAACCAAGCAAATTAGCATCTATTGAATCCAAAATAAAAATGAAACAAAAAAAGACATTCTTAATAACATAGAGAGAAGGGTTTGAAAGGGAATTTAACTTTATTTTAAGTATGGCTCCCCCAACCATCCAACTCCATTCAATTGAATTATAAACAAAAGAGAGAACCACTTTCGTTACCTTAAAGGTTAATGTTCCCTTTCTGCAACCTTAAAGGCGAATGTTTATAAACACTATTTTCCATACCACAAAAGATTTAATATAACAAAAGCAAAAATCAATAGTTTGATTTGGACATACATGTGGAGTTTTGAACCCACTAACATATATTAACAATACCAACTTTCACCTCATCTCCAACCCATTCAGCTTCCTGAGTCATCAATCACCCCACTAACATCTCTGTCCACATCAAGCTATTTGTTCTCAATCACTGAACAAAACATAGGAAAAAACAATCAAGGAACTCAAAAATATAACTTATGAGAAAAACAAATAATATGAAAACCATTTTTCTTCCCCACAAATTATCTTATAATAATTTACAATACCTAAAAAGGCAAAAATTATAGATAAAGAGGCTTGAATAAACCTAGGAATAAAAAAATAGGTAATGAAGCACAACAATATAATTAACAAATAACGAACCATCCCATATCTTGGGTGTGTGTAAATGTGTATTTTTGTGAGACCAAAATAATGTTTGGATTTGAGTAGATGTTCATTATTCTGAGTCAAAATCAAAGGAAATAAAAAAATCTAAGAAAATAAAGTTAAACATATGCTCTTGACAGTAAACAAATCTAAGAAAATAAAAATTGTTGATCAACATGATAGATAATCAAATGTTAAATAAGTCTAAACCACCTCACCTAATATATAAATCAGACCATGGAATGATATAATCAAAGAAAAAATCTAACTTGCTATATAAAGAAACAATCTAATCTAAAAGAAACCATCCAAACCATCACATAGTCCCAAATTGACAAAGCTTCTGCATATCAAACTAAAAAAATCAAACGCAAATAAAAACCAACATAAATTACAATTGGAAAAAAAATCAAATCCAAACTCAACATAGAAATCAATCTCATTGCATCTCTTACTGAACAACAAACAATAGAGTTTGAGTGAGGTGGACGACGGTCCAAGCCATGCCAGGGGAGCCACCGAAGACAGAGAAGACAACACCCCTAGGTACGTGTTTTTAATAACATCCATCGATGGCAACACCGACGGGTAGAGAGGTTATCGGTGAAAGAGGGAGGGGAACATAGGGAGTGGTAGAAAGGTTTGGGAATTTGGGGGTAATAAATCCCGCCCGACTTGGTCTATGTTTTTTTTTGTTTTTTCTTCCTTTTAATGATATATTGCAACGATTATTGATATATTGCAATGGTTATATTTGATTTGTAACAGTTTTTAACCATTACAATTTTTCAATGGATAAAATCCATAACAAATAGAAAAATAAATCCGTTAGAAAATAAGTCTTTTGGTGTAGTGTGAACATGTGGAGTTACACTTTGAGGTAAAAGCTATCCTACGATAAGGCCAGTAGAGCCAGGTGGTGCTGCGAAAGAAGCATTGAGAAAACTTTTGCACCACAAGTTAATGGGTGGGGCAACATCGAGAAGTAATTGCGATTTGAGGAGTAATAAAAAATAATCTTATGATATAGTGTGATATGTGGGATAACCTTGAAAGAAAAATATTACGTATGTGACGTTTGTGATGTTGTACAAATATGCACAGGATATAAGGTGTATGGGTGCCCTGGTTAGTGTGTATTTAGAATCATCTTAATAAAGGAATGTATAAATATAAGTGTGGATTATATACCTATGTGGAAATTAAAAATAATTGGAAGAGTGTAGTGAACTAGAATCTGTTTGAAAAAGAAAACAATTTGACTATTTGTATATCAAAGAGAACGATGTCCACCGTGAGGAGTGGAAAGGCAGTGGAGGCATATGTAATAAGATATCTTTAGACAAGGAAGAAGTCACATTTTTTGGAAAGTAAAGAAGAGTCTCACTTAGTCATATGCCTAGTATGGTTTTATGCGTAGATAAGGTGTAGATTCCTACACACGTGATGTGAATCTTTAAGCATGGAGATTTGTGTTCTATGAGACACAGTAAAGTTGTCTTCGAGTACACCATTTAAGGCTAGGAAATGTTGATTTGAGGTTATCAAATGGGATTTTTGTAATTTTACAATTCTACGAATGGGATTTACATGCGTATTAGTAAAATTCGTAATTTGGCTATCCAAAGTCGGGGAGAGGTCGGGGTTTTCCATTGTGCTTTAATTACACACATGGAGATATTATCTTTAGGGTGAGAAGCTTATTTCATCAATCATTAGAGTCTGCAGTATTAGTTCACCCATAAGGATATGAATGTGAGAAATTATAGGTGGTATAATTTCATTAAAGATTATCAGTTTGAGATTTTATACCATATAGGCAAGGCTATGTGTAGTTCATGTATTGAGACGGTAATCCAATGGAAACTTGTCAGCTCTACAGTAAGAGGATTCAAGTTTAGTTGAGATGGTTGGTGAGTTAACGAGGTCTTTTATGGGGACGATCATGGTGACTCCCAAGATTTTATTGCCGATGGTGAGACATGTGGAAGGAAAATGTGATAGAACTCCTCACCAATAGTGTACCTTCTTTTTTTAGCAAAATCCAAATAGTGGTTTGTAGTATAAAGGTAGGTTGGTGGTACTGTCAGATGAGGAGTTAATACGAACCATTATGTAGGAGACTCATATTTCAAAGTTTACTGTGCATCCTACTGGGGACAAGATGTATAAGGATATGAAGATAAAATATTGATGGGCCGATAAGAAGAAGGATGTAGAAGAATTTGTGTCCAGATATAGTGTGTGTCAGATGTTGAATATATATCTTAATAAGATGTTAAATACACTTCACCACTTGCATATTCCCAAATGGAAATGGGATAGTATTTATATAGATTTCATTATTGGATCACCTTTGATGACAAGCTAACGTGATTTTATTTGGGTGATAGTGGATCGTCTTATGAAGACCACACATTTTTTCTCCATTCATACAAAAAAATTTAGTTGAGCATTGTATGTTTCACAGAATGTCCGATTACATGGGATTCTTTTGTCAATCATTTTAGACCAATGATCTATTTTTGTGGCTCCTTTTTGGGAGAGTTTTCATGAGGTAATAGGGATGGAGTTTCACTTTAGTCTGTTGTATCATCATCAGACAAATGGGAAAATGAAAAAAAGTGAATAAGATTTTGGAGAACATTCTGAGAGAGTGTGTTCTAAATTTTAAAGGAAGTTAGGAGATGAATTGTCATTGGTGGAGTTTGCCTATAACAATAGTCCTCATAATTCGATTAATATGTCACCTTACGAGGCATTCTATGTGCAACTGTTTAGATTACCACTATGTCAGTTAAACCTTGCTAGGAGTAGATTATTGGGGAAAAAATTTATTCAAGAGATGATTAAGATGATTAAGTTGATTAGGGAAAGGGTTGAGACTACCGAGGACCGACAAAAAAGTTATGCACATTTGAAGAGGAAGTGTATCCAGTTTTAGGTAGGAGAACAAGTACTTATTCGAGTTTCTCCCATAAAAGGGGTGATATGTTTTAGGAATAAAGAAAATCTAGCATTAAGATTTATTAGGCCATTTATTGGTATTAAGAGTATTGGAACACTCGAGTATCGTCTAGAACTTCTAGATCACCTTGCCTAGGTACATAAATTTTTCATGTATCAATGCTCCATATATTATCGTGCGGTGATGGTGATTGTCACCATATTGATTTGGTCAAGATCGAGATAGAGCCAGGCACATCTTAATGTGAGAAACCAATAGGTATCTTTGATAAAAGATTCAAAAATTTCATTATAGGGAGATTCATTTAGTACATGTTTAATGGAGCAATCATAGCACGACAGAGTGAACTTAGGAGTGGTAGGATGCGTTGAGACAACAATATCCACACTTATTTTAGGCATATTTTTTTTTTCATAATTTTGAGTCTAAAATTATTTTTGTTAGGAGGTGTAGCACCTCACACAATTGGACTATTAAATTTAAATTGTCGTAAATAAAAAGTTGGAGAAAATATTTTTTTTATTGTTCAAAATATTTTTCATATTTAAAAATGTTGGTTTGATTTTTAAAAAGAAAGAACTTCAATCAGAATTGAAATAGGATTTAATTTGGAGACTTAACTTTTTTTTAAACTGTGGCAAAACTGAGTCGCACAGTACTGGTGAACCGTTTCGGATGGACTAGTGAACTGGTTCACCCATGTCGCCACTAGATAATTGTTTTTTTAAAGTTATTGTGTTGGATTAAAACTCTTTCTTTATCAAATAAAAATGGGATGGGTTTAGGTTTTTTAAAACATTTTTTAACCTTGTCTAAAGTCAGTAGCCTTCCATAAAATTAATTATCTCTTTTCCCTAAAACCTAAATCCATTTTAAGCAACCTTTAATCCAAGATTTGGAGGTTCAAACTGAGTTTTCTCAAGATTATCCAAGAACATATTTTTGTCATCTTTTTTAGTTAAACGGGACCATCAATTCATATTTCTCACACAATTTATCTAAGGCATGAATACTTACATTCTTTCTCTTTAGTATTATGTGTTTTAAATATCTCCTAAACAATAATTTGCATGGTTTTGCTAAAATAAACTAGAAACCTAATTAGGAAAAGTGAAATCAATGTTGGGACTATTTTTATGAAAAATCTTAATATGAATTAAGACTTATAACCCTTGTGTGCTTAGGGTAGAGGTTGAATCTTTGTCAACATGTATTTAGATTTGCATGTAGAAAATTATAGTAGACTTATTAATTCAAAGTGACTTGTGAAATCACATAAAATTATGTGAGCGTGATAAAAGAGAAATTATTGTTGTGTTCACCATAAACTTGTATGATGATGAAATTATATTATTTGCAAAATAAGTTGTTTAATTACGAAAATTAATTGAACGGATAAAATAAGATTTATTTGTGATCTTATGAGAAATTGGTAGAATTATTGATAAAATGTCTCATTCGACTTATTGATTTAATCATATTTGACACCGCGGGAAGGACGGGATTTTTGGGTAGTTATGTTCTCACCTTAATTTTCGGAGTACTTGCTAGGTATAAGACTAGTAAGTATGTCTTAGTGGTGGTTAAGATTTTCTAGGTTTGGGACTAGTTAATGTAGATTTCTACAAATGAGATATTTCGGGGTGGGGATAATTTTTGTGTCGTTCCGTTGATTCAATAGTCTAGGCGCGAGACTAGGAAGGAATTAATGGTAGAAATTCATCCTATATGATAAGCTAGGACGTACTCGTGGTTTTGAGACACCTATGTATGGGACTAGGGGTAGGCTTCAAGATTTATGTTCTATAATAGGGCGGGTTAATATAAAACGATGAGAAATTAAGAAATTGAGAATTAATGCCTAAGATAATAAACGGGTATTAAAATGGGTAGGCGTCGCCAATAAGTGAAGGACTGACAAAGTACGGGCTGGTTGGCTATTGCGATATGGGTGTGTGTTGGTGTCATCAATAAGTGCAGGACTGACAGAATACGGGCTAGATGGCTGTTATGATGTGTCTTGCGTAGGAACTCATCAATAAGTGTAGGGCTAACGAAATTGGGCCAACTGGCTATAGCAAGGGAAGTTGCATGTGGTGAAAAGCTTCAGGTGGCCTGAATAAGTGCATGACTAATGGGAAGGTTGGTTGGCTATGGTGGTGTCGCGATAGTCATAATTTGATTAATTAAATTAAATGGGGTAAGTCGCTTAACATAATTAAGTGGCAGGAAAATAATAATTGGACTTATAGAATGGTAGCCGATTTATGTGGGCAATTAATGGCTGTTTATTTTACTCGCATCTTTAATATATACCTCGTTAATTAAAATACTCTATTCTGATGTTTATCATGTATAATTCTATTGTCTAGGTTCATATACCCTAACTCGGGAGAGTAACTAGTATTTATACGGTGGTATCTGACCCATTGGATTGACTCATATTTCAGGTATAGCACTGGAGTAGCTGTATAGGGTAATTGGAGATATTTTTGGAGATGTAGCTCGAGATTTGTTTAGATGCTTTATTAGTTTAGGATTACTTTCTATTCCTTCACTTTTATTATGAGACTTTTATTTATGGATTTGGTGGGCCAGTTGGTTCCATAGTTGTTTATGGATTTAGTCGATTATTTATAGTTTGATTGTTTTATTTTGGTTTATTTATATATTTGGAGTTTAATTTTTGGAGATGGCATGATGATGGATTTTTAATATAGCATGAATGTTTATATTGATGAGATTAAATTTGAATATTATCTTGTCAAAAATTTATTATGTCTCATATATTTGTTACATGCTAAGAATAATAACTTATTTAGTGACACTCGACATAGTTTGCCAGTGGCGAATGGCCATCTCGCTTTCCAGAATGCCTGGGGTGTTACTGATGATATCAAAGCATGGTCATAGATCTCGTAGGTTGTGAATCCATTTTAGTTTCCACATTGCCTATCTTTGATTCCTTTTGATGATTTATACTCTTAGTTATTCCTAGTTTGATGTTATTTCATTCCTATATTTTCAAATGGTGAACACTAGGAGATTTGGAGATAGAAGAGAGAGCTCAATTTTTGATCCTGTAGTTCAGGAGAGATAAGGTCAGTTTGTTTTAGGGGCCGAGGAGTTAGCGGCTATCATAGTGAGGCCACGCCAGCTGGTATTAAGATATGAAGACATAGATGGGTGACTTTAGAGACACAACAACAGGGTACACCCACTTTGACGTGGTACATGGTGAGGGAGAGTTTCCAAAAGGTCAATCTTCCCACATTCGTAGGAGGATCTAACCCAACGGTTGCTCACCAGTGGAGAGGAGACATGGAGGGACATTTGAGGTTTGTGGTCTTCACAGATGTATAAAATCAGATGTTAGCTACACTTAAGCTGAGGGGAGATGCATTGTAGTGGTGGGAGAGTATCACCACATCTGAGGATAGGGATCGCTTGATCTACATAGACTCTCAACTGAAGTTCAATGACAAGTATTTTCCATATTCGATTAGGAGCGCGAAGAAGAGGTCATTTTTGTATTTTGATCAAGGGTCAAAATTAGTTGTTAAGTATGAGCATAAAGTTTATAAACACTACAACAAATCCTGTGAATGGTCATGCCCAGTTAGTCACGGCCCAAGTTCTTGACCAGCTGGTTGCGAACTTAAGTCGTGACCATATTATTTTTAGCATGATCATATTCATTACCACACTAAATAACGGATGGTCTGGAAGTAGTCACAGCCCAAGTCCCTGACCACCGTGGGTTACGGACTTGGGCCATGACCATAGACATGACGAAGCACAGAACACACACATATGGGGTCATGGCTGGTAGTCGTGAACATTTCTTTGCATGGGTCACGACTATGGGCCATGACCAATAGGCGGTATACATGCGACTTAGCTACATTAATGGGTCGCGGTGGGTGGGTCACGACTCTAAGCTATGACCACTGTCAATCCTAAAACAAAACTTTGCGCCTCATATTTTCATTTTCCCCGCTCATCTTATTTTTTTTCCTTCCCCAAACTGTCGAAAATGTGCAATGTTGGGTATGGAGTAAGGAGCGGTGGGTAGAAGGTGCGGTGGGTAGCAGTGGAGTTAGGAGATGTTTTTTCCCCCAAACGCTGGTAGCAGGTGTGAGGTTTCTTCCCCAAACGCAGGGGTATGGGTTACGGTTTTTAAAGGGTTCGTATGGCAGTGTATAGAGGTTCGTCGGGTTTTTCAGGAGGGCAAAGAATTTGGTTGGTTCAGTGAGGGTTATTGAGGCAAGGGTGATTCGGGTTTTAGGAGATGGTTATATCAGGTATTGGTTTTGTTCGTAGGAGCTTAGGATGGTGGCCGGAATTTCTAGGGTTTGGGTCTGGGTCTCGATTTTCAACTGGGTTGAGGTCGAAATTCTCCCCGATTTAAGTCTGGTGGGTTAATTTTAGTTGGAACAAACTGGGTTTGGGTGATGGAGGTATAATGCAGTGGGTACAGGTATTGTCGATTTTAAAATTTTGTTTTCATAATTTTTATTTTCTTTTTTCTTAGGAAGATTTCAGTTGTTGTAATTTTCTTTTCATTTTCATATTATCGATAAAAAATTTGGTGTGCTATAATTTTCTTTATCACTTCATCAAACATTTGGTGTGCTATATTTTGAAAATTTAAACTAACATCATACATTACTTGGCTCTGTTTGTTGTTTGTACTGTAGGATCAAATATTTGGGGTGTCATATCTTGGAATTTTATACTAACGTCATACATTACATGGTTGTTTGTTGTTTGTCCCGTAGGTGGTGATAAAATTGATAATAACATTATGGAGACCTTTTTTGGGGACACTTTTGGGCCAACACACAATAATCTATCGAGGTAATTGTAGTAATATTTCTTTTTGTAAATCAAAGTAAGTATTTTTTTTTCCAATCGCTTTTTTAGAATAGTTCGAGTTAGTTGTTGTTTGGGTGTCAAATAATCATACCTGTGCGGTTCTTTCTCTCTTAAGTATTAGAAAATGCTCACAAAATTCCTTAGACACGGGCAACTCTGCGATGCTCACATGGGCATAGTAAAATGGATTTCTAAATAATCATAATGTGTTCTTGTGTTGAAATTAATGATTTGGTTATAAAATTTTAATCTGTTTCTTCGTTTCGTCTCATTATCATCACTAACCTTAGGTGCCTTACTAATGCTTCTATTATCTTAACATTGTATGGATAATTTGATACACAATGTTATGATAATTTAATTCCCTAACATGCCCGATTGACACGTGGAGAAGTTATTAATAGATGCAAAACATTTTTTATTTTTACACGAACTCTTTATATAATGACCCACGTGAACTCTTTATATAGTGATGATTGATTATCCTTTTCAAAATCTTATTTGTATCCTATTATCATATTGACATTGTATTAACACTTTACTTTGATGTATGAATGTTTAGTTACTTTTACGAATGCTTATCCTTGTCAGTCTTATTTGTATCCTACCATGTACTCTTTACTTTAACTAAAGTAGTTATATAATTATCAATCTTATTTGTAGGTATTTTTGCAAATGTTAGTAAATTTGTTAGGATAGTGTCGATAAGTGTACATGTTATTAAATTTGTTGGGTGTGTTCTTGATTTTCTTATGAAAAAATATATCACATATGTTGCGATTAATGTGTATTTTTTTACGTTTATGTCAAGATATTAGGATGCTATAACTTGACATGGAACAAAGGCAACTTGATTCCGTTCATTCATATTTTAACTTGACATGTATGCCAAAATTCTTCTGATTTCATACATCTCTGGTTTAGTTTGAGATTTGTTGTGATCAAATTGATTGGATATGTATTTTAAAGCCTTAAAATGGTGGCGTAATAATCACAACTACATTGATATTATAGGCGTAATAATCACAACTACTGACGGTGGGAAGTGGGCAATGAGACCGAGGGTATGGAACAAGTACGGTGTTACCTTCTTCGTACCCAAGAAGACCTCTTCATGACATAACAGTTGTTGTTCGGGTGGTTTGACCTGATATTTGGATTACATGGGCTAAGGAAACCCTGTGTTAAACGCAACCCGGTTATGCTATTTTGGCTTGATTTATTTTCTGGTATGATTTCTTAATTAACCATATTGATTAAGTTTTTGTATAGATTTGCCAAAAATCGTTTGATCTTGTTTATATTGTGTTGAACATTTTTTTTCATGATCTGGTTTTATAGTTAATCTCTACTGCTTAAAATGTTAGATCTCGAGTCTGAACTACTTGTGTTAACATTCTGTTTATATAAAATTGATGCTGGGTTTGTAGATATAACAAGAACCGTGTTTGATTCAAAGATAGATATTTCATTTCTTAAGAATGGATAGAAAATTCAAAGATAACGGACTATCACCTTACAAACGTGTCATAACTTATTCTCGATTACATGCGAGAGTTTGATTCTCAATTAGTAGGTGAATATATACCATGTGTGCGGGTGTGAATAATTGGATATATCTATGTGTGTGTAGAATATTGTATTTAATATATATTTATATATATCAAGTACTATATAGAGTGTATAGAGATATGTAAAATTAACAAATTGCGTGCACGCGCACACACACACATAAACAACTAGTGTTCGTTTATATTTTACGATTCTTTTTTGCTTTGTCCGGATGAAAGAAGCAAGATTTTCTTTGTTGGTTATTTTCTACACTTTCTTTTTTCCTTACCAGTGATCACTGCTATCTGGTTCTTGCAGTAGTTGTGGTCACGAATGACGAGAATAAAATTCTGTGTGAGTTAGATCTTGATCACCCGGCTGCAAAGGTATAATGTTCCTATTACTCATTGCATTAAATACACAGGTTTCTAATCTAATCGATTATCCTTATTTTGGTTTCACTCTTATTTTTATGTCATTCACTAATATCTTTATTCCCGATTTATATAATATCAAATCTTACAATGGCATATTCTTTTCAATATCATTTTGTTTACTCTTCGGTGATTTTTGTGCTCGGAACATTATTTGTTATTCTTGCCTTTTTATATGCGGTGGAAGCCCATGATTGAATTAAGATGCATACACCATTAATAAGTAGGAGATGGATCGACTTCAGTTATAGTTCGTGGAATGTGATCATGTAGAATTTGTTCGAATGATCATATAATCTTGTTGTTGTTCTCCAGGGAACTATGGTATTTCCACTTTCAACACGTGGATCTTGGTCTCATTTCGCATTCCACTTAGTGTTAGGGAATCTTAGACTGCGAAAATCAACTTCATCTCTTTTCTCCATTATGAAACATAGTTGGTTCTTGGATTCTTTGTCTCCTAAATGCTTGATCAGTAGCAAGTGCCAATATCCACATTATAATAAAGAGAAGTTGAGGCAATGTGTTTGTAACGGGCTTAATAAATACCCTGGTGCAAAGTTGATCAGATTTTCTGATGGTTCATCGAGTGAGAATATATTGATCAACAAATGGACATTTTGTAATCTACCATTACCAATCCCACTGGCTTCTATATGTTCATACCACAAAGAAACTTCTTGAGGATGCTCCACCATTACAAATTATTGTACTTTTGCAGCTTACAATAAAGTTCTTGAGGATGCTCTAGCGGTGCTTGACAAGTTCATGATGCCCATTAATGTGAATGATCTAACTGATTATTTCACCAACTAACTGATTGTTTTCACTTTTCAAAGCTGGAATGAGTGTATATATGCTATTATATGCATGTATGCAACATATATGCTGTTGTGTGCATATATGAATACAGTTATTGCATATATGTATGAATATATGATACTATATGAATATATATTGCATCTATGTTATTGTGTGCATAATTGCATACAGTTATTGCATATATGCAGCATATATGCTACTGAATGCATATATGTTACATATATGCATACAACATGTGATGTTTTTAAGACTTTTTTCATACTCGTTAGTACTGGGAAGGTCATAAGTGATGCTGGGAGCAAGACTTCTGATCTTAGGCTAAAAAACGGGGGGTTAGAAGGAAAAAAGTCAAAATAGCCCCCGAACGGCCTTGTGGGAGGCACCAACACCTCACACAAGACAAAAGTAACTCATAGGAACTGACTGTGCAGCCACGAGACTCCCGGTTTGAGAATACAATGGTAATTTGAATATTTCTAGACTTAGACTTAAAAATATGGCGTTAGTTGGTGAAAACATGAAACAGTTCCCGAAAGGTCCCGTGGGTGGCACCAACACCTCCCACGGGACCAATGTAACTCATAGGAATTGACCACGCAGTCACGGGACTCCCGGTGCGAGAATACGATGATAATTTACATATTTCTAGACTTAGGCTTAAAAATATGGCGTTAAAAGGCAAAAACTCGAAACATCCCCCGAACGACCCGTGGGAGGCACCAACACCTCCCACTGGACCAATGTAACTTGTAGTAACTAATCGCGCAGCCACGGGACTCCCCGTTTGAGAATACGATGGAAGTTTGAATATTTTTAGACTTAGTCTTAAAAACATGGTGTTTAAAGGCAAAAGCCCAAAACAGCCCCCGTACGGCCCCATGAGAGGCACCAACACCTCACACGAGACCAATGTAACTCGTAGGAACTGACCACGCAACCATGGAACTCCCGGTTTGAGAATATGATGATAATTTATATAATTCAAGACTTGATCTTAAAAACATGGCGATAAAAGGTAAAAATATGAAATAATTCCCGAATAGCCCCGTGAGAGGTACCACACGTCACACGGGGTCAATGTAACCCGTAAGAACTGACCACGTATCCATGGGACTCCTGATTTGAGAATACGATGATAATTTGAATATTTATAGTCTTAGGGTTAAAAACATGGCATTAAAAGGTAAAAACCCGAAATAACCTCCGAACGACCCATTGGAATGCACCAACACCTCCCACGGAACCAATGTAACTCGTAAAAACTGACCGCGCACCCACGAGACTCCCGGTTTGAGAATATGACAGTAATTTGAATAATTCTACACATAGGCTTAAAAATGTGACTTTTAAAGGCAAAATCCCAAACAGCCTCCGAACGGCCCCGTGAGAGCCACCAACACCTCGCACGGGACCAATGTAACTCGTAGGAACTGAGTGCGCAGCCACGGGACTTCCGATTTGAGAATACTATGATACTTTGAATATTTCTAGACTTGGGCTAAAAAACATGGCGTTAGAAGGAAAAACTCAAAACAGCCCCCGAACAACCCCGGAAGAGGCACCAACACCTCGCACGGGACCAATGTAACTCGTAGGAACTAACCACGCAGTCACAGAACTACCAATTTGAGAATACAAAGATAATTTGAATATTTCTAGACTTGATCTTAAAAACATGGCGTTAGAAGGTAAAATTGCGAAACAGCCCCCGAACGGTCCTATGAGAGGCACCAACACCTCGCACGGGACCAATATAACTCATAGGAACTGACCACGTAGCCACGATACTCCCGATTTGAGAATACGATGGTAATTTGAATATTTCTAGACTTAGGCTTAAAAACATGGCATTTAAAGTCAAAATCCCAAAACGGCACCGTGAGAGGCACCAATAATTGGCACGTGACCAATGTAACTCGTAGGAACTGACCGTGTAGCCATGGGACTCCCAGTTTGAGAATACGACGATAATTTGAATGTTTTTAGTCTTAGGCTATGGTGTTATAAGGTAAAAATGCAAAATAACCCCCGAACGGCCCCGTGGGAGGCACCAACACCTCCTAGGGGACCAATATAACTCGTAGGAACTGACTGTGCAGCCACGAGACTCCCGATTTGATAATACTATGGTAATTTAAATATTTTTAGACTTAGGCTTAAAAATGTGGGTTTTAAAGGAAAAAATCTGAAACATCCCCCAAACGGCCCCGTGAGAGGTACCAACACCTCGTACGGAACTAATGTAACTCCTAAAAACTGACCGCGCAGACAAGGGACTCCCGATTTGAGAATAAGGCGGTAATTTGAATATTTCTAGATTTAGGCTTAAAAACATGGCATTTAAAGGCAAAAACCATAAATAACCCCCGTACGGCCCCGTGAGAGGCACCAACACCTCGCACGGGACCAATGTAACTCGTAGGAATTGATCGTGTAGTCACAGGTTGCTCGATTTAAAAATACGATGATAATTTGGATATTTGCAGACTTGGGCTTAAAAACGTGGCTTTTAAAGGCAAAAACCCGAACGGCCCCGTGAGCAGCACCAACCCCTCACACGGGACCAATGTAACTCGTAGGAACTGATTGCGCAGTCATGGGACTCCCAATTTGAGAATACCAGAATAATTTGAATATTTTCAAACTTAGGCTGAAAAACATGGCGTTAGAAGGAAAAAACTCGAAACGGCCCCTAAGCGGCCTCGTGGGAGGCATAAACACCTCACAGGGAACCAATGTAACTCGTAGGCACTGATCGCGTAGCCATAGGACTCTCGGTTTGAGAATATGATGGTAATTTGAATATTTAAAGGCTTACGCTTAAAAACATGGCTTTTAAAGGCAAAAACCCAAAATAACCCCCGTACGGCTCCGTGAGAGGCACCAACACCTCGCACGAGACCGATGTAACTCGTAGGAACTGATCGCATAGTCACGAGTCATTGGGTTTGAGAATATAACGATAATTTTAATATTACTAGACTTAGGCTTAAAAACATGGTTTTAGAATGCAAAAACTTGAAACAACACCCAAACGGCCCCGTGAGAGGCATTAACACCTTGCACGGGACCAATGTAACTCATACGAATAGATCACGTGATCACGAGACTCCCGGTGTGAGAGTACGAGGATAATTTACATGTACCAAAACTTAGGCTTAAAAACATAACAATTATTACTCGTATATATAATTTTTCAGCTTGAATACGATTTTTCTAAAACTACTTGGTTATAGATATCATTTTTTTGTATCCTATTTTTTGCAGGATAATATTGTATCATTTGATATGCCCAAAGTGCACCATTGTACTCAGAGACACTAACCTCGGACAGTCTCACAGTCGAGTTGACAATAAGCTTATGACAACCATGATTAAGGCCGTCTCTTATAAGGTCATCCCCTCATACACCAACCTCGGCTCTTCATCGTCCAAGGTCAGCAGAGTCTCACGGGCTCAATCAACCGCCAATGTTATTATCTGCCTCAGTCGATGTTACAGCTACCTCATACCTAACCTCGTCCATCCCTCTTGCCCGAAGTCATCACAATTAGAGAAGAAAAAGAAGCATTATCGTCCTTCACCAACCTCGTACTCATTTAGGCCGAGGTTACATCAATCAAGGACACATGGACGAGCATTTACAAGCACATGTAAGGTTTGGAACACCTCGATAAATCAGTTATAATCGAATCATTCCCCTCACATGAGTGAATATTGAGGTCATCATTATCTCCATAAGATCAGCCAGGTGTCATTCTCATACTAGTTCCATTCTTATGCATATGCTCATTGCATGCTTGGGGGGTACATTACACCCCCTAAGGACTATATATAGAGGTCATCCTCTACCTTGTAAAAGGATCGATACAACCCTAGATAGAAATCTGTTGGTTTACACAGTGGAGAGAGAAATCTTGAGAGACTGTATATATGGACATTAAGGCCTTCATTTAGTTATATTACTCACACACTCACAGTGGACATAGGCCAGATTGGCTGAACCACTTATATAATAGTGTTCATCCTCTTCTCCTCACCTCCCTCTACTAGATATATATTTACTCTTGCGCGGCCATTGTTATTGTTAGTTTTATCTTATCAACACCTCATACCGGTGGTGATATTTCCAATATCATCATTTTTGG
This sequence comes from Sambucus nigra, assembly GCA_949130495.1. Taxonomy (NCBI): domain Eukaryota; kingdom Viridiplantae; phylum Streptophyta; class Magnoliopsida; order Dipsacales; family Adoxaceae; genus Sambucus; species Sambucus nigra. The sequence goes on from OX422216.1 coordinate 553,715,562, forward strand.
CGTCGTCTGTGGGAACGAGAAGATTCATCTATTTCTTTTTGCAGCTTAACCTCACCAGAGTATCTGGTGGTGAACCAGGCCACACCCTTCGCGTGAAGATGTGTTACAATTGAAAGAGGTCCTTTATGGTATCAAGCTCTCTAATATTTTCATTGCAAGCTCTTTGATCTTAACATATGGCACCGGAGTTACCACCACCTCCTCCACCATCTGGTGTTGAAGGACCCAGTTCCATCCAAGCACCAGCCTAGTCCGAGATGGCTGAGGTGGCAGCGACCTTGAATTCCTTGGCTGCAACTCAGCAAGTGATGCAGTAGTAGTTTGCCCAGCTAAGTCAAAACATAATGAGACCACCCGGGGTCTCACCAGAGATGATTACTCCGTCAGCTGCTCAACCACATCCTGAGGCTAGGGGACCACCCTAGGCACTGCGAAAAGACTAACCTACTCCTCAATGGAGGAGGGATGTTGCTGACCCTAGGCGTTTACCCTTGGGGAGGCAAGGAAACCCTTGCCCTAAGGATAGGTACGACAATATTGAGGCAGATTATGCTCCGACAGAATGTTGGGAGCCATATGAGGTCTCAAATAATAATGTACGTCCTATACAGCAGAGCTGAGATCAGTGTGAAAGATGAGATGGTGATGCACAACAAAGAGGGTGAGATTTTGATCACTTAAGCAGAGGGTTGGCCTTTGAGAGGCTCAACCCTGTTAATGATGTGAGGCAGAGGTTATCCAGGTCAAGGATCATAGCTGGCTCACAAAGGGGGGTGACGAACATCGGCCTCGTTATGGCCGAGCCCCACATAGATGAGACTGTGGTTAGGGGGAGGTCAATAGCCGACGTTGTGCTGCTTCTGGAGAACCCTCGATTCACCCCATGAAGGTGTATGGGGACAACCTCAGCCATGCCAACATTGCCAGACCCTAGAATGATTCCATACAAAGGCTTGAAGATAAGATTGGGAACCTCATAAAAAGTCGAGACCCACTAAAAAGGGGATTCTCAGAGGGCTCCCCATTTATGGCAGGGATTGTCAACTTCCCAACCCTTGCCAAATTTAAACCACCAATGGTATCTCTCATGTACAATGGTAGTACCAACCTAGTGCATCATATTGAGATGTATCAGTCTGTATCAGACATTTATTCAATCCCTGATGAGATGAGGTGCTAAGTTTTCTCAAGCAGTTTAACGGGAGCTGCACATATTTGGTTCACTTCTCTTCCTAAAAAATCCATTGAGAACTTTAAGGGTTTGGCTGAGCATTTTATACACAACTTCTGTTTCTGGGTAAGACCTCAGAAGAATACCACCCATATTCTCTATGTAATGCAAGGCAAGAATAAAAGCCTCAGAGACTACATCACAAGATTCAACAACAAAAAGTTAGAGGTTGAAGATTACGAAGATATCATAACCATGACAACCCTCATTGGAGGACTTCAGAAGGGAAAACTACTTTGGAAGCTTGCTCAAGACCCTAGCTGGAAAGGTTATGAATGCATAAGAGGCAATGTCTGCAAAGTATGAGGATGAGAATGGAAGTAGTACTAGGAAAATTCAAAGGAAGAAGGATGGAAAGAAAAGGATTGCAGACAACAAGTTTGCACACTATACTCCTCTAACTATGAGCTACGGACACATCCTCAATGAAATAAAGAATGATTGATTCATGAGATGTCCAGAGAAGCAAGAATCCCCGTCGCATAAGAGAAATAAGAACCTATGGTTCGAGTTCCATCAGGACCACATCCATCTGACTGATAAGTGCTTCGCACTAAAGGACGAGATTGAGAAGATGTTAAAGTCGGGAAAGCTCAGAAAGTATGTTGATTGGTGAGCCCCTAAGGGGGGAGAGATGACCCAAAAAAGAAAAAAATGACAGATGCTGAGACGATGTCCCTACTAGAAGACCTTAGGACTCAGATGATGATGACGATGACCCTGACCTCTCACCAAAAGATGATAATGTCCTAGTGAAGAGGGTCGGTATGATTTGTTTCGGTGTAGGCACCATCTATGGAGGACTAACAGGATGTGTCTCACAGGTCGCTGGTCGCAAGGCCCACGTAGTAGAGGCCAAATAAGTGACTAGGGTCGAGGTTATAAACTTATCTTCTACAGAGGTTAAACACGAGAAGAGAAAGAAGGTAGATATGAACACCCTCATAATTGGCTTCTCACTACTTGATTTTAAAGGTATCTTAGCTCCTCACGATGACCCTCTGGTAATTACCACAAGGGTTCATGGGTGTGAAGTTCAGAGGATACTCGTTGATGGTGGAAGTTCAACAAACATTATGTTTTGGCCCTATTTTAAAAGCCTAGACCTCAGCAGACCAGGCTTATCCCTTATCATCATCCCTTGATTGGCTATGGCGGTGAAAAGATTCATCCATTAAAAATGTTTGAGATGGATGTGTGAATGGGAGATGAATGACCTAAGAGGTTGACAAGAAAAAATAATTTCTTTATGATGGATGAAAACGTCTTCTCAACCTACAACCTCAACATAGGACGAGTAACCCTCAAGGAATTTGAGGCCGTGCCTTCAATGGTCCACCAAATGCTAAAATTCCCAACTCCCTATGGAGTAGGGGAAGTGCAAGGTGACCAGACATCAGCACGTGAATGCTACTTCAACTCTGGGGAAGAGAGAGAGGCTTATAGAGGGCAACAACCACGTATAACATCGACAAATATGATCCTAGAGATGAAACAAATATCAAGAAGGGAGAGGCCCCAAAAGAGGTAGAATCCATCATCCTCAATGAGGACGAGTCGGAGAAAATCGATAAAGCCCAAGGACCTGAGATAAGGAGGAATTGATTAGGCTGCTGAGGAAAAGACAAAGCATCTTTGCATGGAGCCATGCAGACATGCCAGGTATAGATCCTGAGATTATGTGCCATAAACTCAATGTTGTAGAAGACGTCAAGCCCATCAAATAGAGAAAAAGAGTGTACTCATGGGAGAAGTATGATGTAATTAGAGAAGAGGTTAGAATGATTGAAGCGTCCAAGTGCATCAGAGAGGTCATATACCCGAAAGGGGTTATCTAACGTTGTCATTGTACCAAAATCTAATGGGAAATAGAGTATGTGCATAGATTTTACTAATTGAAACAAGTCTTTCCCAAAGAAAGTTTCCCCCTGCCTCGTATTGATCAAATGGTGGATGCCATAGCAGAATATGAGCTCATGAGCTTCATGGATGCATATTCCGGGTATAATCAGATCTTTATGAACCCAGAAGACTTAGAGAAGACAACATTCATCACAGACGGGGGGACCTATTGCTATAAGGTCATGCCCTTTGGGCTGAAGAATATAGGCGCTACTTACCAACATCTTGTAAATACGATGTTCGAGGATAAAATAGGCAAGTTCATGGAGGTGTATATGGATAACATGCTGACGAAGAGCCTGAAGGACGACACTCATGTGGCCGACCTTGAAAGAACTTTTGACACCATGGATAGATACAGAATGAAGCTCAACCCGTCCAAATGTGTCTTCGGGGTAGGAGATGGAAAGTTCTTAGGATTCATTGTCAACCAAAGTGAAATAAAGGCTAAACCCGAGAAGATTAAGGCTTTGCTAAAAATAAAGACACCCATAACCATCAAAGACGTTGAGAGGCTAACAGGAAGAGTTGCTGCACTTAACAGGTTTGTCTCGAGAGCTACAGACAAGTCTCTCCCCTTTTTCAAAGTACTTAGAAAGTCCTTCGAATGGGATGAATAATGCGATAAATCTTTTAAGGAGCTCGGGTCCTACCTCGGATCCCCCTACTCCTATCTCGATCGATCCTGGGTGATAAATTATATGTATATTTAACTGTCTCAGAGTCAGCCATTATTACCACAATTGTAAGAGAAGAGTGTGGAGTTTAGAGACCAGTGTACTTCAATAGTAAAGCATTTCAAGGGTCTGAACAGAAGTCCCCTCGGATAAAAAATTTAGCCCATGCCTTGATACATGCATCTAAGAAAATGAAGCGATACTTCAAAGCCCACTCCATGGTCGTCCTCACTGATTCCCCACTTAGACGGGTCCTCCATAAGACCAAGAAATTAGGTAGGATAATTACCTGGGCCATTGAATTAGGAGAATATGACATTGTTTATCAAGCCAGGGTTTCCATTAAGGGGCAGGCACTCGCAAACTTTGTAGCCGATTTTACCTGGGAAGAGGATGAGGCTGCAGATGAAATAAATAGTAACGTCTTCCAAGATCCAGAAAAGGAATTTTTTAGAATTAGGAAGACAAGTACATCTTCAAGGAAGGTACCCTATCAGAGGGAGACTTCTCTTCAGATACAACCATTTGTAACCTCTTCGTTAATTGGTCATCATGTGAAAGAGAAAGTGGAGCACGGCTGATAATATCAGCACCAGATGGTACTGACATTGAGTACGCGTTGAGGTTCTACTGCAAAGCTTCCAATAATGAGTCAGAGTATGAGGCATTGATAGCAGGTCTCTCTTTGGCAAAGGCCTTTAGTGTCAGCCAACTCCTAGTCCACAGTGACTCAAGGTTGGTTGTCAACCAAATCCTGTAGGTATATGAGGCCATAGATGAAAGGATGGACAAATACCTAAGAGGGTGAGAGGGATACTAGATGAGAACGTGTGTGCTCGCGTTCAAATGATCAAATTATATATTAACCACCTTTTAACCCAAACAAACCCTAAACATGCAACTAGGTGTGATTGAAACAATATGAAATCATGCAAGAGTTATTCAAACACACATAATTGAGGAAAAATCCCCCACAGGGGCAAAACCATTTATTTTCACTATAATTTGTAAGAAAAAGACTTACAATCGAATTATAATGAAAATACAAGTGACTAAGAATTACCCTCAGGTATCGGATTCTGTAGTCGCGGCTGGAAATATCCCTTTCCAGTACTGGAACTATCCCTGTCCAATAGGGCTGCAATGGAGAAGAAGAACGGTCTCCTCTACAAGGGGTTGAACAGCAAAAGTGCGTTATTGGGTTTCCAAGTGATTCACTAAGGTATGGAATTTGTGTGAATCAAAGTTATGAATCAATGGACTCAAATACCATGAAGACTTTAGAGTTTTGGAACTCAGAAAATCGTGTAGAAGTCTTAGAAAAACCACTTCCCATAATGGGACTAAATAGGAGAACTTGAGCCCTAAAATGCGGTACATGATCTGAACACGTTCTGTTTGAAATTATCCTCGTCGGATCGGTCCGGTCTCTTTAGGCGGATCGGTCCGGTGACATCGGATCGATTCCTTTTTTGAAGGCGGATCGATCCGGTTGGCATCGGATCGGTTTGGCATTTTAGCTTCATCGGTTCTCTATGGATTCGGGGTACACTGGCCTCACCTTAGCAGGTGGATCGACCCGGTCTCTTTAGGCGGATCGATCCGGTCTCTTCCCTGATTCCTTTTCTGCCTTTGATATACGGATTTCGTTGATGAGCGTATGATTCTTGAATTTTCTCAACGGTGTAACGGCGTACGACATATAAAATGCTAATGGACAAAAATGTCCTTACAAATCTCCTCCTATATCTATGCCGGTAAAAACATAAAAACAAACATCCGAATTATCAATCATAAAAAAGTGCCTATACAAATCTACCCTTCCATGAACCCAAAACTGAAAGAGTACATGTGAATAAGACTGCATCGTTTGATCTTCAAATCTTCGGGAATCTCAACGCTTTTCTCATCAGGGTGTGCAATACAATGATAATCCATGTAGTACCTACACACATGAGAAAAAAGAAAAATACCACATGACATATCGAGTTTGAAGTGAGGTAAACATATATACCAATTTATGAACAAACTTAAACTTTCAAAACTCCCCCATAATAACATAATTCATTCTCCCCCTTTTTATGATGTCCCCAAATAGACAAATGAGAGAAATAAATCAAATAAGCAAGTGCGGGGTGTCACTGGGATAAAACCACACCATGAATGAACACAAAGCAACCAAGTCAATGATAGCGTAAATGAAGTGGTGTGATCAAATTCGATAGGAAAATCAATGCATACAAACATGACATATGTGCACGATGAATATTGGATATTCCTAGCGAATGAACTCAAATGCTTCCTTTGGTGTAAAAGAATGACAATATAAGATATTGACTCAATCAAATCAACAAATCAAAGCTCAAAATGATTTTCACACCAATAACGTCCAAAATGATTTTATGCTTTTTCAGGACTTTCAAGGAAGTGCAAACCCATTTATATTCTCCAACAAAACTCCCTCAGATATTATTTTGAATAGAGGCATTCTAAATTCTCAAACTTTGGAGAATTGATGGTGAAACCGAAGTGGCTCATATTTGACATGAAGTGTTTTTTTATTCCCTTTAATTTTTTTCGGGCTCTTTTAACCACTTTGGATCTCGGATATTAAAATTCCTCCATTTTTTAGGTCCATTTTAACGATGGCTTTTGCGCAAAAGATAGAAGATTACCTTTCGCAGCCCCTCCCCGTTATACAAAAACACACAATCTCACCAAAACAGTTTTTACATACATTCCAATCTTGTCAAGTTTTATCGCATTTTATACATTGTATAGACAGGATTGAGATGAAAACACTCAAGCCAACATGAGATAGATAAGTGCAATAATCAAATATAGCCGTGCAAGTGTGCAATAAAGGATATAGGAGTCAAACATGTAGGAAGGTATCACTAATTACATCTCAAAGACTCCATAGTAAGTAAAGCACATGGATGAAATGATGTATCCTCTCAAATCTCTATCAAACAGTTACATGAAGATATGGAATGAAGTTGTGACTAGGCTATCTTAAATGCTCATCCACAAAATGAAGCAAAAACTGACTTCGTTTTGGATTTTTCAAAAAATTTTATCAAAATAAAATCTTTTTGTGCTTTTCTTAAAATTTTTCTTAAAGGAAAATCTTTTTGTATTTTCTTTTTCAAAAGAAATATAAACAGCAAAAAGAATAAAGAAAAGTTGTACAACAAAGCAATGGTACATATAAAACAGGCTAGCAATAGGAAGCATATGATATGAACATGAGAAGCATCATATTCTAGACATAGACCAACCCCTCAGTCAACTGTGCAAATCCCTAAAGACTTCCTAAGACTCTCAAATCTAAGGGCATCTAAAGGTTTTGTGAAAATGTCGGCTAACTGATGGTCGGTGGGAACAAAACTCAGGGATACGACTTTCTCCTCAACTAGCTGTCGTATAAAGTGCTCACGTATCCTGATGTGCTTAGTGCGCGAATGCTGAACTGGATTGCGGGATATGTGTATGGCGCTTGTGTTGTCACAGGAAATGGTCATGGTGTCCTGTGAAATCCCATAATCCTCCAGCAATTGCTTCATCCACAAGAGTTGTGTGCAACAACTCCCGGCAGCTATGTACTCAGCCTCCGCAGTGGACAAAGAGATGGAATTTTGCTTCTTGCTCAGCCAGGAGACAAGAGCAGAACCAAAATAGAAACACCCACCAGAAGTGCTCCTACAACCATCTACATCCCCAGCCCAATCGGCATCCGAATAGGCGGACAAATGATCATCGATATCAAAAGAATACCAAATCCCGTATGAGAGAGTCCCACTCACGTATTTAATAATACGTTTTAGAGCAAGTAAATGTCACTCTTTTGGGGATGCCTGATATCCCGCACAGACTCCAACACTAAAGGCGATGTCGGGACGACTGGCAGTCAAGTAGAGAAGACTACCTATCATACTCCCATATAAGGTTTGCTCTACGTCCTTGCCTGAAGTGTCCTTACTAAGCTTGGTAGTGGTACTCATAGGTGTACGTGCATGCTTAGCGGAGTCTAAACCAAATTTCTTCACTAGGTCTTTAGCATACTTGGATTGGGAGATGAACATACCATCCTCTAGCTGACGAACCTGGAGACCAAGGAAGAATGTAAGCTCACCAACCATGCTCATCTCAAACTCACTTTTCATCTCCTCCTCAAAGTGGCGAGCATGCTGGGATCATGTGGATCCAAAGACTATGTCATCCACATAGACCTGGGCAACCAAAATAGCACCGTCATCTCTCCAGACGAACAACGTCATATCTACTCCCCCTCTCTTGAAGCCACGAGCTAAGAGATAGGAAGTAAGCCTCTCATACCAAGCACGGGGAGCTTGCTTCAAACCATACAGGGCTTTCCTAAGATAGTAGACGTGTTCTGGGTGCTGAGGGTCTTCAAACCCTTTTGGTTGTTCCACATAAACCTCCTCCTGTAGAATGCCATTCAGAAAGGCACTCTTGACACCCATCTGATACACCTTGAAGCGCAGATGACATACGATGGCGAGTAGAAGACGGACGGACTCAAGCCTCGCAACAGGAGCAAATGTCTCCCCAAAGTCTACACCCTCTATCTGTGTGTAGCCTTGAGCGACCAACCTAGCCTTATTTCGGATTATGGTACCATTTTCATCCATTTTGTTCTTAAAAATCCACCGGGTAACTATCACATTAATCTCACTAGGTCGGGGGACAAGTTCCCAGACATCATTCTTTTTAAACTGAAGCAACTCATCCTACATAGCAGATATCCAGTGTTCATCCTTGAGTGCTTCTTTATGGTTCTTGGGCTCGACTTTGGATGTGTAGCAAATATGGATAACAACGTTCTCTAGCTGAGCACGAGTCTTGACCCCTAGAGTGGGATCACCAACAATGGTAGAAGGGTCATGACTCTTGCGAACCCAAGCAGGTGCGTCCCCTAGCGCAGGAGTAGGGTCCACAGAGTGTGAGAGAGGAACAGGTAAATCATTGTCAGAACAATTCTCATCCTCACAGTGAAGATTAGGATCAATAACCGTCGAAGGTTCGTCATCTTGCACAGTGATGTTTATTAATTCCATAACCTTAGAGCTCTTGAGGTTAAAAACCCGGTACACTCTGCTAGTCGATGAATATCCTAGAAATATTCCCTCGTCGCTCCGGGAGTCAAACTTTCCTAATTGATCTCTATCCCGTAGGATGTAGCATTTACTCCCAAAAATACGGAAATATGCCAGGTTGGGCTTCTTTCCAGTCCACAACTCATAAGGAGTCTGAAGTGTGTGTGGACGCAAATAAACCCTATTCACCGTATGGCATGCAGTAGACACTGCCTCTGCCCAAAATCTCCTAGAAACTTTACGACCTAGAAGCATAGATCTATCCATCTCTTGGATCGTTCTATTCTTTCTCTCAACAATCCCATTTTGCTGAGGAGTTCTCACAGCAGAAAACTCATGTTTGATCCCGAGGCTATCACAGTAAAGGTCTACCTTTGCTTCTGTGAATTCAATGCCATTGTCACTACGCATCCTGTTAATAGTGACACCATGTTGATTTTGTAAAACACGGCACTTGGTCGCTAAAAATTCTACATCATCAAATTTCTCTCTCAGAAAACCTACAATGGAGTACCTGGAGAAATCATCTACCATTACGAGGATGTACCTCTTACCACCTAGACTCTCAGTACGAGTAGGACCCATAAGATTCATGTGAATCAACTCAAGAACACGAGAGGTGGTAATGAAATGAAACTTCCTATGGGGACTACGAATTTATTTTCTCAACTGACAGGGTCCAAAAACGGTCGAAGTTGACTTTCCAAGAGATGGTAAGCCACGTACTAGGTCATTCTTAGCTAAGCGGTTGAGATCTCTAAAGTTCACGTGACCTAGACGTTGGTGCCACAGATCCATAGGAGTGATCGTGGCGCTGTTGCAGACAAGTGAGGATGTGGGCTCAGTCCCATAACAATTATCCTCGGTCCTCACACCTTGCATCAAGAGCTTACCAGCTTGATTGTAGACTTTACACGCGTCCCGGTCAAACTTTACTACCAGGTCAGTGTCGCACAGCTGGCTAATGCTGAGAAGGTTTTCTTTCAAACCTTTGACGTACAAAACATTTTCTAGCTTAGGAAATCCAGGTAACTCGATAGTACCATGTCCTATAATTCTAGACTTTCTCCCATCTCCAAAGGTGACTCTGCCATCCTGATAATCCTCAAAAGTCGTAAAAAATGAGGCATCGCCTGTCATATGTCTGGAGCACCCACTATCAAAATACCACTGTGAGGTATTATGTGCTTTGAGAGCAACATGAACAACCAAAGCCCTTTTATCTTTCTTAGGTACCCAAGTATAGATGACCTTATGTTTGACTTTGTTGTTGTTGGTTATAGCTGGAATGTGAGAAGCATTCACTAACGGCGAAGACATCCGTCGAAATTCTTTCATCAAACTCTGAGTCGTGGCAGCTAAGAACTCAACTCGCTCTCTCAGACTAGAAAATTTATCAGTATGACGAGGTGGAGTAGTAGTACATCGTGTTCGACCCATGCTATAGCAAGATTCCCTAAGGTGGACTTTTCTTTTGCATTAAGTACAAAAGAGCACAGTCAAAGGCGGACCTTGGTTTGCTTTTCTTGGTCGAACTCTCCTTCGAGGTTTTTGACGGTGACCATAAGGAGTTGTAGTAAACTCAGGAACTGGTCCAGGTGCAATTTGGGACGTGGAGGCCCCATCATAACCAATTCCTTGACGATCACGAAAACCTAAAGCGTAGCCGAGGAGCATCTTTCCCATCTTCCCAGATCTGTCCTCGATTTGAACCTTGACTTCCCGTGCTTTCTCAAGATCATGAGTCAGCTGGGAAACATGGGCTTCAAGTTTATTCCGAGTCTCCACGGAGGAATGGAGATGACTCGTAAGACTAGCCACTTGTTTAATCAATTCCCCTCTCTCTTTCTCTAAAATACTCTCTCTCTCTTTAAACAGAATCTCTTTCTCGACACAGGCAGATTCTCTCTCTCTAAGGGCGATGCAGGTGTATGACTCTCTTTCTCTCACCTTTCTTAAATAATCCTCTAATCCGGTGATCTTAAGAACTAACGCTTTGTTACGTTTTTTAGTTTTAAAAGACTCAAAATACAACTCAGCGTAGGCGCGTTGAATATCACTCTCGCTCTCACTTGAGTCATCCTCCCCCTCACTCTCATCGATCTCACTGTCGAGGTGTCCCTGTGAAGCATCATCCTCAACGTCGTGAGGAGAACTAGGAGTGATCACTTGGCTGGCCATGAATGCGGTGAAGTTACACTCATGCGGTGACTCATCTCCTGAATCCACCGTCTCGACCTCACTGTCGTCACTAAGGGTAGCATTAAGGACATCTTTCCCTTTCTCTCTATTCAGATGATTGGCACACTCAAAGTCTCTATGACCCTTACCATCGCACTCAAAACATCTCTCACTTTCTTTCAGAAGAGTTTTTTTGAAATCTTTTTCATTTTTCTTTTCAAACTTATTTTTCTCAAATTTCTTTTTATCTTTAAAAATGCCATTTTTCTTAAATTTGAGAATCCTTTTGAATTTTTTTGCAAAAAGAGCCAAATCATCTAGGTTAAAATCACACTCAGAATCTGACGTGTCAGTCTCTCTCTTTCTAGACGACTCTACCCTTTTTCTAACCGACCCCTCACTCCTTCTCTCTTGGGCTTTAAGTGCAATTCCCTTATCTTTAGATTTAGCAGTTTTAGGGAACATATCAATTTCATAAGTTTGCAAATCTCCTACAAGTTCTTCTAATTTTAGCGTATTTAAATTACCCATAGAATTTAGCACAGTGACTTTAGGGATAAAACGCTTAGGCAAAGAACGAAGAATCTTTTTAACAACTCTAGCATTAGGAATATGTTCACCAATATTAAAGCTAGTATTCACAATGTCAGAAAGTCTAGCATAAAATTCATCAAAGCATTCAGATTCATGAATGGTGATAGTTTCAAATTGAGTTGTCAAATTTTTCAACTTAGACTCTTTCACAGCATTAGTTCCTTCATGGGTAAGTTGTAAAACATCCCATGCCTCTTTTGACGTGGTGCACGTCATTATGCGTTTGAACTCATCAGGTGTGACAGACCCAGAAATAACACTTAGACCCTTAGAATTAAAAGATGACCATTTAAATTCTTCCTCAGTCCAAGAAGTGTCAGGTTTCAAATTGGTCACATTATTAACAGTTACGGAGGGAGGAGTCCACCCTCGTTCAACCAAAATCCAGACACGTTCATCAATGGCTTTTAAAGCCGACTTCATTCGTGCTTTCTAATAAGCATAATTTGTCCCGTCAAAAACAGGCATTTTATTATATAACTTTTCCATTTGAACACGCACTTTTTCAAAAACCAATTTTTTTCAGAAAATTGATATCTTAGAAAAATTTTTGCGGAAAAATAGGAATACACGATAGATTAGCGTAACCTTCTCTGATACCAATTTGAGAACGTGTGTACTCGCGTTAAAATGATTAAATTATATATTAACCTCCTTTTAACCCAAACAAACCCTAAACATGCAACTAGGTGTGATTGAAACAATATGAAATCATGTAAGAGTTATTCAAACACACATAATTGAGGAAAAATCCCCCACAGGGGCAAAACCATTTATTTTCACTATAATTTGTAAGAAAACGGCTTACAATCGGATTACAATGAAAATACAAGTGACTAAGAATTACCCTCAGGTATCGGATTCTGTAGTCGCGGCTGGAAATATCCCTTTCCAGTAGGGCTAGCGGCTAGAACTATCCCTGTCCAGTAGGGCTGCAATGGAGAAGAAGAACGGTCTCCTCCACAAGGGGTTGAACAACAAAAGTGCGTTCTTGGGTTGCCAAGTGATTCACTAAGGTATGGAATTTGTGTGAATCAAAGGTATGAATCAATGGACTCAAATACCATGAAGACTTTAGAGTTTTAGAACTCAGAAGATCATGTAGAAGTCTTAAAAAAACCACTTCCCATAGTGGGACTAAATAGGAGAACTTGAGCCCTAAAATGCGGAACATGATCTGAACACGTTCTGTTTAAAATTATCCTCGTCGGATCGGTCCGGTCTCTTTAGGCGGATCGGTCCGGTGACATCGGATCGGTTCCTTTTTTGAAGGCGAATTGATCCGGTTGGCATCGGATCGGTTCGGCATTTTAGCTTCATTGGTTCGCTATGGATCCGGGGTACACTGGCATCACCTTAGCAGGCGGATCGATCCGGTCTCTTTAGGAGGATCGGTCCGGTCTCTTCCCTGATTCATTTTCTGCCTTTGATATTCGAATTCCGTTGATGAGCGTACGATTCTTGAATTTTCTCAATGGTGTAACGGCGTACGAAATATAAAATGCTAATGGAAAAAAATGTCCTTACACTAGAAATCTTCAAAGAAGTAAATATGAAGAGAATACCTAGGTTAGATGATAATTGAGCCGATACACTCGCAAGGTTGGCCTTGGTAACAAGAACAAACACAAGGAGAACCATACCAGTTGACTTTCTGCTGAAACTGACCATCGAAGAGGAAGAAGTTTCTAGAACTTGCCTGAATCTGAATATAGGAGAATCATGGATGGACCCTCTTATCAGATATATCATAGAGGGAGAGCTTCCAGAGTCTAAGTCAGAAAGGAGAAAGATTAAGTTCAGAGCTGTTGAATTCTCAATTATTGGAGATGTCCTGTATAAAAAGGGATTGTTGCTCCATCTCCTCATATGTGTTCATCCTTTAGAGGTTACACACATCTTGCACGATGTGAATGAGGGATCTTATTTAAGTCACTTAGGAGGGAGGCCGTTGGCTAAGAGATTAATCACTCATGGGTACTGGTGGCTGACCTTGGATAAAGATGCAGCTGCATATGTGAAGAAGTGTGATAAGTGTTAGGGATTCTCTACCATACCTCATTAGCCACACCAACCTCTTACTTTTATCAGCTCCCCTTGGACATTTGCAATATGGGGGATTGGCTTGGTAGGACCTTTGCCAAGAGCTGTAAACAACTATCAATTCATAATAATGGCAATTGATTATTTCTCTAAATGGGTGGAGGTTGAGCCAATGATCACAATCACTGAGCAGAAGGCCTTCCAATTCATCTGGAAGAAAATCATATATAGGTATCGTCTTCCAAACACCCTCATCTCGAACAATGGAACCCAATTCAAGAATATATCCTTAGAAAAATACTGTAAAAGAGTAAGGATCGAGTAGTTCTTCTCTTCTCCTGGACGACCCCAAGTAAACTGTCAGATCGAGGTTACAAGCCGAACAATCCTTGATGGCATAAAAAAAAGGTTGAAAGAGGCCAAAGGAAGATGGATAGAGGAAGTATATACTGTCTTATGGGCCTATAGGATGACAACAAGGACGCTAACAGGAGAAACTCCATTTATGCTAGCCTATGGCTCAGAAGATGTCATCCCAACAGAGGTAGGACTTCCCACTCATAGGGTTTAGACCTATGACCCTTAGAGGAATAGGTAAGAGAGAAGACATGATCTTGATTTGATTGAAGAAAGAAGAGAGGATGCAGAGATAAGATAGGCAGCCTATCAGCAGAGAAATGCGAGATTCCACAATAAAAGGGTGAAGTCAAGGCCCATAGCTGTGGGAGACCTAGTCCTAAAGAAGAGGTGGAAAAAAGAAAATAAGCTCCATCCTAATTGACATGGTTCTTATAGGGTAGTTGATGAGGTTGTCTACCGGTTAGAAAATATTGAAGGAGAACCTTTCTCCATCCCTTGGGATGCAAATCACTTAAAGAAGTATTACATATGATGTTGCAGTTCTTATCTTTTTATAATACATGTACCAGTTTATACAAAGGATGTTAATGAAAAGATAACAATGTTGTGCTGATACTTGTATTGTGTTATTAAACATCATTAGTTTGGTGAAAATTTGAGGTGAAACATCATAATATGATGACCCCAGACCTTAAATATCATTAAGTTGGTGAAAATATGAGGTTAAACATCATAATATGGTAAGCTTAGACCTTAAACATCATTAATTTGGTGAAAAAATATGAGGTGGAACATCATAATTTGGTGACCTCAGACCTTAAACATCATTAGTTTGGTAAAAATTTGAGGTGAAACATCATAATATGATGACCTCACACATTAAACATCATTAGTTTGGTGAAAAAAATATGAGGTGGAACATCATAATATGATGACCCCAGACCTTAAACATCATTAAGTTGGTGAAAATATGAGGTTAAACATTATAATATGGTGACCTCAGACCTTAAACATCGTTAGCTTGGTGAAAATTTGAGGTGAAACATCATAATATGGTAACCTCATACTTTAAACATCATTAGTTTGGTGAAAATATGAGGTGGAACATCATAATATAGTGACCTCGGACCTTAAACATCATTAGTTTGTTGAAAAAATATGAGGTGGAACATCATAATTTGGTGACCTCATACCTTAAACATCATTAAGTTGATGAAAAATTGAGGCGAAACATCATAATGTGGTGACCTAAAACTTTAAACATCAATAGTTTGGTGAAAGTAATTGGGCGCCCATACACCCAATTCTACGTGCACCTACCCCACAAGCAATAAAATATTATATATTATCTATATACATACATATAATTATGAAAATAACGGCGTACCACACGTTACCACAAATCCCCACTCAATCCTATATCTGAAAGTCATCAAAATGCTAACATCCTCAAATTAAATCTCAACATCAAAACTCGATACATACGATAGCTAACATCTGCACTAAAATATCTAAAATAATTGTCGTCTTCAAAATCCATTTTAAGGATTCTCACATTAAGCCTACCAATTCTAAACCCAATGCCTACGACGTCCTTAGCACAAAGCTTCATATCTCCAAGAAACACATCTAACATGTATACTGGACCGTCTACATTAAGGAGTACGAATCAACAAACGATATCAAAGATCGGTAACGCGGAAGCTAAACGGACTCATAACCTACGAGACCTAAAACCATGATCTGATACCATCTGTCACACCTCGCAAAATCCGACAGATGGGGTAGCCAACCACCTCCACCGAACTATGCCGGGCGTGAACTAAATAAATACCATTCTTAGCATGAGACAGATATGAGACATAAATAATCAGTCCATAAGATAAATAATTGAATCAATCTCAAATGATCGTAAACCACTAAGCGATAAAATATCCATCACATGCTAACTCCGAATAAATCCAATCTCCAAAAAATGATTAAATAAAACTAGAATAATAAAGATCTGAATAATCCAACATAAATCCTTTAAATAACTTTGGAACCGAATGGCCCAATAAAACTCCAATGAAGTCTCATAATTAAATACGACTGTAAAAGAAAGTCTAACTAAACTATGCCATAAAATATGTAACTCCAGCTTCACCTCCAAATGATAACTACGATAAACTTATGCATCTTCTCCAATTTTAATCCTGAAAAAGATTAGTTAACGCATGGGTCAAAGCCAAAGTCTCGAGCAATAATAGACACTACTCCCCTCAAATAGGATCCTTGAATACACTTCTCCAATTTTAATCCTGAAAAAGATTAGTCAACGCATGGGTCAGAGCCAAAGCCTCGAGCAAGAATGCACACTACTCCCCTCAAATAGGATCCTTGAATCCAGACAGTAGCATTATACGCAATAAATATCACAATAGAATATTTCAAATTAAACAGGATGATTAAACGGGATTAATATAAATGACTAACTACCCGTAAGAATCCCCATTTAAAAGGCACACCAATATGATTTTAAAATTCCCAAGTCCCACGATGTTAATTTATTAAATTAACCAATATTTTATTATTGTTCTCACCTTTTATTAAAGTGTCACACTTCCTCTTGTCAATCTCCCTCTAACCCGTTTAAACTGTCGGTCCTGACACATGACAAGGTTCCACACACGACACGACATAAATCTCCCTCTGATCCGTTTAAACTGTCGGCCCGACACATTATGTCGCCACAAATTTTAATACCCTTTTTTTATCTTAGGTATTAATTCTCAATTTCTTAATTTATAATCACCCCACCCTTTCAATCGACGTGAGATCCTCAAAATACCCCTTAGTCCCATAACTAAGGGTCCCCAAGTTATCAATACGTGCTACCCTATGTTTATGATAAATTTCTAACTTAAATCTCGACATAGTCTCATGCCTAGACTAGCGTAACGACGATAAAGTACCGAAAATCAGCACACCACCGAGATGATAAAAAATGATAATCTACCATCACTAGTCCCATATCTAGAAGACGTAAATCATTAAAAGGCCTACCCGCTAGTCCCATACCTAGAAGGCATCCTAAAGTATAGGGAGAGTAAAATTACCCAACAACCCGTCGTCACAAATGCAATATAATAATACCAAAAAGTCACACAAACAAGCATAATTAATCAACGCAT
Organism: Sambucus nigra; assembly: GCA_949130495.1. Lineage (NCBI taxonomy): Eukaryota > Viridiplantae > Streptophyta > Magnoliopsida > Dipsacales > Adoxaceae > Sambucus > Sambucus nigra. The sequence goes on from OX422216.1 coordinate 553,732,843, forward strand.
AAAACTACGCATGATAGTCCAATTTAATTTAATCATAATTTAATTATCACCTCGTCATAAACCTCCAATAAGTGTCATTTAATTATTTAAATTAAATATACCGTTATTTCATCTTTTAAAACATCAAACTTATAATTTCATTATTTCAACACAAATTACATGAGTTATACGCCCCCAAATCGATTTATTTTAAAACTAAGGTTTTTCTACATGCGACCTACACCAAATAAATCCAAAATCACTCACGAAACCTACGTACCCAAAGCGTTATTAATATTATTCAGATTAAAATATTTTTATAAAAACAGTCCCATAGATAGTGTCCACTTTTTCTAATTAAGTTACTAATTATTTTTAAGAAAACATGTAATTAAGTGTTTAGGCGATACTTAAAATGCATGATACTAAAGGAAAAGAATAGAGTATCCATCCCTGAATAAAATTTAGTTTAGAAATCTGATCTTGAATGTGTATTCCTCTAAAAAAATTGACAAAGATTCGTTCTTGATGCGTCTTGAGAAAATCCGATTAATCTATACAAAACTTGAGTTGAAAGTTATATAGAATGGGGATAGGGTTTTGAGTTGAAGAAGATGATGAAGATGACAGGTTTCTGATCTTTGAGAAGGCTAAAAAGTGTTTTAAAAGATCTAAACTCGTCACTTTATGTTTATATACCAAAATGAATTAGAGTCCTAATCAAATATAAATACTCGAAAAAATAATTACGGACGATCGGACCGTCAAAATTGCTTGAGATTTTAGCATGTTGTAGCGAACGGAGAGACAGGCCTGCTGTGAAAAATTCATCTTGATCGGACAGCCAGATTTTTAAAAATATTATTTTTACTAGAGAGTTTTACGTTTTGAGGACTCTTAGAGAGTTTTATATTTTGAGGACTCTTCTAAATAATAAAAAATTAATTATAACTCTATTTTAATTCCGATTCCAATTCCGTTTGAAAATTTATTTTTCAAATATAAAAATCAACATTTTAAATTATAAAATTTATAAAATCCAAAAATTTCATTTTTCTCCGATTTTCAAAATTAATTTAAAAATTCCCATTTAAAAAATTCGGGATGTTACATAAACATCATAATATGGTGACCTCAGACCATAAACATCATTAAGTAGGTAAAAATTGATGAGGTGAAACATCATAATATGGTGACCTCAGACCTTTAACATCATTAATTTGGTGAATGTTTTAGAGGTAAGACATTCAAGCATAACATCGTATGAAGCAATAGAATCTAAAGAAGATTGGACTAATGATTATCATTAAAAAGATTCAGAGTTACCAGTCAAAAGCATCAAGAGGCCATCATAAGTTCACAAAAATAAAAGATAAAGACAAGGGAAATTAAAATTACAACTTTGAAACTATTCACAAAAAAGGGCCTATGTCTCTGCAACTACAGTTGTTTCGTCACAAATGATGGTTGTCACCTCAGCGCCATCATCATGATGGGTAGAATCTTTAGTCTCAGTGACCTCTAGGGCAGAAGTTTCAGCTAGAGCAGCGTCGACCTCATCAACTTCCTGCAAGGCTGAGCAAAAAGAGGATCTCCAAAGCCGAGACCCACAAAGTTTGAAGCAGTAAAGCTCCCTCTTTTTCCTTATTGGCTGCCCATTTACCAGTTTCTTTGATATCCTTCTCTAGGTATTCAAAACCAAAGCTGATAAACTCATCTGAGACCTTGTAGTCTTACATGGTCTTCTCAGCAGCGTCTTCAACTATCGCCCTGACTGCAACATATACCTTAGACTCAAGGGAATCGTCCTTGGCCTTTAGAGCGACATCATGGTCCTTCCTAAGCTTGGATATGTCATTGTCCTTTGGATGGACAAAACCCCTCAGCTTTCAACCTTTGCAATCAAAGAGGCTTGAACCTTTTCATCTTCCAGACCCTTCTCTATAAGGGGAATCCTCTTCAGAGTCTAATCAATGAAGTGATAGAAGGACAAGACACCCTATAGAAGAAAAATAAATATAAGCAAATCTGAGTTGTAAAAAGTCGAGGTTACACTTCCTATAAAATGTGAGCATAAATTGGTACCTGAATTGACTTATGGAGGGTAAACTCGGCCAATAACGGGACATACAGTGAGTGTAAACACTGCTTGTACTCTTCAATCATTATTGTGCCGATAGCATCGTCAGCCTTCAGACTCTGGCCAATAAAGCTATTGCTGATTTTAAGCAGAGCTAGACGAGAAGCTAAATCATCGTCTGTAGAGATGGGGATAGCACGATCTCGATCCTGAGCCTTACTCTGCATCGTATGCTTTGGGTTTTCCGTGGGCTTCCTCTTTTTACTAGCATCAACCTTGGAGATACCGATGTTCTTCTTACAGATAGGTGTTGTAAGGACACGGATTTCCAATTGAGTCCTTTGTAGTTTTGTCTTAATTCCGGATAAAAAACATTTAAGTCATAGGATAAAGTTCAAATTTATCCATTCATGCCTATGACGTGTTTGTTGAAGACGAAGCGGCCAAGATATTAAAGTTTCATCAAATGCTGAGTTTACTGTGCCTCGTTTCTACGTCAACAACATTAGTTCCATTGATCCTAAGGTATGAATGCATTTTGAATATATATATATATATATATATATATATATATATATATAGAGAGAGAGAGAGAGAGAGAGAGAGAGAGAGAGAGAGAGAGAAACTTGGAACATTTTGTATTGGGTGTATTTTGTTTTTAAACTGTTGATTATTTTCAGAAAGCTTTTATTAAAACTTTAAAATAAAGTTTCTGGGCTACAACTTATTTTTTTCAGCTTTCTGGAAGTTCGTTCGAATTGTCGGTCGAACGAGGTTTGCCAACGACTTCCGCAAAAGGCCACTGGAATGTCATTCGAAGTATCGTTCGAATGAGAATGATGGTTTGAACTAGATGTCCAACGAGATTTCTAACGAGTTCACACTGGAACTTCGTTAGAAGGCTCATTCGAACGAGTTTTGGCGAGAATAGTTATATGGCAGTTTTGAGCAGGTTTTTCCCACTTTCTCACTTCTTTTCCCACTAACTTTTCACCAGAATATCTAAGTGCGAAAATAAACTTTTTCTAATTAACTTTTTCACATTTTTCCAACTCCCAAAGAGAGTTTGAGAGCTTCAATTTACATAAAAAAAAGTTCATATTTTGAGTGTCTAATTTTTCAAGAAAAAATCATTTAACACTCTAGTTTACACCCATATTGTTTATTCCAAGTTTCAATATATAAATCATTGCTTGGAGTGTTTGGCACTGGGTATTACTCTACCGTTTGTAGAGTTCATTTTGGTTTGCTTCTACATCCGCAAAGAAGAAGAAGTTTGCGTTGATTTACCCACTTGGAGAAAGGCTCCTAGTTTGGGTGGCGGTGACCATAAAAAGTCCGATCGGTGGATTCTGAGACCGCGGTAGAGCTTCGTGGTTATTCGCTAGGCGGAGGTGTATACAAGAAGGATCTTCGGGGCTTGAGAGGGATCGAGTCGAGTGTTGTAAGTCTTACTGTCTTGTATTTGTAAAACCATACTTAGTGGATTTGAGGCTAGGGCCGTCCAAGGTTTTTTCCCGTTGCGGGTTTTTCCTCGTACATCGTAGCGTAGTGATTTATTGTTTATTTTATCTTTCACAAAACTCACCTAGAACACATGCTTAGGTAAAAAGATAGAATTTGGTTTAATCACTACAACTTAATTAAATTGCTGCAAATTTAATTTCGGTAATGTTTATGTTAATTTAATTCAAGTCGTTGCTTAATTTGTTAAAATTGGTTTGGCCTAATTTGGTAATATTGAAAATATGACTTAGGCAAATTTCTAGGACTTGAATTGAATTAATTTGGTTTAAGTGAAATTTAAATTTTGTGTGTGATTAATCTTATTTCACTTGGTTTAATTTTAATTTGAAAAGAACTTAAAATTTATTATTTGTATAATTAAACCATCATCTCGCTTCCGCATATCTCCAAAAGTAAATTACTTTGTGGAGTAAGATTTTAAAAATTGGCTACTTTCGCACTTTTCAAATTGGTATCAGAGCCAAAACGATAAATTATTTCGTTAAAGATCCTTTAAAATATTTTTGGCTAAAATGAAATTTTCCCCATTCTCAAATTTTCTATTTTTGATGGTTCTAATTATGCGTACTGGAAAGCTCGTATGAAATCGGCACTTAAATCTATCGACGAGAAGGTTTGGTTATCTGTAGTTAATCGGTGGTCTCCACCAACTCATTTCGTAGATAATGAACGTGTTCCCAAACCAGCTGATAAATGGAGTGAGAATGAGTTGAAACTTTCAAATTTTAATTCCCGAGGTTTAAACGCCTTGTTTAGCGCTGTCACACCGGATGAATTCCAACGCATTATGACGTGTGAGACCTCTAAATAAGCTTGGGATATTTTACAACTCACTCGTGAAGGTACAAGTGTCGTAAAAGCTTCAAAACTCCAAAACCTCACCACTCAATTTGAAACTATCAAAATGAAGGACAAATAAACTTTTGATGAATTTTATGCTAGACTTTTCGATATTGGTAATTCATCTTTTAACTTGGGAGAGAAAATACCCGAAAACCGAGTAGTAAAGAAAATTTAAGGTCCCTACTCGATAGATTGATTCCAAAAGTGACCGTTTTAAATTCTTTACCAACTTTAGCCTATACGAAATTAGAAGAGCTCGTAGGTGATTTACAAACCAATGAACTGGACATGTTTCCCTCTAAAACTGAAAAGAAAATAGAAAAGGGCGTTGCTTTAAAAGCGAAAAAGAGGATAGACAAGCAGTTGAGAGTGAAAGTGATAGTTACTCGAAAAATAAGGCTATGTTTGCTACAAAGTTTCAAAATTTTCTTAAATTTAACAAAGAAAAATTTAAAGATGATTTTAATAAATTTGAAAAATCTACGCATGACAAAGCCGAGAAGATCCCTAAAACTATTAATGAAAGCTTAAATATGGACGAGTCAAATAGTTGTTTTGGTTGTGAAGGGTATGGCCATAGGGCAAAAGAGCGTCCCACTCAACTAAGGAGAGAGGGTAAACAACCAATTTCTTTTAATGCGACCCTTAGTGATAGTGATTATGAAGAGGGACCCGACTCCCCCCACTAAGCCCAACTTTGTGGCTTTTATGGCTAGTCATGTGAGTGATAGTGAGCATTTTTCTATTGATGAAACTTTAACACATGCCACTTCCAAGGTCATAGTTTATGATTCCCTTATTTTGTATGGTAGTGAGAGTGATGAAGAAAGAGAGAGTGAAAATGAAGAAGAGGTTGATGTGAGTGAACTTCAAAATACTTTTCAAGAATTATATAAAGAGTCTAGTAAATTAAAAAGAGCTAATTTGAAGTTAGAAGCAAGTTTAAGAGAGCGTGTCAAGGTCGTTTATGATAGTGTGTTGGTTGAAGACCTTAGGACACGTGAGAGGACTCTTCGAGAGAAGCTTGAATATGTAGAAGGCGAGTGAGATAGCCTTATAGGTTTAATGGAATCCTTGAAATAGGAGCTTCTTGAGTTTGGAGAGAGAAATGTTTTATTAGAGTCGAATATTTTAGAATTAAAAAATAAATTAAAAGACTCTAGAAAAGTCAAATTTGATTTGGAGTATAGGTCCAAAAAACTAGATAAAATCTTAGGCACGGTCCAAATAAAATATGACACTTGTGGCTTAGGCTTCGTTACTTGTAATGAATCTACTCATAAAGGCAAAAACAATGTTTTAAGAGAATCACCTAGGAAAATCATTAGAGATCAATCCTTAGGTCCCAATTTTCGACATGTTTTTACTTGTGCACATTGTGGTCGAAAAGGTCATCTTAGGAAATTTTATTTTGATCTTAAAAAAGGTCCTAAAAAATTCAACCGTAAGGAAACTAAGGTAGTCAAGATTCCTACACCCCGAGATAGTCATTCGTCATTAGTTTGGGTTAGGAGATCCGACTTGGTAGATTTACAAGATAGGGTTTTTGATTCTCATTTTCTTTCACATGCTTCCTCCCTTGCAAAATCTGAAGGTTGAATGTGTTAGTTTTATTTGCATACTTTAGCTTTTGTACTATATGCTATATTATCATGCTAAATGTATGCTTGTTTAATCATTTCCTAGTCTATGCTCCATGTTTAATCACATGCTAGAATTATGATTTTTGTTTATCTTTTGTATTATATTTCTTTCATTTTTGTTTGCATTAAATGAAAAATACAAAAAGATTTTTCTTTATCATTTGTGTTTTATATTATGAGTTATTTAAGCATAACGAAAAATACAAATGATTTTTGTTTGTCTTTTGAGTAAATGTAAGGACATTTTTGTCCATTATCAATTTGTATGTCGTACGCCGTTACACCGTTGAAGAAACTCAAGATCGCATCTACATCAACGGATCCGAATATCAAAGTGTCTTCAACATCATAGCCTCTGCGAGAATGAACTTGGTAAAATTTTGTTTTTACATTCCTTAAAGTTCATATTTAGTATTGGGAAATTTTTATAAAATGTTTTTTATAAAAATAAGAAGTAAGTTTTTTAAAGCAAAATGAGGCTTTTAAAAAGTTTTTTATTTTTCTGGGAAGCCGGACCGGTCCGCCTCTATACCGGACCGATCCGCCACCGGACCGGTCCGTCCCTCAACCGGACCGATCCGCTTGCTACAGATCCAGTATACCTCGGACCGCAAGCGAACCGATGAAGCCTGGAATAAAAGAACCGATCTGGTCATCCGGACCGATCCGCCCCCAAGCCGGACCGGTCCGCCTGGGATATACTCGAGCAGTTCCGTGTGTTTTTTACCCACCATCTTATATTTCCTATATATATTACTATTCCGATGGTGTATTTTTTTTAAGTCTTTGAGAAAACGTTTTCAAGAGATAAAACACAACAAGACTTCGTTTTTTGATGTGCCAAACATCTTTTTTATTCACACCAAAAATCCCAATTACTTTTGTGAATCTTTTGGAACCCTAGAACACAAGCTTTGCTATTGTTCAACCCTTGTGGAGAAGCCGTTCTCTTCTTCATTGCTGCCCTCCTGGAAAGGGAAACTTCCAGCCGCCGACATAGGAACCGACACCTGCGGGTATTTCTGTGTCACACTGTTTCTAGCCGTTGCTTTGAAGGTTTACCGAAGACACCGTGTGTTACACTTGTGGGAGATTATCAGGTTGTATGTAAGTCAATGGTCTTGTAAATTCTTTAAAGTTCTAGAAATAAAAGGTTTTGCCCTTCGGGGATTTTTCTTTAACTTTGTGTCGCATGCTTTATATTTGATGGGTTGATTTAGATGCATGTTTAAGGGTTGATTTTATTTGGTTTAAAAGTAGACGCTAATTAAATAAGGGTTCTTGGAAACTTACGAAATTAATTTAAATCGATATTACACGCGTTCTCATTAAATATTCTTATTTTTGGTTAAATTTAAAAAAAAACTCAAAAAGATTTTATTTTTTGTTTATTTTGATTTTACACACATTTTGTGGCATATGTTTGTGTTTGAATCCTCATTTCTCTTCCATGTGACTAGAACTTTTGGTTAGAATTTCAATCCTTAAAATGTTCTTTATAATGTTTACATGGAGTAGCTTAAATTTGACTTTCTTAATGGATTCACTTTTATATGCGTTTACACACATGCATGCGCTTTTTGAACCTTAATGTCACCTGTTATATTTCAGGTTTGTGAGGTGTTCTCCTACCAATCTTGTCATCTACATGTTATGTGACTTAGGAGGACTAGTGCATGTCAAAATTCGTTACACGTGAGACTTGTGAGAAATAAAAAAATTATATATATAAATGTGCACGGGGAAGGGCTCCGAAAGGATTTATTATCCTTTACAAATAGTAAGCCACCATTTGTTTGGACCTAAAAGAAATACGTGGTACAAAGGCCTAAAAATAGAATTACGGCATTAATAAGTAAAATAATTGCCAATGCCTATTTTTGTTTGATATATTCATTCAACTATATATGCTTATTGAGGGAGATTGGATGGCATATCAACGGTTTTCACAATGTCCGTGTATCCTAGTTGTGATTTCAATGTCATGACTTTATTGGTTTGTAGAATCATCAACATGCTAGGCTTATATGAATTGTGTTTGTTTGTTCATTAGTTCACTTTATCCTTTCACATAAAGGCTAAATTCTAGTTGATAAAGTTTTACAATCAAATGCGAACTAGGTGAACACGTTTAAGTGATTGGGTTTTAATTCATTGGTATCTTGTTCACACCCTAACACGTCCATTTCCATATGACACATTTATGCTATCAGAGTGTGGAAAATCTTATGTTATTTAGTTTTATGTCACTTTAGTGCTTATATCTATATGTGTGTACTTATGCTTAGCTTGTATCTATCATGTATACATATATATGATATTTTGTTAAATCTTTGCCATGTTTAGCTAGTCCATTTATGCTTCAATTCATAATTGGTACCTTGTTTTGTTTCATAGTTTGTTTGATATCACATGCTTAGAATCTTATTTGTCAATGTGGTATCATTTGTTTTCGCATCATAGATGGTAATCATTTATATGGATTAGTTATGATTTTGTTGCCCATGTGCTTTAATGTTCTCATCACTTTATGCACAATTGCATGTTTATCTTGTTATCCCATACTATTTATCCCTATTTAGCTTGGGGGAGATAAGTTAATGTTTGATTCTTTAGCCGTTGTCTATTCCTGGACAAAAATGGGGAGAATGATAGGGGGAGAAATGGTATCTAATCCTATTGTCATCGTATCTTATTTTTGGAGATTTTACTTAGGGGGAGAGCACTATCTTCTTAGGTTGATCATAGTTGATAAAAGGGGAGAATTAATTTAAGGGGAGTCTTTATTTATATTGTATTAAATATTCTTGATATTCCCTATGCGTTTGATAGTTTGCTTAAGTGTGAAAAAATTCTTCTAAGTGGAAACTTTTATCATCGGCAAAGATATTGATCCTTGGTTTGTTTGAGTCAAGCATTGTATTTTTACTTTGGGTGGGACATTTTTTTATGTCTAGTAGAGTTTGATGGCCCTCTAGGATTTTTGTTGGTTTTTGTCCCGAAATAGCCAAAGGGGGAGATTTGTAAGGACACAGATTTCCAATTGAGTCCTTTGTAGTTTTGGCTCAATTCCGGACAAAAATTTTTGAGTTATAGGATAGAGTTAAAGTTTATTAATTCAAGCCTATGATGTGTTTGTTGGAGACGAAGCAGCCAAGATATTAAAGCTTCATCAAATGTCGAGTTTAATGTGTCTCATTTCTACGTTAACAACATTGGTTCCATAACTCCTAAGGTATGAATGCATTTCGAATATATATATATATATATATATATATATATATATATATATAGGAACTTGAAACATTTTATATTGGGTGTATTTTGTTTTTAAACTGTTGTATTTTTTCAGAAAGATTTTATTAAAACTCTAAAATAAAGTATATAAAGTTTCTGGGCTAAAACTTATTCTTTTCAGCTTTCTGGAAGTTCATTCGAATTGTCGTTTGAACAAACTTGTCATTCGAATGAGAATGTTCTTCAAACGACGTCTACCAACGAGTTCCCCAAAAGGCCACTGGAATGTCGTTCAAAGTATCGTTCAAACGAGAATGATGGTTTGAACGAGATGTCCAACGATATTTCTAACGATTTCACACTGGAACTTTGTTAGAAGGATCGTTTGAACGAGACTTCATTCGAATGAAAATCTCGTTCGAACGAGTTTTGGCGAGAATAGTTATTTGGCAGTTTTGAGAAGCTTTTTCCCACTTTTCCACTTCTTTTCCCACTAAATTTTCATCAGACTATCTAAGTGCGGAAATATACTTTTTCTAATTGATTTTTTCACATTTTCCCATCTCCAAGAGAGAGTTTGAGAGCTTCAATTTACATAAAAAAAAAGTTCATGTTTTGAGTGTCTATTTTTTCAAGAAAAAATCATTTAACACTATAGTTTACGCCCATATTGTTTATTCCAAGTTTCAATATATATATTATTTCTTCAAGTGTTTGGCACCGGGTATTACTCTACCACTTGAAGAGTTTGTTTGGGTTTGCTTCTACATCCCGCAAAAGGAAAAGAAGTTTGCGTTGATTTACCAACTTGGAGAAAGGCTCCTAGTTTGGGTGGTGGTGACCATAAAAAGTCCGATCGCTAGATTCCGAGACCGCGGTGGAGCTCTGTGGTTATTCTCTAGGCGGAGGTGTATACAAGAAGGAATGTTGGGGATTGAGAGGGATTGAATCGGGAGTTGTAAGTCTTACTATCTTGTATTTGTAAAACCTTACTTAGTGGATTTGAGGCTAGGCCCGTCCGAGGTTTTTTCCCATTGTGGGTTTTTCCTCATACATCGCGGCATAGTGATTTATTGTTTATTTTATCTTTCGCAAAACTCACCTAGAACGCATGCTTAGGTAAAAAGATAAAATTTGGTTTAATCACTACAACTTAATTAAATTGATGCAAATTTAATTTGGGTAATGTTTATGTTAATTTAATTCAAGTCATTGCTTAATTTGTTAAAATTGGTTTGGCCTAATTTGGTAATATTGAAAATATGATTTAGGCGAATTGCTAGTACTTGAATTGAATTAATTTGGTTTAAGTGAAATTTAAATTGTGTGTGTGTTTAATCTTATTTCACTTGGTTTAATTTTAATTTTAAATGAAATTAAAATTTGTTATTTGTTTTATTGAACCATCATCTCGCTTTCGCATATCTCCAAAAGGAAATTATTTTTTGTAGTAAGATTTTAAAAATTGGGGACTTTCGTACTTTTCAGATGTGGGTAAATTTTTGCCACCCTTTTTTCCGTCAACTTCACAAGACCTGGAGCAGACATTTCCTAAAGGTCGTCTGATATGCCCGTTGGACGCTTTGCAAAAGACAAGTCTTTGAGTTAGTCAGTCAGAGATATAAAACATAAAAGGTACAACTTGTATAAGAAAAAGTAAGACTTATGAAGTTCTTCCAAGGGACCACCCCTAAACTTATCTGAGATAGGTAATAGGGGGTCATCCGATGCTCGTATTTAACAAGCCGACCCTTCTCTCCCTGACTGTGGAGGTCTTCAACATTTTTATAATTGTTCTAGCTAAGTCCAGGGTCGGCTTTGGCAACAAGGGAGACCTTTCTCCACCTCAGTGGGGCCCTTGGAACTGATGTTCTAGAGTCTTCATTAGAACCAAAGTCCCATCCCACGAAAATAAAGAAATATCTAGGTTTCCAGTTATTGTTTGAAGTTTGGGTAACCAATAACATTTTCTTCTCTGATTTCCTAGATAAGAAGTGGTAATAGCTAGGGTGATTTTTGGTAAAGGAGGGTACATAACAACCAGTCAAAACCCTAACTGGAAGGTCTGAGTGGTGGACAACCCTCCAAAGGACGATGGCCCCAATCATAACCCTCCAGGCATTAGGGGATAGTTGGGAAGGGGCAAGATTTATATAGGATAGTATAGCTCTGATGGAAGGGTGGATAGGAAGTCGAAAGCCTAATTTAAACATCTTCTCACAAATGCAGATCTCTCCGTCTCGGCCATCAAAGGTCCTATCATCCCTCATAGGTTTCCTAAGGATGATCGATGAAGTTATGGAATAGAGGTGCCTAAAGGAAAAAAGGTCGTACTCACTGACGTTACTCTCATACTCGGCCACCTTAGATGTATCAACATCACTCTCCTCGCCATCATCACCGTCCCCAACAACATCGGACTGGGAAGGTGCTGAACTGACCATCTGGAAAACTCTAAGAGAATTCGGCTCTAGTGGCAGCTAACAGGGGAATGGCCTCAATGGGAGGTGGAAATGCCACACTTGTCCCTAAGATTTCAATATTAGAAGACTCGTGGGAGCTGCTAGCACCTTGGTGGAATAAGGCACAGCTTGAAACCTCGGCTTCCTCAGGAACCTCACCTTGCCTAGGAGAATAACCCATAGCCTCTTCAAAAGAGTCTACAGACATGGGGTCTGAGGAGGACGACTCAGACTCAGACATTGGTGTTGTATCCTCAGGAAACTCTGCTGGCTCAGTAGGATCGGTTGGCTCAGGGTATATAACCTTCAGGGGTGGAGGAAAGATGGGTCTGAGGGGAAAGGCCTCAGCCCTATGAGCTTCCTCCCAGGCTAGTTCTATTTGCCTAATTTTCTCAGAAGTCTTCTCTTGAAGAGATGGGAACTCTTCTACAAGTTGGTACAAGGGTCTGAGCATAAGTGAGACGACACTACACTTTCTAACTCAAACCACAAATAAGTACACAACCTAAAAAAACTCAAACTCAAGATCAAAAAGGGAAAGTTGGAAAGTTTTAAATGAAGAACTTCAAGAGCTTTCAAGAACAGGGTCACCGGAGAACGTAACCAGAGGTTCACCGGAAACCTAAAGCAGCGTTGTTTGTGGCTAAAATAACCTCGGAGCTACCTATAACTATCCAAAAACCACCTAATCACTACAAGCCTAGACTAATAACCAATGGTCAGTGGTGGAAAGCTTCACCGAAAAAGCAAAAGTTTGTCGGAAACTCAGAAATAATGACCACGTAACTAAAAATGGAAAATAGAGGTGGAAAATAATACCTGGCTAGTTACGAGATAGATAAGAAGAGGTTTTGGAGAAAATAAAACTCTGAATCACAGCAATAATGGAAGGCTTGAAAAGAGAGGAAGTTGCAGAAAGCCTAGGCAGGAGAAAATAGGGAGAAGAAAGAAAATGAGGATGGAGAAGAGGGTTTTTAAACCTACCTAATAATGGGGCACGAGTCCAATGCCCGATCATTTCCCTAGGGAAACCTAAGGGAAACAGTTAAAATCATCACACCATGGGGAGCACGCTACTCACTTTCATGAGTTACATGTGTCAGGGAACCATTGCACCCCCAAGGAACTAAAATAAGTTCATCCTCGGCCTGGCATACCCCTCAATAACCTACTCACATAGGTAACTAAGGGTGAGGGGTGATTGATATGCCCAAAGTGCACCCTCGTACTCAGAGACACTAACCTCGTACAGTCTCACAATCAAGTTGACAAGAAGCTTATGACAACCATCAGTGAGGTCATTTCTTATAAGGTCGGCCCCTCATACCCCAACCTCGGCTCTTCATCAATCGAGGTCAGTAGAGTCTCACAAGCTCAATCAACTGCCAATTTCATCATCTGCCTCAGCCGACATTACAGCTACCTCATACCTAACGTCGGCTATCCCTTCTAGACGAAGTCATCACGATTAGAGAAGACAAAGCAACACTGTTGACCTCCACCAACCTCATACATGTCTAAGTCGAGCTTACATCAGTCAAGGATACATGGCTAAGCATTTAAAAGCACATATAAGGTTTGGAACACGTGAACAAATCAGTTATAACCAAATCATTCCCCTCACGTGAGGGAATATTGAGGTCATCATTATCTACATAAGATTAGCGAGGTGTCATCCTCATACTGGTTCGATCCTCATGCACATGCTCATTGCATGCTTGGGGGGTATATTAAACCCCCCAAGGACTATATATAGAGGTCATCCTCTACCTTGTAAAAGGATCGATAATTATAACCCTAGCTAGAACTCTGTTGGTTTACACAGTAGAGAGAGAAAGATTTGAGAGATTGTATCTATGGCCATTAATGACTTCATCTAGTGATATTACTCACATACTCACAGTAGACTTAGTCCAGATTGGCTAAACCACTTATATAATAGTGTTCATCCTCTTCTCCTAACCTCTCTCTACTAGATAGGTATTTACTCTTGCGCTGTCATTATTATTGTTAGTTTGAGCTTATCAACACATACTTTTTTGCACGTGGAACATATGAAGAAGGCAATGGTTTACAACATGAAGATTGTTTATATGATGTTGACATTCAGGATTATATTTTTTATGTGTTACAGCCGTGCAGGCTTTCATAGTTTTATGTCCGTGTGGACTTTTATTGTTTTATTGTTAAATTTTATGGTCATTCGAACTTTATAATTAGCAGGTTTTATATTAACAGGGTTTGGAATGTCCAGAAAATAGGGGTAATTGTGCCCATTGTTTTTTGTCTGTGAATTTTTAAGACTTATAATATATTTAAGCTTGTATGTATATTAGTTTATTAAAAATGTTCCCGATTAGAAATTTGTACTTTTTTTATTGTTTTGCCAATAATAAATATTTGAAACATCTCGTGCGTGTCCAAAGTTACACGTAGCAACCGATCGCGCAGTCAGGGGACCCCCAATTTATGGATTGGACCCAAAAAAATCTATATATTTTTTAATATATTTAAATATGGTCATGGGCTTTGTCCATGACTATTTTTATTTTTTTCGTCACGCTTAAAAATGGTTGAGGTCAAAGTCCATGACCCCCAATCGTGATGAAAAATGGTCACGGACTTTGGCCGCGACCATTTTTTCCCTTTTTTTTCGTCGCAGTGTGAGTCACGGACTATGTCCGCGATCATTTTTCTTCACGGATAGGGGTCACAGGATTTTGCCCCAACTATTTTTTTCCTTTCTTTTTTCATCGTGGTGTGGTTCATGGACTTTGGCCGCGACCATTTTTTGTCACGGTTAGGGGTCACGGACTTTGGCCGTAACCATTTTTTCCCGTCGCTATGTGGGTCACGGAGTAAGTCCGCGACCATCTGCAGTGACACTCTCGGAGCCGTAATCCAAGATTGGTAATGAAATTGGGATGTGACCCACGAAATTTGTCGCGCCCGAAATGGTCACGGCCCAAGTCCGCAACCCACAGTCTTAGTCAAGGATTTTGGCCATGACCATTCGCCAATTTTGGTGTAGTAAAATCTGTCAATATTTATACCAAAAGAGGTGTATACCGAGGTGAAGAAGATGGAGTGCTTCATTAAGGTGTTCTCTTGGTCTATTAAGAAGATAGTGTTGGGGAATTCGGCGTACATTATTTACACCCAGGTGGTGTACGCCGCACTGTTGTTGTGGCAAGAGAAAGTGAACTACCAAAAGAAGTAGGTAAAGAGACATGAGACGAATGGTCAAGGAAGGGAGGACAAGGGTCAAAATGACTAGTCCTGGAAGAGACAGAGAGGAGATCAGGATTAACAGGGCCCTCAGGGGTAGGGACAAGGACAACATGGTGAGAAAACTCTGGGTAGGAATCTTGGATCTTTTAGGGGTGCATTTTTTATTTGTGGAGAAAAAGGGCATCGAGCTTCTAGGTGTCCCAAAAGGGAGGTCTAACAGGTCCAAGGAGCATAAGGCTAGTGGGGCCAAGGTCTTCCAGCACCAACAGCACCAGGTGCATAGGGAGTGCCAACAGCACCAGTAGTGGGTAGGTGTTACTTGCTTCCAACTCGAGAGCCTCCGGCAGGACACACATAGTAGGAGTGAAGACATGACTAATGGGGTATCATGGTACGTACTATTTTCATATATACATTTATTTATATGTTTTATACATATCGTATTTTGTTCGCGGGATAGGTGCATGTAGGATTGTGTGTATAGGTGCCCAATTGAGATATTCTACGGGTAGGCATATGCGAGCCTTATTTTATTCTGCACAATTACAATTCGTCGAATTTCGAGGATGAAATTCTAGTGCTAGTGGGGAAGTATGTAACACCCTGTAGAATTGGACCACTTAATTTAAATTTTCCGAAATAAAAAGTTGTGGTAATTTTTTTATTGTTCAAAATATTTTTCGTATTAAAAAATATTGGTTTGATTTTTAGAAAGTGAGAATTTTAATCGGAATTAAAATCGGACTTAATTTGGAGACTTTAACTTTTTTTAAGCCCTGGAAAAATTGGTTAGCTCAGGACCGGCAAACCGGTTCAAATAGACTGGCAAACCGATTCACCCAGGACGACAGCACATAATTGTTTATTTAAGTTGTTTTGTGGGATTAAAAATCTTTCTTGACCAAATAAAAAGGGGACGATTTTAAGGTTCTTAAAACACTTTTTTAATGTTCTCTAAAGTCAGTAGCCTTCCACAAAATATATCATCTCTTTTCCTCAAAATCTAAACCCATTTTAAACAACCTTTAGCACAAAATTTGTAAGTTCAAACCGAATTTTCTCAAGATCATTCAAAAACTTATTTTTTTCATCTTCTCGAGAGCAACGTGACCATCAATTCAAAATTCTCACACATTTTTTCTAAGGCATGAATACTTATATTCTTTCTCTTTAGCAAGGTTCTAAAAAACGCGGGGCGTGATCGAAGCGTGGATGCCAAGCCTTAAGCCTTAGAAGCCTAGGCGGGCCTTGGCGTAAAAAGGCGTGTAAAGGCGTTTAGGTCTTTTTAATATATTTTAATATTTTTTAACCATAACAAGGCTATTAAAATACTAAAATTGTACATATCATAAAAATATGTCTGAATATTTGCAAATAAAAATACTATTTGATTATTTTGGATGAGATAATGGTCCGGTTTGTAAAAAAATCTATAAAAGGCGATATCGTTTCACTAAAGCATTATTGTTTTTAGAGAAAAAGTACGCCTTAAGAGTTTTACCAAGAATAAGGCGTCAAAATCTTAAGGCGGGGCGTTTCTCCCAAGCCTCAAGCCTAGGCGTGCTTAGGCGGAGCCTATGCGGGCTTTTTAGAACAATGCTCTTTGGTATTATGCATTTTAAATATCGACTAAACATTAATTTGCATGATTTTCTAAAAATAAACTAGAAACCTTAATTAGGAAGAGTTAAATCTATGTTGGGACGGTTTGTATGAAAAATCTCAATATGAATTAAGACTTATAACCCTTGTGTGCTTAGGGAAGAGGTTGAATTTTCGTTAATATATATGTATATTTGCATTTAGAAAATCATAGTAGACTTGTTAATTGAAAGTGACTTCTGAAATCACATAAAATTATGTAAGCATGATAGAAGAGAAATTATTGATGTGTGCACCATTAGCTTGTATAATGATGAAATTATATTAATTGCAAAATAAGTTGTTTAATTATGAAAATTGATTGAAGGGATGAAATCATATTTATATGTGATCTTATGAGAAATTTGTAGAATTGTTGATAAAATATCACATGCGAGTTATTAATTTAAGTATATCTGACACCGCGGGAATGACGGGATTTTTGGGTAGTTATGCTCTCACCTTAATTTTAGGAGTCCTTGCTAGGTATGGTACTACTAAGTATGTCTTAGTGGTGGTTAAAACTTTCTAGGTGTGGGAGTAGTTAGTACATATTTCTATAAATGAGATATTTCGAGGTGGGGATGATTTGTTTGTCGTTCTATTGATTCGATAGTCTTGGCATGAGACTAAGAAAAAAATTAATGGTAGAGATTCATTCTATATGATAGGGTAGGACGCACTTGTGTTTTTTAAACCCCTAGGTATAGGACTAGGGGTAGGATTGATGATTTATATTCTATAATAGGGTATGGATAATATAAAATAATGAGAAATTAAGAATTAATGCATAAGATAAGAAACGGGTATTAAAATAGGTAGGCGTCGCTAATAAGTGCAGGATTGACAGAGTACGGGTTGGCTGACTATTTCAATGTGGGTGTGTGTTGGTGTCATCAATAAGTGCAGGACTGACGAAATACGGACTGGCTGGCTATTATGATGTGTTGTGCATGTAGCTTCATCAATAAGTGCAGGGCTCACGAAATTGGGTCGGCTGGCTATGGCGAGCGAAATTATGTGTGGTGAAAAGCTTAAGGCGACCCGAAATAGTGAAGTTCTAATAGGAACAGGTGTCGCGATAATCATAATTTTATTAATTAAATTAAATGTGATAAATCGATTAACATAATTAAACGACAGGAAAATAATAATTGGACTTATAGAATGGTGAACGGTCATGTGGAAAATTAGTGACATTTTATCTTACTCGCATCATTAATATATATCCTGTTTATTTAAAATACTCTATTGTGATTTTTATCATGTATAATTGTGTTGTCTGAATTCACGAACCCTAATTGGGGAGAGTGGGTAGTATTAATGCGGTGGGCTCTGCCCTATTTTGTTGACTAACATTTCAAGTATAGCACTGGAGCAGCTGCATAGGAGTGATTGGAGATGTAAGGTATATTTTACAAGTCCTATTTACATTAGAGTATGCCGTATACCACTACAACTGTCAAAGAACTCTTCAAGATTGTTCAAGCCTCAAAACGGATCCGAATATCAAAGTTCTTCATCAAAGAAGCCTCCACGAGATTAATTTTGGTAAGGTTGTGTTCAAATACCTTAGCATTTCACTTAGAGTATTGGGATATTTTTCACAAAATATTTTCTAAGTGTTGGAGGGGAGTTTTTAATTTTTTTTGTCAAAAATACAATTTTCGGAGTTTTAGAGGTGGTGCATTTACCGAGAAAAAGAAAAATATTTAATTTTACCATCGTTCAAACAACAGCCTATGTCGTTCAAACGACATGGCTTATCGCGCGATGTATCAAACGACGTTGGATCTCGTTCGAATGACATTTAATCTCATTTAAACGAGCCGCCGCCTTAAGTCTTTAATAAATAGGACTCTCCAACTCCGTTTTTCACGAGAAGACCTATGCAAAAATATTTTACATTTTTTGCAAACAACAGTATCAATTTGTCTTCTCAATTTGAGCTTTAATCCTTTGTTTTTACAATTCACAAAACATCCCAATCCTTTAGTGAATTGTTTTGGAACCCAAAATACGATCTTGTTAATATTGCCCTTATAGAGAGGGTAAATCTACATCATATGACTGCGTGTCATTGAGGATCTTGTTGCGTGAAGATTATTTTCTAATTTGTACTGAGGTTCATAGGGAGTGATGCGGTATTCCTGGGCTGAAAATAGGTTCGCGGTTCTTGTGGTATAGCTGCATATGAATCATTATTGACGACACTGAGCGACACCTGCGAGTATTTGTGTGTCAAAATCTATTTCATTGTAATCGTGTAAGTTGCGATTTACAATTATAGTGAAATAAAAGGTTTTTCCCTTCGGGAATTTTTCTTGAAATTGATTTCCTTTCCATGCTTATTGATTTTATGTTATCAAATCACCTAGATGCATTTGTTAGGGTTTAACTAATTTCAGGATATATTTTTGCAGATGCATTTGGAGATTTATTTAAGAAAGTTTAGTAGTTTAGGATTGCTTTCTATTCTGTCACTTATATTATGAGACTTTTATTTATGGATTTGGTGGATCAATCGGTTCCATATTTGTTTATGAATTTAGTGAATTATTTATATTTGGATTGTTTCATTTTGGTTTATTTATATATTTGGAGTTGTATTTTTGGAGATAGCATGGTGATGAATTTTTAATATTGCATAAATGTTTGTATTGATGGGCTTAAATTTGAATATTATCTTGTGGAAAATTTTTTATGTCTCATATGTATGTCACTTGCTAAGAATCATAACTTATTTAGTGATGCACATCGTAGTTTGGCGACGACGGCTGGCCACCACGTTTTTCGAAATGCGCAGGGTGTTACAAGGGACGACTAAAAATGAAAAGTAATCAAGAAATAAACTGGGGGGAGGGGGTGGATTAATAAAAAAAAATATTTACACTATAATTTATTCTTATGGATTAATATGAATGATCTAGCCTATTAATTGAGTTCATTGCTAATTGTTCAAACAATATATGTTAATTGGGACAATTATGTATTTGTGTTAAATTAAAAAATATATTGGATTAATAGAAGTGGACTTATATAATTACCCTAGGGATAATTGTGTCCTTTTATAATTGCTGGATGGAAAAGTCTAGGTCTAACTAAGAGGTGAATAAATGGTCATTAATTGTCAAAAGTTAATTTAATAAAATTATTTTAAGAATAATTAAAATAAAATAAAAACAAAGTTAAAGATCAAAGGGGCCATGACTGCGGGTTTTATGCCCTCATCCATGGGTTCTAGGGTCATGACTGTGGGTGAGTTGGGTTGCTGATAGCTCGCGGACGGAGTGGGGGTCTTACTATTAAGATTCTCTATAAACTCATTTTAGAACGAAAATACACCATTTTCGCCAATATTTTATGCACCATCACACCATTTTCTCTCTAAACAAACCCTAGAGTTTGTTGTTACTTTCTCTGCATTTAATCACTTTTCCAACACTATAAAACCTAAAATTTTCTTATATAATTCCAAAGATCAAATTTAAGAATTTTGAAGAAATTCAAAAGTAATAATGTTGGAAGTGCTCGTAGGATCCATACCAAAGGAACATTTTTCTAAGAAGTATCCTACACTTTCTATCTATATTCATTTTAAGGTGCCTTAAATATCTACTCATCTCATTTTGTAAAGAAAATATTAAATCTCTCCTAAACTAAATAAAACACTTAAAAATTCAAGTAGAGATAATTAGGTTGTTAAACATATGTTATTAAGTGATTAATTAAGATAAACTTCAAGCATAAGGATTTATTTAATTTAATTCATATGAAATTGATAAGGAACAATATTTCTAAAATAATTACATGATTTATTTTATGTTGATATAAGTTTTTATGGGAAATTTTAATATTTTTATTAATGCAGAAATAAGGTACATTTCATGATAAAAAGATATGTATATTGTATCATTTGTAATAAACTTGCTTCTCCTTTAACTTAAATGATAATGTAATATTATCACGTGGATGTAAGTAAAATTGAGAATGCAAATACATGTAAATTTTGTCACATTCCATTAATTTTAAATTTTGTTGGTATGTTTTGTGAGATTTTTAATTTGCATGTTATCCGTTGAAATTTCACATTATTATATTGATTAAGCATCATTTTCCCCCAGTATGTTTGAGTAGTTTAGGATGTGAGGCCCAAATCTTATATAATAATAATAATAATAATGAAAGTGATATAAAGTCATGTAGTTCCAAATTTCTCTCGTATTACATTAATATCGATATATAATGGAGTTAATGGGTACTAGTATCGTGATAAGGGTTGTTAAATTGTGAAAGGCTTAAAATAAATTGCAACAACAAAGTTTCGGGACTTTCAAATGTTGTATAATGTCTAATTCCATGATATTTGGATTTCATAAAGATATGTGATGTAATTTGAAATGGTAAAATTCTTAGAAGGGAAAAATTAATATTTTTATGTTTGTCGATAATGGACATTCTAATTGTCGATGCATGACCTTGTATGATGGGTCATGATTATATATTTGGTATGGTTGGAGTATCCATGGTGCGTGTATGGTGGAGGTTGGATATATTGTGATGATGTGATTTGGGTGTATATAGTGGATGTCGAATTAGTTGTGATGATGTGATTGGGGTGTATGTTGGAGATTGGATATTGTTTTAGTTTTGTGCTAGTGAATGGCAAACCTTATGATTGTGATGGATAATTGTTTATGATCCATGCTAAATATAACGGGCTTAATTTATGAGAATTTTTTTATGTATGTGTGTTGTTGCACTAGCGACCTCAAGGGAGATTGAGGGGACACGATCATGGGATTTTTTTTTTAAATATTAATTAATTTTTGGAAATATAATGGTTAACTAATGAATAGTGAGAAATGTTTATATGACGTAGGTTGTGTACTGTAACAATTGTGAGTTTACCCTTTACATATTAAATTTTTTTGGGTTATGTAGTTTTCTTAGCTCGGGGGGGGGGGGGGGGGGGGGGGGGAGGGTGACACATCGTTGTGGAACTCATTTTCAACTTCTCGTGATCATATGTTTTAGCATTCCTATTTGATCACTGAGTCCTTCTCCTAGTTTCATTACCAAGTCCTTTTTAACATTCCTTTTTTTAGAATTCCTAACCCATCATGCCTGCAACTATATATCTAGTTTATTTTTCTTTCCTTATGAGAGATGCAAGGTTTATTTACTTTATGTTAGTTAGATCATATACTCAGATTTATTTTTATGGATCGAGAGAGTGATGTTTTGTTATGTCTTTTGATGATGGAGGTTGATCCTTATTTTATATTTTTGTCATTTTTATTTAGATAGCTTATGGTTTATTTGTTATAAGTTTGTGGTGATTCACTCTTTATTAGTTATCATTTGGATTTCTATTACTGCAGTTTATTTTTCTTATCTTTATCTGTTGTTTTCTTTCATGCTAAGAATGGTTAACTGTGAAGGCAATTTGTATAATTTAATATTTAAACTTTATAAACATAAATATTAAATTATATGGGCTGTCAAAACTACACTCTCTATCAAAACCGTGCTTATTATTTAATGGAATAATTACTTGTTAAATAAAGTTATAGAAGATGATTTTTTTAGTTTAATCAATGTTTACTTCCATTAACATTATGTATATATTTAAACAAAGTTAAAGAATAAGAATGAATATATAGATTATAAATTAATTTTTCCCCACCATGGACTTCTTAGAAAAATGGTTTCATACAAAAAGAAAATTTTGAAAGGTTGAAACTCATTTGGCCAATCAATCAAACACCTAAAGTGAGATCCCTTAAATATTTATAAAAGCCTAAAAATGTATTTAATGATATGAATAAAATTAACCCAAATACTTTAAGTATAAAAGATACATGATATTATCTATTAAGGTTCCAAGGTGAAATTTTAATACACATTAATCCCATCAAAACCTCCGTAAAATCATAACATAACAAAAAAACCAAGTAATCCCTAGTGAGTTAAACAATATCAACTTAATCTAACTAACCAAAAATCATATTAAATTTAATAAAAAAATGTAAATGAGAGAAAGAAATAGAGAAAACTATAAAGTAATTACTCTTATTGAAATCAAAACTAAGTTGCAAAGACGGAAATTAGGCTAAAACTAAAAAAATAATAATGGAAGAGAGATAGAAAGAAAGACAATACCCATTTATTTAATGAAAACATGGGGGGGGGGGGGAGGGGGGAGGGAGAGAGAGAATCTCCAATTAAGTAAAGAGGAGAAAAACCTCCTAAACTAACCTAAAATAAAGTATCCCCCTAAACTAACAAAAAAACTGACTATATATACCAAAAAAAAGAACCCAAAGAAAAACTGCCTTTGTGTGAATGAAAAGTAATCCCCGATTGATACCCAAAGGAGGGTTGACTGATTGCATAAGGGTTGATTTGTTCATCAACATCTACAGTTGATCTATTTTTTTTCGTTTCGTTGAGTAAATGAGCACTAAATCTTCATAAAGTCTCGGAATGATGCACGTTTTTAAAATGCACAAAGATAATTAACTAAAACATTTGGTATTTATAAACCTTCAATATTAAGAAATTTGAAAGTATCAAATTACCCTTGAAATTGAAGCACATGCCGAAACTTTCGAAAATGACCCTAATTTTTTCATTCGAAATTAAAATGATTGTCACACCCCGCCCAATAAAATACCGGGTGATCAGTCATATACCAAATTAAATAGGAATCTCATATGGATCACCATTTGCATCACTGTCGATTTTTTTTAAACTTATTAACCACATAGTACTCAAAAAGCTGATGTCAAAATTTCAATCTTTCTATTAATCAAGACATAATATAATGCAGAACAAAATAAACATCGCATATGTAACACCCCGCACTTTTATGGATATTTAAATTACATAAGTGAGTGTAATTAGGAAATTTGAGGAAATTTTGAGAATAATAATTTTTGGAGTTTATGAGTGTTAGATGATTTCTAATGTGTATTACATTTACTTTTGGGAATAAAATAAGTCAGATTATTTTAATTACATGTCAGATCATTTTAAAAATTTCGAGTTGTTACATACTTCCCCAGTAGCAAAGAATTCGAGTCCTAATCAAATATAAATACTTGAAAAAATCATTACGGACGATCGGACCCTTAGAATCTCTTGAAATTTTATTATATTGTAGCGAACGGCGAGACAGGACTGCTGTGAAAAATTCAACTTGACCGAACGGTTGGATTTCTAAAAATATTATTGTTACTAGAAAGTTTTATGTTTTGAGGACTCTTAGAGAGTTTTATGTTTTGAGGACTCTTAGAGAGTTTTATATTTTGAGGACTTTTCTAAATAATAAAAATTCAATAAAAACTCCATTTTAATTCCGATTCCAATTCCGTTTGAAAATTTATTTTTCAAATATAAAAATCAACATTTTAAATTATAAAATATATAAAATCCAAAAATTTTATTTTTCTCCGATTTTCAAAATTAATTTAAAAATTCCCATTTAAAAAATTCGGGTTGTTACATACTTCCCCACTAGCAAAGAATTTTGGCCTCGAAATTAGAAGAAGCATACACATCGTGTAAATATCACGAAAGAAAATATGGCTCGGATATGCCTACCCGTAGAATGCCATAATTTGGCGCCCATACACCCAATTCTACGGGCACCTACCCCACGACCAATAAAATAATATATATTGACTATATACATACACATAACTATGAAAATAACGGCATACCACACGCTCCCACAAATCTCCACTCGATCCTATATCCAAAAGTCATCGAAATGCTAACATCCTCAAATTAAATCTCTAAATCAAAACTCGATACATACGATACCTAACATCTTCATTAAAATATCTAAAATGATTATCGTTTCCAAAATCCATTTTAAGGATCCTCACATTAAGCCTACTAATTCTAAACTCAATGCCTACGACGTCCTTAGCACAAAGCTTCACATCTCCAAGAAACACATCTAACACGTATGTTGGACCCTCTACCTTAAGGAGTACGAATCAACAAAGGGAATCAAAGATCGGCAACGCGGAAGCTAAACGGACTCATAACCTACGAGACCTAAAACCATGCTCTGATACCATCTGTCACACCCAGCAAAATTCGACAGACGGGGTGGCCAGCCACCTCCGCCGAACTATGCCGATCATGAACTAAATAAATACCATTCTTATCATGAGACAGATATGAGACATAATTAATCAGTCCATAAGATAAATAATTTTATCAATCTCAAATGATCATAAACCAGTAAGCGATAAAATATTCATCACATGCTAACTCCGAATAAATCCAATCTCCAAAAAATGACTAAATAAAACCTGAATAATGAAGATCTGAATAATCCAACATAAATCCTTTAAACAACTTTGGAACCGAATGGCCCAATAAAACTCCAATGAAGTCTCATAATTAAATACGACTGGAAAATAAAGTCTAACTAAACTACCTCATAAAATAAATAACTCCAGCTTCACCTCCAAATGATAACTACGATAAACTTATGCAGCTTCTCCAATTTAATCCTGAAAAAGATTAGTCAACGCATGGGTCAGAGCCAAAGCCTCGAGCAAGAATACATACTACTCCCCTCAAATAGGATCCTTGAATACAGACAGTAACAATATACGGAATAAATATCACAATAGAATATTTTAAATTGAACGGGATGATTAAACGAGATAAATATAAATTACTAACTTCCGTAAGGATCCGCATTTAAAAGGCACACCAATATGATTTCAAAATTCCCAAGTCCCACGATGTTAAGTTATTAAATTAACCAATTTTTTATTATTGTTCTCACCTTTTATTAAAGTGTCACACTTTCCCTTGTCAATCGCCCTCTGACCCGTTTAAACTGTCGGCCCTGACACATGACAAGGTTCCACACACGACACGATATAAATCGCCCTCTGACCCGTTTAAATTGTCCGCCCCGACATATTATGTCGCCACAAATTTTAATACCCATTTTTATCTTAGGCATTAATTCTCAATTTCTTAATTTATAATCACCCCACCCTTTTAATCAATGTGAGATCCTCAAAATACCCCTTAGTACCATAACTAAGGGTCCCCAAGTTATCAATACGTCCTACCCTATCTTTATGATGAATTTCTAACTTAAATCTCGGCCTAGTCTCATGCCTAGACTAGCGTAACGATGATAAAGTACCAAAATCAGCACACCTCCAAGATGATAAAAATGAGATAATCTACCCTTACTAGTCCCATACCTAGAAGGCGTAAATCATCAAAAGGCCTACCTACTAGTTTCATACCTAGAAGGCATCCTAAAGTATAGGGAGAGCAAAATTACCCAGCAACCCGTCGTCACAAAGGAAATATAATAATACCAAAAAGTCACACAAACAAGCATAATTAATCAACGCATAAAACTTCGCATGATAATTCAATTTAATTCAATCATAATTTAATTATCACCTCGTCATAAACCTCCAATAAGTCTCATTTAATTATTTAAGTTAAATACATCGCTATTTCATCTTTTATAACATCAAACTTCTAATTTCATTATTTAAACACAAATTACATGAGTTATATGCCCCCAAATCGATTTATTTTAAAACTATGGTTTTTCTACATGAAAACCTACACCAAATAAATCCAAAATCGCTCACGAATCCTACGTACCCAACGGGTTATGAATATTATTCAGATTAAAAGATTTTTATAAAAACAGCCCCATAGTTAGTGTCCACTTTTTCTAATTAAGTTACTAATTGTTTTTAAGAAAATATGTAATTAAGTGTTTAGGAGACACTTAAAACGCATAATACTAAAGGAAAAGAATGTAGTATCTATGACTGAATGAAAGTTGGTTTAGAAATCTGATCTTGAATGTGTATTCCTCTCAAAATTTTGACAAAGATTCGTTCTTGACGTGTCTTGAGAAAATCCGGTTAAACTTGACAAAACCGGAGTTGAAAGTTATGTACATGGAGCTAGGGTTTTGAGGTTAAAGAAGATGAAGTACATAAGAGGTTTCTGATTTTTGAGAAGCCTAAAAAGTGTTTTAAAAGATCTAAACTCGTCACTTTTTGTTTATATACAAAAAAAGAATTAGAGTCCTAATCAAATACAATTACTTTAAAATATCATTACGGACGATCGGACCGTCAGAATCGCTTGAAATTTTAGTATGTTGTAGCGACGGCGAGACATGACTGGTGTGAAAAATTCAACTTGACCGGACCATCAGATTTCTACAAATAATTTTTTTACTAGAGAGTTTTATGTTTTGAGGACTCTTAGAGAGTTTTATATTTTGAGGACTCTTCTAAATAATAAAAATTCAATTGAAAATCCATTTTAATTCTGATTCCAATTTCGTTTGAAAATTTATTTTTCAAATATAAAAATCAACATTTTAAATTATAAAATCCAAAAAATTCATTTTTCTCCGATTTTCAAAATTAATTTAAAAATTCCCATTTAAAAAATTCGGGTTGTTACATACTTCCCCACTAGCAAAGAATTTCGTCTTCGAAATTAGACGAAGCATACACATCGTGTGAATCTCACAAAAGAAAATATGGCTCACATATGTCTACCCGTAGAATGCCATAATTAGGCGCCCATACACCCAATTCTACGCGCACCTACCCCATGAGCAAAAAAATAATATATATTGCCTATATAGACACATAACTATGAAAATAACGGCATACCACATGCTCCCACAAATTCCCACTCGATCCTATATCCAAAAGTCATCAAAATGCTAACATCCTCAAATTAAATCTCAACATCAAAACTCGATACATACGATACCTAACATCTTCACTAAAATCTCTAAAATAATTATCGTCTCCAAAATCCATTTTAAGGATCCTCACATTAAGCCTACAAATTCTAAACTTAATGCCTACGATGTCCTTAGCATAAAGCTTCACTTCTCCAAGAAACACATCTAACATGTATGCTGGACCCTCTACCTTAAGGAGTACGAATCAATAAAGGGAATCAAAGATCGGCAACGCCGAAGCTAAACGGACTCATAACCTACGAGACCTAAAACCATGCTCTGATACCATCTGTCACACCCCGCAAAATTCGACAGATGGGGTGGCCAACCACCGCCGCCGATCAATGCCAGACGTGAACTAAATAAATACCATTCTTAGCATGAGATAGATATGAGACATAAATAATCTGTCCATAAGATAAATAATTGAATCAATCTCAAATGATCATAAACCACTAAGCGATAAAATATCGATCACATGCTAATGTGACAACCCACAATCCGAGATAAGGGGTGGCCAGACTGATACTCAAACGTAACAGGAATCATGGATGGAATACCGCCCAATAAATCAGGAAACGGGTTGCCAAAAGTTTAGTAAATATTAACCTTTTTCATATTAAATTAATATTTACTTAACATCCATCATTTTATAATGAATTACTACATATAGTAAATAAATATAAAATAGGCTATCAAACGTGAGGGTTGTTACATACTCCCCCCCCCCCCCTCCCCCTTATGAGGGAATTTTCCCCCCAAAATTCAAGCATACCTCGCAAGAAGAAATGCGGATACTTTACCCGCATGTCATTCTCGCGATCCCATGTAGATTCTTCGACACTATGGTGACTACATTGCACCATAATCAAAAGTACTATCGGCAATCTCAATCGCCACTCCCTTCGCTCTAAAATAGCAACCGACTATTCCTCATAAGAAACGTCAAGTTGCAACTCAATATCTTCGAAAGGAATGTGCCTAATGACACCACCCCATCTCTTGTACTACTTTAGAGAGGAGATTTGGAACACGTCATAAACTTGCCGCAAATATTTCAGTAGAGCAAGTTAAGAAGCTACCGGACCCACCTTAGCATTTATAGGAAAGTTCCAATGTAACGCTGTGCAAGTCGTCCTTCTACTCAAAATGCTTAATGCCCTTCATAGGCAATACTCGCACCAACACTTGGTCCACCTACCTCAAACTCCACATGCCATCTCACCGTATTGACATAGCTCTTTTGTCGATCTTGGTTATATGAATGCGATTCCGAATGAGCTTAATTTCCAAAGAAGTATCTCGGATCATTCCAGGTCTGAGAGACTTATCATCTCGCACCTATAACCAACAAACAGGAGATCCACAAGGCCTAACATACAAGGGTTTTTAAAGCGTCATCACGATAGTGAATCGATACAAATCATTATAAGCGAATTCAACTAGTGGGAGATAGTGTTCCCGACTATTCTTTAAGTCAAGCACACATATAAGGAGTATATCCTCCAACATATGGTTCACCCTTTCAGTCTGGCCATCTGTTTGAGGATGATAAGAAGTGCTTAACCACAATTTGATCCCCATGGCTTCTTGGAAACTTGCCAAGAATGAGAAACGAAGATCATGTTTCAATCAAAACTATAATCAAGGGCACCCCATACAATCCAATAACCCTTCTATGACCGGCCACTAATACTGGCGGCGCATATCTTGACCCATAAGTCGTTACTCGTATGCACCATAAACTTAGAACCGCGAGATTCCTCCATTTTTGCCTTTCTTAAGTCCATTTCATTCGGGACAAAAATTCTCTTATGGAAATGCACCCCACCCTCCAAATCAGTGGAGCAGGGTTCTGTTCCCTACATCAGCAGCTTGTATATGTGGTCTTAACCACCCTTGTCTCTCCTACGGCATCTTGCAACGAAATGTTGCTCGCACGAAAGATTAAATTCTGCCCAGGAAGTAGTATCTTCTTTTCTATACAATGATCACCCCCACGATGAATTTTAGTTCAAACATGGGATAATACTTCTCACAAGTCTTAGCTTATGAGGCGCATAAACATTAGGTCCATGCTCTAGTATTTATTACTCCCCATCCTGGCAGAGGCTTGCCGATTAAAATCCACCCTCGAGCTTAACAAAATTGCTCAGGAGTGAGAATCAATTTACCCTTCTTTTCGAAAGCTGAGTGCCAACGTAACATTCTAACTATAAGAGGCCTCATCTCCTTCGGCCTAACCAACCAAACTTCTCGAAATCTCCCACTTATCGTTACTAGGAAACAATCCCTCTTAGAGTTAACACATAATCTATTCGTGGTCAACTCCCGACAGCCCTCCTAAACTAACGTCACATAACTAAAGATCTTATGTCAAAACAATCCTAAGGTCTACTTACCTATATCCTATCTAAGTCGTATACGCATAATACTAGGTATATCCCTAGTGCCCAAGACCTTTCTCAAATCCCAACATTTGCTCGCTTTCGTGCGTGGGACGTCTCGCCGAAGTGAAATCCAAACAAGGAACCCTCCCATTACACTAATACCTCGCGTTGTCCATCACCAAGATATACAGGTCTAAGACACATGTTCGGGACCGAAAAGATTCTACTTATATACATTACCATTTAAATAACTGAAGATTTAACAAATCAAACATTGACTTTTCATAAAACCTTATAATTATATACCCCACAATATATATAAATTCTCAAATAGCCTTCTTATCAAGGCATAACCCAAAGTATTAATTCGACTTCGCATTCCAGTCTCCCTCGCATCGGTCAGAGGAGAGAACTGTATACAGTGCTTCTATTTCGCATTTTAATAGCCATTTATCACTCTTCTATGTGATTCTAGGCTAATCCTTTCCACTAGAAAAATAAAATAAAATAAAATGGAATTAAATAAAAGAAGAAATAACAACATCTATCTACTTCCAACGTCGTCGAGGTTCACGCGTGGAGCGTCCCGCAAAAGCGGAATCCAAACAAGGAACCCCTCCTATAAGCTACTACTCAACTATGTCGGTCGTGGATATAAGGCATACCAATCACATCATACCCGACCATGTCAAGGAAGAGTAAATCGGCCTCAAAGCACAAAGTACCACAATTAATTCCTATATGAAAACAAACAAGTAATTGAGTGAACCATCACTCGTAGAAAACTCAACGCTAGTAAAAATACTCTCAGTAGATCTCATCAAATCTGTAGTCTGAGAAGAGCTCATAAAACAAATGAGAGCGTAACACCCGCATCGAATAACACGTAACTCAAGTACCTCTAAAATAAAACTTACCCTTAAAAGCGGGCGGTGCTAACGAAGCTGGAGGAAACATAACCTCCCGAATTTGATAAACTCCCCCAATCAAACGAGGACACTCCATCGAAGTGACATGCCTCCCCACATAGGAAGCACCGTCCCTTCATATCCTCTCGACCTCGACCCCCATTATTTCTAAACTGGGTTATGCCTTGGCCCAGATGGTCTTTACCTTCTTGACCACCCTGACCTACATGATGTAAAGCACCTTCACTGTGCCAATGTTATTGCCACCCGCAATATACCCTCCAAAACGTTATCTTTTAGACGAAACCCCTTATCGAGGGTCCCTCTATTTCTGCTTACTACCTGAAGGTTGGGATGAGGGAAATGTTCCTCCTCCAATACCATGTTCTCCAAGCTTTCCTTCTTTCCCCACGACAGTAGCTTTCTTGCTACCCGGTGTATATAATCGATGCTCATGGCAATGGGGTGAGGCTGCATTCATCACCTAACCAAAAGTTTGTAAAGTTGGATTACCCAGCAATTGTTGCCGGATTCTCCAGTTTAGACCTCACATAAACTTTGAGATTTTTCTATCTTTCGAGGCCAGTTCATCCGGGATGAAACTCACCAACCGTGTAAACTCCTCTACATAATTCTCCACAAATCTCTCTCCTTGCACAACATCCTGGAGCTTCTTTCTCATATGCCTTTGAATTGGGGGAGGAAAATACTTACAATCGAACAAAGTCCATAACTTGGTGATCGTCATTGTGTCTCTCTGCTCTGGTGTGGTCATCGTCTCCCACTAATATAACGCCGATCCTACTAGCTTAAAAGTGGCAAGGACTTGTTTCTCTCCTCACTACATTCTATCATTCGAAGGTGGCGTTGTCTGTTCTCTTTCCATATATTGGCTTGATAACATTCATGCCTCCATCGAATTCCGAGGGATTTCCCTTTAGAAAGGACTCCCAAACCCTTTTTCACGGAGTAAGTCCCGTAGGAGCTTGCACATTGTGAGCCCATTGTTGAGCCTGTGGAAAATTGTTGGACCACTGCGGTCATGGCGGCGTTAACCGCTTGAGCTACTATGTTTGCTCTATCTACAGCGTTAACGGTCCCTTATGGCGGCAGTGGAGAATCTACCTCCTCTTATACAACCCTATTACGTCTCGCTAGGCGACCTCTCTAGGCGATATTTGAGATGAAGAAACAATAGAGTTAAAATATTATCTGAAACTGTCTGTCTCGTAGAAGATCGCAAACATAGACAACTACACAGTCCTAACATTAGGCTCTATATCAAAGAACGCTACGGTAGAATGTGACGAGTCCACATAGATCCTAAAGACTCTAAAACCTGACGCTCTGATACCATCTGTGACAACCCGCGATCCGAGATAAGGAGTGGCCAACTCGATACTCAAATGTAACAGGAATCATGGATGGATATCATTCTCAGCATCAACAAAAATAAACTGAGTATGGGGGAAAACCACCCAATAAATCAGAAAACGGGTTGCCAAAAGTTTAGAAATTTTAAAATGCAGTTAAGAAAATTGAATTTAAATAACCCATTCTGATATGCAAGTGGAATTCCACAAGAATATAGATAATACAACTAAGACAAATGTATACAAAAGGACCAAATAAGCTATCGATCCACAGCAACATACAATGAAGTACACAATTTAATATCTTATGTAATACATTCATTAAACAAGTACAAATGTTTGGTCCACACGCCTGAGTGAAAAAACCCGATCATATCTAGAATACCAAGAAGAAAACGTCTAATTCAAGGTCCTATAATAACCCACAAAATCTTACAGCTCATCGAAAGCAAAGGAATGGGAACATCAAAACGGGCGTCCTTGCGATGGAGCACCTGAGCGGATACAATCATATATACAACAAGGAAAATAAACCGGTCAGGGCCGGGTTCTATATGATCACCAGAAGAAATAAAAAGCATGATAAAAATGAATAGTTATGCATGAATGATAAGGATGATAATAAGACATGAAATCTAGCATATTAAACTTACATTACAATTGAAGGCAATTTAACTAAGTGATGAAATGAAATGTCATTTACATAAAAGAAAGAAAAGTAAATAACTTAAATTAAAAACCTTTCCTCATTTATCAAATTTTCATTATCTTTTATATTTTTTAATAGGAATAAAACCATTTATTAACTTTCATAGTTAATTATCTTACCATTTCATCTATCCATTCCTTAATAGGAATATCATTAGTATCAAGTGCTCTTTATGGCACATTAATCTCAATCCCCTGCTCTTTATGGCACGTAACCATGCTCTTTATGGCATATATCCATCAAGTCCCACTTGATGAAGAAAAGTTATATTCTCATACATATAATGATTTTAGGACCACCCCTCCGAGTTTCCCCACTGGGCGCGCCCCAAAATGACCATCATCTTCCAGGGCCTATCTATATAAGACAACCTGGGCACCTATCGATACGTCGAGAAGCGGACATATGACTGTGGGAGAGTCAGGACCACACCCAGAATCCCCTCACCAGCGTAGAGAACATATAAAAACCCCGCATATGGCCTAGGACTATATCCACCCTGCCTTCACTAGCGAGGGGGCATTACCAAGCGCGCGAACTTCCCTTATGATGTCATTTAGAGAGGTGTGTATCAGTAAATTAACGTTTACCATTTTAAATCTCATTTTCATTTTCAATTTACCATTACCAAATTCCATTTCCAATATCCATGTGATTGGTTCTTTTTATTCGAACCTAACATTATTAAACAACCGGGTTCATTTTATTTGAACCAATCATCGTTAACACATTTTCGGTTCATTTTAGTTGAACCTATCATCTTTAAACATTTGGGTTCATTTTATGCGAACCTAATTACCATCAAATATTTTCATTAATATTCCTCAAATTACAACTCCCGACTAAATCTCCAAATGATCATTATGATCCTACAAATCCCCAAAGTTCATAAAACAATGATAAGCCCTTAAGTCTCTAAGCATGGGCGTTTAACTTCCTAACTTCTAAAAGTTAAAAAAAAAGAAGAAATGCCTTAACATTTCTTTAAACACTCCGGGAAAATAAACCCTAGATGGCCCAACTCTAATCTAGGGTGGCAACCAAACTCAACTAATACTCTAGGACTCTAAGTTTACTTCTTTCAAGAAGGTTCCTAGGTCATAAACCTAAAGAAAAAAGATTAAAAATTAAAAGAAAAATGACCAAATATTGAAGGACCCGAATCGATTCGCTCTAGGGGACGAATCGATTCGCTCTGAAAGCGAATCGGTTAGGAAGAAAATTTCAATTTTCTGCATTTGCCGAATCGATTCGGTCTTAACCCGAATCGATTCGGGAACACAGACCTAGGAAGATTCTTCTATGCGAATCGATTCGCCCTAGGGTCTGAATCGATTCGCCCCTGCGAAATTGCCAAGAATGGCTATGG
This sequence comes from Sambucus nigra, assembly GCA_949130495.1. Classification (NCBI taxonomy): domain Eukaryota; kingdom Viridiplantae; phylum Streptophyta; class Magnoliopsida; order Dipsacales; family Adoxaceae; genus Sambucus; species Sambucus nigra. Next base: position 553,767,015 of record OX422216.1, read on the forward strand.
AGTCTTGAACTCCAAATTTTGTCCAAACTCAAAACCAACTAACGCAAAATCATTTGCTACAATTGCTACACCATAACTACCTCTAACTACCAACATTAACATTATTTTATCATCCAAATCAATTTCCAAGGGTTAATACCAAATTAATCCAACAAAACCCTAAAAAGATAAACCATAACAATTCAATAACTATCAAAACTAATTAATCCACTTAAATCATATAATAGCAAGTAGGTAACTTGCCTTGAGGTAGGAAAATCAGATTTAAGGAAGATGCAAGCAATATCCAAGCGCCAATCTCTCTTTCTCTCCAAAGTTCTCTTCCTCTCTCTCTACTCTCTCTAGGGATCATGTGTGTTTTAAGAGAAATGAGGGAAAAATAAAAGGCTAGCAAGACTTAATCGGGCCTTAAGTCTAAAATGCCCAACTCTAATGGCTAATACGCGATATAATAAATCGTAACTACGCATTTAAGCCATAACCAGTCAAAAGTGCCCAAAATGCCAAAATGCAATATGGCACGTATTCTGACTATCTCGCACCTACCGGGTAACTACACCCTCCAAATTATCATTTGGAAATTTTATAACTCTTTTTACTTCCGGTTTCTCGTTAAACCCAAAATGTCATTTTATATCTTATGACACAATAAATCACCACATGGATATTTTTATCTACTCACAAGGTAACTATACAACAGTTTAGTAAATATTAACCTTTTCATTTTAAATTAATATTTACTTAACATCCATCATTTTACAATTAATTACTACATATAGTAAATAAATATAAAATAGGCTATCAAACGTGAGGGTTGTTACAGCTAACTCCAAATAAATCCAATCTCCAAAAACCGATTAAATAGAATCTGAATAATAAAGATCTGAATAATCCAACATAGATCCTTTAAACAACCTTGGAGCCGAATGGACAAATAAAACTCCAATGAAGTCTCATAATTAAATACGATTGGAAAAGAAAGTCTAAATAAACTATGCCATAAAATAAATAACTCCAGCTGCACCTCCAAATGATAACTACAATAAACTTATGCAGCTTCTCCAATTTTAATCCTGAAAAAGATTAGTCAACGCATGGGTCAGAGCCAAAACCCTGATCAAGAATACACACTACTTCCCTCAAATAGGATCCTTGAATCTAGACAGTAGCATTATACACAATAAATATCACAATAGAATATTTTAAATTAAATGGGATGATTAAACGCGATAAATATAAATTACTAACTACCTGTAAGAATCCCCATTTAAAAGGCACACCAATACGATTTTAAAATTTTCAAGTCCCACGATGTTAATTTATTAAATTAACCAATTTTTTATTAATGTTCTCACTTTTTATTAATGTGTCACACGTCCCCTTGTCAATCGCCCTCTGAGCTGTTTAAATTGTCCTTCCCGACACATGACAAGATTCCACACGCGACACAACTTAAATCGTCCTCTGACCCATTTAAAGTGTAGTCCCCGACACATTATGTCGCCACAAATTTTAATACCCGTTTTTATCTTAGGCATTAATTCTTAATTTCTTAATTTAAAATCACCCCACCCTTTTAATCGATGTGAGATCCTCAAAATACCCCTTAGTCCCATAACTAAGGGGCCCCAAGTTATCAATACGTCCTACCTTATGTTTATGATGAATTTCTAACTTAAAACTCGACCTAGTCACATGCCTAGACTAGCGTAACGATGATAAAGTATCAAAAATCCGCACACCACCAAGATGATAAAAACATGATAATCTACCTTCACTAGACCCATACCTAGAAGGCGTAAATCATCAAAACGCCTACCCACTAGTCCCATACCTAGAAGTCATCCTAAAGTATAGGGAGAGCAAAATTACCCAACAACCCGTCGTCACAATGGCAATATAATAATACCAAAAAGTCACACAAACAAACATAATTAATCAACGCATAAATCGATGCATGATAGTCCAATTTAATTTAATCATAATTTAATTATCACCTCGTCATAAACCTCCAATAAGTCTCATTTAATTAATTAAATTAAATATACCGTTATTTCATCTTTTAAAACATCAAACTTATAATTTCATTATTTCAACACAAATTACATAAGTTATACGCCCCCAAATCGATTTATTTTTAAACTAGGGTTTTTCTACATGCAACCTACACCAAATAAATCCAAAATCACTCACGAATCCTACGTACCCAAAGGGTGTGACACCCCGCCTAATAAAATATCGGGTGATCAGTCCTATAACAAATTAAAACAGGAATCCCAGTTGGTTCATCATTAACATTACTGTCGAAAACGTTTTAAAACTTACTAACCACCTAGTATTCCAAAAGCTGGTGCCAAATTTTAACTTTTTAATTAACAAAACAGTACATGCGGATATAAATATAAACCATTCACATAACTGAATAAAACTCAACTGAATAATTAATTAAACAAATTTGCCGAATAAACCATCGGCCACCAAAGTGAAATCCAATACAAATATTCAACACCTGAATAAATACATCTGAAAACTGTACTGAGAAGTGTGGGCGACAAGCCCTAAATAAAACTGAAACTGATACATGAATCCTGCTCTAGGAATAAATGAACGATGAGTCTAATCCAAACTCCTACTAGCATCCAAAAATGCTGCAGCTCCGTGTCTCTGGAATAGAATATCAATCCTGGCGTCCCTGTGGCTGGACACCTAAAAGGTTTTGAAAATAGTTTTATTGCAAGGGTTAGAACCCAAAACATTTTTGAAAATATTTAGCAAGTGAATTAACTGCAGTAATTTAATATGCATGAATACGCTTCATATTTAAGTTAGTGTCGCACTCCCTTGTGGACATTCTCACCCCTCCACTATTGTGCACACTTAACGGTTACCTTAACCCCCACCTAGTTGTACTACCCCATCCAACTAGTCCTGGTATAACCTCCCATTGCCATACTAATCTAACCCGAGTATAATGATTTTTGAATTATAAGTTCTCTCACAATTAACTTAATTAATTCCTTCTTAAATAATAGCATATAACCGTGTCACAAGTTATATAAAGTAAATACATCACACACTGTATTATTACCCGCATATAATATTGAATACCAGTATATATGTACCTTTACTAAAACATCCACACATATAACATACGTATATCCATCCCTCCGAGTATACCCTTGCCGGATGATTCCCTCTAAAGTTCTATCTCACTAGGTGTGCTCACAAAACCTAGTTCCCCAAGTTGGAAATGCTCACTAACTTGGCCCAAACTATAAACGTAGTGAAGGCGGTCATATTCCTTCCCTTAAAGTGAGATAAATCCCTCGCCCATATACCGGACGCTATGACCTGGGGATATACTCGCCCTGCTCCTCAAGCTAGGGGATTCACCCACATCGCGCAACCTCCCTTGATAGCACTAGAGTATATAAATTGAATAAATATCTATTCACTGATATTTAATATCACACACAATATATACACGTATATATATACTGTCACTACACCGTATATATATAATATAAACCCCAGCTTTACCGTGAACTCAAAATCCCGTGCACTAGCCTGTAATTTCCTGAGCCTATGGCCCGACTCAACATAATTAATTTTCTCACTTAATAATTTATCATCTTCCCGAGTCTATGGTCCGACTCTAATATAATTAATTCACACCTCAATTAATATAATACTTTACCCGAGTCTACGGTCCGAATCTAATTAAATTAATTAACATACCCATTAATTTAATACCTCCCCGAGTGTATCGTCCAACTCTAATTAAATTAATTAACACAACTTTTAATTTAATACCTACTCGAGTCTACAATCCATCCCTAATTAAATTAATTATCACACCTATTAATTTAATACCTACCCAAGTCTACAATCCGACTCTAATTAAATTATCACACCTATTAATTGAATACCTACCCGAGTCGACAATCCGACTCTAATTAAATTAATTATCACACCTATTAGTTTAATACATACTCGAGTCTACAATCCGATTCTAATTAAATTAATTAACACCTCAATTAATTTGATTACTTGGCATCGCCCAACCATCCTACCCGGACTCGCTCACTTGGCCCATAACTTAATATTTCCCGAGTTTATGTTCCGACTCTAAGTTAATTACTCTCTCAATATTAATTTAATACTTTCCCGAGTCTACCTTCCGACTCTACCTTCATTAATTAACACATCCATTAATTTAATAACTTGGTGTCACTCAACCATTATCCCTGGACTCGCTCACTTGGCCTATAACTTAATATTTCCCGAGTCTATAATTCTATCACAAGGAAATACACAATAGGCATTCACAACCCAAGTAATCCTATAAAACAGTAGGTATTTACACAACCCAATTATTCATACTTGTACGTAATATATTTCTCTCTAATAATCACCGTACTTGTTTGCTTTACGAATTTATTTCACTTTCGTATTAATTCAACTATTCACACAACTCTAAGGGTCCTAGTTACCCCTTATTATATCAATTCATTAGTTACCCTTGTTAACCCACTGACCTAACGAATTTAAGCTCGCTCATGCTTTTCCGTAATTATATTCTTATCATCCCGAATTAGAGTACGTCACAATCAAGCCTATGAATCTCCACTTTAACTCTCTTACCAAATTAAAGTCCAACACTCAATCATAGACCTAATTCCATATAATTATTCCATCAATATATTTCATCAAGGTCCCAAACACTTCCCCGATAAAATTTTAGACATTTGAGGCTTAAAAAGAAAAATCTCAAATTTTTTGGCAGATTGAACACCCTCTAGTAAAATTTTGATTTCTCCCTCTACAGAACTCCAATTAACCTAATTCCAAGTTCATTGGATAACTAAGAGAAATAAATTTTCAGTAATGTATGGTTCACACTCTAATTCGAAGTAAAATTCAAATCGCACACGTTTAAAAGCACATAAAAATTCTGGCCGATTACTATGTTGACAGATCAAACACCCTGTAGTAAAATGTCGATTACTCCCTTTACAGAACTCCGATTGACCTGATTCCAAGTTCATTGGGTATCTAAGAGAAATAAATTTCCATTAATATATGGCTCACACTCTAATTCGAAGTAAAATTCAAATTGCATGCGTTTAAAATCACGTCAAAATTCTGGTAGATTACTATGTTGACAAATCAAACACCCTATAGTAAAATGTCGATTACTCCCTCTACAGAACTCAGATTGACCTGATTCCAGGTTCATTGGATAGCTAAGAGAAATAACTTTCTAAACATGTATGTTCAAACTCTAATTCGAACTACAACTCAAATGGAATACGTTTAAATTTGTATCAAAAATTCTGGCAGATTGACCTCTTGTGTTCATTAAATAAACCCTAAGTCATTTAAGATTCATGTTCTTCATCCAATAACTCATAAATATTCCATGTTAATCATAAAACATATTCAAATTTCATTTTATCTTTACTTAGGGATATATAATACACCTATTTCTTACTTTGAATCTCAGCCAAGTATTCCATTAACAAAACCCCATTTTGTACCCTTTTATCCCCAAAACCAATTTTAGTTTAACATCACTAAAATATGAATTGGATATCACCATTTACACATTACAACAAGTTAACCACTTGCCTGGAATTGTTCGTAGAGTCTGATCCAATGGTGTAGTCCCTTACTTTGGCTCTAACATCCCCAAATTGACTCTTGATTTGCTGTCCCCCAAATTTCCTCTCAAACCCTAGGTTTAGAGTTCTGTTGACTGTCGTTCCCTAGTCTCTCAATTTGGTTAAAAACCCTTAATCCCTATTTTGGCCATCTGGGCCTAATTAAAATGGCCCAACTCACCCCGTGTGAACCCGACTATTCCCAAAAATACCCCGACACCCAATTACTACCCCCGGGTACTATTTTCTGACTATCTCGACCCATCCGGACGCAACCGTGCACTCGGAATTGCCATCCAAAATACTTTTTGATATATCCACATTTCGACCCCAAAATATGACACACATTAATTCGAACAATTAAACTTAAAGTCTCCACTTATAATTAATTCGGCTCACTCAAATAAATTCTCCAACTCATGAATTTAAGTTTCTCCAATTTAAATATTTTTATCACTCTAAAAAATAATTAAATATTAAATCCTCAAAATTACGGGGTGTTACAAAGGGTTATGAATATTATTCAGATTAAAAGATTTTTATAAAAATAGCCCCATAGTTAGTGTCCACTTTTTCTAATTAAGCTACTAATTGTTTTTAAGAAAACATGTAATTAAGTATAGAGTATCCATGCCTAAATAAAAGTTGGTTTAGAAATCTGATCTTAAAATGTGTATTCCTCTAAAAAATTTGACAAAGATTCGTTCTTGACGTGTCTTGAGAAAATTCGGTTAATCTTGACAAAACTTGAGTTGAAAGTTATGTACATGGGGCTAGGGTTTTGAGGTTGAAGAAGATGAGAGGTTTCTGTTTTTTGAGAAGACTAAAAAGTGTTCTAAAAGATCTAAACTTGTCACTTTATGTTTATGTACCAAAAATAATTAGAGTCCTAATCAAATATAAATTCTTGAAAAAATCATTACGGACGATCAGACCGTCAGAATCGCTTAAAATTTTAGTATGTTGTAGCGAACGACGAGACATGCCTGCTGTGAAAATTTCAGCTTGACCGGACGGTTGGATTTCTAAAAATATTATTTTGACTAGAGAGTTTTATGTTTTGAGGACTCTTAGAGAGTTTTATATTTTAAGGACGCTTCTAAATAGTAAAAATTCAATTAAAAATCCATTTTAATTCCGATTCCAATTCTGTTTGAAAATTTATTTTTCAAATATAAAAATCAACATTTTAAATTATAAAATTTATAAAATCCAAAAATTTCATTTTTGTCCGATTTTCAAAATTAATTAAAAAATTTCCATTTAAAAAATTCGGGTTGTTACATACTTCCCCACTAGCAAAGAATTTATTTCTCAAAATTAGACGAAGCTTACAGATCGTGTAAATCTCGCAAAAGAAAATATGGCTCATATATGCCTACCCGTAGAATGCCATAATGTTGGAAGCGCGCGTAGGATCCGTACCAAAGGAACATTTTTCTAAGAAGTATCCTACACTTTCTATCTATATTCATTTTAAGGTGCCTTAAATATCTACTCATATCATTTTGTAATGAAAATATTAAATCTCGCCTAAACTAAATTAAACACTTAAAAATTCAAGTAGAGATAATTAGGTTATTAAACATATGTTATTAAGTGATTAATTAAGATAAACTTCAAGCACAAGGATTTATTTAATTTAATTCATATGAAATTGATAAGGAACATCATTTATAAAATAATTACATGATTTATTTTATGTTGATATAAGTTTTTATGGGAAATTTTAATATTTTTATTAATGCGGAAATAAGGTATATTTCATGATAAAAAGATACGTATATTAAATCATTTGTAATAAACTTACTTCTCTTTTAACTTAAATGATAATTTAATATTATCACGTGGATCTAAGTAAAATTGAGAATGCAAATACATGTAAATTTTGTCACAGTACATTAATTATAAATTTTGTTGGTATGTTTTATGAGATTTTTAATTTGCACTTTAGTCGTTGAAATTTCACATTATTATATTGATTAAGCATCATTTTCCCCCCAGTATGTTTCAGTAGTTTAGGATCCGTGGCCCAAATCTTATATAATAATAATGAAAGTGATATAAAGTCATGTAGTTCCAAATTTCTCTCATATTACATTAGTATCGATATGTAATGGAATTAACGGGTACTAATATCATTATAAGGGTTGTTAAATTGTGAAAGGCCTAAAATAAATTGCAACAACAAAGTTTCGGGACTTTTAGATGTTGTATATTGTCTAATACCATGATATTTGGATTTCATAGAGATATGTGACGTAATTTGAAATGGTAAAATTCTTGGAAAGGAAAAATTAATATTTTTATGTTTGTCGATAATAAACATTCTAATTGTTGATGCATGACCTTGTATGATGGGCCATGATTATATATTTGGTATGGTTGGAGTATCAATGGTGCGTATATGGTGGAGGTTGGATATATTGTGATGATGTGATTTGGGTGTATACAGTGGATGTCGAATTAGTTGTGATGCTGTGATTGGGGTGTATATGTTGGAGATTGGATATTGTTTTAGTTATGTGCTAGTGAATGGAAAACCTTATGATTGTGATGGAGAATTGTTTATGATCCATGCTAAATATGACGGGCTTAATTTATGAGAATTTTTTTATGTATGCGTGTTGTTGCACTATCCACCTCAAGGGAGATTGAGGGGACACGATCATGGAATTTTGTTTAAAAATATTAATTAATTTTTGGAAATATAATGGTTAACTAATGAATAGTGAGAAATGTTTATATGATGTTGGTTGTGTACTGTAACAATTGTGAGTTTACCCTTTATATATTTAATTATTTTGGGTTATGTAGTTTTCTTAGCTCGAGGGGTGTGTGTGTGGGGGGGGGGGGGGGGGGGGGAGGGGGAGGAGGGGGACACATCGTTGTTGAACTCATTTTCAAGTTCTCGTGATCATCTGTTTTAGCATTCCTATTTGATCACCGAGTCCTTCTCCTAGTTTCATTACCAAGTCCTTTTTAGCATTCCTATTTTTAGAATTCCTAACCCATCATGCCTGCAACTATATATCTAGTTTATTTTTCTTTCCTTATGAGAGATGCAAGGTATATTTACATTATGTTAGTTAGATCATATACTCAGTTTTACTTTTATGGATCGAGAGAGTGATGTTTTGTTATGTCTTGCGATGATGGAGGTTGATACTTAGTTTATATTTTTGTCATTTTTATTTAGATAACTTATGATTTATTTGTTATAAGTTTGTGGTGATTCACTCTTTATTAGTTATCATTAAGATTTCTATTACTGTAGTTTATCTTTCTTATCTTTATATGTTGTTTTGTTTCATTCTAAGAATGGTGTTTAATTGTGAAGGAAATTTGTATAATTTAATATTTAAACTTTATAAACGTAAATATTAAATTATACGGGCTGTCAAAACTACACTCTCTGTCAAGAACGTGCTTATTATTTAATGGAATAATTACTTGTTAAATAAAGTTATAAAAGATGATTTTTTTTGTTTCATCAATTTTTACTTCCATTAGCATTATGTATATATTTAAACAAAGTTAAAGAATAAGAATGAATATATAAATTATAAATTAATTTCCCCCCACCATGGACTGCTTAGAAAAATGGTTTCATAAAAAGAGAAAATTTTTAAAGGTTGAAACTCATTTGATCATTCAGTCAAATACCTAAAGTGAGATCCCTTCAATATTTATAAAAGAATAAAAATGTGTTTAATGATATGAATAAAATTAACACAAAAACTTAAATATAAAAGATACATGATATTATCTATTAAGGTTCCAAGGTGAAATTTTAACACACATTAAACCCATCAAAACATCTGCAAAATCACAACATAACAAAACAAACCAAGTAATCCCTAGTGAGTGCACTATCAATTTAATCTAACTAACAAAAAATCATATTAAATTTAATAAAAAAATGTAAATGAGAGAAAGAAATAGAGAAAACTATAAAGTAATTGCTCTTATTGAAATCAAAACTAAGTTGCAAAGATGGAAATTAGGCTAAAAATAATAATGGAAGAGAGATAGAAAGAAATACAGTACCCATTTATTTAATGAAAACATGGGGGAAGAGAGAGAGAGAGAGACTCCGAATAAGTAAAGAGGAGAAAAACCTCCTAAACTAACCTAAAATAAAGTATCCCCCTAAACTAACAAAAAAATGACTATATATACAAAAAAAATAAGAGAAAAATTGCTTTTGTGTGAATGAAAAGTAATCCCCGATTGATACCCAAAGGAGGGTTGATTGATTGCATAAGGGTTGATTTGTTCATCAACATCTATAGTTGATCTATTTTTTTCGTGTCGTTGCGTAAATGACCACTAAATCTTCATAATGTCTCGGAATGATGCATGTTTTAAAATGCACAAAGATAATTAACTAAAACATTTGGTATTTATAAACCTTCAATATTAAGAAATTTGAAAGTATCAAATTACCCTTGAAAAGGAAGCACATGCCGAAACTTTCGAAAATGACCCTAATTTTCTCATACGGAATTAAAATGATTGTGACACCCCGCCCAATAAAATACCGGGTGATCACTCATATACTAAATTAAATAGGAATCTCATATGGATCATCATTAGCATCACTGTCGATTTTTTTTAACTTATTAACCACCTAGTATTCAAAAATCCGATGTCAAAATTTTAATCTTTCTACTAATCAATACATAATATAATGCGAAACATAATAAACATCACATATGTAACACCCCGCACTTTTATGGATATTTAAATTACATAAGTTTTGGAAATTTGAGGAATTTCTGAGAATAATAATTTTTGGAGTTTTGAGTGTTAGATGATTTCCGATGTATATTACATTTACTTTTGGGATTCAGTACATAAGTCAGTTTATTTTAATTACATGTCGCAGTTGGGTGAAGCGACGGAGGATAATATTTTGATTGGAAAACCCGTATGGAGATGTGTTGGGTTTAATTAGTGAATTGTTGTTAAGTGACTCGGATGGAGATTTCGAGTGCGCGGTTGGTTTCGGAATGGCCGAGATATTAAAAATAGAGTATCCGGGAATATTGTTTAAGTTTCGAGGAATTTTGGACTAAGAGGGACTCGCAATTGAGTAAACGAGTCATTTTTGAATTTATAAGGGGTAAACCCTTATTTCTCTCTTATATAAGGCAAGAGAGAAGGAAAAAAAAGAGAGAAAAGAAAGAAGAGAAGAGAGGAAGTAAAGAGAGGGAGATGAAAAGGGGATTTCTGGCCAGATTCCGCGGGTTCGACTCGAGGACGTCAAATTTTATCCATGAGGCAAGTGTTTACATGCTTTATTCTTTTCGAGCACAAATCTCATATCATAATTGGTAATAATAAATTATATGATTTTGGGATGTGTTTTCGTGAATCGAAATGGGTTTTCTAAAGTTTAACGGATAAACCCCAGAAAATAACAAATTTGAGAAACTTAGGAACTAATTGAAATTTGTTGTTGGTTATGGGTTCTAGGATAATTAGAACCCTTTTCTGTATGTATATGTGGTTGATTGAGGTTGGAGGACAATAGGAGAGGGTTTAAAATCTTGGCGAATGCTTTAATGGCCTAAACAGCTTCTCGAGGAAGAAGCCACCCTGATCAATCGATCGATCGATGGCCAAGGGTCGATTGATCGATTGATCGACGGCCAAGGGTCGATCGATCGACCCTTCGGGATTTTTGGCAATTTTTTCCTAGTTAGTTTAAATGGGATAAATTCCCAAACTAAGGATTTCTAGCCGATTTCTTTGAGGAAATATACCCAACTAAGGGAATTAATACCTAGCCATTTAAGGGAGTTTATGGGGGCTATAAGGGTGCAATAATTGTGTGGCACTAAAGGTATATTTTCGAGGAAAAGAAATAAATTGTGGAGTTAGATGTTTGGGGTTACTAAAAATAGAGTGGGGACCTCTAAATTATTATTTGAGAGAAATGTAAACTTTGGGTTCGTAGAAAATAGAATCCAGGACTTAGTTAATTGGGGGTGTTCGGGATGAGAAACAATGGAGGGAGTATTTTGCTAGGAAATTATATATAGAAAATTGTACGTGTAGAAAATGTAATTTTATGCCAATTATATTTGGAGAAAATCCAACAAGGTGACTATGATAGAATTGAGGATATAGACTGGAGGTAATGGAGCAGTTATCCGGTACGTCTATTGACGACGGTTATTATAGGTGGTGCAATACCTATGATATTAAGATAAGTTAAAGGTATACTTATCTCCTTCGTACATATAGGTATATTAGGGTTTATATATAAATCCTTAGTAGTAATTAAGGTGCGAGTTATATTTAAGTAAGAGAATACTTATTCGGTTTAGTATTTTAAGTGTGTAAATACTTATACTATTATGTATGGGAGCATTTGGGTTTGGCTATTGCTATTGCTATATGAATTGGCAATTATAGCCATATATATATTGAGGAGTGATATAGATTATGTATACGATGTGATTACAGTATATATAATATGATACGAATACATATATATCTGTGTGTGATTGGTATATTTGCATTTTAGAGGCTGATTCCACGAGCTTTCAATTGGCGTAGGGTTGAACAACTAGATTATATATTTTCTCTAGTGCGATCTGGGGAGGTTGCGTGATGTGGGTGAATCCCCTAGCTTGAGGAGCAAGGAGAGTATATTCCCAGGTCATTTCGTCCTACTTTCGAGTGCGGTGTGTGTACTCCACTTGTAGAGGGATCATGATCGCCTCCACCGTTGTGTATTTTTACCATGACCCTAAGTGAGCCTGGCTTGGTACCATAGTTGAGTGAGTAAACCTGGATTCAGATAGGCACTATGAGACCGCAACCTTGAGTTATAGCTCGGTGGGATGGTTATTATACTTATGATTTTGATTGGTATAATTATACTTGTGGTGTATAGTATATTGTTTGTATATGAAGATGAATATTCATATAAAGTAAACGTATATAAGAATGGAAAGAATGATAAGTGTATTTCCCTTCTCGGTAGATATATATATCCGGATTTATATGAATATGAATCAGAGGTTATAGTGAGAACTATATATTTATATATGAGTTTTATATATACGTTATGTGTTGAGGGCCTAATGGATCTAGGCGATCAACATTTACAGGTAGTAGTGTATCGCGGGGGTTCCTTATTTTGATTTCTCTTTACGAGACACCCCATGCTCGAACGTAGCATAATGTTTAGAATGGGGAGAAGTTCAGCCCTTAGTTCTCAGGTTTAGGAGGATTTTTAGAGGATAGGTGATATCGTTTAGTTAGGCATGGTAAATTAACTAGGTTGTCTAAAAGGTATGAGATAGGTGTGCACTATTAGAAGAGGGGTGATGGGTATCTCATGGGAGTGCGATACTAATTTAAATATGAGAGATTTCATGTTTTATTAAATATGGCATTTATGTACTTGCAAAAATATTTTCAAACTCGGGATCTGACCCGTTTCTACATTTTCTCTCTCTCTCTCTCTCTCTCTCTCTCTCTCTATATATATATATATATATATATATATATATATATATATATATATATATATATATATATATATATATATATATATATATATATATAGGTGTCCAGACACAGGGATGCCTGGATGATCATCCTTATGTAATACCCCGTATTTTTGTGATATTTATTTATGGGATTAATTAAATTAAATGCGTATTAATTGGAAATTAATCCGGATTAAAATACTAGCGTGATGCGAGTTGGTATTTGAGTATAATGTGCATATATGATTATACATGAATATTGAGGTATGAAATTTCTCGTGAGATTGAAATACGGCAAGTTGGAAAATTTTATTGAGACGCGTGTGACAGTTGCGTCAGGGAATTATTTATTTTAATTAAAAAGTGAATTTTAGTTCTATTAACCGTATGGTCGTTTTGAGTGCGCCAACGCGTCCGAATGGGTGAAAATAGTCAGAAAACACTAGCCGGGGGTTAAGTTTGGGTCCCGGGGCATTTTTGGGCCATACAGTTAACTTATAAGGGCATTTTGGTAATTTCGGAAATTGGGTAATTAAAACCCACGAAAATTAGAGTTAAAAATCTGACTTAGTATTAACCCACTAAGCTGTTTCCAACCCCAATTTAGGAATTGGGCTATGGGAGAGGTTATAACTTGGCAAAACCAACCTCACCTCCATTAACACCTTGAGAAGAAAGCTTGGAGAGAGAGAGAGAGGAGGAATTCTGCAGAGGAGAGAGAGAACCATTCATCAGATTCATCATCAAATCCAGAGTTACCCTTAAGGCAAGTGATTTAATTTTGTTTTTATAGAGAATGTTTCTTCCATGTGTAGGAATTGATAAAAATCTGATTTGTTCTTGGGAGTTAATGAAAAACCCATTAAATTGGAAATAGAATCTTACATATTGATGAGGAATTGCATGTAGAATTATATGTAGGTGATTATTCTGATGTTAATAATATCTTGGATGAAACAAAAACGGATTATAGTAGGTTCAATTATGATGTATAAATGTTAGGGTTCATGTTCATATAAATTGGGAATAAATAAAGAGATTTGAAGATTTGATGATGTTTAAGATGAGTTAGCCCTATATAAACGTTTGATTATTACCTATGAGTGTTTAGTACGAATTATGAACCTTAAAATGATGTTGGGTCTATTTTTATGTGAGATTAGAAGTGAAGAAAATTGGGAAAAACGAAATAAGGATTTCTGGGCTCGAAACTGGCCACTCGTTAGAAGACCTGCTCAGGTCGTTCGAACGAGCTTCTAACGAGTTGACCTTTGAATTCTAACGAGGGAGAAGTTTGTTCGATAATCTCGTTCGAACGAGATCTCATTAGATAGCCCAGTTCATTCGAACGAACTCTCGTTCGAACAACCTCGTTCGAACGAGACTTCGAACGAGTTGACAGTTTAGGCTTTTTAGCCTGTTTTGATCCCGAGTGCCCCGTAACCTTGTGTATAGGTAGAGATAGCTTTACCTTGATGATTAATTGATATATTTGGGATGTTTGGGATATAATGAGGAGTCAAATATAGAAGTTTAGTTTGAACCTAAAGGAAAATATGAGTAGGACGTGAGTGTCTATTACGTTGCGAGAACTATTGACGGCTTAATGTATTATATTAACTGGGAACATATAAATTGTGTAGTATTATATGTTGGTACGAGAATGATAAGTGTATCACCAATAATATGGTGATTACTAAGATGTGTGAATACTTAGTATATGTAGTGATTCTATGTGTATGACATACTTACCATACTTGCTATCACGGGAGGTTTGCGTTCGCTTAGGACCTTCTAATCCTTGTGTTTCCCGGATTTAGATTGGTTACCTCGATGAACATAGGTCAGAGAAGGACTTATTGGGATTTTAATAAGTCTGTTGATCGTGGGAGCGCAGGTATGTGCGTGACCCATGTGATGTGACTCTGTTCGCCTCCATTATTTATGATGTTATTATTTGAGAACGATTCCTGAGAGATTCGGAATACGTTACCCTTATGTACGTGATGTACCGGGATAGATAGCAGAGTATGTGCGCACCGCAGCTTAGTCTCAGGGTGCTTGTATTGTATATTTATGATGTGAATAATATACACTTAATTAATGGGAACTTTCATGTTTATATCGGGAATAATATTATGGTAATGTTTTGAGTAAACATAATGGGTTAATTGATAGTGAATTGTATTACTAATTGAGAATTCGAGTGTATGTAAAGCCCTCTATTTAATTGATATCGTTAGAATGTAATATGGGAATCGAGTAGTAAGGGGTAGAACTTATTACAGTTTGGTTAGATATGGATTTCTTATAGATGGGTACGGTACGTTAGGAGTGCACATGTAGTCGAGAGGTGAGAATTCCATGTGAGTGCACGTCCTAACATGTATTTTGCATTTAATGTTTTACTGTTATTAAAACACTTGATGTTTTCAAAATATTTTCCACTTTCGAGCTCTGACCCATTTGCTTTCAAATCTATTTTTGTAAACACCATTTTAGGTGCCCAGCCACAAGGACACCATGCTTAGGATCCTCATTCAGGTGACGAGGTGTAGCTGTTTGTGGAAGTTACAGGACTTTGCTTATAGACGATTCATCTATCTTGACTCTATATTCAGCATTTATCAGTTGTAGGGCATGTCGCCCATTTCTTGTAGAGACATTTCATTTATTTCGGTTATTCAGACTTCTGGCATGTAATTATTCAGGATTCAGACTTGTCATATTATTTTTTTTAGTTGTGGGATTATTGTGAGGAGTTTTCCTCCGTATTTATATTCATGTTGTTGGTTATTCATTACTTCTTTATAGTGAATGGTTGTTATTATTTCATTATTCTTTTACTGCATTTTAATCAGACTTAACTTAAAATTTGGCACTTACTTTTTAAATACTAGGTGGTTAGTATAAAAATATTTTCGACAGTGATGCTATTAACTGAACCAACTTGGCATTTTGAATTAATTTAATAAAGGAGTAGCTACCCGGTATTTAATTAGTCGGGGTGTCACAGGTGGTATCAGAGCATCAGGTTCTAGTGTCCTTTAGGATCTGAACGGCTTATTATGTTTCCGCTGAGCTTTCTTTGATGTAGAGCCCTATATTTTAGGACTGTTGTATTCTTTTGTATATGCTACGTTCTTCAGCTATTTTAAGTTTATAACTGCGAACTTATATACTTCCTTCTTATTTCAGATGCCTCCACGACGTGCACAACGGGTTCCCAAGGATGCAACGCCAGAACCACAGCCCGCACCAGTTCAGGGCACGATGAATGCCGCCGAGGTTGCAGCCATTGTGGCCCAGGCGGTAAATGCTGCACTAGCAGTAGTTCAGCAGGCACCACCTCAGGTGCCGATAGCCGCGCCAGTTCAGGCTCATGCATTTCCGTCTGCTTGGGAACGTGTACGTGATGCTTTTCAGAAAGCACACCCTTTGGAGTTTGCAGGTAGCTCCGAGGTAGTAGTTTCGAGTCAGAGGAGGAAGGACATACAGTGACACCTGAGGATGTATGAGTGCACGAATGTACAGAAGCAGATACTAGCTACCTTTAAGCTAGTGGGGTCTGCACTGCAGTGGTGGGAGTCTATTACCACCGTGGAGGAGAGGGACACTCTCACCATTTAGGAGTTCTGGATGCAGTTTGACTAAAAGTACTTTCCGTCGGCTGTTCACACAGAGATGAGGAGGAAGTTGATGAGCCTCAAGCAAGAGGGTAAGACTGTGGCCGAGTATGAGGCCGAATTCACTGATCTTCTGAACATTATTTCAGATGAGATACCGACGGAGGAGAAGAAGATATAGAAATTTACGGACGGGTTGACATGGAGGATTCGTCAGCACTTGTTAGGGAACCTCTCGTTAGCCACTTATTCTGATATGGTTAACGCTGCATTGCTCTATTGCCAGGATCATTGCTTCCACATGACTGAAGGAAAGAGGTCGGGAGAGCCTAGCCATCAGGGCAGGACTGGAGGAAATGGTGCCAGTGGGGCACAATCTGTTCAGGGGCAGAGGCAGGGTGATCATTGTACCCAGCAGGGGGATCACAAGAGGTTCATATCAGGAAATTTCAGGCACGGACAGGGAGGTTTCCGGCAAGGCCATCAGGGTCCGAACGGCCATCAGAACCAGCAGGGTCAGAATGGTCAGCTACAGTTTCAGCAGGGCCAGTGGAGGAACGGTAACGGCCACCAGGGCTGGCGGCAGCAGGGACCGAGAGGGGGGAACTTCCCGAGGAAGTGTTTTGTTTGTGGCAAGACTGGCCATAAACGCCAGGACTGTCCTGATAGGGGCAGGGCCCTGCAGCAGTAGTAAGGTGCTCGACATGAGCCATAGAGGCCACTTTTTCTGCAGCCCTTCCAGCTCCAGCCCAGGTGCCAGCTCTTCCAGTCATTCCAGCAGTTCCTGTGCAGCAGGGACAGTTACAGTATGGACGTGTCTATAATGTCCACCAGGCAGCAGCTCCGCAGGTAACACCCGCGATTGAGGGTATGTTTCCTATCCATGGTACTATGGGTCGAGTTTTGTTTGAAACGGGCGCAACACATTGCTTTATAGCTACACATTTTGCGAAATCCTTAGGGTTGTTAGCCACAGCAGAGAGCACAGTGACGTGTGTAGACTCACCATTGGGGAGTGGGTCACTCATTTTCTTTATATGCCGGGGAGTAGGGGTAGAGATTGGTAGTTTGGTATTACCTGCAGATATGTTAGTATTGGAGATGACCGAGTATGATGCCATTATTGGTATGGATTGGCTTGTTGCGTACCGAGCCATGATTGACTGTTTCAGTAGGAGTATTATCTTTTCCATTCCCGGGCAGGAGATGTTTTTGGTGGCGATGCCTCGTTCCGAGGGAGGGTCGTCCACTCATTTGTACTATATAGAGGAGGAGACCTCTAAGGAGGTGGTGATACCACTTGATTCGATTCCGGTTGTTAGAGAGTTTTGCCGATGTATTTCAGGATATACCTAGATTACCCCCAGTTGAGAGATAGACTTTGTCATAGACTTATTGCCAGATACGAGACCTATAGCACGCGCACCGTACCGTATGGCTCCGGTAGAGATGCGAGAGTTATGGGATCAGATTGAGCAGTTGTTGGGTCAGGGGTTTATTCGGAGGAGTACTTCGCCGTGGGGTGCCCCTGTGTTGTTCGTAAAGAAGAGAGATGGTTCACTGAGATTGTGTGTGGACTACCGAGAGTTGAATAAGGTCACGATACGAAATAAGTATCCGTTGCCTCGAATCGATGACTTATTCGACCAATTGAGAGGAGCTTCTTTCTTCTCAAAGATTGATCTGAGATCAGGATACCATCAGTTACGTATCAGGGAAGAGGATGTCTCGAAGACGGCGTTCTTATCAAGATATGGATCTTACGAGTTTCGGGTTATGCCTTTTGGTTTGACCAACGCTCCAGCAGTGTTTATGGACTTGATGAATAGAGTGTTCATGGATTTCCTAGATCAGTTTGTCATTGTCTTCATCGATGATATTCTGGTTTACTCCCAGACAGAGGAGGAGCACGCCGAACATTTGAGGCAAGTTTTGCAGACACTACGTCAGAACGAGTTGTATGCAAAATATGAGAAATGCGGGTTTTGGCTGAAGGAGGTCCAGTTTTTGGGACATATTATTTCCGACCGGGGAATATCTGTTGATCCGGGGAAAGTATCCGCGGTGAGGGAGTGGGGACAACCCATGACACCGACGGAGATCCGTAGTTTCTTGGGTCTAGCAGGATACTACAGGAGGTTCATTCGGGGATTTTCGAAGATAGCAGGTCCTTTGACACATCTGACTCGTAAGGGTGTGCCATTCATCTGGAGTGATGCATGTCAGTTGGCATTCGATGAGTTGAAGGATAAGTTGACCTCAGCACCTGTGTTAGCATTGCCGAGACCGGGAGTTGAGTATCTAGTCTACACCGATGCGTCCTTACAAGGACTTGGAGGTGTATTACAGCAGGAGACTCAGGCCATTGCTTATGCATCCCGTAAGCTAAAGCCTCACGAGAAGAATTACCCCACTCATGACTTGGAGTTGGCGGCAATTGTATTTTCCCTTCGTATTTGGAGACATTACCTTTTTGGGGAAAAGTTTCGATTGTTCACACACCACAAGTCCCTACAGTACCTATTCACGCAGAAGGAGTTGAATATGCGGCAACGGAGGTGGCTTGAGTTCGTGAAGGATTATCAGTTCGATATCCAGTATCACCCGGGGAAGGCTAACGTGGTAGCAGACGCGTTGATCCGTAGGCCAGCAGATGAAGTGGCAGGAGTGTGGAAGGCCAAGTGGAAGGAGTTGGGACACCAGGATGTAGTGGCCCGATCGTTCATGCCTGTGATGACCGTTACACCTCATATTGTCACGAAGGTAGTAAGGGCACAGGCAAATGACTCATTCTGTCAGGAGCAGATAGTTCTATTACTAACAGAGGGAGCTGAATCCTATACCGTTAGCTCAGACGGGGGATTACGCTTCAATGGGACATTAGTAGTTCCGAAAGGGGAGGAATTACGGCATGAGGTGATGGCCGAGTCGCACGGCTCACGGTTCGCGGTACATCCCGGTGGGGACAAAATGTACCAAGACATGAGACGTCAGTATTGGTGGAGCGGGATGAAGAGAGATATTTCCGAGTTTGTTTCTAAATGCACCACTTGTCATTTAGTAAAAGTGGATCATCAGAGACCGGCAGGACTGCTACAGCCATTGGAGGTCCCGATGTGGATGTGGGAGAGCATATACATGGACTTTATCACGGGGTTGCCTACGTCACAGAGAGGTCACGACTCCATTTGGGTAATTGTGGACAGGTTGACCAAAGTCGCTCATTTTCTACCCGTAAGGACAGACTACACTACAGGACAGTATGCCCAGCTCTTTATTTCAGAGATAGTGAGACTTCACGGTGTTCCGTTAAATATCGTGTCTGGCCGAGACAAGATATTTGTTTCACGGTTTTGGGAGAGTTTTCAGGAGTCCTTGGGCACGGAATTGAGGTTGAGTACGGCGTACCACCCGCAGACCGATGGGCAAATGGAGAGTACAAACCAGATGTTGGAGGACATGCTACGTATGAGTATCATTGATTTTGGGGGTGGATGGGAGCAGTATCTTCCACTGTAGAGTTTGCTTACAACAACTCCTACCAGTTCACCATTGGCATGGATCCATTTGAGGCGTTGTACGTTAGACCTTGTCGTTCCCCAGCATGTTGGTTGGAGGTAGGGGACAACAAACTACTAGGGACGAAAGTGATTCAGGATACTTCGACAAGGATAGAATTGATTCGGAGTCGCATTCGGGTAGCTCAGGACAGGCAGAAGAGCTATGCTGATGCGAAAAGGTTCTTCAGAGAGTTCCAAGTGGGGGACCAGGTTTTGCTCAGAGTATCTCCTATGAAGAGGATTGTGCGTTTCGGGAATAAAGGGAAGTTGGCACCGAGATATGTGGGACCATTTCGTATTATTGAGCAGATTGGACCGGTTGCGTATAGGCTTGGGTTACCGGAGCATTTGCATCGGATTCACGATGTGTTTCATATTTCCTCGCTAAGGAAATATCTTAGAGACAATTTGACTCATTCTCACATTGCTTTGGAGGACATCGATCTCCAGCCTGATAGCTCCTACGAGGAGGGGCCGATTGCTATTTTGGACCAAAGTGAGCGGAAACTGCGGTAAAAGATAGTCCCGTTAGTGCGTGTTCAGTGATGACATCATAATGTTGAGGAGTCCACATGGGAGCGCGAGGATGAGATGCGCGAACGTTATCCAGATTTGTTCTTACCAGGTACTTTCTAGTTCCGAATTTCGAGATGAAATTCAGTTATTAGGGGGAAGTATGTAATACCCCGTATTTTTGTGATATTTATTTATGGGATTAATTAAATTAAATGCGTATTAATTGGAAATTAATTCGGATTAAAATACTAGCGTGATGCGAGTTGGTATTTGAATATAATGTGCATATATGATTATACATGAATATTGAAGTATGACATTTGTCGTGAGATTGAAATACGACAAGTTGGAAAATTTTATTGAGACGCGTGTGACAGTCGCGTCAAGGAATTATTTATTTTAATTAAAAAGTGAATTTTAGTTCTATTAACCATATGGTCGTTTTGAGTGCGCCAATGCGTCCGGAAGGGTCGAAATAGTCAGAAAACACTAGCCGGGGGTTAAGTTTGGGTCCCGGGGCATTTTTGGGCCATACAGGTAACTTATAAGGGCATTTTGGTAATTTCGGAAATTGGGTAATTAAAACCCACGAAAATTAGAGTTAAAAATCTGACTTAGTATTAACCCACTATGCCATTTCCAACCCCAATTTAGGAAGTGGGCTACGGGAGAGGTTATAACTTGGCAAAACCAACCTCACCTCCATTAACACCTTGAGAAGAAAGCTTGGAGAGAGAGAGAGAGGAGGAATTCTGCAGAGGAGAGAGAGAACCATTCATCAGATTCGTCATCAAATCCAGAGTTACCCTTAAGGCAAGTGATTTAATTTCATTTTTATAGAGAATGTTTCTTCCGTGTGTAGGAATTGATAAAAATCTGATTTGTTCTTGGGAGTTAATGAAAAACCCATTAAATTGGAAATAGAATCTTACATATTGATGAGGAATTTCATGTAGAATTATATGTAGGCGATTATTTTGATGTTAATAATATCTTGGATAACACAAAAACAGATTATAGTAGGTTCAATTATGATGTATAAATGTTAGGGTTCATGTTCATATAAATTGGGAATAAATAAAGAGATTTGATGATGTTTAAGATGAGTTAGCCCTATATAAATGTTTGATTATGACCTATGAGTGTTTAGTACGAATTATGAACCTTAAAATGATGCTGGGTCAATTTTTATGTGAGATTAGGAGTGAAAAAATTGGGAAAAATGAAATAAGGATTTCTGGGCTCGAAACTGGCCACTCGTTAGAAGACCTGCCCAGGTCGTTCGAACGAGCTTCTAACGAGTTGACCTTTGAATTCTAACGAGGGTGAAGTTTGTTCGATAATCTCGTTCGAATGAGATCTCGTTAGATATCCCACTTCGTTCGAACGAACTCTCGTTCAAACAACCTCGTTCGAACGAGACTTCGAACGAGTTGACAGTTTAGGCTTTTTAGCCTGTTTTGATCCCGAGTGCCCCGTAACCTTGTGTATAGGTAGAGATAGCTTTCCCTTGATGATTAATTGATATATTTGGGATGTTTGGGATATAATGAGTAGTCAAATCTAGAAGTGTAGTTTGAACCTAAAGGAAAATATGAGTAGGACGTGAGTGTCTATTACGTTGCGAGAACTATTGACGGCTTAATGTATTATATTAACCGGGAACATATAAATTGTGTAGTATTATATGTCGGTACGAGAATGAGAAGTGTACCACCAATAATATGGTGATTACTAAGATGTGTGAATACTTAGTATATGTAGTGATTCTATGTGTATGACATACTTACCATACTTGCTATCACGGGAGGTTTGCGTTCGCTTAGGGCCTTCTAATCCTTGTGTTTCCCGGATTTAGATTGGTTACCTCGATGAACATAGGTCAGAGAAGGACTTATTGGGATTTTAATAAGTCTGTTGATCGTGGGAGCGCAGGTATGTGCATGACCCGTGTGATGTGACTGTGTTCGCCTCCATTATTTGTGATGTTGTTATTTGAGAACGATTCCTGAGAGATTCGGAATACGTTATCCTTATGTACGTGATGTACCGGGATAGATAGCAGAGTATGTGTGCACCGCAGCTTAGTCTCGGGGTGCTTGTATTGTATATTTATGATGTGAATAATATACACTTAATTAATGGGAACTTTCATGTTAATATCGGGAATAATATTATGGTAATGTTTTGAGTAAACATAATGGGTTAATTGATAGTGAATTGTATTACTAATTGAGAATCCTAGTGTATGTAAAGCCCTCTATTTAATTGATAACGTTAGAATGTAATATGGGAATCGAGTAGTAAGGGGTATTACTTATTACAGTTTGGTTAGATATGGATGTCTTATAGATGGGTACGGTACGTTAGGAGTGCACATGTAGTCGAGAGGTGAGAATTCCATGTGAGTGAACGTCCTAACATGTATTTTGCATTTAATG
Source organism: Sambucus nigra (assembly GCA_949130495.1). Taxonomy (NCBI): domain Eukaryota; kingdom Viridiplantae; phylum Streptophyta; class Magnoliopsida; order Dipsacales; family Adoxaceae; genus Sambucus; species Sambucus nigra. Next base: position 553,790,332 of record OX422216.1, read on the forward strand.
TTTTAATGTTATTAAAACACTTGGTGTTTTCAAAATATTTTCCACTTTCGGGCTCTGACCCATTTGCTTTCAAATCTATATTTGTAAAAACCATTTTAGGTGCCTAGCCACGAGGACACCATGCTTAGGATCCTCATTCAGGTGACGAGGTGTGGCTGTTTGTGGAAGTTACAGGACTTTGCTTATAGACGATTCATCTATCTTGACTCTATATTCAGCATTTATCAGTTGTATGAGCTTTCTTTGATGTAGAGCTCTATATTTTAGGACTGTTGTATTCTTTTGTATATTCTACGTTCTTCAGCTATTTTAAGTTTATAACTGCGACAAAGATTTGTGTGACAAGATTTGTGTGACAAGATTTGTGTCATAGTATTTTGTTAGCTCTATATTCGTGTATGATTTGAGTTTACTGGTAGTATTGGTAACACTATATAGTGTATGTCTATATATTTTTCCGCGATAACGGGGTTCTATTTTGGATTTGTATCTGGTTTGTACTGCTCGTTTTGTGTGTGTTATACGAGTATAGTACTATTATAAGAGTGATGTTATTCTATTATCAGAGCGATAGAAGGCTAATAATTGTAAGACTGTCGTATCCGTGGTTCTAGGGTGAACCAGGTTATTGTTGAGATATCTCATCTGGATAGAGATTGAGCTCGCCTTTAATATATGTTTAGATGGAACCTCGTTGAGTAGATGATTCATTTTCTCGATTTTAGTGTGTGGCGACCTTTTAGATATGATTTAAGGTATACAAGATTTATTGTTGAGCTGTGATTTTATGCTCATTGTTGTTTGCGCAAAGACTTAGTGTTAGTGCAAGCCCCTTGTGGTATGGTTCCTTGAAAGAAGTAGGAGTTCAGACCACATTTTTTTGGTAAATGGGATAAGATTATCCCGGTTGAATATTTGAAACTAACGGACCTCCATGACCGACAAAGTTAAGCAGTAGTGTATAGGAGGGGTTCCTTATTAGGATTTCACTTGCAAGACGCTCCACGCATGAACCTTACCAACGTCGTGAGTGGAGAGATGTTATGTGATGCAAGGATGTTGATTTTGATGATAATTTGCATTGTGTGGAGAAAACACTATAGACTGAGAGCCGTGTGAGGATTGCTTGCTTATGGAGATAAAAATGTTATGGAAAAAGCACTGAAATGGTTCTCTCACCGCAAGTATATGAGTGAGGCAGGAGTTAGAGAATTGATTTGAGGCTTATAGCCAGGCCTTAAGTAGAAGGCAAATTCGGAGGTAGTATGTTTTGGGTATGATGTTCATAACCCCTTTGTAAAGAGTAGGCGCCTCGATTAGTTAGATTTTCCATTTCTCCAAGATGGAAGGACATTGTGGTAAAAACAGGTTAGTAGGTTAACGAGGTAGGATTTAGAATGCCCCGATGATGTGCCTTAGGCTGTTATATCTCGATGACCAACGATGCGAGGGAGTAGTGTAATAGGAGGGTTCCTTGTTTTGATTTTGCTTTGTGAAACGTCCAACGTATGAAACCGAGAAAATATCAAAAATTGAGAGAGGTTTTGGGCACTAGGGACAGGGTTAGTATAGTATTCATTTTACGAGTGTAGGAAACACAACGATCTTAGGATTATTGGCAACTAAGTCCGAAGGACCAGTGGCGCTAGTATAAGGAGATTGTGGTGAGTTAACTACGAGATGATTCATGGGTTAACTTTAAGAAGGATTGGATTTCCATGTACAAGAAGAATTAAATTTTAAAAAATTTCGGGTAAGGAAAACCCATGTGTTAGTACCACGCCGAGAAAGTGAGGCCCATTTTTAGAGAGAGTGTTACTTTTGTGACGTTTACAATAGTTGTGCTGATGTGCACAGGTAAAAAGGTGTATGGGCACCTTGGTACATTGATTTTATATATCGCCTGAGGTAGAAGAGGCGTAGTGTATGAAGCTGAAGATTATGCTGCGAGGCGGTTATAAATGGATTTGGAATGGGTTAGATGGAATGTCGCAGTAAGCACGCGATAATCCAATTGTATAGGTTCAATAAGAGTGTGCACACCCAAGATAAGTGAGAAGACTGATGGGAGTAGTCAAGCCTTAGTGAAATTTCCTTTTAAGGGACATCAGATGTCCCGAGGAAGATTAACGGACGCTTAGAGTGTCATCTAGAGTATCTCCTTTTTGAGACATTAGAGCGGCGATTATTGGCTCGTCTTCTTTAGATGCGATTATAGAAGCACTAGGTGCGATATCTTATCGTTGTAGTGATCTTACGACTGAAGTAGTGTTGTAGCATATAGAGATATAGATAAACTTATGGTTAAGCTAGTGCTTTAGAGTATAAGCCTTGAGATAGATGGGTACCATGAACGAGGAGATGGTAGAGTACCATTTGGATTAATATCTTTTGGCTTGTCTGTGGAGGATGAAGTGTGAGCAGTAATCCTAGGTTGGTAGTACCGGTCGTATCCGAATTTTGAGGAAGAAATTTCGTTGTAAGGGGGGAGAATGTAATACCCCGAACTTTTATGGATATTTAAATTACATAAGTGAGTGAAATTTGAAAATTTGAGGAATTTCTGAGAATAATAGTTTTTGGAGTTTATGAGTGTTAGATGATTTTCGATGTGTATTACATTTACTTTTGGGATTAAGTAAATAAGTAGAATTATTTTAATTACATGTCACAGTTGGGTAGAGCGATGGAGGATAATATTTTAATGGAAAAAACTTTATGGAGATGTGTTGGGTTTAATTAGTGAATTGTAGTTAAGTGACTCGGATGGAGATTTCGAGTGTGCGATTGGTTTCAGAATGGCCGAGATATAAAATTAGAGTATTCGGGAGTATTGTTTAAGTTCCGAGTCATTTTTGGGTTTATAAGGGGTAAACCCCTATTTCTCTCTTATATAAGGCACGAGAGAAGGAACGAAAAGAGAGAAAATAAAGAAGAGAATAGAGGAAGGAAAGAGAGGGAGAAAAAAAGGGGATTTTCGTCCAGATTCCGTGGGATTCGACTTGAGGTCGTCGAATTTTATCCACGAGGCAAGCGTTCACTTGCTTTATTCTTTTTAGCATAAATCTCATATCATAATTGTTCATAATAAAATATATGATTTTTGGATGGGTTTTCGTGAATCAAAACGAGTTTTTGGAAGTTTAACGAATAAACCCCGAATAATACCCAATTTGAGAAACTTAGGAACTAATTAAAATTTGTTGTTGGTTATGGGTTCTAGGATGATTAGAACTCTCTTGATTTATGTATATGTGGTTGATTGAGGTTGGATGACGATAGGAGAGGTTATAACAGCTTAGGGGTAGCTTTAATGGCCGAAACAGCTTCACGTCGAAGAAGCTGCCCTGATCGATCGATCAACCCTTCAGGATATTTGGCAATTTTGGCCTAGTTAGTTTAAATGGGATAAATTCCCAAACTAAGGATTTATATCCTATTTATTTGAGGAAATAAATACCAAACTAAGGGAATTAATATCTAGCCATTTGAGGGAATTTATGGGGGGCTAGGAGGTTGTAATAATTGTGTGGCACAAAAGGTATATTTTTTAGGAAAAGAAATAAATTGGGGACTTAGATGTTTGGGGTTCCTAAAAATAGAGTGGGTACCTCTAAATTATTACTTGAGCGAAATGTAAACTTTGGGTTCGTAGAAAACAAAATCCAGGACTTAGTTAATTGGGGGTGTTCGGGATGAGAAACACTCGAGGGAGTATTTCGCTAGGCAATTATATATAGAAAATTGTGCGTGTAGAAAATATAATTTTATGCCGATTATATTTCGAGAAAATACTACGAGGTGACTAGGATAGAATTGAGGATATAGGTTGGAGGTGACGGAGCGGTTATCCGGTACGTCTATTAACGAAGATTATTATAGGGGGTGCGATACCTGTGGTATTAAGATTAGTTGATGGTATACTTATCTATTTAGTATGGATTTTTATATTCAGGTTTATATATAAATCCTTGGTAGTAATTAAGGTGCGAGTTATATTTAAGTAAGATAATACTTATTGGGTTTAGTATTTTAAGTGTGTAAATACTTATACTATTACATATGGGAGCATTTGGGTTTGGCTATTGCTATATGTGTTGGCAATTATACCCATATATATATTGAGGAGTGATACAGATTATATATATGATGTGATTACATTATATATAATATGATATGAATACATATATATCTGTGTGTGATTGGTATATTTGTACTTCAGAGGCTAATTCCACGGGCATTCCTTTGGCGTAGGGTTGGAACAACCAGATTATATATTTTCTCTAGTGCGATCCGGGGAGGTTGCACGATGTGGTTGAATCCCCTAGCTTGGGGAGTAGGGAGAGTACATCCCCAGGTCATATCGTCCCGCGTTCGAGTGCGGTGTGTGTACTCCACTTGCAGAGGGAACATGACCGCCTCCACCGTTATGTATTTTTACCATGACCATGAATGAGTCTGGCTTAGTACTGTGGTTGAGTGAGTAAACTCGAATTCAGATAGGCCCTATGAGACCGCATCCTCGAGTTATAGCTCGGTGGAATGGTTATTATACTTATGATTGTGATAGGTATAATTATACTTTTGGTGTATAGAATATTATTTGTATATGAAGATGAATAATCATAGAAAGTATATAAGAATGGAAAGAATGATAAGTGTATTTCACTTTCCAGTATATATATATATATATATATGAATATGAATTAGAGGTTATAGTGATAACTATATATTTATATATGAGTTTTATACATACGTTATGTGCTGAGGGCCTAATGGATATCGACGATCAACATTGTCAGGTAGTAGTGTATTGGGGGGGCTTCTTGTTTGGATTTCGCTTCGCGAGACACCCCATGCACGAACGTAGAGCAATGTTGGGAATGGGGAGAAGTCCAGCCTTAGTACTCGGGTTTAGGAGGATTTTTAGAGGATATGTGATATCATTTAGTTAGGCAGGGTAGCTTAACTAGGTTGTCTAAAAGGTATACGATATGTGTGCACTATTAGAAGAGGGGTGCGCGGTATCTCATGGGAGTGTGATACCAATTTAAATATGAGAGATTTCATATTTTCTTAAATATGGCATTTAAGCACTTACAAAATATTTTCAAACTCGGGCTCTGACTCGTTTCTACATTTTCTGTCTCTTGCTATATATATATAGGTGTCCAGACATAGGGATGCCTGGATGATGATCCTTTCGAGTCAGACGCTTGCTGCAGCAGCTATGGATACATTCAGGTTCACTATAGGCGCTTCTACCCTTGTAATCTATATAGGAGGTAATGTAGAAAGACTTGGGCCAAAATTCTAATTGTATTTATTTATTCTTTTACCGCCTTTTTGTCCGGCATTCGATTTGGTTGTATTATGTTAAACCGAATGATCGGTTATTTTATTTCATTTCAATTTTTTTATATAAATTATGGGGATGTTTTATTTGTATGGTTTGTTTAAAAAGATTAGCTAATATAAAATTTTGACCCCAGCCTAATAGGTTATTAGTAATTAAATTGGTTTTTGACAATGATGCTAAGAATGAACCATATGAGACTCATCTTTTAATTTGATATAGGATTAATCACCCGGTATTTTATTAGGCGGGCTGTCATAACATACTGATATAGTCAAATCATCTCATCAAATAACTAAAACAAAGTCTTGCCAAATAAACCATCGGCTAAATTCAAATCAAAATAAATTAACAGAGAGTAATAAATCCATACAATCCGAAATGAAATAACTGAATAAAACTGTGAGAGACATGCTCGAGAAAAACTAAGATAACATTCCTAAACAAGGAATAAAATAAGAGAACCATCTATCTCTATCCTGAAACATCTACACATGCTGCAGCTGCGAGTCCCTGGAGTGAATTCAAGCTTGGCACCCCTGTGGATGGACACCTAAAAAGTTTTGAAAATATTTGATAGCAAGGGTTAGAACCCAAAATATTTTGAAAATATTTAGCAAGAGATTAAATTTTAATAATTTAAAATGCATGAATGCTCTTCATATTTAAGCCATTGTCTCACTCACTTGAGGACAGACTCACCCCTCAACTAATGTGCACACCTAACACTTTCTTTATATCCCCCTAGTCATTTACCCCCTAACTAGATAATTGATATAATTTTTTTCAACTACCCCGCTAAAACCCGAGTATCCTTAAGATATGCTTTATAAGTTGTTAATCACATTAACTTAGTTAATCATTTTCCTTTTTTAAATCCATATAGCATTCACACACGTTATATAATTAATACAATTAACTTCATGTATATAATTACCCATATATAACTATTTATCCCATTATATACGTAAAACTATATAACAACATTCACACACATGTTGAATATATATAATTCATCCTCCCATCTCACGGGATGTATTCTCTAAAGTGATATCAATCCAAGTAACTTAGTCCCACCTAGAGTTCCAAGACAAATATGGTCCGCCAGATCGAAACGCAAATAATAATGTAATGGAGGAGGTCATATTCCCCCGAGTATGAGGACATCATATAAATGCCCCACCTCTGAAATTGGATGCTATGACCAAGGTATATGCTCACCCTACTCCTCAAGAGAGGGGATTCACCCACATCGTGCAACCTCCCTTGATAGCACTAAAGTATATGATTTAAATAAATATCTATTCACTGAAATTTATAAGCACACAATATATATATACTATCACACACCATATATATATAATTTAAATCCCGGCTTTACTGTGTACAAAAATCCATAGCACTAGCCTACATTTTTCTGAGTCTATGGCCCGACTCTAATTTAATTAATTTTTCCATTAATTAAATTATTAACTTTCCGAGTCTATGGTCCAACTCCAATTTAGTTAATTTATCCATTAATTAATTTATTACCTTGGTGTCACTCAACCAATATACCGAACTCGCTCACTTAGCCCATATCTTAATATTACCCGAGTCTATTCTGACCCTAAATTAATTTATTTCTCTAAATAATTAATTTAATACCTTGGCTTCACTCAACCAATATACCCGAACTCGCTCACTTGGCCCGTATCTTAATATCCGGAACTAAATGCATAAATTCCCTTTTAATAAGTTTAACACAAACTTATTAATTTATTCCAATCTTAATGTCTCTCTCACATTAAATATAAAACAACCTTATACTATTTGTACCTAAAGTCCCAAACAATCCCAGATTTAAGACTCTCCCTCACTGTACATAATTCTAACTTAAATTGCAACTCAGGTCGATCAGCACATCAACAACAAAGTGGTCAAATTTTTCATCTCTTTCGAACGAGAAACGACATCATTAGAACAACTGGTTATGTCGTTTGAACGACAATCACTATCGTTCGAACCAGAGTATTGGTTGTTCGAATGACCTGCAATGTTTTCTCTCTCTTCGTCCAGAATCAGTTCTCCGCCATTAACAAAACCTTAAAACCCTTCTAACCCAGAAATCAAACCCTAAATTTACACAGTAGGTTCTACGAATCAAAACAAATCCCAATATATTTAATTCCCAATTTATATCTCCAATTGTTAATCAAGACATGAATTCATATGATTTTTCCACAACTTTTGTAGTAAAAAAACATCTCTAATTAACTTACGATTCTTCACAGTATAATATGAATTCATAAGCCCTATCATATCAGTCCTAAAACTTGACTCGTAACATTCACAATTTGAAACCCAATTTGTATTCCCCCAACCTGAAATCATGTATTTAACACTTACCATGATATGAATTGAAATCAATAATTTATATAAAAGCAATTTTAGCCACATTTCTTATGATTCGTGGAGACTGATTATTCCTTTGCTATGGAGATTTGGTTTTTTGAAGAACACCTCCCTTGTTTTTTCATTTGGCTCCCAAGAGTTCACCCTTTTTTCTCCTCTACATTCACAAATTTCTCCTAATTGTGTTATGGCTGCCCACAACTCTTAACTTAGGTTTTTAACTCCAAATCCGATTTTTAGTCAATGGGCCTAATTAAAATGGCCCAAATACCCCTTGTGGGCCAGGTTGTGCCAAAAAATATCCCGCGATCCATTTTCCACCCCCGTGTACACTTTTACGACTATTTCAGCCCATCCGGACTCAACCGTGCACTCAGAATTGACATCCGAATTAGTTTATAAAAATCCTTATCTCACACCCAAATTAGTCTATACCTGACTCTCGACTGAGATAAATAAATGTCACGTCACTAATACACGTTATGATATAAATAAATTATTACTATTCACTTAGTAATTTAATATCATAAATATTAACCATTTACACTTTGAATAATATTTAAATAAATATTACCACAATTAATTCAATTAAATTATGACACACAAGTAATTTAAAATTTACCCGAATTAATTAAATATTTAAATGCACAGAAGTAGGGGGTGTTACATATTCCCCCCTTTACAAAGGAATTTCATCCCTGAAATTTGGTCATACATGTGGTGAATAACTCTGGATACTGCTCTCTCATATCCTCCTCCCGCTCCCACATAGACTCGTCAATGCTGTGATGGCTCCACTACATTCTGACTAGTGGTACAACCTTAGACCGCAGCTAACGCTCACCACGATCTAGAATGGCCAATGGTATCTCCTTATACGATATGTCTGGCTACAAGTCAATATTCTCGAATGGAATGTGCCAGAAATCCCTCTCGCTCCTCGAATATTTCTTCAGCGATGCCACGTGGAACACATCGTGTATCAGCTGAAGATACTCTGGTAAACCTATTCTGTAAGCTACTGATCCCATCCTATCAATAATAGGGAAAGGACCCACATACCTCGATGCTATCTTCCCCATCTTGCCGAACCTCATCACTCTTTTCATAGGATATACCCAAACTAAAACCTGGTCATAAATCTCTAACTCGATCGGCTCTGACCATATAATGACTCAAAAGATATGCCTATACTCCACCGACTCCACTATCTCTATGTTAGGAAATTCCCTTCCTGCATGGGTGCTAATTTCCTTATTGTCAAATGTGTGACTTTCTTCAGGGTATGTACCCATAAAATTCCCCACTATTTACCTCATACTTGAAACCTTTCACTCACGGTGGCATAACTCTTATTACGTCCTCGAACTATACAAAAATAAGTGATTTACCCACTTCTTGTCGATGGACCAACTCACTTCAGATCCTAGAGTCTTGTTATTTTCCCCCACCCTTTACCAACCAAAGGTTGGATAACAATACTTTTCCAATAGGATCTCCAAAAGTGTCACGCAGATACTAAACCATGATGAGGTATCACACGTAACTGTACCAGTGATAATTACTACTCCAAAATTACTTAAAATATATAATGCACATTCCTTGATTTTTCCTACTACCTAGTCGCTTCTCGTCTACCCATTGACTTATGGGTGACACGTCTAGTACACTATGTAACTTCGTCCCTACCACCTCCCGCCACTGCTTACCAAAGGTGGGGCTATAAGGTCTCATCCAAATTCACAACAATATTGGACGAAAATCTATAATGTTTCGCTTATTATTTTCAATTGAATAACTAGATGTACTACCCGATCGTATAACCCATCCAAATCTAACAATCAATCATTCTGGTAAATCTATTATGCAAACTCGATGGAAAACCCCGACCTATCCCCGATTTTGGATAGCCAAATTACGAATTTTACTAATCCGCATGTAAATCCCTGTGACACCCCGACTAATTAAATACCTGGTAGCTACTCCTTTATTTAAATTAATACAAAATGTCAAGTTGGTTCAGTTCATAGCATCACTGTCGAAAAACGTTTTAACAATTACTAGCCACCTAATATATAAAAAGTAAGTTGTCTATTTTAATTAAATCCGATTAACATACAATAAGTATTACATTATGAAATAATGATATCACAACCACATTATAGTAACCTTACAATGATAGAGAAATATATGAATATGGAGGAACACTCCTCAGAAATAATCTGAAATACTGAATAAAACTGAATACAAAGTCTGAATCACTAAATAATTACAACCCAAAACCTGAAATAAAACTGAGTAAGTAGGATTTCTCTAAATAAAAGGGGCGACATGCCCTACCGATGAGTAAATCAAAAATAGAGTCAAGATAGAAAGTGGAGGCGTCTACTATCGAGGTGTTGTAACTTCCACAGCAGCTACAGCACGTCACCGGAATGGAACTCCTACGCTTGGTGTCCTTGTGGCTGGGCACCTAAAAAGTTTTTTCAAGAAAATAGATTTGAAAGCAAATGGGACAGATCCCGATTGTGAAAACAGTTTAAAATACAACAAGTGTTTAATATCATTAAACAGTGAATATAAAATACATGATAGTGTGTGCACTCACATGAGTCCCTCACCTCTCAACTAAGTATGCACTCCTACGTACCCGTACCCATTCTAGTTATTCCACTATCTAATTAGTCTATTACAATATCTGAGTTTACTATACTATTCGTAGTTTAATTCCTAGCATTTTAATATAAACATAGGGTTTTACCTTCATTCCTCAGGATTAGTTGCTATAATTACTAAGAATTTTTCCATTTTTAACTCTATAAAGATATTACATTAATTCACACTTGTACTTATATAAACAGTTCATTTCATTATTTCAGTATATCATTCTCATCATAAATAAACAATAATGGCACCCCTAGACTAAGCTACGGTGCACACATACTCTTTTATGAAATCTCGGTACATCACGTACATAAGGATCACGTATTCCGAATCTCTCAGGAACCGTTTTGATAAGAAACAATCACACACAATGGAGGCGAACATAGTTCACATCACATGGGTCACGCACATGCCTACGCTCCCATGATCAGCAGACTTATTAACTCCTCAATAAGTCATTCTCTGACCTATATCCTCGAGGTACCAATGTAAATCCCCCCATAGGCACACAAAGATTAGATGGCCCTGATCGTACGCCAACCTCCCGTGATAGCAAGTATAGTAGGTATGTTATACACAGATAACCACATATACTAAGCATTCACACATCTTTAATATCTTATAATATCAATTGAGGTATATTTTACATTCCTATACCATCATTAAATGTTACACGTTTACAAATCCCCGAATAATATACATTAAAAGATGTCAACCTTTCTCACGTCATAATTTTAGGTACTTATTTCCTAACCCATAAATGCCATCCGATTTACTAAAAAATTCTAATTTTTAATCCTCAACGTACTACAATCTCACAACTATACCCACTAGTCAATAAGGGAGGTTAACACTCAATTAAATAAGTCTACTGGAAGTTCGAAATAAAATCAGGCCCAAAAAGGCCATTCTGTCAACTCGTTAGAAATCTCGTTCGAACGAGGTTGTTCGAACGAGTGTCATTCGAATGAAGTCTTTGAACGAGCAAAGTTAGAAGGGATACTGTCATCTCGTTAGAAGCTCATTCGAACGAGGTCGTTCGAATGACCTGGGCAGGTCTTCTAACGAGATGGCAGAATACCCCCAGAAATTTTCCAACTCCTTTTTCTTCTTTTTTCTCTTCTCTAATTCCATTCAAAAATCATCCCAATAATGTTTTAATATTTTTAAACTACTCTGAGTACTCCTAGGTCTCTTCTTAACATATTTTTGGGGTCAAATCCTCCTAATCAACATGCAATTATCATCAATCCCCAAAATTTTACCCCAAACCCTATGAACATGAACACATAATTTTATTGTACCTAAATACTCATCATAAATCCGTTTTTAAATCATCCAAGTTAAGTTTTAGGGTACCATTTTCATCCAAAATCATTCTACATGCAATTCCTAACGAAAATTAAAAGTTTCTACAACAATCCCAATGGGTTTTCACCAAAAATTTCAAAGCATAAGTTTTCTACACTAAACATGGAGGAAATATTCATTGCAATTAATGACATCAAGTCACTTGACTTAAATTCGATGTTCTGATTCGTTGTTGATGATCAAGGTTGGCTCTCTCTCTTCTTTTCGGTCATAATTTCCATTCAAAATGCTGGTGAAGGAAGATGGTTTGGTGGAACCTCTTTTAACTTCTCTCTAACTCCTCTCAAAACTCCCGTAGCCCACTCGCTTGCTTTTTGCTGGTAATGGCCTTAGTGGCCTCTTTACAAATATAAAAATAAACTCTAAAATTCATGGTTTTTAATTCCTCAATGTTTAAAATTACCAAAATACCCTTCTAGGTTGCCAGTTTGGCCTAAAAATACCCCGAGACCCAAACTAAACCCCCGACTAGTGTTTTCTGACTATTTCGACCCTTCCGAACGCGTTGGCATACTCAAAATGATCATTCGGTTGATAAAAATACAATTTATTTTTTAATTTAAATAAATTCATTCCTGACGCGACTGACACGCGCGTTCCAATCAAATTTCTCAAATTGTCATATTTGTGCCTCTTGACAGTTTAAATATTTTCAATACTCTTATATTACCATATATACTCAGAAATATTCAATTTTGACATCATTATCAAATACCAACTCACATCTCGCTAGTATTTATATCCGGATTAATTCCCAATTAATTCAATTAATCCCTTAAATACAAATCATTAAAATTACGGGGTATTACAATCCCATTAGTAGAATTGTAAAATTACAAAAATCCCATTTGATAACCTCAAATCAACCTTTCCTACCCTTAAATGGTGTACTCGAAGACAACTTCACTGTGTCTCATATAACACAAATCTTCATGCTTAAAGATTCACATCGCGTGTGTAGGAAACTACACCTTATCTACGTATAAAACCATACTAGGAATATGACTAAGTGAGACTGTTCTCTACTTGCCCAGAAATGTGACTTTTTCCTTGTCTAAATATATCTTATTACATGTGCCTCCACTACCTTTCCACTCCTCACGGTGGACATCGTTCTCTTTGATATACAAATAGTCAAACTGTTTTCTTTCTCAAACAGATTCTAGTTCACTACACTCTTCCAATTATTTCTAATTTCCACATAGGTATATAATCCACACTTATATTTACACATTCCTTTATTTAAGATGATTCTAAATACACACTAACGAGGGCGCCCATACACCTTATATCATGTGCATATTTGCACAACATCACAAACGTCACATACGTAATATTTTTCTTTCAAGGTTATCCCACATATCACACTATATCATAAGATTATTTGTTATTACTCCCCAAATCGTAATTACTTCTCGATGTTGCCCCACCCATTAACTTGTCGTGCAAAAGTTTTCTCAATGCTTCTTTCGCAGCACCACCCGGCTATACTGGCCTTATAGCGGGATAGCTTTCACCTCAAACTGTAACTCCACATCACCCGTTAATTGATGTCCTAGCATCCAATAACGTCTCTCCACTACCGACGTTTATTAGGACTTATGCGTATAACATTTCCCACAGAGCCCAAAAGAACTTTCCCCAATGCATTAAACACTAGCATTGTCGTTCATTGATTTTTATAGATCCAAGCATATAACTGGGACACCCAAAACTATGTCCCTATACCCATAGGTCTAATTATCAATGCTCCGCTTGTACTATCACTAAGTCCTCAGCGCTAAGTCACAAACGAGCTAAATCTCTCGCTCCATGGTCAATCCACCACACCCTGAATCACATAAGTAAAAGTCTATATGCCATAGGATCCAATATAACTAAACAACCGTAGCCTCTGACGTCTACTTCACCCCAAAATTTGCCACGAGGCCGACCCGCTTTTAGGTGGAATATCGTAAAAATATACATCTTGCCTTGCAATAGTGAACATGATAGTCTTGCTATATCTGCCCACCACCTCTTACCCATCGCTAACAAGTCCATACCCAGGATAAAATCATACTTGCATATTACTCTCCAAATCAGCTAATCTCGTACCATACATATCCTCTCAGTGTCTGCATCCACCCCCTACAGAAGGGACCAAAGAGAGCCCCGCTACCCAATGGTAAAAATATACAAACCATAAGAACACTTATGATAAACCCACTAGACCCATCTCCCACACGAATATAGTGTTACATAAACATTTGCTGTGATTCACTCATTTCACACAAAACTTACCCCATTTACCCAAGGATAAAACTTATACTTACACTCGTCAATACACTAGAGGTTAAAATTATTATTGGACATAATACTCTCTCCCAAACCGAACCAAAACTCCTATAAGTGTTGCCCTTGTCGGGCATCCCACTCCCGTACTTAATCAGTTGTGTAAAGGATCTACACATGAGTTCCTACTCTTTACTCACAAGACATGCCTCTGTGTTATTCCCCTTTTTCTTTCCCCACTGACCATGTTGGGATTGCCCTTCCCACGGATCTGGTAGTCTTGACCCTGATTGCTACCCCCTTTGTCCCTTTGTCTTCACTGGACCTATGGGACTCGTTGCCGACCTTGACGGCATTGACTAAATACACCATTGCTTGTTAGAAATTCTATTGACCTTAATCATTAAAATGGATCCTTTACTGGGTATCCCCCCTGTGGTGTCTCACTATCACCACTAAATCCAGATCTTCCCTTTGGATGGTTTCTCCAACACTTTTGGCTCCTCCTTCTTGGAAGCGTTGATGTAAACTTATAAATGTATGACTCTTGATGACATCGACACTAGTCATCCTGGCTGGATTTTTCCATCCATGCTTGTGTAGTCTCCCCATAAGTCCATTATCTGTTTACGGAATCTATTATATTATTTATACCCTTCGTTGGGTATAAAGTTCTCTAAACTAGTCAACTTATCTCTTATCATCGGCCTTTATTTTGCCCACTTGTGATAAGTTTCAAAATTCCATTCACATTTATACCTAAACAGCAGATGGAAGGTCTCCCGGTCAAACCATGACCAAATTTTTGTTCCACTCCACACATATTTCTCTATGTGGGGTGACTGATCCTTGTTAATTGAAAATTTTCTCCCGATTTAATACTAGGTGTCGTTGTACTCCACCCTACATGATTGCCTTTGGACTCTCTTTTCTATTGGCTCATCGCACTTCCTCTCTTCCTCAAATTCCTATAATAGCTTATCAAATGAATCACTCTGAATCCCCGTAAACATTAATCATGGTGACCCTTATCACGATCACCATTTCTAGAATGCTCCACATCTTTCACTGAGCCACTCCTCCCGTAATCCTTCTAACGGCCCTCGTTGGTCATCCACAATGTTTGGTGTACGAAGCCCAACCGAACTCATATATATATATCACATCAATTATACTTAGTAGTAGGAGAACGTAAATGCACATATGTAAAGGAATACAACAATCCTATCATAAGGCTCTACATCAAATAATGCTAAATGAAACGTAAAAAGCTGCACAGATCCTAAGGACACTAGAACTTGATGCTCTGATACCATCAGTAATAATCCTCCCAATAAAATACTTGGTGATCAATCCTATATCAAATTAAATAGTAATCTCACCTAGATAATTCTTAGCATCAATGTCAAAACCTTTTTAAAACTAACTAACCACTTAGTATTCAAAAAGCTGATGTCAAAATTTTAAACTTTCTATTAATCAAGACATAATATAATGCGAAAAAAAATAAACACCATAAACTGATAGAGTCAAATCATCTCATCAAATAATTAAAACAAAGTCTTGCCGAATAAACCATCGACTAGATCCAAATCAAAATAAATTAACAGATAATAATAAATCCATACAATTTGAAATGAAATAACTGAATAAAGTAGTGAGCGACATGCTCAAGATATACTACGATAACATTCCTAAATTAGGAATAAAATAAGAGAAGTGTCTATCCAAATCCTACAACATTCACACATGCTGCTGCTTCGAGTCCCTGGGGTGAATTCAAGCCTGGCGTCCCTGTGGCTAGACCCCTAAAATGTTTTAAAAGTATTTGATGGCAAGGGTTAGAACCCAAAATATTTTACAAATATTTAGCAAGTGACTAAATTAAAATAATTTAAGAATCATGAATGCTCTTCATATTTAAGCTAGTTTCGCACTCCCTTGAGGACAGACTCACCCCTCAACTAATGTGCACACCTAATGCTTTCTCTATATCCCCCTCGTAATCTACCCCGTAACTAGATAATTGATATAACTTCTTTCAACTACCCTACTCAAACCTGAGTATGCTTAAGATATTCTTTATAAGTTGTTAATCACATTAACTTAGTTAATTATTTTCGTTTTTTAAATCCATATAAGATTCACACCTGTTATATAAGTAATATAATTCACTTCATGTATTTTATCACCCGTATATAACTATTTATCCCATTATATACGTAAAACCATATTACAACATTCACACATATGTTGAATATATATATAATTCATCCTCCTGAGTAATTCCTCACTGGATGCATTCTCTAAAGTGCTATCTACGTAGGCTACTTAGTCCCCCCGGGAGTTCCGAGACAACTATGATTCACTGAATCGAAACTTAAATAATAATGTAATGGAGGCGGTCACATTCCCCTGAGTGTGATGACATGATCTCAATGCCCCACCTTTGAAATTGGACGATATAACTTGGGGATATACCCGCCCTACTCCTTAAGCTAGGGGATTCACCCACATCGCGCAACCTCTCTTGATAGCACTAGAGTATATAATTTAAATAAATATCTAATCACTGATATTTATAAGCAAAATATATATATATATATATATATATATATACACACACTATGACACACTGTATTTATATAATTTAAATCATAGCTTTACCATGTACAAAAATCCGTAGCACTAGCCTATATTTTCCCAAGTCTATGGTTCGAATCTAATTTAATTAATTTGCCCATTAATTAATTTATTACCTTTTCGAGTCTATTTTCAGATTCTAATTTATTTAATTTATCCATTAATTAATTTATTACCTTTGTATCACTCAACCAATATGTCTGGACTCGCTCACCTGGCCCGTATCTTAATATTACCCGAGTCTATATTTCGACTCCAAATTAATCTATTTCTCTCAATAATTAATTTAATACCTTGGCTTCACTCAACCAATATACTCGGACTCACTCACTTGGCCCGTATCTTAATATATGGAACTAAATGCCCAATTTCCCTTTTAATATGTTTGACACACACTTATTAATTTATTCCAATCTTAATGTATCCCTCATATTAAATATAAAACAACCTTATACTATTTGTCCCTAAAGTCCCAAAAAATCCCAAATTTGAGACTCTTCCTCACTATACATAATTCTTCCTTAAATTGCAAACTAGGTCGATCAATACGGCAACAACAAAGTGGTCGAATTTTCCATCTTGTTCGAATGAGAAATGACTTCGTTAGAACGACTGGTTATGTCTTTTTAAAGACAATCACTATCGTTCGAAGTAGAGTATTGGTCATTCGAAC
The DNA here is from genome assembly GCA_949130495.1 of Sambucus nigra. NCBI lineage: Eukaryota > Viridiplantae > Streptophyta > Magnoliopsida > Dipsacales > Adoxaceae > Sambucus > Sambucus nigra. The sequence continues at coordinate 553,807,707 of OX422216.1, forward strand.
GACCTGCAATGTTTTCTCTCTCTTCGTCCAGAATCAATTCTCTGCCATTAACAAAACCTTAAACCCCTTCTTACCCATAAATGAAACCCAGAATTTACACATGAGGTTCTACGAATCAAAAAAAAATCCTAATATCTTTTATTCTCAATTTATATCATTAATTGTCAATTAAGACATGAATCCATATGATTTTTCCACAACTTTTGCAGTAAAAAACATATATAATTAACTTATAATTCTTCAGAATATAATATGAATTCATAAGCCCTATCATATCAGTCCCAAAAGTTGATTCGTTACATCCACAATTTAAAACCCAATTTGCATTCAGCCAACCCAAAATCATGTGTTTAACACTTACCATGATATGAATTGAAATCAATAATTTATACAAAAGCAAGTTTATCCACGTGCCTTATGATTCATAGAGTCTGATTATTCCTTTGGTGCAGAGATTTGATTTGTTGAAGAACACCTCCCTTGTTCTTCCTTTTGGCTCCCAGGAGTTCTCCCTTTTTTTTTCTCTACGTTCATAGATTTCTCCCAATTGTATTATGGCTGCCCACAACTCTTAAACTTAGGTTTTTATCTCCAAATCTCGTTTTTAGTTATATGGGCCTAATTAAAATGGCCTAAATACCCCCGTGAGGGCCCGATTGTACCCAAAAATACCCCGGGACCCATTTACCACCCTTGGGTACACTTTTCCGACTATCTCGTCCCATCCGGACTCAACCGTGTACTCAAAATTGATATACGAATTAATTTATATAAATTCTTATCTCACACCCAAATTAGTCTATACATGACTCCCAGTTGAGATAAATAAATGCCACGTCACTAATACACGTTATGACGTAAATAAATTATTACTATTCACTTAGTAATTTAATTTCATAAATATTAACCATTTACTCTCCGATTAATATTTAAATAAATATTATCATAATTAATTCAATAATATTATGACACGCAAGTAATTTAAAATTTACCCGAATTAATTAAATATTTAAATGCACAAAAGTACGGTGTGTTTAAATGATGGACGGTTGGTGGCCACATGAAGATAATATGGTGATTTACATGTTGGTATTTGTATACTATAAAAAATATTAAGTTTGATGTGAGAAAATTTTCTCAAAATTCTTCCAACTGCACACTTTGTATCCCCAATACCTTAAAATCTTAAAAACATTGGGAGAACATATAATTCTTAAGAATAGAGGTTATCCAATACAAGAAATTATATGAATGAATTAACATACATGAGAATGATATAATGTGCAAGAATAAATGGTAATAAATGTAATATTTGTTACTAACCACCACACAACATGATGATTTTCTTTCTAAGGGGATTCATGATTATATTTTCTTATATTTTGGTGTTATATAGTAGTGTATTTTTGTTGATATTGTATTGATGATGTTTTAGTCCTTTTTAATCTCTTTTTGATTATTCCTATTGCATTTTAGAGTTTGGTTTTTAAGACATATTAGTTTATACGCAGAGTTTAATGTATGATTACATCTATATATAGTTTCTGGACATTATTTTACACTACGTTGTATATTGAGTAGAACATTTATGGATTTTTTTATCATTTATATTAATTTATATCTTGTTGATTAAGATACTTTCTGTAATACTCCTGCCCAATATTTTTATCATATGAAACCTTGGAATTTGGATCATTATGACTGGGTCTATATTTGTATTTTATAGATTTTGGAGTCCTGATGGTTATTATTAGAAGAATGTGGATGCAAATTGAAAAGTTTGGAGAAATTCAGGAAGAGTCATTCAAATAATAAGCCTAAGTCTTTCGAAGCAGGGATTAAACGGGGATCGAAGGAGACCCAACTGAATACTTGAACATATTCGTTAGAAGGTCGTTCGAAGGTTAGTTCGAATGAGAGGCCATTCTCGAGCGAGCGCATCATAAATTTTTGAATTGGGTTACCCTTGTGTGTTATCGCATTTTGGACTGCTGGATGGATGACGTGTCGAGATCTGGTGAGCCCAGTTTAGGAAAAAATGGGATTTTTGTGTTCTAAGGATTTTTATAAAGGCTTATTTACGATTATTTGGGTTTATTGGAGGATGAAGAGGAGAGAGGGGGATGGGTCTTCCACCATTTTCAGAATTTTTCCACCTCTCTCTACCACAAACAACCATGCCACCACCATCCATCCACCTTGTATCACCATACTTGACTAATATTTTAACATATCCACCCCCACATACCAATTTCCACTATTGTTGAGTAGAACTACGAATTTTATAAGTGTTGTTGGGGGGGGGGGGGGTTGGAGAAGATAAAGATGGAATATTTATGGAGCTTAAAGAGGGTTTTGATAGAGCATTCATGGAGGAAGCTTGATGGTGATGTTCAACCTCTCCAAGGACACCTTAGGAGGTGGGGAGTTTCCAACTTCTTAGATATTTCAACCTACAATTATTGGAGCTCCATTTGAGGTGGGAATACTCTACACTTAGTGTTGATACCAAAATTAAGATGCTGATGTGGACGAATAATACGAAGACACGTGTCAATCTACGTGGCACAATAGCAGCGAGGAAGATCATTTCCCGACCAGCCATGTTTCTTTCCGAGCAACGAGAATACACCGAGGAACTCCTGATCAGCGAACAGCTATGGCGGTCCGAGCTGCATCTCGGTCGTATCATTAATTGCCAGATAATCAACAGCTCAGATATTCATTGAATGCTTATATTCTTGGCACGCACTCTGCATTAAATGTATTACCCTTTCATATGTATGTCATTTAATGTATCGAACCTTTCATGTACAGCCTCAAGGCTATAAATACCATGTATCATCCTCATTCAAGGAGACCGGAATTTCTTGAGAGAACTTGTAATCAAGAATTCCACAAACACTCAGCAATAACATAACAGTGGACGTAGGCTTTATTCCTAGCCGAACCACTTTAAAATTCTTTGTCTTATTTATTTATCTGTGATTGAAAAATTAGAGTGATCTAGTTTTTTACATCAACAGATTGGCGCCGTCTGTGGGAACGACTGTTATTATCGTTTTTCATAAAAATCATTTATCACCAATGGCAGATAATCCAGAATCCAGTAATCGAAATGTTGGAAATACTGGAAATCTTCCAAATCCATCTGCATCCCCAGATCTGGCTGGAATTATGACGAATCTGGCTCAAGGACAAACCGCCATGCAAGAATCCATGAGGCAACTCATTCAAACTCTTCAGGGCGGTGCACCTACCTATTCAGGGCAAAGGAGTGATCATAGGCAATCACAATCTAGACGAACTGGGTCATATCGCAATGAGGAGTCTAATGATTCTTCTTATCAACCTGGGCGAACGTCATCGATACGGGCTACGGATACAGATCAACGTATCACTCTCTCTCCGGAGAGAACTAGCTCTTTGGAAAGGTTAAGCAGAGTGTCTCCTTTCAGTCGGTTAGGACCAAGGAGGAATATGAGTCCACCTAGGGCTCCATCAAGAAGTTTTCGACCACCACCAGGTTTGAGAGAAGGATCTGCGCAATCACGACCAACCACTCGTCGAGATAAATCTCAGGAAGCTACGTCAGAGCAATCAGTTGCTCGGACTAAGCGGCCCGAGGAAGGGAATGAAGCATGGAAAGGTTCCATTCAACGGTTGGAGGATAGACTGGGAGAGATGGCTAAGGCGAGGAACCCCTTACAGAGAACTTTTGTTCAAGGAACACCTTTTGTGCAAGCCATTGTGGATTTCCCTACACCGTCGAAATTCAAAGCACCTGTAGTGACTCCAAAGTACGATGGAAAGACAGATCCCGTACTTCATATAGAACAATACCAAGCTGCTGCAGATATCTACGCTGTCCCCGACGAGATGAGGTGTAGGGCATTCTCGGGAACTCTTACCGGATCTGCACAGATATGGTACAATAATCTTCCTCGGGGTAAGATTTCAACTTTTGTTCAGTTAGCCGAGCTGTTTATTGGCAATTTTTGTTTTGGAGCAAAGCCGGTAAAGCGAGTAGCACACTTGCTAAGTGTTAGACAAAAATCAGGTGAAAGTACTAGAGATTACATAACTCGTTTCAATAACGAAAAGTTGGAAGTCATAGATTATGAAGAAAAGACAGCAATCACTGCTCTGATGAGTGGTTTGCTGCCTAACAAGCTGTACTACACTTTGGCCAAAGATCCACCTAAAAATATGTCGGAGTTGATGGCAAAGGCGGCCAAAATCATGAATGCCGAGGAGGCTATGGCCGCGAAGAAGAATATGGATAAAGAAGTTAAAGTGGAGGTCGACAATTCTAAGAAGAAAGATCAGAAGGGTAATGGTGGTGACAAATATTCCAAGAATAACAGGATGAAATTGGAAGCCCTAAAAAAGTATGATAATTATACTCCATTGAAAGTGGGTATTAATCATGTTTTGGAAGAAATCAGAAATAACGAGGAAATCAAGTGGCCAGAGAAACTGAAGACAGATCCCGACTTGAGGAATAAGACCAAATATTGCGAGTTTCACAAAGATCATGGCCATATGACCAAAAATTGTATAGCCCTTCAGAACGAGATTGAAGCACTCATCCGAAGAGGAAAATTATCAAAGTATGTAGATCGCAGAGGTGAAAGGAAAAATGATGATAGAACTAGAGAAAGATCTAGATCTCCTCGTCGTGCAGAGGATAAAAAGAAGAGGGACCATGAAGAGGATCCAGATGATGACCCCGATCTTCCCAAGAAGCCAAGGAAACCTGAACGAGAGGTATTTTCCATACGTTTTGGGTCATTTGATTGTAATGTTATTACAGGAGGAGATGCAGGAGGATGAGACCTTACTGCAGAAAGAAAAGCTTACCTCGGAGAGGCTCAAGCTTGTTCATACATTCAGCGAATAAACCTGGCCGAGGATGATCGTCCGAGGAAGGTAAACAAAGAGAAGCTAGTGATTGGTTTTTCAAAAAACGACCTGGCAGGTGTTCTCTACCCTCATGATGATCCTCTGGTGATCAAAATGAGAATGAAGGATGTGGTCATCTCAAGGGTGTTAGTAGACAATGGTAGTTCAGCAGATATCATGTACTATTCATGCTTTGATAGCTTGAATTTAAAATTATCTCAATTAGAACCTTATCACAGACCCCTTCTGGGTTTTGCTGGCGAGAAAGTTTTTCCACTTGGGACGATCAAGTTGGATATACTCCTTGGAACTTGGCCTGCTTGTCGAACAGAAAGAATACGCTTTTTTGTGATGGATAAGAATGTGCAGTCCGCCTACAACATCATCATGGGAAGAGTTGGATTGAAGAAGTTCGAAGCAGTTCCTTCTACAGTACATCAGTGTTTGAAATTTCCAACGAATTTTGGAGTAGGAATTATGAAAGGTGATCAAAAAGTAGCTCGGGAATGCTATTATTCGTCTGCCGAGCAAGAGGAACTTGAAGAATCAAAGAAAAAGACTACTACTTACCAAGTGGAGGAAGGCCCAGAAATTGAAACTCTTGACCCTAGGAATGAATCTCAACTCATAAAAGGGCAGGTTGTGGAATCTACAGAAATAGTTATCCTGGACGACGAGCATCCTGAACGAATAACTCAGATAGGATCGTCGTTGGATGTTTCAATAAAATAGGAGTTAATAACTTTCTTGAGAAATAGGAAGAATACTTTTGCTTGGAGTCATGAAGACATGCCAGGAATAGATCCAAACTTCTTATGTCACGAACTCAATGTGAATAAGGAGATCAAGCCTGTGAAGCAAAGAAGAAGAGTGTTTAGTCCCGAGAAGAACCAGGCCATACAAGAAGAGGTCGAGAAACTCCAGAAAGCCCAATTCATTGAAGATGTGAAATATCCAGATTGGTTGGCGAATGTGGTGATGGTAAAGAAGAAGAACAACAAATGGAGAATGTGTGTCGATTTTACTGATCTCAACAAGGCATGTCCAAAAGATCATTTCCCATTGCCCAGAATTGATCAACTAGTGGATGCTACCTCGGGACACGAGCTACTTAGCTTCATGGATGCTTACTCTGGCTACAACCAAATCAAAATGAAACCTGAAGACAGGGAAAGTACTTCTTTTATTACCCCAAGGGGAACTTATTGTTATAATGTTATGCCTTTTGGTTTAAAAAATGCAGGTGCAACATATCAGAGGTTGATGAACAAGGTTTTCACCGAACAAATCAGCCATAATATGGAGGTCTATGTCGACGACATGCTCACCAAAAGCAAGAGAGCTGCAGATCATCTGGTTGACTTGAGTCAAACTTTTGATCAACTGGATAAATACCAGATGAAGCTTAACCCGACGAAATGTACCTTTGGAGTACGAGAAGGAATGTTCCTCGGATACATCGTCAACCAACGAGGTATTGAGGCAAATCCAGAAAAGATCAAAGCTCTTTTAGGGCTGCGATCCCCGACGACGAAGAAAGAAGTGCAAAGTCTTACCGGACGAGTTGCAGCACTCAACAGATTTGTATCCCGAGCAACTGATCAATGCCTCCCATTCTTCAAAACACTACGAAAAAGTTTTGAGTGGACTGATGAATGTGAAAAGGCCTTTCGAGATTTGAAGAAGTATTTGGGAGCCCCACCATTATTGTCTAGGCCAATAACTGGAGAGAAGTTGTACTTGTATTTGGCAGTATCAGAAAATGCAGTTAGCTCGACGTTGATCAGATTGGAGAATGGAGTCCAGAAGCCAATTTATTACACAAGCAAGGCCTTCCGAGGTGCGGAAATCAGATACCCAAAGCTGGAAAAATTGGCACTGGCATTAATTGAAGCAAGTAGAAGAATGAGGCCATACTTCCAGGCCCATACCATTATTGTGTATACCGACATGCCGTTAAGACAAGCCCTTCACAAGCCAGAAAAATCAGGAAGATTGATGTACTGGGCAATAGAGCTCGGTGAATATGATATTGTGTATGAACCCAGATCATCGTTGAAGGGGCAAGCCGTGGCAGATTTTATAGCAGAGTTCACATACCCTGATACCCCCGAGGAGCAAAAGGTGCTTGCTGACCTACCTGTGGATGATACAGGATCAACAGACACAGATCCAAACCAACCAAGGTTGGTAAAAGGACTTGTGGATGCAGAAAAATCATCATATTCAAACCCCGACCAACTCCGATTGGTAGAGGGGCGCGAACAAATGACCGACGAGGAACGAAGGATACCCGGGGATGATGAAAGAAAAAAGATGATATTTCACCGAGGAACTCTAACAGATAATAAATTTGAAGACGAGTTACATACATGGAGATTATATGTAGATGGATCATCTTGCACGGCTGGTTGTGGAGCAGGGATTGTTTTAAACTCTCCAGATGATATTGACATGGAGTATGCATTGAGATTCCAATTCAAAGCTTCCAATAATGAGGCTGAATATGAGGCTATGATAGCAGGTTTTCATTTGGCGAAAGTTATGGAGGCACGTCAAGTAATTGTTTTCAGTGATTCTCAATTAATTGTGAATCAAATGATGGGAATATATGTAGTGAAGGGAGAGTTAATGGTGAAGTACCATGCAAAAGTGATGGAGTTATTGAAAGAATTTGATGCTATTCAATTGGTGAGGATACCGAGAATGGAGAATGCTAGAGCAGACGCATTGGCCCGACTTGCGTCAGCTACGCGCACCGAGCTGCGAAGAACAATACCAATTGAAGTACTAGAAAGTCAGAGCATAGAAGAAGATCTGAAGGTGAAGATTATTACCCTTGATTTAAGACCATCCTGGATGGATCCTATCAGAGCATACATTGAAGAAGGAGTGTTACCAGAAGACAAACTAGCTGCCAATAAATTGAAGTATAAAGTTGCTCGGTATGTGTTAACTAATGGTGTTTTGTATAGACGAGGAATTATGGCAGGTTTGCAGAGATGTGTACATCCATCAGAAGTCAAAGAATTGATTGAAGAAATCCATGAAGGATCTTGTGGAGCTCATGTAGCAGGTCGAACTCTTCTGCAAAGGGTGATGACACAGGGATACTACTGGCCGACGATGAGAGCTGATTGTATAGCCTATGCTAAGAAGTGTGACAAGTGCCAACATTTTTCTTCCATCCGAAGAACTCCACAGGCATTGTTGACACCCATAACATCACCTTGGCCATTTGCCATGTGGGGGATTGATCTAGTTGGACCACTGCCGACGACCCGAGGAAGGTTCAAGTATCTCGTCGTGGCAGTAGACTATTTTACTAAGTGGGTGGAAGCTGAACCACTAATTGATATGACGTACGAGAAGGTGTATCAGTTTATATGGAAGAATATCATTTGTCGGTATGGTCTCCCCCACGCTTTCATCACAGACCATGGAACGCAATTTGATAATGAAGAATTTGCTGCCTATTGTCATCAGTCAAACGTCTTGAAGTTTCATTCAGCACCAGGCCATCCCCAAAGCAATGGACAGACTGAAGTGACGAACAGAACATTACTAAATGGGTTGAAGAAGAGGTTAAGTGAGGCTAAAGCAAATTGGATTAATGAGCTACAGTCAGTTTTGTGGGCTTACCGAACAACTCCCCGAGCAGCAACAGGAGAATCACCATATATGCTAGCATTTGGAAGTGAGGCAGTGATACCTGCCGAGTTAGGCCTACCAACACACAGGGTGTTAAATTTCAATTCTCCGATCAGTGATCTGATGAGAAGGATGGATTTGGATATGCTCGAGGAAGTCAGAGAAGAGGCAGCCATTAGGAATGCTGCTTATCAACAACGAATAGCTCTGTTTTACAACAAAAGGGTAAAGAAATGTGATTTAAAAGAGGGGGATTATATGCTAAAGAAGGTCATTCAGAAGCAGAATAAACTGGAAGCAAACTGGCATGGACCTTACCGAGTTACAGAGGTTGTTCGACCAGGAACTTACAGAATAGCAACTCTAGAAGGAGAGGAATTCAAGAACGCATGGAATGCTGAACACCTGCGCAAGTATTATCAGTGATGTCAAATGTAAAGCATTTCTTTCATTATGAATAAAACGAGGATGTTTCGCCATGTTTCTTTCTGGTTGAAAATTTTTCGGGGAATACTAGTGTAATACACTACACAACAAAAGTGCTCTAAGGAGCCAACCTCCTTTGGTTAGGAGGACAGCTCTACGGAGCAAAAGTGCTCTAAGGAGCCAACCTCCTTTGGTTAGGAGGACAGCTCTACGGAGCAAAAGTGCTATAAGTAGCCAACCTCCTTTGGTTAGGAGGACAGCTCTACGGAGCAAAAGTGCTCTAAGGAGCCAACCTCCTTTGGTTAGGAGGACAGCTCTACGGAGCAAAAGTGCTATAAGTAGCCAACCTCCTTTGGTTAGGAGGACATGCTCTAAGGAGCCAAAAAATGCTCTAAGGAGCCAAAAGCTTCAAGGAGCCAGAAAGTGTACACCAGCATGATCAACTACGGTTGGTAAGATAAAAATATACTCTCATATTACAACTTATGTTGGTCGGGAGGCAATATTATTACAATGAGTTCTTTGAAGAACAAAATGTTCAAAAAATACACCAAGTATAGTTGGTCGGGGATAAAAACCCAATAACTATAGTTGGTCGGCGAGGATAAATTATTGATCTTAGTTGGTCGGACGCAATTTTATAAATAAACCAAGTGTAGCTGGTCGGGGATAAAAAACCCATCAGTTGTAATTGGTCGACAAACATTATTCACCCACCTTGGTTGGTTGGAAACAGTTTGAACATTTTTACTCATTACTTTATTATTAAGTGATCGAGAAACATTACTAATACTTGTAACTTTTTATCAAGTTGCTTATTGAACAATAATATTGTTATCTTTTTAACAGATACATAGATACATATGTACAAATATAAGTGTGCTTGATAAACACAAGACTAACAAAATTGACAAAAAATGAAAATCTTTTCATTAATCTAGAATAAATTACAAATTACAAGAAGGTACTAAATTGTTACATGAATATTACTATTCTATTGGTTTTTTGCCCTGTGCTTTAGAGACAGGTTCCTCGCCGGCAGGAGGGTCTTCTAGGCAAAGGGGAGAATTGATGAAATTAACATCTCTGAGCATTCCGACGTTCATAACAGAAGGTGTATCCAAAAGATGCTCAGGACGAGATAATTTAACTTGGGAGTGAACGATATAATCACCAAGATATTTTGAAATTAGACTGCGAGGAATGGAACGAGCTGGGATCCATGCCATATCCAATTTGAAAGGTGGTACAGGCAAGTCTAATAATGATGGAGCATGATAGTCCCATAAAAAATGCCCTTGCTCCAACTTTAACACACCCAATGCATTTAACCATCCTTGCTTGTAACCTTCATTGTTAGCATGTTCAATGCGATCATCCAGATGAACAAGGGCTTCATTGTATCCTGCCATCCAGAATTCTCTTGGCTGTTTATGGAATTGGAAGGTTAATCTATCCAATTGTTCATTAAGGCTTTTAGCAAAAAGATCCTTGTTATGCAAGGCAGATTTCATCGATGCCAGCTGATCTTCCAGAGACAGATTTTTATTGGACATTTAAGTCAGAGCACGGTCTTTTACTTTCAACTGGAATGCTTGAGTTTCCAGAGTAGACTGAGTGCGAGCCTCTTCAACATTTTGGCTGAGGACTCTTCCTCGCCCCCGAGAACCTCTTCCTCGTCCCCGAGCAGTTCCAGCAATGGCAGATCTTCTTAAGTCCTCCAGCTCTTGACTTAGTTTGGCATTTTCGACCTCTAAGAACGAGAAACCTTCATCAGTAATTGGTATTAATGCATTAGAAGATGAAGCAGCAGATTCATATTGAGCTAATTTTTTCTGCAAATTATTATTTTCTTGTTCCAGGATCTCGGCAATTTGTCTGCAGGCTTCAACTTCACCTTTTAGGGTCCTTTCCCTAATATCATATGCCGCAATGATCTTCTTATGGCCTGTTTCAGAAGAAAGTTGTTGGTATCTATTTTCATAATCTTTGTGTAACAAAGCCATTGATTCATTGTGCTGACCTTGGAGATCCCCTAAGGAACAATGCAGCTCTTCAATCAGGTCATAATAAGCGACATTGTTGGCCACAGCTCGGTCGAGTAAATCTTTCAAGTACCGATAAGCCTCAATAGCCTGCTCTGAAGCACCATGACCAAGGATATCAGCAATTTCCGATGTACTAAGGTCTGTATGACCAGCCTTATAGTATTGATGACATTGCTGCATCAGCTCGGTATCATGTGAAGAGATCAATTCCATTCTAGCAACAAACTAATGACAAGAAAAAGACAACAATCAACAAGTTATCAACAACAGAGATAAGCAAAGATATATTTTATTAGATCATCAAAAAGTTACATCGTTCGATTACAAGGAAATACAGAAATGCTACCGAACAACTTCACACCTTTTCCTTGTCTCCCAAGACTTTCTCGGGAGGCTGGGACGAGGAGCTCGGTTGCTCGGTGGTAACTACAGCTTGATCGGTAGGAATCTTCTCGGGAGGAGGAGGCATAGAAGAAACGTCCTCGGTGACAGAGGGTTGAGAGGCATAAACTTGATCGCCCATAGCCATGGAAGACTCATCTGAGGCAGGTTCATCTTCTTCTTCTTCCACAATTGGTGGAGGAGGACCAGGGAGATGCCGTTGGAATAGTTCAGAATCGTCTTGGACCTTTAGCTCTTGCAGAGCAGCTACCCAGCCATCATGGAAGTATTTCAACTCCCCATATTGAACTTGGGACGTCATTGCAGCTATCCCTCTCTCCCATCCTTTCTCCCAACCAACGCTGAAATGTTTTTTGATTGCGACTTTTCTCCTCGACTTCTCCGAGGAAAGCTTCACCTCCAATTCCTCTTTCTTAACCTTGATATCTCGCAGAGTAGATAATTCTTCTTCTTCCTTTTTCAACTTATCATCAGAATCCTGATGTTTAACCTCCAAAACCTTAACTTTCTCCTCCAAGTTCTTGGAGGTTTCGGCCATTTTCGCCTTCTCAGCCTCAGCCATAGCCAGCTTTTTCTCCCAAACAATTTTCTCCTCGATGTACTGTTGGCGAGATTCCTTCACAGATTGGGTTAAACCCAACAAAGCATCGTCAACATCGGACGAGGAACTGGAAGCTTTAATAACTTGATCTTTCTTCACGATGGTATTGAAGCAGTTCACCAGCTGAAGGATAAGAAAAACAATAAAGTCAACAAATACAAGAATTTAAGAAAAAGAAAGAAAGACCAAAGGTATGAGAAATTTACTGAAGAAAGATGACGAGCAGCTAGGGATGTCAGTGTATCCCTAGGAATTTTTTCATCAACCCCGAGAACCTCGGGTATAACTGAACTACCCATTGAAGAACTCGGAAGAAGGATGTTTGAAACACTACTACCACCAGCGGGTAGAGAAGATGCAGTTCCAGCAAGATTAACTGAGGATGATTTCCTCAATCTCTTCAAAGGACGGTCAGCAGCATCAACCAAGGAAGAAGTCTTGGTCGGAGAAATGGCAATTACGTCAGCAGGAGCATTTTTCTTGCTCGGGGCCACTGGGGCTTCTCGGCAACTTTGGAGGAACCAGCATCTACTTTTTTAGTCCCCTCTGGGACATCAATTTTGCCTTTCTGGGCTCCAACAGCAGAAAAAATTTCACCAAATAGAGCAGGAGGAGCTCTTTTCTTGCCCATTCTCTGAGATAGGGGGATATGAGAATCTGAAGATGAACTTTCTGGTGTTGAAGCTGGTTCAACAGGGCGAGCAGTATAAGAGGTTGTGTAACTCTTATACTGTAGTAAATATGAAGCAGATCTAATATGCTCGTCAGCAATGGTCTTATGCAAATTCCAGATAAGTTTCAAATGCTTGATATTCACTTCTGACTCTTTTGGAGTTTTTCTTTTGCTATCAACTGCAAATAAATACATGTCGAGATATCAGTCATACATTTTGTCAAACATGATGAAAGCATAATTTCATAAGTAAAATAAAATGAAAAATAAACCTATCCCATTGCCGTATGGGGGGCATCTGGGACCGTTGTATACTTCATTCTCAGATAAAGGCGCATGTTGCCAATTTTTTATGACCAACCCATGCTCAAAATAATCCCTATTTGAGTAAGGGAGATTAACTACAAGAGCCCTATTCAGATATCTAGTTTTTAAATAATAAATATTATCTAGAACAGCCCATTTATAACAAAACATAATTTCAGGGATCCCAATACGAGTCCCATGAGTTAGATTTAATTTGTGCACCCCGTTAATTATTCTCCATGAATTGGGGGCTATTTTTGCAGGAACAAGATCAAAATATTGACAAAACTCAAGACATAATGAGTTTGGTGGAAAGGAAAAACCGCATTCAGCAACAAAAAGACTGGGGAACCAATGTCCCTCAGCCAATCGAAAGTAATCTAAAGGCTCAGAAAGAACCTCTAGAGTTACCCACGAAGGAATGGAAAAATCAGAACGGAATTTCTCAACAGACTCCACGATATAAACCATATTGAATAAAAGAGATACAGAAGAAAGAAAGAAGATCTTACAGAAAGAAAGGAGATGTGTTGACAACGAACGGAAACAAGGATGAACGCACAAGAGAAGAAGAGAATAGAAAGCTTGAATGCAGAAAATGGAAAGCGTAGACGACGGTATAGTTACCAAAGAAGTTTAAATACTTTGCATTGGGAAGCGACGAAAGAAATGATTACCAAAGAGAAACTACTGAACTTCCGGCGGCTAAAAGGACAAAAATTGCACGAAGATCGAAGCGTTTATAAAAAAAGGCGGAAACTGCGAAATAAGAAGGAAATTTGAATACAATGTTCCTGAAATCCAGGAAGGACATTTAATATTGCCATATACCGAGAAAGAATGTTCCATACTCCTCAAAGTTCGAAATATGAAACATTGGGGGCTTCTGTTGATACCAAAATTAATATGCTGATGTGGACGAATAATACGAAGACACGTGTCAATCTACGTGGCACAATAGCAGCGAGGAAGATCATTTCCCGACCAGCCATGTTTCTTTCCGAGCAACGAGAATACACCGAGGAACTCCTGATCAGCGAACAGCTATGGCGGTCCGAGCTGCATCTCGGTCGTATCATTAATTGCCAGATAATCAACAGCTCAGATATTCATTGAATGCTTATATTATTGGCACGCACTCTGCATTAAATGTATTACCCTTTCATATGTATGTCATTTAATGTATCGAACCTTTCATGTACAGCCTCAAGGCTATAAATACCATGTATCATCCTCATTCAAGGAGACCGGAATTTCTTGAGAGAACTTGTAATCAAGAATTCCACAAACACTCAGCAATAACATAACAGTGGACGTAGGCTTTATTCCTAGCCGAACCACTTTAAAATTCTTTGTCTTATTTATTTATCTGTGATTGAAAAATTAGAGTGATCTAGTTTTTTACATCAACACTTAGTATTAAAACTCTACTTGCATATTACTAGTCTTGTTGTTAAATTATAAGAGTAGGATGCATTTTAATAAAATGATGAGTTTCAAGTAATTTGGTGTTCAATATTTTTATAGAATAAAAATATTGCATAATTTCTATTTTGATGAAGGTAAAATATGAAAAAATATTTCTAAGTTTGAAGCTAAAAATTTTATGAAATATTTCGAAGTTTGATAACTCCAATAATGTTCGAGGAATTTATGTTAATTATACATTTCTAGAAGTTTGATGCTAAACATTTTATGAACTAAACTGTTTTGAAAATGGTATTTATCTTGCAAGAAGGAAGATTTAATAAAAGTTGGACATTTGGTGAATTTTAAAGAAAATAAAAATGTCCTTTATTCTTAAAAAGTATATTTTGCAACTATTATGAAATTCTAGAATAAATATTATGTTTAACCCATTTAACAGGAGTTTTGGAGTTAAAATTCATCTTCTCATGTGTATAAACTTGTATTGTTTTGATGATGAACATATAAATAATTTTAATGAAGGTTTTATTGGGTTTAAACATGAAATAAAGAAGAAAAAAACTTTAGCCCTCAATGTATGTCAAAAGGTGTTGGAAATGTGATAAACATAAGAGTTTAAAACTACATGTAGTAATAAAGAAAATGAAAACTTTCCTGTAAAATGGTCTTAGATATTAATAAAAAGTAAGGTAATGAGATGAAAGGATTTCCATCTTAAAAAACAATACTCCAAAATATTTAAAAATTGTTAATGTGCTAAAATCACTAAATAAGTTAGTGTGGATAACTTAATGGTGTTTGAAAAATGAATAATTATAGGTACACTGAGTGGTAGTACCGGGATAGTATCGGTATTACTTTATTTGCTTGTACTATGGTGTGATTTGATTGTTTTATGGTGTGGGTCCCACCAGGGTACAAGCCTTATAAAGAACATTTGGTACTAGCCTGGTATTATCACCCGGTAAGAGTATCATTACTCTTGAAAAATTAATACTTGTGAAAATGGAGGAAAAGATAAGCATGGAAACAAATGAATAAAAGGGAAATTTTAGATAAAGTGAAAAAAATTTATGAAACAAAAATGCTAGAACAGGTTGTTACACAAGATGGTCCTAAATGAATATGATTTTGGAATAAAATCAATGCTATAAAGTAAAGGACAAGAAATGATGATTTTAAAGTGTAACACAAGTTGGGGTAGAATTTTGAATTTTGGGATCATCCAGCTAAAAGGGAAAGTGGAATAATATAAAAGTTTATAAATTGTTAAAACACATTAATAAGAACTCAAATGACATCGAGATAAATAAGGAGAGCTCGGAGCCTAGGGGTGAAAGACCCAAAATCACTAGCCAGAGAATATGGTAACATAGCTGACATTGTAGAGCCCGTTAAAGCATGTTGATATTGGAAGATTTCGAGAAAAAGATAATGAAAAATGGAACATGTCAATAAATGGTTTGTTTGGTCAATATATGAAAATACAACCTAACTTGAATGAATCAATAAATGTTTTGATAAAGGGTAAAATGGACATGTAACATGAAAATTAATTAATGTTCATAAAGTAAATGAATTGTAAAGTGAAGGTTTTAAATGTCTTCTTAAGAAACTTGAAGAGGCTTAATCTATAATAACACAAGGATGTGTTTCTGAAAGATTTTCAAAGGAAAAATAAGTATTATCTTACATGGTAGTTGTGTGTGCTGAAAGTGTGAATTTCAATGAAAATACTAACGTGAATGAGTAGAAATAAAAGGAGAAATTTAGGCAACATGAAAGATTTTCCTTAAAGAAAGTGTATTTCTTTTAAGTATTTAACCGATTGTATTAAATCAAGGAATAATTGTCAAGTTAAGTAAATGGGAATTCTTATACAAGATTAAGGTGAATTAATAGGGAGATATAACATTTTTTGAATAAAAACGGTTTCATGCATGTAAGTATATATATATGGTATTTGCATGGGCACATAAATGTAACGTCTTAGAGTCTTATGTCTGTCGTTCGATTCTATGCTACATTTTGTATATTTCCTACTAAGCATTCAGCTCATACCCCTGTCCTTGTTACGAAAGGTTGAATGCATTTTCGTATTTTGATAGCGTTATACATGTAAGTACTTTATTTTTTTTTACATTAGTAAGTTTGTATGCTTGGATTTTGGGTACGCTTCCCAAGGGTCCCCAACGTAGCCTGATTTTGAATGGGAATCTCATGCTAAAAAAGTGAAATGGTACTTCAATAAAACTGGACTAGCAAAATTATTTAGGTCGTTTCATTTCACTTCACACCTAATGCTTGGATCAGACCGATTGAATCATGGGTGACCCATAAATTCGGGTCGGGGTGTTAAAAATGGTATTAGATCTCTAGGTTTAAGATTCCTTTCTAGGGTGACTTGGTGAGGTTGGTAATGGATCTTTCGACGTCAGTGTTGGTTTGGGCCGGTCACGCTAATTTTGGAGACAGTTTCAGTTCGTGTTCTGAATGGTAAAGTCAAGGAGATGTTCACGATGGATAATTTAATATCAAGTGGCTTATGACCAATTTAGTTGTTATTAATCCCTTTCACACTTCTATTAAAGATGTGTTAGTAATATACGAGTGTCAGCGCAAGTCAATCGTGGTGACACCGCAGTTTTTTGTTTATGGTGCTTTCGTGTTAACCCTTTATCATATAAGACGTCTGTTGAGGTGCTGACAGAGCTTAATAATGTCCATTGAATTAGAAATATGATTTTTTTAGAACCAACAGTGGAGATTAGGTGACTAGAGTGTCATGTATAGGAAATGTTGTTTGTGATATGAATGTATTGAGAGACTGGGTGCAGTACTTTCAGATGGATATTGATGATGATATAATTAGGAAAAATTTATCATTGGGCTAGTATCGTGTTGAATGATAGTTGGTGATTCAGTAGATATAAGGAGATGTGATGGTCAACACTTAGGATGTGTAGACAGTTTTAGTCAGAAAATTATTATTGTTGTGGGTAAGTGTCTTAGCAATTATTTCTTAAAAGTTTCACCTCACAAGGTATGATGATAAGACTTGCGAGAAAATTCTGGTAAGTAGATTACATATGCAACAATGATAGATATGGATGCTTAGGAATGAACTTTAAATACTCTTCCATGTCAGGGTTTTAGGAGTTATGATGTGATTTTGAGGTATAGGATCTTTAGTGATGTCAACGATGTAGACCTAGGAGTTTATAGGTTGTAGACGACGTCTTATATCCTACTAGAATCCTTAATTGTGTGAGTTTGTGATTTAGTACATGGCCTAGGGGTCACCGCCATTGATAGAAAGATAAGATTGTTATCTAAGTGTCAATGCCATTTTAGTGGCTTAATTAATGTCTAAATGCGGGAATGTGGTTTAAGGGCATCTTGGAGTGCCCATGGGACTAATTGTGTATGGCATCATTGGGAATAGAATTCGACTTGTTGTGACGTCTCAAGGTGTTCAATGGTTAAGGTGCGCCATATGTTGATGCTCATAGACTAGTGTCCTTGGGAGCACTTAATCACGATGTGGGTATTGAGAATTTTTTATAGTGCACCTATGATTAGAGAGTCATGGATAATGAAATCTTGTCAGGTTTCGAGTAATTTTGCGTGGAGTATGCTTGGTGTCCTTACGGGAACCAGTTAAGTCTAGAATGAAAAGGTGTTATCATTTTAGTAATGATTATTTTGAGGGTTAGGTGATGATCTTAGGTTGTTCGTCAAGGTTTAAAAGAGTCGAATAGTGTACGTAATGGGTGTTGTTATCCAAATTTAAACATATGGGTGATGTAACCTTCTAAGAGGAATTGGAAGTTTGTTTCGTGAGTGCGCGTGATGCTCGGGTTTCATGGAATGATTAGTGTAGGTGGTGTGACACTTGATTTTGAAGAGTACTAGGAAATGTATTCGGGACATAGATTGATGACCCGATGTTGAGATTTGAAAATGGCACCCCAAGGGGGGCATATCGAGTCATGATTAGAATGTTGTCGTGTATTAACAATATAAGTTAGGATAACCCTAGTAAGGTAGGAACTAGTTCTTTGACCATCTTTATAAACAGGTAATGGGTAGAAGATGTAGCCCTATATCGTACTTACTACCTTAGAATTCTAATGGATACCGATGTGGATGTCACATAAGTTTAGCTGGTGAGAACCTGGGAGTAAGCTTAGTGATAATATTGCATAGTCATAGGTTATAATAAGGCGAATGTCTCATGTGAATGGGGTACGGCCTAAGGAGACTTTGGGGTTGCGATCATTATATGATAAGGCAGATAGTAACCTATCTGTAGTACGTTAATGAAGCCATCACTAGTAAGATAAAAAAATTCAGTATATATAGGGGCATTAGGTAATCGCTAATCGTAGTGTTCATGTGTCTCAAGGATGTAAGGGGGGAGGGCTTACTCCTAAGGATGGAAGTCTAGAGTTTGACTTTCCATAGAACAACAAGTTTAAACATTGCTTTTGTCCTGAGAGGACAAATTATTGTGATTCGATTCATCATGGTTGGTAAATCGAGCCAGGGTGTGCGGCTATTTCCTAGTGAGAACGTATGAGAGAAATCATAAGACTTAAAGCATGTAGCGAGGGTTCTCTTTTCATAGACCTTAGTTCATTGAATACATAGGGAATTTTCTCGAAATGGTTGTTTGTTCCTTTATTTCTTGTGTGTGTATTCCTTTTGGTTTAAGTAATCGAGGATTGATATTCCCATGAATTTTGTAGCTCGGATTGGTACCATGTCATAATGAGATGCATTTAGTCCTAGTAGAGTGTGAGTGGACCTGGCACGGTAAATGAAGTTCGATAACTGGGTGAACATCTATCTGAGGTATTCTTGTTATTTCACAAAGTTCATTGTAGGGTGGCTGCACTTTTGGACACGTGGTTTGCTGGTAGCATTTTCTTTCCTTAGGATTAACGACCTTAGGACTGGTTGGCACCAGGGGATCTGGTTGTACAGAGAAGGACGATGACTTGAGAATATTTTAGAGTTTTATAACTCGAGGAAACTTAGCATGCAATGTTACTTTTCAACGATTAGTGGATTGGTGTTATAATCAAGTGAGTGCTCCAAAGAAAGACTCCTAGAGTAACACTAGGGTCATCAAAGTGGCGCAACGGAAGGTTCCAGTCAAGTGCGAAATTACGATTTGGTCAGTGTGTTAGTCCTGAGAGTGAGTAATTAATGAGGTAAGGTTAAAAT
Source organism: Sambucus nigra (assembly GCA_949130495.1). Taxonomy (NCBI): domain Eukaryota; kingdom Viridiplantae; phylum Streptophyta; class Magnoliopsida; order Dipsacales; family Adoxaceae; genus Sambucus; species Sambucus nigra. The sequence continues at coordinate 553,827,379 of OX422216.1, forward strand.
CAAGCTTGAGAAAAATTGTGTAGGCAGGATGACTCAAAATCTCTGGGGATGCAGGATGTGTAGTCGAAAGATTGAAAATGGTACTTGGTGATGAATTTGATGATTGGTTGTATTACAATTCATTATTGAGTGAGTATCGATAATTAGTGAGGGTTGCCTGTAGAGGAACCAATATTCTTAGGGTATTTAAAAAGATAGTCCTAGGACATGATTGAGTATGATCATCAAGTGGGTGGAGACTCGGGGTCGTTTATGCGATGTTGATGGTTAGCATGTTGGTGAGATTAGAGCATGTCACATGTTAAGCTTTTGGTGACCATCTCTGTGTAAGGGTGTGCGATGTGACCTTAGCTATTGAGGACTTCCATGATTAAGTTAAGGAGGGTTCCTAGACTTAGTATAAGAGTCTATAAATCCCATGGATTTGAGGAATCGACTGATCGATAATTTTGGGGATGAAATTTTCTAAGGAGGGAAGAATCTAATGCACATTCCCAATTTTTATTATTTTTTTGCGCGTAAATTGTAGACATAAGAAAAATTGGATTTTGGATAATTATGATTGGATATGTATATGTATTTTACTTATTTTTTAGTCATGATGGTAATTATTGGAAGAATGCAGATGAAAATTGGAAAGTTTGAAGAAATTTAGGAAGATTCGTTCGAACGAGCCTAGGTTGTTTCGAATGAGAAATCCAGGTTGTTCGAAGTGTGGATCCAACTACATATCTGAACAGACTCATTAGAAGGTCGTTCAAAGGCAAGTTTGAATGAAAATCCATTCTCGTTTAAATGAGAGGCCATTCTCGTTCGATCGAGTGTAGCAAAAATCTTTAAATCGGGTTGCACTAGTGTGTTGTTGTATTTTGGACCGTTAGATGGATGACTTGTCAAGTTCTAATGAGCTCAAATTGGGCAATAATGGTATTTTGGTGTTTAAAGGTCTTTTATGAGACTTCTTTGGTGTTATTTAGGTTTATTGGAGGATGAAGAAGAGAAACAAGGGTGGGTCCTCCACCATTTTCAGCATTTATCCGCCTCTCTCTACCACAAAGCACCATGCCACCACTATCCCTTCACCTTGTATCATCATACTTAAATAGTATTCCACCATATCCAAGCCCCACATCCCATTTCCACCATTATTGAGTAGAACTAAAAAATTTTAAAGGTGTTGTTGGGATCTTTTGGAGAAGATGAAGACAGAAGATTCAGGGAGCTTGAAGAGGGATTTTATGAAGCATTCATGGATCAAGCTTCGTGGAGCTAGGCAACCTCTCCAAGGCCACCTTAGGAGATGGGGGGTTTCCATCTTCATATACATTTCAACCTACTAATGTTGGAGCTCCATTTGAGGTGGAAAAACTTTACTGTCAGTATCAAGACTCTATTTGCATATTAGTAGTCCTTTTGTTAGATTATAAGAGATGGATGCATTTGAATAAAATGATGAGTTTCAAGTAATTTGGTATTTAAATTTTTTATGGAATACACCTGTTACAAAATCGCTATTTTGACGAGGGTCAAATATGAATGAATATTTTAAAGTTTCTTGAAAAGAAGGTTTTGAATTTTATGGTAATAGTGCATTTCTAGAAGTTCGATGCTAAACATTTTATGAAATACAATGTTTTGAAAATGGTATTCATATTCAAAAAGGAAGATTTTATAAATGTTGGACATTTGTAGAATTTTGAAGAAAATAAAAATGTCCTTTAGTCTTGAAATGTATATTTTTCAAGTATTATGAAATTCTAGAATAAATAATATGTTTAGCCCATTCAATGGGATTTTTTGAGTTAAAATCCATTTTCTCATGTGTATAAACGTGTACCGTTTTGATGATGAACATATGGACAAGTTTAATGAAGGTTTTATTGGGTTTAAACATGAAATAAAGAAGAAAGAGATTTCAACCCTTACCGTGAGTCGAAAGATTTTGGAAATATGATAAATGTAAGGGTTTAAGACTAAATATATTAATGAAGAAATTAGAAATATTCCTGTAAATTGTGGATATTAATAAAAGGGAGGGTAATGAGATGAAAGGATTTCCAAATTGAAGCATAATACTCCAAATTGTTTAAAAAGTGTTAGTGTGTTAAAAGCACTAAATAAGTTAGTGTGGGTAACTTAATGGTGTTTGGAAAATAACACTTTTGAACATGGAGGAAAAGATAAGTTTGAAAACAAATGAGTAAAATGGAAATTTTACATAAAGTGAAACATTTTTATGAAACAAAAATGCAGGAAGAGTGTTACACAAGATGGTCGTAAATGAATATGATTTTGGAAAAAAATCAACGCTAAAGTGTAAAGGACAAGAAAAGATGATTTTAAAGTGTAACACAAGTTAGGGAGGAACCCCGAATTTTGGTTTCGACCGGGTAAAAGGGAGAGTGGAATAATGTGGACATTTGTAAAAAGTTAAAACACATTAATTAGAACTGGGATGACATTGGGATAATTAAGTTGGGCCTGGAGTCCTGTGGTGAAAGACCCAAAATCACTGATTAGAGCATATGGAAGCATAGCCGACGCTGTGGAGCCTATTAAAGTATACAAATATTGGAAGATTCTGAGAAAACGATAATGAAAAATAGAATATTTCAAGAAGTGGGTTGTGTGGTGAATATATAAAAATATAACCTAACTTAAATGAATTAATAAATCTTTCGATAAAGGGTAAAATGGACAAGTAATTTGAAAATTAATTAATGTCCATAAGGTAAAGGAATGGTAAAGTGAAGGATTTAAATGGGTTGTTAAGAAACCTAAAGAGTTCTGACCCATAATTAACACAATGGTGTGTTTACGAAAGATTTTCAAAGGAAACATAAGTATTTTCTAACATCGTGGTTGCTTGTGCTGAAAGTGTGAATTTCAACAAAAATACTAACGTGAATGAGTATAAATAAAAGGAGAAATTTTGGGAACAAGAACGATTTTCCTTAAAGAAATTGTATTTATTTTAAGTATTTAACCGGTTGTGTTAAATCAAGGAATAAATGTTAAGTAAAGTAAAAGGAAATTCTTTTACAAGATTAAGGGGAATTAATCGAGACAAATAAAGTTTTTGTAATAAAAATGGTTTCGTGCATGTAAGTATATATATATATATATATATATGATAGTTTCATATGCACGTAGATATAACGTGTTAGAGTCTTCTTTCTACCGTTCGATTCTATACTGCATTTTGTATATTTTCACTAATCATTCGGCTCACATCCTCATCCTTGTTACGAAAAGTTGGGTGAAGTTTCGTATTTTGAGAGCGTTATATATGTAAGTACTCTTTTTTTATTTTACCTTTGTACCTTTATATGCTTAGATTCCAGGAACGCTTCCCACGTGTCCTCCATGTAGCTTAATTTTCAATGGGAATTGCATGCTAAATAAGTGAAATGGTAATTCAATAAAATTGGACTAGAAATATTATTTTGTTTCTTTCTTTGCACTTCACACCTAATGCTCGGGTCGAAGAAGGTTGACCAAGGGTTACCCATAAATTCGGACTGGGGCGTTACACTTTCCCATGCTTATTCCATGTTATACATTAGATACAAACTGTTTAGTACTGGTTATCACATACTATTAATGTTCATTTAGATTTTCTTGACTAATGTCCTTGCTAGCATACATATTTTGATCTTTAAATTCTTGTGATTTTCATTACCATGATAAATATGTTTTAGTTGTCATTTATGTTGAATTTATATCGCTATTTAACCAATCCGAGTCAAAAAGGGGGAGAAGTATCTAAGATAAGAGGTGAATTTTGATTGGGGGAGAATAATCTAAGGTAAGAGGTGCCTTTTGATTGAGGTACATCTAGATTGGTTTGTTGATTAGGGATATATTACTTGATAAATGGTACAAAAAGGGGAAAACTAATTTCAAGTTAAGGAGGAGTATTATTATTGAGTTGATGTTGATATGATTTATGGGGAGTTTACTGTTTATATATCCCATTTTCATTTTATATTGATACTTGGTTTTGGATAGTTCCATCCAGGGATAACATCTTCTCATATTGTAATACTTATGTGGTATTTAGGTATTATTCACTTATTTTGTAGACATTGACTTGATGGATTTAGAATCGACCCAGATTCAAACTTAACTTGTTGTTTGTGCCGTTTTTTTCACATCCATGGTGTTTTGGTTTCCATACACTCTAAATTTGTTTACATAGGGTTATATGATAGTCAAAACTAGGATTTTTGGGGGTTTTCATAGAATATTCAAAGGGGTAGATTGAGGATGAATTGTAATTCATTTATAGTATGGTATCATACTTGATGTGTCAAAATGCTCTCTCTTACATAACCAAGATAATTGTTTGATTATCATATTGATGTCATAGATGAGTGACTTGATCCTAATAAGCTTTCCTTCCAGATCATTCAACATCAACAAATTCAGCACATGTACTTTGCGTTCGGCATGACGTGACTATGAATCCTTATTATTGTTGTGTTATTGTACATGTAAGCTTTTCATCTGCGTTCAAAACATCTTTTTGGACTTATGTGAATTGCAATAATAAGTAAAAATTATATTATTTTTAATCTTTAAGGTATTTTCTTGATTAAATCAATGACATAATATGCACTCTGAATTATGTTTTCATTCGTGCACACCAATGTTGTGTAGACCTATACACGCAATGATTTAATGAAAAGTATGATCAAATTCACATGTCATAATATGACCTATGAGATCTGAACAACGTGCATAAAGCTAAAATAATTTCATGATCACGGCGATCCAGTATTTTGGAAAGTCTATAAATTCAAGTTTTGGTTTAAAATATCACATATTGAATAGTTAAGTTTTAATTCTAACTCTTGTGAGGTAATTTTTAGTGACTATCTTGCAATTTTACTTTTACTTTCAAAACCAAGATAATTGACTAGATCCATGATTAGTTTATATGTATTGAAGGACTATATGGGTGGATTTTTTTTACAAATACCCTAAATCTTATATTCAACTCCACTCTACATCAAAATTCTTATCATAATCATGTTTAAAGATTTAAATATTATTTTGAGCTATTCATTAAAGGAATCAACTCAGTGTTTAATGAATAAGAGGAGAATGAAGTACGTCAACAATTTAATAGAGATTTGAAGAGGTTTCTCATTCTATGGGGAAAATGTTGTAAGGACACAAATTTCTGATTGAGACCTTCGTAGTTTTGGCTCAATTTCGGACAAAAACATTTAAGTCATAGGATAGAGTTATTGATCATCCTTCAAGCCTATGACGTACTAAAGTTGAAGACGTAGCGGCCAAGTTTAAAGCTTCATCAAAATGTCGAGTTTAAAGTGCCTTATTTCTTCGTCATCAACAAGGTTCCATTGCTCCTAAGGTATGAATGCATTTTAATATATATATATATATATAGGATCTTGGAACAATTTATATTGGGTGTACCTTTATTTAAAACTGTTCTTTAATTTCAAAAGGATTTTATTAAAACTTTAATATAAAGTATAAAAAGTTTCTGGGTTAAAAATATAATTTTTCAAACTTTCTGGAAGTTTGTTCGAAGTTTGTTCGAAGTTTCATTCGAACGAGTTTGTCGTTCGAACCACAATGTCATTCGAACAAGTTTGCCAACGAGTTCCCATATTGGCCATTGGAACTTCGTTCGAAATGTCATTCGAACGAGATGGATGTTCGAACGAGATTTCCAGCGAGTTCACACTGGAATTTCGTTAGAAGGCTCGTTCGAATGAGACTTCGTTCGAACGAAAATCTCGTTCAAACGAGTTTTGGCGGGAACAGTTAAATGGCTGTTTTGAGCAGTTTTTCCCACTTTTTCCACTACTTCACCCCACTAACTTTTGACGGAATATCTTACTGCGGGAACCAACGTTTTTGGTTTAAATTTTTCATATCCTACAACCTCTAAGAGAGAATTTGAGAGCAATATTAAAAAGGGAAAAAGTTCATTATTTTTTAGTGTTCAATTCTTCAAGAAAAATCTTTTAAACACTTGGTTACACCCAAAGTTTGTTTAATCCAAGTTCCATATATATATATATATATATATATATATGTATATATATATATATATATATATATATATATATATATGTATATATATATATATATATATAGATGTATGTATATATATACTTTTCTTGGAGTGTTTGGCACCGGTTTATCCCTACATACATTTTAAGAGAAGTTTGGGTTTGCTTCTAAATCCCATAAAGAAGAAGAGCTTGTTTTTCTGCGGCATTCTCATGTGGTGAAAGACACCATGTGTGGTTGACGGTGTACCTATGTCTCATTGGTGAAGGCCAAGATTCAGGTGGAGCTATGTTGTTGGTTATTAGGCGGAGGTGTTTACAAGATTCAGGTCGAGTAGAGTGTTGTAAGTCTTTTTGTCTTGTAATTTGTAAATACATACTTACTGGACTTAAGGCTAGGGCCGTTCGAGGTTGTTTACCGTTGTGGGTTTTTCCTCGTACATCGCGGCGTAGTGATCCATTGTTTAATTTCTTGCTATATCACCTAGAACTCATGCTTAGGTAAAAAGATAAAATTTGGTTTAATCACTACTTATGTTTAATTTGGTGCTAAACAAATATTGGGTAATGTTTAGTTAATTTAATTCAAGTCATTTAATTTAATTTGATAAAATTGTTTTGGACAAATTTGTTAAAAATGAAAAATATGACTTAGGCAAATTTGTAAGGACTTGGATTAATTAATTTGGTTTTAGTGAAATTTAAATTAGTGTGTGTGTTTTAATTTAATTTCACGTTGTATAAATTTAATTTGAGAAAAATTAAATTGTTGTTAAGTTGTTTTGTTTAAGTTGAACCATTACTATCGCTTCCGCATCTTTCTATAAAAGGAAATTTCTTTTAATAAGATTTATAAAAATTGGGGGCCCTCGCGCATTTTCAAATTGGTATCAGAGCCAAAGAAAAAAATTATTTCGTTAAGATCCTTTAAATTATTTTTGGTATAATGGAATTTTTCCCATTCTCAAAATCTCCTATTTTCGATGGTTCTAATTACGCGTAGTGAAAAACGCGTATGAAATCGACACTTAAATCTATCGACGAGAGGGTTTGGTTATCTGTAGTTAACGGGTGGTCTCCACCAACTCATTTACTAGATAATGAACGTGTTCCGAAACGGGCCGATAGATGGAGTGAGAATGAATTTAGGCTTTCAAATTTTAATTCTCGTGGTTTAAACGCCTTGTTTAGCGTTGTCACACCGGTTGAATTCTGACGCATTATGACGTGTGAGACCGCTAAAGAAGCATGGGATATTTTACAACTCACTCATGAAGGTACAAGTGTCGTTAAAGCTTCGAAACTCCAAAACCTCACCACTCAATTTGAAACCATCAAAATGAACAAAAAAGAAACTTTTGATGAATTTTATGCTAGACTTTCACATATTGTTAATTCATCTTTCAACTTCGGAGAGAAAATACCCAACAACTGAGTTGTAAATAAAATTTTAAGGTCCCTACCCGATAGATTTATTCCAAAAGTGACCATTTTGAATTCATTACCATCTTTAGCCTCTACGAAATTAGAAGAGCTGGAGATGTTTCCCTCTAAAATGAAAAAGAAAATAGAAAAGGGTGTTGCTTTAAAAGCCCGAAAAGTGGAAAAACAAGTAGTAGAGTGTGAAAGTGATAGTGACTCGGAAGACATGGCTATGTTTGCTAGAAAATTATTGAAAATTTCCTAAATTGAACAAAGATAAATTTAAAAATGATTTTAAGAAATTTGAAAAACCTACGCATGACAAAGCCGAGAAGATCCCTAAAACTATTAATGAAAGCTTAAATAGGGACGAGTCAAATAGGTGTTTTGGTTGTGAAGGGTATGGCCATAGGGCAAAAGAGCGTCCCACTCAACTAAGGAGAGAGGGTAAGCAACCAATTTTTATTAATGCAACCCTTAGTTATAGTGATTATGAAGAGGGACCCTACTCCCCCCACTAAGCCCAACTTTGTGGCTTTTATGACTAGTCATGTGAGTGATAGTGAGCATTCTTCTATTGATGAAACTTGAACACATGCCACTTCCAAGGTCATAGTTTATGATTCCCTTATTTTTTATGGTAGTGAGAGTGAAGAAGAAAGAGAGAGTGAAAATCAATAAGAGGTTGATGTGAGTGAACTTCAAAACGCTTTTTAAGAATTGTATGAAGAATCAATTAAATTAAAAAGATCTAATTTGAAGTTAGAAGCTTGTTTGAAAGAGCGTGTCAAGGTCGTTGATGAGATTGCATTAGTGGAAGACCTTAGGACACGAGAGAGATCTCTTCGAGAGAAGCTAGAATATATAGAAGGCGAGAGAGATGGCCTTAGAGGTTTAATGGAATCATTGAAAAAGGAGCTTCTCGAGTTTGAAGAGAGAAATGGTTTATTAGAGCCTAGAATTTTAGAATTAGAAGAACAATTAAAAGACTCTAGTAATGTCAAATTTGATTTGGAGTGTAGGTCCGAAAAACTAGATAAAACCTTGGGCACGGTCCAAATAAAAAATGACACTTGTGGTTTAGGCTTCAATACTTGTAATCAATTTACTCATAAAGTCAAAACCAATGTTTTAAGAGAATCACCTAGGAAAGCTTTTCGAGATCAATCCTTAGGTCCCAATTTTCAACGTGTTTTTACTTGTGCTTATTGTGGTCGAAAAGGTCATCTTAGAAAATTTTGTTTTGATCTTAAACGAGTTCCTAGAAAATCCCACCGTATAGAAACCAAGGTAGTCAAGATTCCAACACCCCAAGATAGACACTCATCATTATTTTGGGTTAGGAGATCCGACTTTGTAGCTTTAAAAGATAGGGTATTTGATTCTCATTTACTTTCACATGCTTCCTCCCTTGCAAAATCGAAAGGTTGAATGTGTTAGTTTTGTTTGCATACTATAGCTTTTGTACTTCATGCTAAATGTATGCTTGTTTAATCATTTTTCTAGTTTATGCTCCATGTTAAATCACATACTAGATTTATGGTTTTTGTTTATCATTTGTGTTTCATTTTTTCTATAATTTAGGATTAATGAAAAATACAAATGATTTTTGTTTGTCTTTTGAGTAAATACTTTTATTTTTGGTTAAAAATTAGAAAAACTCAAAAAGATTTTTTGTGTGTATTTTGGTTTGACACACTTTATGTGGCATATACTTGTGTTTGAATCCCATATTTTACGCTCTCATGTGGCTAGAACTTTTGGTTTTGATTGACAATCCTTATTATCTTCTTTATCATGCTTACATGGAGTAGTTGGATTTTGAGTTGATTAAATGGATTCTATTTATATATTCCTCAATGCACACATGCACGAGGTCTTTTAAAATTGAACTTCATATGTATATTTGAGCTTTCTGAGGTGTTCTCCTATCAATCTAGTCATCTACATATTTGTGACCTAGGAGGACTAGTGCATGTCAGAATCCGTTGCACGTGAGATTTCTGAGATAAAAAATGATATATAAAAATGTGCACGGGGAAGGGCTCCGAAAGGATTTATTTTCCTTTGCCACTGTAAGCCACCGTTTGTTTGGACCTAAAAAAAATATGTGGTCCAAAGATTTAAAAGAAACTATGTCATTAAAAATAAAAATAATTGCCAAGGACTATGTTTAATTGATATATTCATTCAAAATATATATGCTTATTGAGGCAGATTGGATGGTATATCAACGGTTTGCACAGTGTTCGTTTATCCTAGTTGTACTTTTAATGTCATGACTCTATTGGTTTGTAGAATCTTCAAAAGTCTAAGCTTGTATGCATTGTTTATGTTTGTTCATTGAGTTCAATCTATATTGTAACATGAGGTTATATTCAAATGTGATGGAGTTTGCAATCAATTGAGAACTCCGTGAACATGTTTTAATTGATTGGGTCTAAATTTACTCGTTGCTAGTTGAAACCCCAACACTTTCGTTTCCATATGGCACATTTTTGCCATACGAGTGTGAAAAGCATATCTTATTTTGTGTCATTTGTGTGTTTATATCTATATATGTGTACTTGAGTCTATTTGGTATATATTATGTATACATATATTTGATATGTTTTTATTTGGTCTTTGCCTTGATTTCTAGTCCATCTATGCTTTAATTCATAATTGGTATCCATCTTATTGCATTCTTTGTTGATATCACATGCTTAATACTTATGTATCATATTAGTATATGTTTCTTGCATCTTAGTTGGTATCCATTATTATTTGTTGGATTAGTTGTTATTTTGTTGCCCATGTGCTTTAATGTTCCCATCACTTTATGCACAATTGCATGTTTTACTTGTTATCCCATTTTATTTATCCCTTGCTTCATTTAGAGGGTGTATATGCCTTAATTGGGGAGATAAGTTAATGTTTTGATTCTTTAGCCTTTGTCTATTCCTGAACAAAAAGGGGGAGAATGATAGGGGGAGAAATGTTATCTAAACCTATTATAATCGTAGATTTATCTTAGGGGGAGACGTCTTTCTAAGTAGGTTCTTTGTTTTATAAAGGGGAGAATTAATCTAGGGGGAGTAATTAATTTAATTGTCTTTAATATTTTGATATTCCCTATGCGTTTAATGCATTTGCTTAAGTGTGCATGAATTATATTCTAAGTGTCAACTTTCACCGGTAAAGATTTTGAACCATGGGTTGTTTGAGTCAAGCATTGTATTTTTATTTTGCGTGGGACATTTTTGTCAGTCTAGTAGAGCTTGACGGCCCTTTAGGATTTTTGTTTAGTTTTTGTCCCAAAATAGCCAAAGGGGAAGATTTGTAAGGACATAAATTTCCAATTGAGTCCTTTGTAGTTTTGGCTCAATTTGGGACAAAAATGTTTGAGTCATAGGATAGAGTTATTGATCATCCTTCAAGCCTATGACGTACTAAAGTTGAAGGGGTAGCGGCCAAGTTTAAAGGTTAATCAAAATACCAAGTTTAAAGTGCTTCGTTTCTTCGTCATCAACACGGTTCCATTGCTCCTAAGGTATGAATGCATTTATATATATATATATATATATATATATATATATATATATATAGGAGCTTGGAACAATTTATATTGGGTGTACGTTTATTTAAAACTGTTGTTTAATTTCAGAAAGATTTTATTAAAACTTTAATATAAAGTATATAAATTTTCTAGGCTAAAAATATAATTTTTCAAACTTTCTGAAAGTTCGTTCGAAGTGTCGTTCGAACGAGTTTGTCGTTCGAACCACAATGTCGTTCGAACAAGTTTGCCAATGAGCTCCCATATTGGCCACTAGAATTTTGTTCGAAATTTCGTTCGAACGAGATGGTTGTTTGAACAAGATTTCCAACGATATTTCTAACGAGTTCACACTGGAACTTCGTTAGAAGGCTCGTTCGAACGAGTTTTGGCGGGAACAGTTAAATGGCAGTTTTGAGAAGTTTTTCCACTACTTTACCCTACTAACTTTTGACAGAATATCTTAGTTAGGGAACCAACCTTTTTGGTTTAACTTTTTCATATCCTACAACCTCTAAGAGAGAATTTGAGAGCAATATTAAAAAGGGAAAAAGTCCATTGTTTTTAAGTGTTCAATTCTTCAAGAAAAATATTTTAAACACTTTTTTAACCCAAAGTGTGTTTAATCCAAGTTCCATATATATATATACTTTTCTTAGATTGTTTAGCACCAGTTTATCTCTACATCCGTTTGAAGAGAAGTTTGGGTTTTCTTCTAAATCCCATAAAGAAGAAGAGCTTGTTTTACTGCGGCATTCTCATGTGGTGAAAGACACCATGTGTGGTTGACGGTGTACCTATATCACATTAGTGAAGGCCAAGATTTGGATGGAGCTCTGGGGTTGTCTACTAGGCAGAGGTGTTTACAAGAAGAAGCGTCGGGGCTTGAGAGGGATCGAGTCGAGTGTTGTAAGTCTTTTTGTCTTGTAATTTATAAATCCATACTTAGTGGACATAAGGCTAGGGCCGTCCGAGGTTGTTTCCCGTTGTGGGTTTTTCCTCGTACATCGAGGCTTAGTGATCTATTATTTAATTTTATCTTGCTATATCACCTAGAACGCATACTTTGGTAAAAAGATAACATTTGGTTTAATCACTACTTATATTTAATTTGATGCTAAATAAATATTGGGTAATGTTTAGTTAATTTAATTCAAGTCATTTAATTTAATTTGATAAAATTGGTTTGTACAAATTTGTTAAAAACGAAAAAAATGACTTAGGCAAATTTGTAAGGACTTGGATTAATTAATTTGGTTTTAGTGAAATTTAAATTAGTGCGTGTGTTTTAATTTAATTTCACGTTGTATAAATTTAATTTGACAAAAAATAAATTGTTGTTAAGTTGTTTTGTTTAAGTTGAACCATTCATATCGCTTCCGCATCTTTCTATAAAAGGAAATATCTTTTGATAAGATTTATAAAAATTGGGGGCCCTGGCGCATTTTCAAATGTTGATGGGCATATGTAATTACTTGTAAAATGAGACAATAGGTATCTTCGTGCACCTTGTAATATTATTGTTTTCAAGTTGAATAAGAGATTTACATGTAATCGAGGTTTTTACCCGTGAGGGGTTTCTATTCATAGATTTGGTGTTATGTAATTGATTTGTGAATGTTCTTATATCTAATATCACTTTACACACTTATACAACCAAATCTAGGGTTGTTCCAAAACTTGGTTGGTTAAGTTGATATTTAAAGGTTCTAATATAGTTACTTCATAATTATTTACAATAGATCTAACCTTGTGTGTGTGAAAAATTATTCATTCCATTATAATATTTTTTTAAGATATAAAATCATATTCACATTGATTCTTTTCTAATCAAATCGGTTATGTTTACTTTCTACATGATTTTTCAAATCTAAGGTTTATATTTTTTGAATAAGGCAAAATTGCTTAAATTTTTTTCTATATCCTATTCATTCATATATAGGATATTTGAGATGTTCACATAGATCCTGAGTCACATCCTAAATGTACGATCAAATGCAAGATCGCTACTACCATTTACGACGTACATATGGCTCACTATGGAAAACTATGCAAGATTTTAGTGCCATATGTAATGCTCATGATGCGATCCAGATAGAGCATGACGTACTCCAACAATGATATATCAGGATGGAAGAGACCCAGCTTGATCCTGAGTTAACATCCCATTTGAGACGATGTAGACCGTGTCGCAATAGCTAGTCCAATGCATCCAAGTGTAGTTTTATTATTTTTTATTGAAGATTGTACAACGAATATGTGTTTTATATTCTTACATTTTGATATTTTGGTTCATATGTATGATATTTATATAATATTATCTCTTTGTTTTATTTTCCTGAATTTACCATTTAAAAATAAATACATTCAAATTGAATTAATATAAAATTATAAATAGAAAAAATGGGCCTGCTTGGGTGGCATTCCATTTGTTGCGCGCACCCTTCCCATGGAGATTGGACTTCTACACGACCCTTAGTTTCACAAACTCGGGGGAAGAACAATTTGCAGGTTGCTATCGATTTTTCCTCCCCCTCAACTGAAATAAAATTTTAATTTGTCCCTTGGTCTAAAAATAAAAAATAATATTTTTTTAAATTTACTGATTGACTTGGAGATGTTGTAATCATCCTACATATGAACCATCATCCATTGCCCACAAATTAACTTATTCATATCGTATCTTAACGATAAGATTGGATTTATTGTCACACATCATGAGAGATCCAATTCACAATAAAGATACTTTTATCTTGGCTACACTTTTTCTCTCAAACCTGCTACAATAAAAAATAGGAAGTAGTCAAAGTGGACGTATACGTATATAAGTTTAAATTTGTTGATCCGCTATAAAAGTGAGTCTTGATGAATCTCTCACGAGATTGATTAAAACATTATAGAGTGATCTTATAATTTTTAATATTTCCACCAATCATGTGAGTGGATCACCAAAACTCACTTTAAAATAGGTCAACAAATTTTTAATCTCCATTTACTTCAAACAATTGACACAATTATTCTAGTTCTTTTAATTTGATTCTTTAGATTATAATAAGTGTTTAATTGCTTCACTTTTTTTACTCTTTTATATATGGGAAGAATAGACATTTTCAAAATAGGTAACCCTCGATAACTTCTTGTTTCAAATCGTACATAGTCTTTCGGTGATGAGTGTGTAATGTAACTGCATGCATGGGCATCTTAGTATTATGAGTAATTCTACGTGGACCCTCAAATGATATCCACAAAATAGATTGGACTGAGTTGTCAGAAATACATTGGTTTGTGTGTAGGCTATACGTGGGGTTCATTTAAAACACTAACCAATGTATTGTTGACAACTCAAATAGGTCTAATTCGTGGGTATCATTTGAGGGTGGATGTAGAATTACTCTAGTTTTATTAATCATCTCTATATATCCTCATCCTTGCTACGATATCAAGTTATAGTTCTCTTTTTAATGAATGTGTAAGGGATAAAATTAAAGTATGTTGCCTATGTGGCTGTAGGAACTAATTTTCCATTGAGTCAATTTTTTTATAATTGGCTTAATTCCTAATAAAATAATTTGATTCTCGGCTAGTTATTGTATTGAGATTCCTTAAAGCCTACGAGATTACAAGTTCCAGAATCTTTGGTTAAATCTTCAAAGATGATATAAAGCCAAGTTGAATTATTCACATTCAGTTTGTTCTAGATCTCTCAGGTATGAATGCTTAACTGAAGTTGTGTGATTTAGAATTTTGTTTAAATAATGGATGATTTAAAAGGTTCTTAAATTTTGGGAATTAAATTTAAAATTTGTGAAAATGTATTTTAAATATTTCTGAGTAAAAATAATTTTAGAAATTTTGAGAAATAATTTAAAAAGAAAATGAAGTTTCTGAAGTTGTTCAGACGACATTAACATGTTGTTCCAATGACATGGGGATGTCGCTCGAATGACTCGCCGCCTTGATTTTCATGTTTCAGTTCTGTTGGACTCTT
The DNA here is from genome assembly GCA_949130495.1 of Sambucus nigra. NCBI lineage: Eukaryota > Viridiplantae > Streptophyta > Magnoliopsida > Dipsacales > Adoxaceae > Sambucus > Sambucus nigra. Next base: position 553,842,380 of record OX422216.1, read on the forward strand.
TTTACTCAAAAATAAATACACCACTTTGCCAGGAAACTTTTATGAGAATAGTTTGCGAAACCCATTAGTTTTCCATCATTCGGAGCTTATTCAAGATCAAATTTCACAATTTCAAAGCTTGTGATCTTAAATGTTTTTAGCGGAAGATAGTTATTCATTCATTACACATATGCCGACTGCGGTCATTGGGGGATGCTTACGGGTTTTCCTTCTTAAAGACAAGAGTTGTGGTTCTGGAAGGTCCTTGTGGGAGTCCTTTACTGAGTTAGGCTGCGTGCCTATGTGAATTTGGTGTGGTAGATTCATTGCAAATTTTTCTATGTTGTAAGTTGCGATTTACTGTTCGTAGTGAAATAAAGGTTTTACCCGAAAGGTTTTTTTTCCACAAATTGTTTATTTTACTTGCATGCTTTGTTCGTTTAATGGTTTAAATCACTTAGATGCATGTTTAGGGTTTAAGAAGATAAAATTAGGATTAACTAAAATTGGAAAAAATTATCTTTACCTAAAGCACACACTAAATGTCCTTAAAGGGCATTGTCAAATTGGTATCAAAGATTGTTGCACAATTATCGTGTTTGTTTAACACCTCGCTCAATTAAATATAAGGTGATCAGTCCTCTACCCAATTAAATTAGAATATACAGTTGGTTCATTCTTAGCATCACTTTCGAAAATATTTTATTAATCACCTACTACTCAATTAAGATGATGTTAAAAACCTCCAATTTTAATATAAATAAAAATTCCACTTTTAAAACATCAACCAATTAACACAATCCATTTACACAATGAATAACAACTAAGTAATATCAAAACTGAATTAAATGCGACTGGAATAAAACTCTCCAGTTTAAATATCCCAATACAATAATCCCATTAAAACTTAAATGTACCAAAACCGACATAAGAACATAATCAGTCTAAGATAGAAAGGAAATAACTAGAATCCTTTTGGGCGACATGCCCTAAATGAAAACAGCTACTACAGATGTATGCATAAAAGGTATGAAAGCACCTACAAAAAGTCGGCAACTCCATAATATCCATAGCACGCCAAATACCCCAATCATATATACCTGGCGTCCCTCTGGCTGGACACCAAATATAGAGGATACAAAAGAGAGAAGAGAATGTGCATTAAAATGGGTTAGATCCCGATAGTGAAATATTATTTTTAAAACAACAAGTGAATAAATGCTACAATTAGCAATTACTATATACATGTTAGATTCTCGGGCTCTCACATGAAATTCTCACCTCTCATCTATAGTGCACGCCTAACGTACCTCCAAATCATACTAATGTTATTCCCATGCTAACTAGTTCCTATCAGTGTCACCCAATCATTCCTCATACTGTTCCCACGTATTCTTCTCTTAATATGTATGATAAATAAATAAATAAATATATATATATATATATACAACCATTTATTTTCAACACGGATAAGCCCTATTTCCAATATAATATAATTAAGCGTTCTCATACTTAATTCATTTCAGTTTCACTATTCAATGTGTCTATTTAATTCACACAGTAGATAGTATCACAAGTGTATATATACATTAACTCTATTATATATATACAATACTGCACCCTGAGACACAGCTGCGGTACATGTATACTCTGCTATCATGTCCCAGTACATCTCGTCATTGTATAAAGCACCATAGGTTTCGGTAAATCCCTCGAACCATACATAATAAATCACAAACAGTGGACGCGAACAGAGTCCTAAGCCTTTAGTCTACACACATACCTACGCACCCAAAATACCATTCAATTCCATTGTTCTCACTAATGGAAAACCAACCTAAGGCCTATGTTCTGAGGTAACAAGTTAAAGATCCCCCTTAAGGCTCATTAGGATATGACTTCCCTCTATGCATAAACCTCCTGTCGATATCAAGTAGCAAAGGTACGTTATACACACAAATTATCAATCAATAGGTATATACTCAACCTATACATACATGTCATAATAGGAATTTATCCTATCCCAAGTACCCGTTATATTTATCAATACACCTGTACTTGTTAATTACAATTATTCTTTTTATCGTATTTTATTATGTAGTTATCACTTACATAATGTCTTTCTCACTTTCATATAATTTTCCAACATTAACCTAAGTCTCTCACTCCTTGTTAATGTACCAAACGTTTTCAAAAGTAATTCATTTTACTTTATTATGTAGTTATCACTCACATATTTTTCTATCCTTAATTCAATATAATTTTCTAATATTAACCCAAGTCTTTCAATCCTTGTTAATATACAAAAATTATTCAGATATAATTTTCACCGAAATTTATTCAATTAACGCTCGTTAATTTCCCTTATTCAATCCCATACATCATATCACTTCCTGGGTCTTAAGTATATCCTACTTCCCCTCTCAAAGTCCCATTATGTTCAATTGATCATCAGTAATTATTTCTAATTGTTGGTATTCAATCAAAACTTAAAAGGAAAACATTTCACATTTCTAGGGAGAGTCGATAGATCGACATTCTTGGGTTGATCGATCGATCGATCACGTATCTGCCTAGATTCTGGATGGATTTACCTATGGGTTTTATACTTTCTCATCATCAAAACAAGTATCAATTTACCCCAAACTCCTTAATTTCCATCCCAAATGATATAGCAAAGGTATATAACTGATATCTAATAATCAAGCAACCTAAAATCATCAAGTAGTTTGGATTAAATCATGTTATTTATCATAAATTCTAGAAATCTCATATTTTATTGTTTCTCCAAGAACAACATATAAACACAGAATTTCTTCAGCAAATGATTCCAGATTTCGTGGACTAAACCATATATACAAAAAGTGACTAATCATATGTAACTCTCATTTCAAGGATTTACTCAAAATCATCACAATTGATCTTTGAAGCATGAAAACTCAAAATTTCATAGGTATCCTATCTAACATGGATAATATAAGGACCGATTAGAGAAAGAATTATACTTTCCTTAGTTATATAGGTATGAACTAATGCTAATTATGGTGTAGTATCGTCCCTCCTCTTTTTTCGGTGAACCTCCGGTAGTGGTGATGGTGGTATAAGGTGGTTTAGTCCCTCTGAAATCCTAGAAAGGCTCCTCACTTCCCAAAGAAAACTCTTCCCCCCCCCCCCCCCCCCCCTCAATAGCCTTTCCTTTGATTTTTGGGTGAATGAACCTTTGACAACCCAACTCTTAAACTTATATAATTAGACTCATTTTCGGAGTTACTATTCACCTCCCATACAAAATGACCCAAATACCCCTCTGGGGTGTCCATTTTGTTCTCAATTGACCCGAGACCTTAATCAAACACCCGCATAGATATTTTTGGCTATTTAGACCCTTCCGGAAACTTTGGTACAGTCGAAACGACTATTTGGAAGGCATAAAAATAATATTTCTTTCATTCATTAAAATTAGTCCCGTCACGTCCCATAGTCGCGTCCCGACATGATATCTAAAATTATCGTATAATAAACACCTAACAATTTTATAATATCATCGAAATCGTATATCACGATTAGGCACTATTAATATTCTCTATTAGTCACATATTACTTTATTTTCTAGTAATACTCAATCCGAATTAATCCTAATTAATAATTTCATAACTAATTCCAATTAATCCCTATTGATATTTGGCCCATTTGCTTTTAATTTATCTCGCATTAAAAGTTATAAAATTATGGTTCAAACCGGATTAATCTCAATTAATAATTTCATAATTAATTCCAATTAATCCCCATTGATATTTGGCACATTTACTTTCAATTTATCTCGCATTAAAAGTTATAAATTAAAGGGTATTACATACTTCCCCCTTATCATGGAATTTCGCCCCAAAATTCGAAAAAAAATTACTTGGTAAAAATAACTCTGGGTATTTGTTGTGCATTTCATTCTCACGCTCCCAAGTAGATTTCTCGATGTTATGGTGCTCCCATTGTACACGCACCAATGGAACTACTTTCAATCTCAACCGCCTATCTCTATGGTTTAAGATCGTCATCGGTCTCTCCTCGTAAGAACTATTTGGATGCAAATCAATCTCCTCTAATGCAACATGAGTGTGAGACAACTCATCTCAGAGATATCGCCTCGGTGAAGAAATATGGAACGCATCATATATCCTATGAAAGTTCTTCGGCAACTCCAAGCTATAAGCAATCGATCCAACTCTCTCAATTATAGTAAATTTTCCTACATATCTGGGTGCTAATTTCCCCTTCTTTCTTAATCTGATTATCCCCTTCATAGGATATACCTACAATAACACCGAGTTCCCCACACTGAATTCTCGAAAGAACTGCTTCGCATAGGTGTATCTTTTCTGTTTATCTTGGGCTACCCGAATACGACTCCGAATCATCTCAATCCTGGCAGAAGTGTTCTGAATTACCTCTGGCCCAAGTAGCTAGTTGTCCCCCAACTATAACCAACATGCAGGAGAACGACAAGGTCTACCATAACCTACCTTAGTGGTAGGTACCGATGGTGAACTGATAGGAGTTATTATACACAAACTCCACTAGCGGAAGGTACTTCTCCTAAACTCCCCTAAAGTCCAAGATACACATATGTAGCATATATTCTACATCTAATTTGTACATTCCATCTGCCCATTTGTCTGCGAGTGATAGGCCGTACTCAAACGCACCTCGGTACCCATGGTCTCGTGAAAACAATCCTAAAATGGGGATATAAAAATCTTATCCCGATCAGACACAATATTAAGCAGTACCCCATGTAACCTCACTATCTCGGCTATAAAAATATGGGTGTACTGTCCCGTAGAGTAATCAGTCCGAATTAGCAAAAAGGGAGTTACCTTAGTCAAACGATCCACAATTATCCATATGGAATTGTGACCCCTCTGAAAAGTAGGTAACCATGTGATGAAGTCCATGGAAATGCTCTCCCATTTCCACATCGGGATCTCTAATGGCTAAAGAAACCCAGTTGTCTTCTGATGATCCAACTTCACTAGCTGACAAGTGGCGCACTTAGAGACGAACTCAGAAATGTCTCTTTTCATCCCGCTCCACCAATATTATTGGCGTATATCTTGGTACATCTTAATCCCAATGGGATGTACCATAAATTGGTATCCATATGATTCGAACATCACCGCATGCCAAAAATCCACTCCCCCTGGAAGAATCAATCTACCGTTAAAATGTAAACGTCCCTTTGAACTCAGTGAGTAATACTCTGCAACCCCGAATAAAAGCTGTCGAGTTTTCACCTGACATAACGAGTATGTTGCCTGATCCTGAACCACCCCCATCACAATTTGAGGTGTAATAGTTATAACTGACATAAATGATTGGGAAACTTCATCCTGATGCCTCAATTCCTTCCATTTTTCCTTCCACACAGCGACCAACTCATCGAATGGCCTACGGCTCAATGCGTCAATTACTAAGTTAGACTTTCCTAAGTGGTAATGTATCTCAAAATGATAATCCTTCACGAACTCAATCCACCCGCGCTGATGCATATTCAATTCCCTTTGAGTGAACAAATACTGCAGTGACTTATGATCCGTGAATAGGCAAAATTTCTCCCGCAACAAATAATGTATCCATATTTGAAGAGCAAACACGACTGCTACAAGATCCAAGTTTCGTGTGGGGTAATTCTTCTCATGAGTCATAAGATTTCTAGAGGCATAAGCCATATACTTCTCTTCCTGCTATAATACTCCACCAAGACCCTGTAATGATGCGTTAGTGTAAACCAAGTACTCCACTCCTGGCCTGGGCTGTGCTAGTATGGGTGCTAAAGTCAACTTATATTTCTGCTCGTCGAATGCCAAATGACACGCATCATCCCAAACAAATGGTACACCCTTACGGGTTATATTTGTCATTGGACCCTCTATCTTTGAAAAACCTCGGATGAACCATCTATAGTACCCGACCAATCCCAAGAAATTGCGTACCTCTGTCAGTGTCGTGGGTTTTCCCCACTCCCTTAGCATTGATACTTTGCTAGGATCCGTAGATATTCCCATCTCAGATAGAATATGCCCAAGAAGCTATACTTCCAGAAGATAAAATCCCCACTTCTCATATTTTGCATATAACTGATGCTCACATAGTGTTTTTAGGACCTTTCGCCAATGCTCGGCATGCTACTCCTCAGTCTGAGAATAAATCAGGATGTCATCTATGAAAACAATGACAAATTGGTCTAAGAACTCTCTGAACACTCTATTCATTAAGTCCATGAATAATAATGGCGCATTGGTTAGCCGAAACGACATCACCCGTAACTTATACGATCCATATCTCGTCAAAAATGCAGTCTTGGAAACGTCTTGCTCCCTGATACGCAGGTGATGATAATCGGACCTTAAGTCTATCTTTGAGAAGTAGTCTTCTCTTCTAAGCTGATCAAACAAAGCATCAATTCTAGGCAACGGATACATGTTCTGTATCGTGACTTTATTAAGTTCCCGATAATCTACACATAGTCGTAAAGAATCGTATCGCTTCTTTACAATCGACACCGGGGCACCCCAAGGCGACGTACTCCTGCGGATAAACCCCTGCCCCAAAATATTTTCTACTTGGTCCTGAGCTCCCTCATCTCTGTTGGAGCCATACGGTAAGGCGCACGAGTAGTAGGCCAAGTGCCTGGGGCTAAATCAATCACAAACTCAATCTGCCTACTGGGAGGGAATCTCGATATCTCTTGGAATACATTCAGAAACTCACAAACTACCGGTATTAAATCAAGTGATATTACTAATCCTGTAGAGGTCTCATCCTCTATATAATACAAATGAGTAGATAACCCTCCCTCAGAACGAGGGATCTCCACTAGGAACATTTCATGTCGCGAAATAAAAAAAATAATACATTGGCTATAACAATTAATCATGGCCCTATATGCAACGAGCAGATCCATGTCAATACGCACATCATATTAGGCCATGTCCAATACAAGTAAATATTCTAGTAAAATCAGACTTCCAATCTCTATAATCACACTACGATATATAAAGAAAATAGGTATCCCACTACCCATCGGTGATTCTACATAAGTAATAGTGGCATCGGTCACATCCAGTAACCCTATGGATCGAGAAAATTTAGTGGCTACAAATGAATGTGAGGCCCCCATGTCAAACATAATGTGCCCCATAGCCCCATAGATAGAAGACATATCCTCAATAGCAAGCGGTGGCTACTAAACTGTTGCTTGATGGATGTTGTACACATGCTCATATTATTCCTGTTGTGCTGGAGCAACTCTAATGGCATGTAATGCTAGCACCTGAGCTGGTGCTGGGAGAGTGGATGGTGGAAATACAAGTCTCTGTCGCTCTGGACGATTTCCCTATTGAGGAAATTTTCCCTTATCATGGCAATCCTGTCTCTTGTGGACATTCTTACCACACATGAAACATCTGCTAGTAAATTTCCCCCCATTTTTTTCCTGCTGGCCATTAACACCACTCCCTTGGGCCTGTTGGCCTGATAGCCCTGTTGCCCCTTCCCTTTACCTCCCTACCCAAAATTGAAATCCTCCAGAATGCAAATCCTTAGCATAATCCCTCGGTTAGGGACCCAACTCATATTACCGCTGTTGACTCTAACCTGACTCTGCTCCGCTAGAACTTCCTACTCCAGTCTTGCCCTAGTGGCCAGACTCAATCCCTTGCTTGCCACCTTTAGAATCTAGATGGTTATCCTAAAAATGAAGCATTGCAGCATTAAGAACATCTGTGTAAGTGTGTAGTGAAAGATTGCCCCATAAGTGCTGGCGAATCTTCCAATTCAGGCCATCTGTGAATATCTGAATTCTCTTTTCTTCAGTAGGCACCTCGTCTGGAACCAAATTAGCTAGTCTAGTAAATTCTTCTTCATACTCTACCACTTTCCTCCCCTCTTGGGTTAGGTTGAGTAATCTTTGCCTCATTTCAGTCTGAATGGTGGAGCGAAAGTATTTACGATCAAGCCGCGCACAGAAGTCCTGGATAGTCATAGTATCTCTCTCCTCGGCGGTGGCAATAACTTCCACCACTATAGAGTTTCCCCAGCTAGCTTAAATGTAACTAGTATATGATGTTTTACCTCTGTACATTCAAACATTCTCAAGTTCCTCTGGATGTCCTTCTTCCATTGCCTAGTAGTCATGACATCAGAACCTCCATGAAACTCGACTGGATACACCTTCTGAAAAGCATTCCTAACACGTTACCAAGTAGTAGGAAACAGCTGCCCTGGTGAGGGTGGCACAGTTGGTGCTTGTGCTGTGCCTATTAAACAATAGCTAAAGCTGTGTTGACGGCCTGAGCAACTATGGAACCAACGTCTGCAGCGTTCATTATACCCTGAGCGGAGACGAGTTGAGGTGCATGTCGAGGAGGCATCTGAAATGAGAGAAAAAGTTTCATCATTATTCAATTTAAATTTCAAAGAGTAGCTGAAGATCGTATATGCGAAAATAAGGATACAACAGTCACAATGATAGGGCCCTATATCAAAGGACGCTAAGCTGAAAGCATAATAAACCGCACAAATCCTAAAAGACTCTAGAACTTGATGCTCTGATACCACCGGTAACACCCCGCTGAATTAAATATTTGGTGATCAATCCTATACCCAATTAAATCATAATATACAATTGGCTCATTCTTAGCATCACTATCGAAAATATTTTATTAATCACCTAATACTCAATTAAGCTCATGTTAAAAACCTCAATTTTAATATAATTAAAAATTCCACTTTTAAAACATAAACCATTTAACACAATCCATTCACACAATGAATAACAACTGAGTAATATCAAAACTGACTTAAATGCAACTGGAATAAAACTCACTAGTTTAAATATGTTGAGAAAATAATCCCATTAAAACTTAAATGTACCAAAACTGACATAAGAACGTAATTTGTCTAAGATAGAAAGAAAATAACTAGAATCCTCTTGGGCGACATGCCCTAAATGAAAACAACTACTACAGACATATGAATCCAAGGTATGAAAGCTTCTAGGCAAAGTATGCAACTCCATAATATCCATAACACGTCAAATACCCCAATCCTCTACTCCTAGCATCCCTGTGGCTGGACACCTAATATAGAAGATACAAGAGAGATAAGAGAATATGCAATAAAATAGGTCAGAGACCGATAGCAATTTTTTTAAATAGCAAGTGAATAAACTCTACAATTAGCCATTATTATATACATGTTAGATTCGTGGGCTCTCACTTGAAATTCTCATCTCTCATCTAGTGTGCACGCCTAACGTACCTCTAAATCATACTAATTGTTATTCTCATGCTAACTAGTATGACACCCCGCCTAATAAAATACCGGGTGATCAATCCTATACCAAATTAAAACAAGAGTCTCATATGGTTCATTCTCAGCACCACTATCGAAAACCAATCCAATTACTAATAACGTATTAGGCTGGTGTCAAAATTTTATTTAACTAATCTTTTTAATAAAACCAACCAAGTAAAATAATCACAACAGTTTATATACATGAAACTGAAATGAAATAAAATAACCGAACACTCGGTACAACATAATACAACCAAATCAAATGCCACCCTAAAGGCGATAAAAGAATAAATGAATACAGTTGGGCTATCGGCCCGAATGTTACTACAATGCTTCCTATCTAGATTACAAGGATAGAAGCATATATAATAAATCTACACGCATCCACAACTGTTGCAGCAAATGTTTGACTCAAAGGAATCATCATCTAGGCATCCCTGTGTTTGTACACCTATATATATATATACATATAGCAATAGAGGGGAAAAATAAAGAAACGGGTCAGAGCCCGAGTTTGAAAATATTTAGCAAGTGTATAAATGCCATATTTTAAAATATGAAATCTCTCATATTTAAACTAGTATCTCACTCTCATGAGATAAACCTCACCTCTCTTCTAATAGTTCACACATATCGCATACGTTTAACAACCTAGTTAAGCTACCTTGCCTAACTAATCCCTTGCACCCGTCTCTGAATCTTCCTAACTATCACCTACCTTGTGTGATATAATATATTTTATATCGTAAGCTTTTACATAATCTTTTAGTTGCTATAATCATACATCTGCTATATATATAGTTCTCGTTTATATATATACAACTATACTGTTCATAATCTGTAACTTTCACTAGTTTAAAGTACCCTATTCACTTTAGTATATAAAGTGTCGTATATATATAATTCTCATTTTAAAATACGATTTAAATTGTATTAATCCGGATATAAGTCTCCCGGAAGAAGAATAAACCTTTATTAATTTTACTCTTTACACAAGTTAAAGGTATATCATATCTTGACTTTATATACAAGCAATATACTATACGCAACAAGTATAATTCTACCTATTACAATCATAAGTATAATAACCATACCACCGAGCTATAACTCGATGATGCAGACTCAAGTGTCCATCCACATCTAGGTTTACTCAATGAACCACATTACTAAGCCAGACTCACTCATGATCATGGTAGAAAACTAAACGGTGGAGGTGGTCATATTCCCTCCTGAAAGTGGAATAAAATATCGCACTCGTATGCGACACGATATGACCTGGGTATGTACTCACCATGCTCCTCAAGCTAGGGGATTCACCCACATCGCGCAACCTACCTGGATGACACTAGAGAAAATATATAATTTGTCTGTCCATCCCTTTGCCCAGGAAAGCCTGTGGAACTAGCCTCTAAAGTAAAAATATATCATTCACATACAAATATATTTCTATTCATATCGTATCATATATATACCGTAACAACTCCCATATATATAATACATATTATTTCTCAATATATATGGCTATAATTTTCAAACTCTTATAGCTATAGTCAATAACCCGAATGTTCCCATTCGTAATAGTATATAAGCATTCATACACTTAAAATACTAAACCCATAAGTATTCTCTTACTTAAAATATAATTCACACCTGAATCACATTTTAAGGATTATGATATAAACCCGAATATACTAATTCGTACTAACTAAACAAGTATACTAACTACTTATCTTAATTCAAGGGGAATCGCATCACCTATACTAATAGTCGTCGATAGACGTCTAGGACAACCGCTCAATTCTCTTCAGCCCATATCCTAAATTCCATACTAATCGCGTCCTAGGATTTACTCAATTACAATCGGCCCATAATTATCATAACCTCATAAATATGTCTACATACTCTTGCCAAATAAGTTCCTCGAATGTCTCTCGTCCTAAACATGTGTTAGGTCCATACCCCGGATTGTACCCTTTACTAACCTAAGTTTAATATACAACTCCTCAAATTCTTTCGGTCATAACCATTTTTCATACACTAATTAAGAAGGTACCTAGGATTTAAAGCCAAAAAGAAAAAAGAGTGGAAAAATCCTTATCTTATGCATAAAACAGAGTATCCGTCGACCGGCCCCTGACCCCCGATCGACTGTTTGTTGGGACTTTTCCTTGCGAGCCAACAAGTGGCCTTTTTACTTTATACCAGTCGATCGGATCCTTGGCCGCGGTCAACCAGCCACACCAGATATTTTGGCCATCTCTCCATTTCTTACAAAACCTAAATCTCCAAAATACTAAATATCAACCCAACCTCCATTTTTATGGTTTCTAATCTCAACCAACGGCACTATAAACATCTAATCTATGTTTTTTAACTAACACATCAATTAATTTATGGTATTAAACCATTTCTCTTATATTTAAGCCTTAAAACCATTTAAAACCCTAGTTTATCATTTCTACCATTTCTACCCATTTCTCTACACCATTAACATGGGTTTTAGCACTATAAGTCATCAAGAGTTAATAAAACATCAATTTGTAAAGTCAAAATCAATTTTCCCAAACTTATTATAAAGGTTTCAACCCAAAATTTATCTAGTTTACCAACTATAATATGAGATACACATTCAAAGGAATAAATCAAGTAAACACTTGCCTCATGGATAAAATTCGATGACCTCGAGTCGAATCCCGCAGAGTTTGGGCCGGAATCCCTTTCTCTCTCTTTCTTTCTCATCTTCCTTTATTTCCTTCTTCTTCTCTCTCTTTTCTTTCTTTTTCATTCCTTTCTCTCACTCTCTCTTGCCTTTATAAGAGAGAATAGGGCTTATCCCTTATAAATAAAAAAATAATTCGTTTACCCAATTGCGAGTCCCTATTAGTCCAAAAGTCCCCAGAACCTAAACATTACCCCCAGATACTCTATTCTGACTATCTTGATCATTCCAAAACCAACCGTGCACTCGAAATCACCATCCGAGTCACTTAACTAAATATCACTAATCGAACCTAACACTTCTTAATGCGTGTTTTCCAAATAAAATATTATCCTTTGTCGCTTTACCCAACTGCGACATGTAATTAACATAATCCAACTAATTTACTTACTCCCAAAATTAAATATAACACACATTAGTAAACATCTAACACTCATAAACTCCAAAAATTATTCTAAAAAATTCCTCTAATTACCCAATTACGTCACTTATATAATTTATATATCTATAAAAGTACAGGGTATTACAACTAGTGTAACACCCCATAATTTTGAGGATTTAATATTTAATTATTTTTGTGACTTATAAAAATATTTAAATTGGAGAAACTTAAATTCATGAGTTGGAGAATTTATTTGAGTGAGCCGAATTATTTATAATTGGCAACTTTAAGTTTAATTATCCGAATTAATGTGTGTTGCATTTTGAGGTTGAATTCGAAGATGTCGAAAACTATTTTGGATGACAATTTCGAGTGCGCGGTTGTGTCCGGATGGGTTGAGATAGTCAAAAAAGAGTACCGAATTAAGGGACTACACCAACGGATCAGACCCTACGAACAATTCCAGGCAAGTGGTTAACTTGTTGTAATGTGTAAATGGAGATATCCAATTCATATTTTAGTGATGTGTAAACTAAAATTCATTTTGGGAATAAATGGGTACAAAATGGGGTTTTGTTAATGGAATACTTGGCTGAGATTCAAAGTAAGAAATAGGTGTATTATATATCCCTAAGTAAAGATAAAATGAAATTTGAATATACTTGATGATTAACATGGAATCTTTATTAGTTCTTAGATGAAGAACATGAATCTTGAATGACTTAGGATTTATTTGATGAACACAAGAGGTTAATCTGCCAGAATTTTTTACACAACTTTAAACGTATGCCATTTGCGTTGCACTTTGAATTATAGTGTTAATCATACATGCATGGAAAGGTATTTCTCTTGGATATCCAATGAACTTCGAATCAGGTCAATCGGAGTTCTTTAGAGGGAGAAATCGAAATTTTACTAGAGGGTGTTTAATCTGCTAGAAAACTTGAGATTTTTTTTTCTAAGCCTCATATGTCTAAAATTTTATCGGGGAAGTGTTAGGGACCTTGATGAAATATATTGATGGAATAATGATATGGAACTAGGTCTATGATTGAGTGTTGGACTTTAATTTTGTGAGAGAGTTAAAGTGGAGATTCATAGGCTTGATTGTGACGTACTCTAATTCGAGATGATAAGAATATAATTATGGAAAAGCGTGAGCGAGCTTAAATTCGTTACGTCAGTGGGTTAATAAGGGTAACTACTGAATTGATATAACAAGGGGTAACTAGGACCCTTAGAGTTGTGTGAATACTTAAATTAATACGAAAGTGAAATAAATTCGTAAAGCAAACAAGTACGATGAATATTAGAGAGAAATATATTACGTACAAGTATGAATAATTGGGTTGTGTAAATACCTATTTTTTTATAGGATTACTTGGGTTGTGAATGCCTATTGTGTGTTTCCTTGTGATAGGAACATAGACTCGGAAAATATTAAGTTATGGGCCAAGTGAGCGAGTCCGGGGATAATGGTTGAGTGACACCAAGTTATTAAATTAATGGATGTGTTAATTAATGAAGGTAGACTCGAAAAAGTATTAAATTAATTGATGTTGTGATTAATTAATTTTGAGTCGGATTGTAGACTCGGGAAGGGTATTAATTAATTAATATGTAAATTAATTAAATGAGAGTCGTACCACAGACTCGGATCGGTATTAAATTAATAGGTGTGTTAATTAATTTAATTAGAGTCGGGCGATAGACTCGAAAAGATATTAAATTAATAGGTGTGTTAATTAATTTAATTAGAGTCGGACCATAGACTCGGAGAAAATAGTATATTAATTGAGGTGTGAATTAATTATATTAGAGTCGGACCACAGACTCGAATTTGTGTTAATTAATTAATGTGTAAATTAATTAAATGAGGGTCAGACTACAGACTCAGATATGTGTTAATTAATTAATGTGTAAATTAATTAAATGAGGGTCGGACCACAGACTCGGAGTTGTGTTAATTAATTAATGTGTAACTTAATTAAACAAGAGTCGAATCATAAACTCGGGCAAATTTCATATAAATTATTGTGTAGAGTATTATTATTTAGAGTCGGATCACAGACTCGGGAAGATGATATATTATTAAGTTAATTAAATTGAGTCGGGCCAGAGACTCGGGAAATTACCGGCTAGTGTTACGGTTTTTTTTAGTACACGGTAAAGTCGGTATATATATATGTGTGTGTGTGTGTGTGTGTGTGTGTATTTGTTGTGTGTGCTATTAAATATCAGTGATTAGATATTTATTAAATTTATATACTCTGGTGCTATCAAGGGAGGTTTCACGATGTGGGTAAATCCCCTAGCTTGAGGAGTAGGGTGAGTATATCCCCAGGTCATAGCGTCCAGTATATGGGTGAGGAGATTATCTCACTTTCAGGAAAGGAATATGACAGCCTCCACTTAGTTTATGTATTAGGCTAGGTTGGTGAGTGAATCCAACTTGGGTAACTAGGTTATGTGAGCACACCTAGTGGGGTAACACTTTAGAGGGAATCATCTGACGAGGGTATACTCGGAGGGATGGATATAAGTATGCTATATGTGTGTATGTTTAGTAAAGCTACGTATATAATGGTATTCAATATTATATACGGGTAATAATACAGTGTGTGATGTATTTAATTTATATAACTTGTGATACAGTTATATGTTATTCTTTAAAAAGGAATTAATTAAGTTAATTGGTGAAACAACTTATAATTCGTGAATAATTATACTCGGGTTAGAGTAGTATGGAAAGGGGAGGTTATACCAATACTAGTTGGAATGGGTAGTGCAACTAGGTGGGGGTCAAGGTAACCGATAGGTGTGCACAATAGTGGAGGGGTGAGAATGTCCACAAGGGAGTGCGACACTAACTTAAATATGAAGCGCATTCATGCATTTTAAATTGCTGCAGTTAATTCACTTGCTAAATATTTTCAAAATGTTTTGGGTTCTAACCCTTGCTATAAAAATATTTTTAAAACCTTCTAGGTGTCCAGTCACAGGAACGCCAGGATTGATATTCTATTCTAGGGACACGGAGCTGCGGCATATGTGGATGCTAGCAGGAGTTCGGATTAGATGCATCGTTCATTTATTCCTAGAGTAGGAATCATTTATCAGTTCCAGTTTTATTTAGGACTTGTCGCCCAGACTTCTCAGAACAGTTTTCAGATGTACTTATTAAGGTGTTGGATGATTGTATTGGATTTCATTTTTGTGGCCGATGGTTTATTCGGCAATTTTTTTATTATTATTCAGTTGTGTGAATGGTTTATATTTATTTTCGCATGTACTGTTTTGTAAATTAAAAAGTTAAAATTTGGCACCATCTTTTGGAATACTAGGTGGTTAGTAAGTTTTAAAAAGTTTTCGATAGTGATGCTAAGAATGAATCAACAGGGACTCCTGTTTTAATTTGGTATATGACTGATCACCCGGTATTTTATTAGGCGGGGTGTCACAACTAGTTCCTATCAGTGTCACTCAATCATCATCCATACCATTCCCACGTATTCTAATCTTAATACCTATGGTAAATATATATATATATATATTTTCAACATGGATAAGCCTTGTTTCCAATATAATATAATTAAGTGTTCTCATACCTAATTCATTTCAGTTTCACTATTCAACATGAATACTTAATTCACACATTAGATAATATCACAAGTGTATATATACATTCACTCAATTATATATATATATATATATATAAAATAATACACCCCGAGACACAGATGCGATGCATGCATACTCTGCTATTATGTCCCAGTACATCTCGTCATTGTATAAAGGAGCATAGGTTCAGTATATCCCTCAAACCATAAATAACAAATCATAAACAGTGGAGGTGAACATAGTCCTAAGACTTTGGGCTATGCACAGACTTACGTACCCAAAAGACCGTTCAATACCATTGTTCTCACTAATGGCAATCCAATCTAAGTCCTATGTCCTGAGGCAACAAGTCAAAGATCCCCCTTAAGGCTTATCAGGATATGACTGCCCTCTACATGCAAACTTCCCTCCGATAGCAAGTAGCATAGTTATGTCACACACACAAATTAACAATCAATAGATATAAACTCAACCTATACAGTAATAGGCACACACTCGAACTGTATATATCATAATAGGAATTTATCATATCTTAAGTACCCATTGTATTTATCAATACTACGCTTACATGTTAATTATGATTATTCTCGTTATCATTTTTTATTATGTAGTTATCACTTACATAATGTATTTCTCACTTTAATATAATTTTCCAACATTAACCCAAGTTTCTCACACCTTGTTAATGTACCAAAATTATTCAAACATAATTCATCGTATTTTATTACGTAGTTATCATTCACATAATTTTCGATCCTTAATTCAATATAATTTTCTAACATTAACCCAAGTCTCTCACTCCTTCTTAATGTACTAAAATTATTCAAATATAATTTACACCAAAATTTATTCAATTAACGCTCGTTAATATCCCTTATCCAGTCCCATACATCATATCACTTCCCGGGTCTTATGTATATCCTATTGCCCTTCTCTAAGTCCTATTATGTTCAATTAATCATCAATAACGATTTCTATCTGTTGGGATTTAATGAAAACTTAAAAGGAGAGCATTTCACATTTCCAGGGGGATTCGATCGATTGATTGTTCCTGGTCAATCGATCGATCAGTCGATCGATCGAGATCGATCGATCGATCGATCGATTAGGTATCTGCCTAGATTCTTCATGTATTTAACTATGGGTTTCATACTTTCTCGTCATCAAAACCACTGTCAATTTATCCCAAACTCCTCAATTTGCATCCCAAATGATTTAGCAAGGTATATAACTGATCTCTAATAATCATGCAAACTAAAATCATCAAGTAGTCTGGATTAAATCATGTTATTTCTCATAAATTCTAGAAATCTCATATTATATCGTTTCTCCGAGAAAATATATAAACTCATAATTTCTTCACCAAATGATTCCAAATTTCGTGGATTAAACCATATATACAAAAAAGAGATTAATCCTACATAACTCTCGTTTCATGGATTTAATTAAAATAATCACAATTTATCTTTGAATCATGCAAATTCAGAATTTCATAGTTATCCTATCTAACATGGATAATATAAGCACCAATTAGAGAAAAAATTATACTTGCCTTAGTTACATAGGTCTAAACCATTGGTGATGATGGTGTAGGATCATTCGTCCCCTTTTTTCGATGAACCTCCGGTAGTGATGATGGTGGCACAAGGTGGTTTTGTCCCTTTGAATTCCTAGAAAGGCTCCTCACTTCCCCGAGAAAACTCTCCCTCTTCTCAATAACCTTTCCTTTGATTTTTGGGTGAATGAACCTTTGACTACCTAACTCTTAAACTTATATAATTAGACTCATTTTCAGAGTTACTACTCACCTCCCATGCAAAATAACTAAAATACCCCTTCGGGGTGTCCATTTGGTTCTCAATTGACCCGAGACCTAAATCAAACACTAGGGTAAACCATTTTGACTATTTAGACCCTTCCAGACACTTTGGTGCAGTCGAAACGCCTATTTGGAAGACAAAAAAATAATCTTTCTTTCAATGATTAAAATTAGTTCCGATACGTCCCATAACCATGTCCCGACAAAATATCTAAAATTATAGTATAATAAACACCTGACAATTTTATAATATCATCAAAATCGTATATTATTATTAGGCACTAGTAATATTCACTATTAGTCACATATTACTTTAATTTTTAGTAATATTCAACCAGGATTAATCCCAATTAATAATTTCATAATTAATTCCAATTAATCCCCATTGATATTTGGCCCATTTACTTTTAATTTATCTTGCATTAAAAGTTATAAATTACAGTTCAATCCGGATTAATCCCAATTAATAATTTCATAATTAATTTCAATTAATCCCCATTGATATTTTGCCCATTTACTTGGGACGTTGATTATAACAAACATATCCTTTTTTACAGATGAAGATTTTATGGGAATGAGAACCCCTCATCATGATGAACTGGTCATTACACTCAAGATAGCCAATTGGGATGTCGACAGGCTGCTCATCTAACAAGGTAGCTCATCCAAATTAATGTACCTCAATTTATTCAGGAAAGTGAAGTTAAGCATAGCATATCTGAAGGAAGCCATTGTTCCATTGGTCCGCTTCACTAGGAATGTCACAATGCCTCTAGGAAAGGTTGTCCTGCCAGTCAGGGAAAGAAACATCTCCAAATTAATTAGGTTTCTTATTGTCGATATCGAATCATCATACCAAGACATCCTCGAACGGGGTGGCTCCATGTAATGAATGTTGTTCCATCGACCTATCACCAAAAGCTGAAGTGTGTAACTGATCGAGGAGTAGTTGAAATCCATGGGTAATAAGATGTGGTGAGGAAATGCTTCATCGCGACCATATGCCCCAAACAGGAGAAGAAAGTAGAAAAAATAAAAGGCAAGAAGAAGGATAGGAGGCGTTGGTGCCCTCCAAATATCAGCTAAAGTATGGTCGAACAGGAGTGGAGGAAACCAGGCTCCTCCCCTCTGAAAGGTTCGTTGAAGACCTGAAAGAGGTCACAACTCGGAGTGGCTCGACCGAAAATAAGTTTTTAATTGGCACCTCCTTGACTGATGGCAAGAAAAAAGAACTAATTACCTTACTCCAGAGTAACATGTATGTTTTTGCATGGGAGACCTATGAGCTACCTGGGATTGATCCCAACATCGCTTGTCATCAACTACACGTGGACCCGGTATTCAGGCCAGTAGCGCAAAAGGCTCGCCGATTAGCCCCGGAGAAGGCTAAGGCAGTAGAGAAAGAGGTCGAAAAGCTCTTCGGTATAGGGTTTATATGAGAAGTTCATTTCCCTAAATGGTTATCCAACCCAGTAGTGGTTCCTAAGAGAACCGAAAAGTGGAAGGTTTGTATTAACTTCACCAATCTCAACAGGGCCTATCCCAAAGACAGTTTCCCCCTTCCGAAGATCGATCAAGTAGTTAATGACACAGCTACACACGAGAGAATGATCTTCTTAGATGCATATTCGGGATACCATCAAATCCACCTTCACATGCCAAATCAAGATAAAACCTCCTTCATAACCACTGTTGGTTTATATTACTATAAAGTTTTACCCTTTGGCCTTAAAAACACAAAAGCAACCTATCAGCGACTGTTCACGAAGATGTTCAGAGACCAGATGGGGGATACCATGGAAGTTGATATTGATGACATGATCGTCAAGTGAAGACTCAAGGATGACCACCTCTCTAACTGTTTAAGACCTTCGAAACCCTGAGGAAGTATTGAATGAAACGTAATGCAAGTAAGTGTTCCTTCGGTGTCCAGTTAGGAAAATTCCTTAGATACTTAGTCAGCAAGAGAGGGATAGAAGCAAACCCCGACCATATCGATGCCATCATCAAGGTCTAGCCGCCCCAAATAGTAAGAGACGTATAGAAGCTAATAGGAATGCTCACCTCACTCAACCATTTCATTTCTAAGTCTTTAAAATGATGCCAACCATTCTTTCAATTATTGAAAATGAATAAAGGAGTAACATAGGACGAAGATTGCTCGAGGGACCTAGAGGAGCTCAAAGAATACCTGAGTAGGCCCCCTTTACTTATAATTCTTAGGTAGTATGATCCACTATATCTCTACCTAGCAGTGTCAAACCATGCAGTAAGCTCCACATTGGTGTGTGAAAGGGAGGGAATCCAGCATCCAATCTATTATGCAATCAAAACTCTCTTGGAAATCGAACAGTGATACCTACCATTGGAGAAGCTCATTTACGCGCTTGTAATAGACTTAAGGAAATTAAAGAATTATTTTGATGTACATTTCATCTTCGTAGATACTTCTCACCCCCTCAAGGATGTTTTAAGGAAAGTAGATCTCTTCGTCCGACTATCCAGGTGGTCAGTTGAGCTCGAAAGGTTTGATATCCACTTTCAACCAAGAATGGCCATCAAAGCCCAAATATTAGCGGACTTCATTATCGAATTCATAGGGAAACATCCTTGAGATCACCCTAAAACCAGTTGTCCAAAGAAATGTTTAGGTGTTTAGACATTATACATTGATGGAGCCTCCAACTCAAGGAGGCGGGAGTGGGTATTGTGCTAGTGACTCCTGAGAACACAATGCTCGAGCAGGGAATTAGGCTTGGATTTGAAGCCTCCAACAGCGAGGCGGAGTACGAGGCACTGATCCCTGGACTATGCAAAGCAAAGCTTCTAGGAGCAAGGCATCTTCAAGTCTTTGACAATTCACTACTAGTTTCCAACCAGATAAGTGGCGACTTCAACGCAAAAGATGAAAGGATGGCAGCTTATCTCACCATTGTAAAGGTATTAATGGATAACTTTAATCAAGTCGATGTTCAGCAATTCCCCATGGGATAGAATAGCCATGCAGATTCCCTAGCAGTCCTAAGCTCAGTAATAGACTCAAACATGAGAAGAATAATCCAAATTAATTTCCTTACGTTACCCAGTATTCATAAGGATGCTGAGTTGTAGAACCCCGAGAACATCCTCCATATTGAAAAATCTCCGAGCTGGATGGATCCCATCATAGATTATTTGTGAAACGATAAGTTACCTAGTGATAAGAAGACAACCCATCAGATAAAAGTCAAGGATGCTAGCTTTCACTTATCTCCTGAGGGCAAACTGTATAAAAGATCTTTTAATGGCCCCTACCTCCAGTGTGTTCATCCACAGGACGTCGAGCAAGTCTTGCACAAGCTATAAGAAGGGATTTATGAAAGTCATATAAGAGGAGGACATATAGCATTCTGAGAAATGAAGGAAGGATGTTGGTGGCCTACATGTAGAAGGATGCTAGAACATATGCTCGAAGATGTGAGAAATGCCAAAAGCACTCGCCCTTAGTCCACTAACCCGCCAGCGACCTAAAGTCCTTAACTAGTCCCTGGACCTTCGCCTAGTAGGTCCTAGACATTGTGGGCCCTCTTCATACTGCGGATAGAAATATGAAGTATTAGTTAGTGGCCACGGAATACTTCATGAAATGGATAGAGGCATAGCCACTGGAAAACATCAGGGACGCTGACATGATAAGGTTCATATGGAGGAATATTATCACATGCTTAGACATACCCATGACGATACCGATAATGGGACCCAATTTGAGAGTGTCCCCTTCCAAAGATTTTGTAGTGATCATGGAATCAGGCACTACTTTAGCTATGTTGCGTACCCTCAAAGCAACGATCAAGTCGAGGCCTCTAAAAAGATAGTGATCGATGGATTAAGGAAGCGCCTTAAAAAAACTAAAGGAGCATGGTCAAACGAACTGCCCCACATCCTCTGGGATTATCGCACCAGTCTGAGGAAAGCAACTGGGGAAACACCTTTTGTACTCACATATGGAATGGAAGCAGTCATCCCCTTAGAAGATGGTCTTCCTACCATGAAGTCGACTTTGGTCGTCCAAAGCGACAACGATGAAGCGTTACTCACCAAGCTTAACTTAGAAGACGAACGATGAGAGTTGTCTCTAATTAAGCTGGCATCTTACCAGCAACATCTAGCCAAATAATACAATCAGACAGTTAACCCAAGGAAATTCCAGGTCATAGACTATATCCTGAGGAAAGTTTTTGGCAGTGTGGTGAAACCATTAGGTGGAAATCTTGGAACTAACTAGGAGGGACCATTCAAGGTCATAAGGGACGACCTACAAGGAGCCTACCACTTGGAAACACTGGGGGGCAGGGAGATACCGATAGCCTGTAATGCATCCAACCAAAAAAAATTATACTTCTAAATTTCTTCATGCACCATTAGTTTAGTCAAATTTTCATTTACAAATTAATGTTTCTATTTATTTCTGAATATTATCAATAAAGCATGGATGGCCATGGCATTCTATATATGTTAGTAGTCTTAAATTTATGTTATTATATATACCTTTTCCAAGTTATAGGCTTCACTATTTTAACATATATATCCTCTTGTGGTTACATCGCAGTAGTAGAGTTTATACCAGCTCGGCTTCGCCATAGCAAAACAAGGAGGGTTGATATATATTCACCCTCCTCATGTCCTTGTTCATAACACAACTGGACTCTGAGGTTGCTCCGATAACAAGTAAATACCTGCAGGGGATCCTCAGGAAATATGTCCAACACAAGTTAGTCGCCAATGGGTGGATTTCCCAATAGTTAGGTGTATGCTCACCATCGTCTTACTTTGGCCTAAGGAAGTGTGAAGACACAACCTAAAAAGTAAAGAAAGGAGGAATGGTATGTCTACGGCATATTAGACTGGGGGAATACTCATTCCAAAATTTTCTCATGCTTAGTCGGATGAGAAGCCCAAAGTCACTAGAGATCATCAACCGAAAATATATTTAGTCATCAATTGCCCAAAATATAGAAATTTTATTACTGAAGGTTAGATAGTTACACATACAACAGTGATAAATAAGAAAAATTAAGAAGGAATAAATCAGATCCTAAGAGGGACCCGATCATTGAAAGAGGTAATTAACCACTTGCGCCCTTCGACCATCATCTGGACAAGGGGAAAAGTCTTCCTCGACCTCTCCCACACTCGACTCTAACAGCTACCTCAGAATTTCATCTATTGGGATTCAATGATCATCCCTTCTAAATGGATTAGACTCCAGAGACGAGGGAGTGATCTCATGTCTATACCAAAGGACCAAGTTCTTAGGCACCTTTAACTCTCTGAGAGCACTCAGCCTCCCTCTAATAAAGGAAAGCTCCTCGACCTCCTTTAACCTCGCGGGAGCGTTTGTTCAGCCCTGGATGTATCCGTCTGCCCACACATGCTGAGGAACTTTCTTGAATAAGTGCCTCGATAGGGTAACATCCTTTTGAAGCCTAGTAGCTATCACGTATGCCATACGAACATCTCCTCGCAATTCGGTAATCTCCCTAGCTGAACTACTATCATTAGGCCTAGCTCACTACCTAATTGACGAAGAAGAACCTTGTATGACTGGAGGGGCAATGCTTGGTGAATTCTCCCCGAGGTGTGTGACTTCGCTCCTTAAGGCATCATTCTCATGTTCCAGAACTTATTCAATTTGATTGATCTCAAAGGCATCTAAGAGCTTAGCCTTCAGAGCATCCATCTCTTCTTGAACAGAGGCACCGATCTCCTCCATCTCTGCAAGTCTATCCTTCAACCTGGCTACTACCTCAGATTGATCCTTATAATCTTGGTTCCTTATCCTAAGAGATTTACAGATCTTGATGAATGATCGACGAACTTGGTCTCTTACATTGGAACCAAGGATTGGGCCTAGATAAGAAGAGGAAGGAATGTAATCATCAAGGTTAACAAACTACAAGACATGGAGCGAGAATAATAAAAATGTATCAGCAAAAGCACAAACTAAATCCCTTCATTAAAAATTGGCACCAGTCAGGTATAGATACATGAAATGGAAAGGAAGGAGAATAAAAAAGGAGAAAATACAAAAACAGTCCTAAGAATCTATTGGTCGAGCCCAACCTTCTCTGTGGAAGTTGGATCTTTCCTCTTGCTAGCAATAATCTCACTCGACTCTGCTCTAAGTGCTGGGGCATTGGCAGTAGGAGAAACAGGAACATCAGAAAAAGGATCAGCAGTCTGGCTCATAGTTTGGGATTCATCAACAATAGGTTTTGGTCCAGGTTTGTGCTCGTCGAACAAGGGAGAGTCAGTAAAAATTTTAACAGCAACTAATGCTCGATCCCAGCCTTTCCTGAAGTTCACCAGATAGATGTATTCAATTTACTTCTCAACATCTTTGTAGGGAGCCACCCAACCCTCATTATAGGTGTTCTCCCTAGTCGTGGCCACCTCTGCTTCCAAGCTCAT
The DNA here is from genome assembly GCA_949130495.1 of Sambucus nigra. Taxonomy (NCBI): domain Eukaryota; kingdom Viridiplantae; phylum Streptophyta; class Magnoliopsida; order Dipsacales; family Adoxaceae; genus Sambucus; species Sambucus nigra. Next base: position 553,866,701 of record OX422216.1, read on the forward strand.
CACCTTATCAACAAGCTTTATGTCATCATTGGTGATGATGAGCTTAACTGCCACTACCATCTCGTAAGCCTCTTGAAGATCCTTCAACTCCTTAGTCACCCCAGCCCTCTCCTTGGAAAATGAGTCCTCAGCTATTGTAAGAGATTCTTGGGCAGTCTTTAGGCTCTCCTCGAGCTCATCATTTCTCTTTGCCACCCCGTATCAACTGCGGTGGAGGATGGAGTAATCAAACAGAAACTAAAAGAACAAACAAGGATAAGTTAAGCAATAAGAAGAACCAAAATAAATAATAAAGAAGAAAGAAATGACCTTACCAAAGCAAGCCCATGATCTGCCTTCAGGGATAATTGGTTTGGACTCATCTTTGAGGACCGCTCACGGTCCGCTGTCAATATTTCTCTCTCGATCATCATAGGGTCAAGATGAGGGGACAGAGCCATATAAGCCCCCTCAGATGAAGCAGCAACAGGCACCAGGGAAGCATGTTCCTTATTCGTCCTTTCTTCTCTTGTTCTTCTCTCTTCCTCCTTCTTTTTCTTTTCCTCTTCTCTTTTTCTCTCTTCCTCTTTCTTCCTCTCACTGTACCTCTTCTCTTCTTCTCTTCTTTTCCTCTCCAGATCCTTCTCATGAGCTACTATCTGAGAACCACTTACAGTATCCCCAGTCCTGGTCTTCTGGGTCTTTAGCCTGCTGTACAGCAAGATGTCATCATCAACATCATAAGGAATTAAATTCTTCCTTTTGGGAGGAGCTATGTCTTCCTCTCTAGAACTCTTTGAACCAGAACCACCTGAGCTAGAGCCTTCCTCGCTGGATCTCTCTCCACCAGACTCCTTCTCGCTGGATTCCTCCTCACAATATCCTACCTCACTACCACCACCTTTAGTAGCATAGGACTCTAAATTTCTCTCCTCCTCTTCATATATGTTGATAGGTTGGAGAGCACCTTTATCCTCCTCTTCTTCCTCTAAGATATAAAGATGAGGAATGGAGTCAACAGACGGGCGATGAAACTGGAGGTAGTGTTCTTATATTCCAATAAGAAAGCAACCAACATGGGATGTTCACCTTCTATAATAGAGTCTCTTATATTCCAGGCCTTAAGTAACTCAGCAGCACGAATCTCGTGGAGAACAGGCTCCTGGTTCTTGGACTTTTTTTAAAAGGAAAAGGAAAACATTAAAGGAAGAACACATTATAGCAACAATAAAAAAATAGAGATTGAACAACAGCCTATATATTCTTCCCCATAAGTAGGAATTCGAGGTCCCATATACCTCGCACCCCCTACTTGAGGAGGGAACTGACAGTTCTTATATATGAATCCTTCAGACCAGTAGTCCTTATGATAATTATGTAGATTAACTACCAACACCCTATCCAGACTCCTCACCTTCAAGTAAAGAAGACCAGAACTGGTACGTGAAAAGGAGTAACAAAAATAGATATTAACCAAGCCTAAATTAGTTCCATAGAGCTAGTTTATTCTATGGACGCCATTAACAATCTTCAAAACATTTGGTGAACATTGGGTTGGGACTATATCAAAATATTGGAAAAAATGTAAGAAGAGGCGATTTAAGGGAAAAGTTAGACCCCCTTAGGACACCAAAAGAATATGAATCCAGTGTCCATCCTCAACGTCGCAAACATTACGAGGAGCAGAGGTGCACTCAATATCCACCCAATTAGGGATATATAACATTTTCTAAAGTCTACCCAAGATTTGTTGTCTATCCTTGCCATAATAAAAACCATAGAAACAGTAAAATTAAAAATGACGAAAGGAAATACGCAAGAGGGAAGACTAAGAACATACAGAAAATATAATGAAGCTAGAAACGATGGAAAACCATGAGAAAATGAAGATGATTAAGGAGAAAAATAGCTTGGAAGCAATGAAGAATAAGCTTGAGAACAAGAGAAAGCTTGGAGAACACGAGAAGGCTTGAAAGTGAGAGAAGCAAAAAGTTGAAGTGACGCGGAAAATCATCCAACACCTTAGTTTAAACTCCTCAATGATAGTGCACTCTAATCGAAGAAGATTTTCCGCCCAAACTTCCTGCCAAAGAGCGATTCAAGCCCCTATCATTTGTATAAACTACAACATTGCCTTTATAAGTGGACCGGAAGGTGCTATTTAAAACTTGTGAACCCAAATTGTGGCCCCAAAATTTTTAGGGGCAATTGTGGGTACCTATCATCGAACAAACCCATAAAAGTAGCCGGTTAAGCCCAGCCAGTAAGTGAGGCGCCCGGCCCAAATTATGAGCCTTGAATAATAGTCAGATTAAAAGATATGGCCAAATCTATCCCCAAAATCTCAAAGAGATATTCAAGGGATATGAGGCCAACGTGTTAGTAACCAACGCATTCTTTTAACTGCATATATATTGTACCCCTGGCCTGGGGCATATGGCATGTAAAAAAACAGTTCGAAAGATACTAAATAACAACAGTAGACCTTTACATGGATGTAGGAAATTTGTCGAACCACGTATATTCTTATGTTGTGTGATTGCTGCCATTTCTTTTATTTCGGTGATTGTTTTCCTTTCTAAGATTGTTTTGCGTGGATTTTTTTGTCACCACAGTTATCACTCACATAATTTTCTATCCTTAATTCAATATAATTTTCCAACATTAACTTATGTCTCTCACTCCTTGTTAATGTACCAAAATTATTCAGATATAATTTCCACCAAAATTTATTCAATTAATGCTCCTTAATATCCCGTATTCAATCCCATACAGCATATCACTTTCCGGGTCTTAAGTATATCCTACTGCCCTTATCTAAGTCCCATTATGTTCAATTAATCATCAATAATGATTTATAACTATTTGGATTTAATCAATACTTAAAAGGAAAATATTTCACGTTTGCAGGGGGAGTCGATCGATCGACATTCTTGGTTCGATCGATCGATCGATCAGGTTTCGACCCAGATTCTTCATGGATTTACCTATGGGTTTCATACTTTCTCATCACCAAAACCAGTGTCAATTTATCCCAAACTCCTCAATTTGCATCCTAAATGATATAGCAAGGTATATAACTGATCTTTAATAATCAAGTAACCTAAAATCATCAAGTAGTTTGGATTAAATCATGTTATTTCTCAAAAATTCTAGAAATCTCATATTTTATTATTTCTCCAAGAACAACATATAAACTCAGAATTTCTTCACCAAGTGATTCCAAATTTTGGGGATTAAACCATATATACAAAAAGATATTAATCCTAAATAACTCTCATTTCAAGGATTTACTCAAAATCATCACAATTTATCTTTCAATCAAGCAAATTCAAAATTTCATAGTTATCCTATCTAACATGGATAATATACGCACCAATTACACCAAGAATTATACTTGCCTTAGTTATGTAGGTCTGAACTATTGGTGATGATGGTGTAGGATCGTCCCTCCCCTTTTTTGGATGAACCTCCGGTAGTGGTGATGGTGGCACAAGATGGTTTTGTCCCTTTGAATTCCTAGAAAGGCTCCTCACTTCCCAAAGAAAACTCTCCCTCTTCTTAATAACCTTTCCTTTGATTTTTGGGTGAATGAACCTTTGACAACCCAACTCTTAAACTTATATAATTAGACTCATTTTCGGAGTTACTATTCACCTCCCATGCAAAATGAACAAAAATACCCCTCCGGGGTGTCCACTTGGTTCTTAATTGACCCAAGACCTAAATCAAACACCCGGATAGACCTTTTTGACTATTTAGACCCTTCCAAACACTTTTGTGCTATCAAAACGACTATTTGAAAGACATAAAAAATATTTCTTTCATTTATTAAAGTTATTCCCGACACGTGCCATAACCGCGTCCCGACATAATATCTAAAATTGTCATATAATAAACACCTAATAATTTTATAATATCAACAAAATCACATATTACTATTAGGCACTAGTAATATTCACTATTAGTCACATATTAATTTATTTTCTAGTAATATTAAATTTGATTAATCCCAATTAATAATTTCATAATTAATTCCAATTAATCCCCATTGATATTTGGCCCATTTACTTTTAATTTATCTCGCATTAAAAGCTATAAAATTACGGTTCAATTCAGATTAATCCCAATTAATAATTTCATAATTAATTCCAATTAATCCCCCATTGATATTTGGCCCATTTACTTTTAATTTATATCGCATTAAAAGTTATAAAAGTACGGGGTATTACATTTGTGATCTTGTGACTTTAGGTATGTCGTTTGGAGGATTTGATGAGTTTAGAGCTCACGTGTTTGAAATGTCTAATTGGAAATCACGCATGAAGTCTTATCTCAAGAACATGGTTAAAAAGGATGACTTTGAGAAGTGTCTTTACTGCAAGGGGTTTGGCCATATGATAAATGAGTACCCCACTAAACTAAGGAATAATGTTATTAAACTGTCAAATCGTATTTCTACCCTTAGGGAGAGTGACCCAAAAGAGCAAAAATTTTATGCTAGTAAGAGAGACCTTCCCACCTTCATGGCTAATCATGTGAGTGATGACGACATATCTTCTCATGAAGATAATACTTTGCATGAATCTTTTGCAGCCACATGGAGTAATGACCTAGAAAGTGAGGGTGAGGTGAATGAGGATGAGAGTGAGGATAAGAGAGACTTACAAGTTGCATTCAATGAGTTGTATGAAGAAATTTTGAAATTAAAGAAGGCAAACTTGAAGTTAGCAGCTAAGTTAAAAGAACGTGCCGTAGAGAATAATAATTTCAAGGCTTTAATTGAGGATCTTAAGGCAAGTGAGAAGACTCTATAGGAGAATCTAGAATATGTCTAGGGTGAGAGAGATAGTCTTCGAGGGTTAACGGAGGCTATAAAAAAATGAGCTTCTTGAGTTTCAGGATTTTAGGCGTTTACTTGAGTTGAGGAGTGGTGAGCTTAAGGAAAGATTGAGAGATTCATCTAGGTTAATTTTGATTTGGAGGCTAGGTCGGAAACGTTCGATGATATTTTAAGAACCGTCCAAATCAAAGATGATATGTGTGGTATTGGCTTAGATAATCATGTTGCACCCATTCCCCAATCCAAAACCATGCCAGCGAGAGAGACATCTAGGATCATTAGGTAAGAGCTTCCTAGGAACATTAGGAGAGAGTTGTGACACCCCACCCAATAAAATATAGAGTGATCAGTCATTTATTAATATTAAACAGAATACCCAGTTCGTTCATTCTTAACATCACTGTCGAAACACATTTAATTACCAATCACTTAATAATTAATTAAGCTAGTGTCAAATCTTAAACCTTTTTAATTATCATACAACATATTATATTAAATAATAAACTGCATTTAATCCATAAGATAAATAATGAATGTCTGAATAATCAAATGAGACTGGATAAAACACTCCAGCCAAAAATCCCAATATAATAAATTTCTAAATTAAACTGAATCCAACAAACTGAAATAAATGGGTACGATATCTCTGAAATAAGGAATGACTAGAAATGGGCGACATGCCCTAACTGAAGTAACTACAACAAGAGACTGAATAAATAAGAGTGGAGGCGTATAATATCGAGGACCTGAAACTTCCACAACAGCTGCATCACATCAAACGACAGTGAGCTCCTAAGATAGATATCCCTGTGGCTGGACACCTAATATAATATGCACAAGAAAATAGATCTGCAAGAAACGGGTCAGAGCCTGAGTAGAAAATAGTTTAAAACAATTTAACAAGTATTTAAAATTCTTAACAGCAGATATAATAAACATGTTAGTTTTCTGTCTCTCACTTGAGAAACCTCACCTCTCAACTAGTGTACAAGCCTAATGTACTTCTACCCAATTCTAGTTACTGCTATCACAACTAATTAACTCGAATACATTACCCCTTTTTAAACTATTACTCATAGTGTCAACCCGTATTTATCTCGTAATGCATAATTGATTGTTATCATGTCTATTTAACTCACGTAATAATTTCTTATTTAGCAATTAAGTGTTCACATACGTAAAATATCTCTGATTTCACTATCTTTATCATCTACTAAGTTCACATAGTATATTACATCACAAGACTATATATGTCATCACTATATGGTATATATATACTAATACGGCACCCTTGGGCTCAACTACGGTGCATACATACTTTGCTATTAAGTCTCGGTACATCTCGTACTAACTAAAGGACTATCGGTCCAGAATAACTCTTGAACCATAAATACAAACACAAATACATGACAGGCGAGCATAATCCTAAGACTTTGGACAATGCACATACCTAGCGCATCCAAATGATCGGTCACATCATTTTTCACAATAGCAAGTATTGTAGCTATGTCTATTATACATAGAAAAATCATATAATAGGCATTCACCCACCCATATATTTATAATGTTAATATGGAATATGCACATCACATATCTCAAGTTTCATACGTAGCATATTTATATACCACGTATTAATAAGTTCACTCACATTAATTATGTTCCAATATTAAATAGCTTTTCCCCGCCATTTATTATTAATCACGTGACTATATACATTGCCTCCTATACACTTGGTGGGGATCCTTTTAGTCTCACAAGGTCCCAAACAATTGATTTTTAAATTTTGGGAAAGTTTTGTCATAAATTATAACTTCAAGGGTATTTTATACCTTTCAAAACTTAAGTCTAAATCAAAATACTCCTAGGACTGTGCTCGGCTAGGGGTGGCCGTGGGTCGGGACTGGGCAGGCCCGATTGGGTTCGGGCCGGGCTTGAAAAATTAAGTGTTATCCCAAGCCCGCTCGGGCCTAGATCGGGCCTTATTATGTAATCCCAAGCCCGCCCAAATTTGAAAGCTCTTTACCCAGGCCCGCCCGATCGGGCCCTATTATGTTAATTAAAATATTTTTTTTTAAATTAAAATACCTATTTTTTTATTTAAAGGCCAATTTTTTTAATTAAAAATCTGCTTTAAACTCCATATATTACAAAGTCCATATATAAAGTTTCTCACTTTACATGAAAAGACTTGGTATACGTTTTTATATTTATAGAAGTCCCCCCCCCCCACATATATATATACATACACATATATATATACATATATATATATATACATACACATATATATATATATATATATATATATATATATATATATATATATATATATATATATATATATATATATATATTTCGGGCCGGGCCGGGCCTCATCGGGCTTAAGAACTCATGCCCAAGCCCGCCCGAAAAAAAAACGGGCCTATAAAATTTTGCCAAGCCCGCTTTGCGGGCCTATTTACCTTACCCAAGCCCTATTTTTTTATTGGGCGGGTTGGGCGGGCTTGGCGGGCCTCGGGCCTATGGCCACCCCTATGCTCCGCTCTCAACTACCTACGCGTGGCCACGAACGATGCGCAAATTTATGGTCGTATGACCAAGTTATGCCCTTTAGAAGTTTCACCCAAAGAATAGATTATATATATAGCAGCCCAGCTTACTAGTTGACCGGGCCTCCCAGATATGACGCACACTGCTTCATAGCAGGTGGGTCCCCCTCCATTTTTTAACCCTAAAAACCTTCATTTATCATTCTCAATCTCCCAAAAAATTATTCTAAACATTATACCAACATATACGAATGATTTCTAACGTAAAAGAATCGAGAAATCATCAAGAACCATCAATTTATCAAATTAATTCCAATTAAATTCTCAAAAACCTAGTTCATCTCATTTATCCGAGAACTCAATATAAAACCCAGATTTCTTTACACATGGATAATCCCAATTCATAAATTTCATTTTAGATATATCAGAGGGTTCAGTCTAGCGTGAATTTCATCCAAGAACATAATTCAATTCTCCAAAAAATCAACTCAATCTTTACATAATCATGTGAATAATTATCCTATGCTAACATGGTTATCATGCGTGATATAAATTTGCAAGTTTAAACACTTTCAGCTATGTGTAGATCTGATTTGTTGAAGAAGATGGTTATAGTTGCGTTCCTCTCTCTTTCTCCAATCTACGCAACGGTGGTGTTTGTGGTGCAAGAGGTGACATGGTTGGGGTATCTAGCCTTTGGAACTTCCACTCTTCTTCCTCCTATGGCCTCTCCGTAACTTGTTTGATTCTAACCCTAGAAGACATAAACTCTAATCTGATAAAACTCTTAGAAATTCCTAAGTCTAATTCTTCCAAAAATACAAATGACAAAAATACCCCTCTCGGGTGGCAGTTTGGCCTAAAAGTGCCTCGGGACCCAAACAAAACCCCTGGTTAGACTTTTCTAACTAACTCTACCCTTTCAGACTCAATGGAGCACTCGAAATGACTATTTGGATGACTTAAAAATTAATTATTTTTAATCTCATTAAATTGAGTCACGACACGATTAACACGCGTCCCGACTTAAGTATTGTAATTTTCGTATTTTTCACTCGTGATAACTTTAATGTAATTTAAAATCACATATCACTTTATTCACTGAGTAATATTCAATATAATTCACATCAACAAATATTAATCCTTGTCTCACTAATTAATATTTATTTTCATTCTTGATTAATTGCCCATTTTAAATAAAATTAGTCGTATAATTAAAATCATTTAAAAAAAAGGGTGTTATAAGAGCCACCTAGGAACATTAGGAACAATCGCCATATAGCCAACCCTCCCCGCCGTATCTACACTTTCCCTCATTGCGATAAGAGAGGTCATCTTAGAAGTTTTTGTTATATTCTAAGTATGCGCCTAGAAAGTATATGAATAAAGCCATTCCGGTTCCCAAAATCGCCACTTGTCGTTTCACACCTACTTAGGTTAGGAAGTTGAATTTAGAGGCTTTAGTAATTAGGCTCGGTGATACTTGTGTCATTGATCGTACTCTAGTGTGTTATTATGTTATATCTTATCTAGGGTTATGACGTATATCTCTTTGTATCATATTTTTCATTTACTTGAGTCTTATTGAAAAATACTAAAGATTTTGGTTTTAAATATTTTTGAGAAAAATAAAAAAAAAAGATTTTAGTTTTGGGTCAAAAATATTTTTTTTAAAACACAAAATGACTTTCGGTTTTTATGTCGTGAGTTTTTCATGTTTGATATGGCATATTTGTGTGCTTGGACCCCCATCATTTCATTATCCATGTGGCTAGGACATTTAGTCATAATTATTAATGTGTTGCATGATCTTAACCATTGTCTTAATGGGGTTTTTTCGAAGTTGATATGCATTTGGATTCGACTTTATATATATGTCATCCTTGCACAAATGCACAAGTTTATATGAATGTTTGACATCACATGCACATTTGAGTTTGGTGAGACGTTCTTATCACAATTTTGTCATCTGTGCATAAGTAGACTTAGGAGGAGGTGTGAATGTAGATCTGTTTACCGTGAGGACAAATATTTCTAATATTGAAAAAAAATTATGAGTGTTCACGAAAAAGGGTTATGAGTGAATAATAATTACGTCGTGAAAGCCGTCGTTTAAAAGAGTCCAAAAGAAAATAATATGGCAATAAAAATAATCATATGCCAAAATAGGGCTAATAGGATTTCTCTAAGTTGAGAAAAATAGAAACCTCAAAATTTTGAAAAAAATATTATATATAAATTTTAGGGAGTTTGGTTGAAAAATTAAATGGGTTTGCACCACAAATTCTAGTGTTGAAACATCACATCATGATGCTATTATTTGTAGAATCGTCAATATTTCGGATTTGTGTGCTTGTTGATTGTTTAGTTCATTTAGCTCAATATTAATTGTCATATATGGCTAAAACAATGTTTGTTGATATCTTATTATCAATTACAACTTTGTGAACATTTCAATGTGTTGGAGTTATGATTCATTTGTTGTAGTTCACTCCTATCCACTATAATCCATGTTTGAGCACATTGATACTATGTTAGCAAGAAACACACATTGTTATTCTTATTTTATTTTTTCATTTTTGAGTCCGTTTTGCTAATGTTTGCACTTTCCAGTTAATTTTTTCTGGAAATTTTTTCACTAGATAAAACTTAATCATTTCTGGAACTAGAATTAAGAATTTTTAATGTCATTCAAATGACAACTGGGTGTCGTTGGAGGGATAACTCTATGTTGCAAGATATTTTGATCAAGCGAGTCTCAAGCGAGTTGGTGAAAGTAACAGTGTTTGGTCGCTTGAAGGGTAGAGCGAAGTTTGTTTGATAATTACATCACGTGATATGCTATTAGAATGAGTCTTTGGCTTGTTTGATATGTTTCATCGCGCGATAATGTGTGTCGTTCAAACGATGTTGTATGTTATACGAGCGACCCCTTCAAGCAAAGTTAGGGTTTCATTTAATCTCCCGTTCAACCGAATTGTCCATTTCATGTTTTATCACTCTCTCTCTTCGTTACTTACTACAAAAGCTCAATTTGCCATTTCTGTTCTGGTTTAAATCTTGGATTATCTCCTTTACTCTCTGATTTCGACCCTCTAAGTCATCTCTGTGAACTTACTTCACATTTTACAGGTATTATTTCCTGTTCTTTTTTTGAGTTTATGGATTTTTTGTTGGGTTTTGATGATTTATGATTCCAAGTCATGATTATAGTGAATCTACACATTTCTTACACGATTTTGATACTACATTTATGTATTCCTTATTCTCATTTCTATTTTCAGGTTAAAAAATCACATTTGATCTAGGGTTTGTTTGAAAATTTGAGACTAAAACACATAGATCTGCCTACATTGATGTTGGTATTTTTTTTCAAATCAAATCAGTGTGTATGGTGTTTATGTTGTTTTAACTAAAAAATTTCATGCTTTTGTTGGATTTATTATATTATATCTGATTGTTGTTTCCTTTGTCGTGGTTGGTGTTCGCGGTGGTTTAGTTGGATTATTGTACAGAGATAGGATTTGTAGTGTTTAGTGATTAGGTTCAGTTACACCTGTTTATTCTCACACGCAACACATTATCCCTTTTCTGTCACTTTAGATATGTCTCCAAGACGTAGAGGTGCCTCTTTTGGTCATATAGATGAGCAACCTAACTCTGTTCGAGACGAGTGCGCTCGGGGTAATAGATCTCCCTATTCTACGATGAGGTGGGCTACTAGAGTGGAGTATGCGCATTATATCTTACTCGGACTTCATATTAGATAGATTGTTAGGGAGCATGTATTCCAGTTTTTTGAGTTTGGCCAGTTTGACATGCCTTGTTGGCATAAAGGTCTGGGTTGGGAGCCGATGTTTGATGTGTATGGTATTGTTTCTCCGAATAAAGTCCGTGAGTTTTCTTTCGTTCTACTCATACGTTTGTAGGGGTTCGAACTTCCATTCTTGGCGTTCCTGTCATCGTCACTGCTGATATGATAACAAAGATACTTCAGATTCCATACGTCCCTGATGATGTTTTCCCCACGCTCTTTGATGATGGTCCCTCATGAGGATAATCTTTACCATTGTTTATGAAGATTCCTAGGTGGGATACCATGTTTCATCGCTAGCTATACCCTGCCTTCCTTATATTTAATAGGTTTATGTCATCATCTATTTACCCTAGGATTAATCACAATCAGATCAGATTTGATAAAGTTTATTTTATGTTTGTTGTATCCTAGGGGTGGGACATTAACATTATTTGTGTTATGCTTCAGGTGATGTCATCTATTACTATCACCGGTCGCAGCCCTGTCCATTTTTCTTTACCTTATGGGATTCTCATCACTAGGATTTGTATATCTATTGGGTTCCAGTTTTAGACGATGATCAGTTTATGTCTGATGCCTCAGTCATTGATTCTATCACATTGACTCGATCTGAGAGTCATATGTGTGAGGACACTAGGGCTAGAGTACCAATTATTGAGGGTGCTTCTTCTTGTGCTGGATGCACTTCCCAGCCAGCTGGTCACCCTGGTCCCACTTCGGTCGATACTTAGCCATGCCCCCACACGTCTGCACATCATACGACAAAGGATTTTTATTCTCTACTTGCGCAGGTGGTTGCTCAGGCCCAGATGCTTAACACTGTGATGGACAGATTTGAGGCAGAGTCGCGGGCCCTTGCTATTAGAGATTCACATATGACTTAGTATTTCGAGGAGATGCGACGTCAGGAGCAAAGATAATATGCTGGATCGTCAGGAGTTCGACATGATGCTGCAACCTTTACCGGTGATGGTGATGATGATGATGAGTAGTTGTATTTGAGACATTTATTATGTTTCATTGTATTTGTGATTTTATTTCATGATGTATCTATTTATTCTCATATATGATGTACTTATTCACTTATTTTTTTTTTATATATTAGCACATTTATTATATTAGACATGGATGTTTTTTCTTAGATTATGCATTATTATTCATTCCATTATGGCTTTAGTTGTATCCTATTTTACTGCGATATATTTAATGCTATGTTATGATATCCACTATCATGATTTTATATTTTGTTGATATTGCGACCGTTTATATATCCATGCAGTTATTATTAATTTATTATTATTAGATATGGTTTGTCTGTCCCACGATTTGTCTATTCCAGGAAAAAAGGAGGAGATATATGTGATGTACGGGAAGTCTATTTATTCAGATTTTATTTATTTATTTTTGTTACCTCCATACTTCACTTGGGTATTGGTTTATTTGTCTCGTGTGTGTAGGTATTTTTTCAGAGATTCAGATTTTTATTACTACATCACATTTAGAGACAGATTCAGATTCATGCTTGCTGGATCTACAGTTTTTCAGTCCGCGTCCTGTATTTTTTATTTGGGTTTATGGAATAGGACATAGGTTTTTCGCCCTGATTGCCCGGCTTAACACATTTAATTTTTTACTTTTTTTTTTGTTTTCTCCTGGAATAGACAAAGGGGGAGATTTTTAGGAACAAATTTCCAATCGAGTCAATTTATTTCTAATTGGCTTAATTCCGGACAAAATAATTTGAGCATAAGCTAGTTATTATATTGAGATTCCTTGAAGCCTACGACATTACAAGTTGAAGAATCTGCAGTTAAAGCTTTAAAGATGATATCAAGCCGAGTTGCATTCTTCACTTTAAGTTCGTTCTAGAACACTCATGTATGAATGCTTAAGTGAAGTTTTGTGATTTAGAATTTTGTTGAAATGATGGATGATTTAAAAGGTTTTTAAATATTGGGAATTAAATTTAAAATTTGTAAAAATGTATTTTAAATATTTCTGAGTTAACATAATTTTAGAAATTTCGAGGAATAATTTTAAAAAGAAAATCAAGTTTCTGAAGTCGTTCAAACGACATTCACATACCGTTGAAACGACATGAGGATGTCGCTCAAACGACCCGTCGCCTCAATTTTTTTGTTTCAGTTCTGTTGGACTCTTTTTACTCAGAAATAAATAAACCAGTTTGCAAATATGTTTTCAAGAGAACAATTTGTGAAAATTCCCATTAGTTTTTCAGCATCCGGAGTTTATTCAAGATCAAATTTCACAATTCCAAAGCTTGTGATCTTGAACGTGTTTACCGGAAGATAGTTCTTAATTATTACACATGCTGAAAGAGTTTACATAAGAACAAAACAACACTTTTTTAATAAATAACTTATTGTGTAAGAAACTACAATACATTTTCATGTATTTTTAAAAAATATAGTAAAAAAGGACTGAATACAAAAAAAAATCTATAAATAAAAAGTATGTTATTAATTAAAAAAAGTATGTTATTTTTTATAAATAAATCTGTTTACAATCAAACAAACCAACATACAACCTTTTTTATTAAATATAATATTTTATTCATAGAAAACAATTATATATGCTAAAAATACTATTTTCTATAAAAAAAATCCTAAAACATTTTCTTAAAAGTTTTTATTAATAGATTGTTCTTTAAAACCAGTTTCTATATATGATTTTTTAACAGGTTTTGGTATTAATAGTTTAATATATACAAATTGCTTTTATGTAACGACTATTTTTTTTAAATAGTTTTTAATGTTGTTATTTATAGAAAATATTTAAAAAAATATTTTAATATCAAAATTTTTAATTTTTTTAAAACATTTTCTATTTATAAATCATTTCATTTATAAAAATAGTTTTAGAATTTTCACTAAACAATTTTTATATATAAAACGATTTTTCATTCTCTTTTTCATCCCAATTTTCAATTATTAAGAAAAAAAAGAAAATATTTTTGTCCTACTTTTTACCTATTAAAAAATGCAATTATAATTTAACAATTTTTGTTTTTATCCCTATTTATTTTTTTGGAAAAATACTATTTTTTATAATTATTTAACTATCATGTACTGAAGATAATAAAGATATTATTATCAATATCATTTTTTAGTATAAAATACTATAATTAAGGATTATTTAATTATCTTGGGCACAAAATACACTTTTAAGGATTATTTTAATTATAATTGCCCAAAATACCATTTTCCCCTCAAATTCCATTAAAGTTAATGGTCAAAATCGATTGAATAGTCAAACTACCACCATATAAATACTTTAAGAGCTTAATAGGAATAAAAAAGTACTTTATGTGATCAATAGAAACAATATCTATAATTTAATGACCACATTAATAATTCACTCTAAAATTAATATGCAATCAACACTCTAGTAATTAGTTGTTATATTTTTTAGGATAAAGGTTAAGCACAATTAATGTGTAGTCTTTTTAGTCTACCTTATTTTTCTTGTTCTTTTTATGTTAAAAAAGTTCGTTATATATATATAAAAAATAAAGCAGCTTGGTTTTTGAAAATATGCACATTTTTAACGGTGCAGATCGATGCCAGCTCCTTACATATTTTAATGGTTGAGATCACATCTCTTTTTTTTTTTACAAATCTCCCCTTCAATTATTTGATTTTCCCCTCATTTTTTACCCTTCAAACTTACACTTTAATTCAAATATTTGGATTTTTTTAATAAAACACTACAAGTTTACCCAGACACACCCTTTTCTTTCTCGATATCCCTCGCACTCAAACCCGTCGTCCTCATTCTCTATCTCACTCACCCTCCTTCCACAAAGATGCCTCCCTCTGTGTCGTTGCTTCCGCCAACGTCGCTCTCTATCTCACGCACTTCTATAGGTGTCTCCACCCTCTTATGCACACTCCCGGGGGGCAAGACAAGGATTTGTTCATTTGGTAAAAATATAACAACGGTTTTCCAGATCTAACATAGGTTTATTTATTTATGGTTTGATTTGTAGCAACTATTTATGGTTTTTTATTGATGGGTCAATTTTTGTTGATTTTTATAGCAACTATCAACTCGATTTTGGTTTGTTTATCAGGAATATAATTTTGTTCAACTTTTTTTTTTCATTTCTTGGTTAGTTATTTAGATGGCTTCCTTTGAGAATATTATATTTGTCAAAGTTGGGTCGATATTTGTAGCAACTATTGATGGTTTTTTATTAGTTACAAAAAAGCGAACTAAAATCTAACAACTATCATCTCGATTTTTGGTTTGTTTATCAAGTATATACTATAGTTCACAACTACCAGCTAAATTTTTTGTTTGTTTATCAAGTATATAATTTTGTTTAGAAGAGATTACAACTATGGTTTTAACGTAATCCTTTGGTCTAATTTCTTTTAGGTGTGGGTTTTTGGTTCAAAGCATCTCGCGTATTGGGTTTTAGGGTTTTAGGGGCTTGTTGGCATTTATTTATTTGATTCTTATTTTCGTTTTTAAGATATTCATTTAGTATTTATTGTTGGTTCTTTGTTGTTTTGTCTGTCTAAAAATGAGTTTTAATTTTCAAGTTTAGTTTTTAGGGGTTTCTATAGAGGTATTGGTTTGGAAAGTTTCTTTGATCATATATGTAATGTACGTTTATTCTATGTTTGTAATGTATGTCTGTTCTGTGTAATGTATATTTGTTCTGTTCAGTATCGGTGTCTATAACGGCATTTATGACACGACTGAGTATTTGTCTCAAAAGTGCATTTTTCTCTAGACTCAAGTGCAAGCCTTGTCGCTCAAGTAATAACCCGGTAAGTCGAGATCGTCTCCACAGGGATCGAGATTGCCAAATAGTAATAAGAAAAATTATTAAATCTTGAAATGATTATTAAAAGAAATAAAAAGATGATTAATGATTGGTGAAATTTCTTATGAAATAAAAACTTTACTTAAGGAAAACAAATTGAAACTTGCAAAAATACTTAGATTTGAGAAATGGGAGAAAATAGGGTAGGGTACAATCCCTCAATCCTTAACAAATTATCCTATAGAATACTAGAATTGTAAATTAAAATTCTTGACTAAATCCAGTCTTTATAAATTCTAAGCATTACATATATGAGGTATCTAGCCCGCATCATACGAAATCAAAGATATATATATAAAGCGGTGAATGATAAATTATACTCGCAAAGCGTTCTTAAACATCTCAAGTACCTACGGCAAGAGAGATGAAAAGATTGACAATGTTTGTATGATTTTCATTCACGATTCAATCAATGTTTTAATTTAATCTCTATTTTCTACATAAATAATTTGCCTTGGATTGAGTTCATGTACCCCAACCCTTGGGAATTTAGCTACTCATGATTTTTCTAGAAAACAAATTCATACCAATACATGGAATTATGGATCTAACAAACATTGGTAACAAATTGCAAAAAAATTGAAAATTGAAAATAGAATTGAGACTAAATAAGAGAAGGGAATTTGATACTTGAATTGAATTGAAGAATTGATACTTGAAATCTTCACTAGATGAACTTGAAACACTATGAAAAACGAAAAGGATTTCTAAAAAAATGACTTTCTCTCTCTAATTTTGAGTCCCCCTTTGAATGAATTAGGGCTTCCTATTTTATAGCACCAAGATGCACCAATTTAACATCAAATTTCGCTTGTGGAACAAGTTTTTTCCAACCAATCACCATAAAATCTGCATAATTAATGACAGAAATCCGCACATCCAGACTCTTCATTATCGCGCAACTTCAAAACATCGTAACTTCTTCACCGTAGCTCGGATTGAGGTGCTGTTTTTTCCAGTATTCTTGTAATTTAGATCTCTTCAACTTTCTAGTTGGCCCCACCTCCGGACTAAGGCTGAAAAATTACAAAAATGCCCTTCAACTCTCCATTTCTTGGTTTCTTTCACTGTTTTGAGTTCTCCTTTGCACTAACTTGCATGAAATACCGGTAAAACACATGAGAAATACACAAAACACGAAATACTTACCAAAAGGGGTTAGTAGCATAAATACGAGACAAATCCAAGCTATTTACATTGCACGGGATCATAAAAATACCGAAATTAAGGGAATAAATGTGAAGAATATGTGCCTAATCGCACCCCCTAACTTAGAACTTTGCGCGTCCCGAACAATGTAAAAGAAATTAGTTTAAAGTTCAACTCTTGAAAATTCTTTTATTGGGATAGGATACCTTTTTCGCGGGCAAGCGATTGCATTTAGCGTATGCAACAAGCCTTTAAACCCCTAGGTTACCCTAGTAGGACGAGTTTTGTCTCGTGAGGGTTTGCAGTGAATTTACCTACAAAATTCTTTATTGACTCAAATAAATATCACAATATTTAAAAATTGTACAATTTGAACTTTTCGAAAAATAATCACCATAAATTCATATTCAAATGTCTCAAACCATAGTGTGTGTGTGCAAAGCCAAAAATTCAACCTCAAATTTCCACCGATTGAGCATTACGTTACTTTTCGAAAATTCGTTTTGATTTCAACTTCTCACGGATTTCACTCACAAATGAATCACTCGAATTGTGGCTATTTTCTCTCGGTATGCATGATATAAAGAGTAAATATAACGGACACAAATTCATGCATACAAAATTGAAAAGAAGGAAATATATGGTGAAAATATCTCATCATCAGAATACCGTTACTAGGAAATGGGAACATCATCTCTAATTCACACCATTTAATGTCTCATATTATCTTTTCGTATCTTAGCTCTCCATGCAGTAATTAATTTCGCCATTCGGACTCAGTTAGGACTTTATCGGGTTAAAAAGTGTAAAGGGTAAAAACGAGAATGCATGGGCTATTCGAAATTGGAAAATGTCCTTATGACGTCCATTAGTGCTTTTTCGGGCATTTGCTCATTTTTCTCTTTCATTTTTCTATTTTCATTTTTTTTCTTGCTATTTTTGTTGAGCATTTTTTTCTTTTTTTTTTCTGTTATGTTTTTCTCTTGCCCCTTTTTATTGCACAATTTGGACTTACTTGATGAATTTTCTCAATTTTTACAATTTCGGGCTATTTGGGTTTTTCGAGTTATCAAACGAAAAGATAAATTTTATTAGGCTCAAATTGGGTTGCAAAGGGATAATTTTGTTTTTTCACAACGTTTTATGGCTAATATTTTTGGGTAACAAATGATGGCCTACTTCATTGTCCAAATTGCCAATCACATTACCATATGCATCTCGAGATTAATTAAGTTTAGAGATATATTCAGCACGAATTTCGAGACAACATCTCACACATTTCCCATAACCGATCAAAACAAAGGATTGAGATCATCAACGACTTATTAAAATGCTAAAAAGAACTTTGAGTTAATCATAAACTCGGATTGATTTAAAAACTCATAAAAAATTGAAAGGCTTGAAATCTCACCGGGTTGGACTAATCTCCACACTTATTCGTAAAGTCGTCCATTTTCTTTCAATTTCCATCTTTGGTCAATTTTAGCTTAGTGCATTTTGATTGTTAACAATTTGAGACTTTAAATAGAATAAAGGTGACATTTTTTAAAATTTTAAATTCCAATTTTTATTTATTTTGAACAAAAATATTTTTGGCTTTTCAACATTTTTCAATTTTTTTTCAACACATATATATGAATACAAGCGAAGTTTTATGAATACGCACCTGTCATCCCCCCTAACTCAGTGATTTGCATTGTCCTCAATCAAATGGATAAGAGAGTTAAAGAAGACAACATAAAGAGTGCGATAAATAAAACAAGCAAATATCATATTAAAATTGTAGAGTACAATCTGTGGAAGCAAATAGGACAAACATAAATGTGAAAACCTAAAGGGGTAGAGGGGCATCCTAAGGGGCGGGTGGGGGATGGGAAGGTCCTGGAGCATTAGGATCATAGGGATTTCTTTTGAGGAGCAGCCATGGATATGGAGTATTGAGACAACAATGGAGATAGAAGAGAGAAGATAGGTGTAGGTGTGAAGAAAATGGGTAGGGGGATGGATGTATTTATAAGAGGGGATTGGGAAATTGGAGGGAATGAAAGGGTGGCAAATGGGGGGGGGGGGGGACATGAAATGAATGGATTGGGGGAAGTGAAATGGTGTGGATTGAAGAGGTTCGGTCATCAGCAGAATTTTCAGAATTTTCTCCTCTTTCTTCTTTGCACCATTTATGCTCCTTTTTCTCTATTCCAATGATGATTTTCCAACATCTTACACTTCAAATGACCCGCAATGCTCATAGAAACCTAAACATCCTTCACTCGTAGGATTCCTAACCCCGGGACTGACACAAACCTACGACTCCAAACTCCTAAGACTCATATGTACAACAATTACCCCATACTTGTCGGGGGTGCGACGACCTTACCTCACTGTTTCAGTCAATCCCCATAAATGGGGTCCGACAGCCAGATTGTGTCGGCTTCCTTGACAATCACTTCCAAATACGGCTTGAAACGATGACCATTGACTTTAAAAGTGTTCCCCCCTTTCTCATCTATGAGTTCAACTGCTCCATGGGGAAATACCTCTTTCACAATGAATGGACCTGACCATCTTAACCGCAATTTTTTGGGAAACAAGTGCAACTTCGAGTTGTAGAGAAGTACTTTTTGTACCGAATGAAACTGTTTCTTACGAATGATTCCATCATGAGCTCGTTTCATTCGGTCCTTAGATATTTTAGCACTTTCATACGCATCATTTCGTATTTCTTCAAACTCATTCAACTGAAGTTTACATGTTTCACCGGCTTTATCCATGTTGAAGTTCACCCTTTTGATAGCCCAATACGCTTTGTGTTCGATCTTAACCGGAAGATGACAAGGTTTTCCATACACAAATCGAAATGGAGACGTCCCAAGGGGATTCTTGTATGCGGTTCTATAAGCCCAGACTGCATCATTCAATCTGAGAGACCAGTCTTTCCTATTAGGATCGACTGTCTTTCCAAGATATTTTTTATTTCCCGATTAGCAAGCTCGGCTTGGCCATTCGATTGGGGTGATAAGTTGTTCCAACTTTATGGACAATTCCATACTTCCGCATTAGTTTCTCCATAGGCCAATTGCAAAAATGAGTTCCATTACCACTGATCATGGCCTTAGGCATACCAAAACGAGAAAGTATATTTTCTTGAATAAATTTTATCACCACCTTCCTATCATTCGTCCTTGTAGCTATCGCCTCGACCCATTTTGAGACATAATCTACAGCGACGAGGATGTATAGAAAACCAAAAGAAGGTGGAAAGGGCCCCATGAAGTCAATACCCCAACAATCAAACAACTCCAAGACTAGAATTGGGGTTAATGGCATCATGTCACGGCGAGTAATAGCTCCCATTCTTTGGCATCTATTGCATGATTTACAAAAAGCATTCACATCCCGGAAGATTGTGGGCCAATAAAGACCACTTTGAAGGATTTTCGCAGCAGTTTTATTTTTAGAAAAATGACCTCCACATGCTTCCGTATGACAGAATCGAATTACCCCTTCGATTTCTTCATCGGTTACACATCTCCGAATGATTTGATCAGCACAATACTTAAACAAATAGGGATCATCATAAAAGAACATGAGTGACCATGTAATTAACTTCCTTCTCTCTTGCGGATTCCAATGAGATGAAACAACTCCCGTGATAAGATAATTGACTATATCCGCAAACCAAGGGAGAGAAGAAGTAGAAAAAATATTTTCATCCAGAAAATACTCGTCTATGGGAATGGGATCAATAGGCACGTCGGACGAGAGGCGTGACAAATGGTCAGCGACGACATTTTCTACTCCATTCTTATCTTGAATCGAGAGATTAAACTCTTTTAGGAGTAGGATCCACCAAATTAGACGGGGTTTGGCATCTTTCTTTCTCAAGAGATATTTAAGTGCCGAATGATCAGTGAAGCAAATGATAGGCAACCCAACAATGTAAGAGCAAAATTTATCGAGAGCAAAAACGACTGCTAGTAACTCTTTCTCTGTAGTAGAGTAATTAAGCTGAGGGCCAGATAATGTTCTGCTAGCATAGTAAATAACATGAGCTTTCTTGTCTTTCCTCTGTCCAAGAACAGCCCCAATCGCATAATCACTTGCATCACACATAAGCTCAAATGGTAGCGACCAATCCGGAGCTTGCATGATAGGTGCGGAAATAAGCATGCTTTTAAGTTTTTCAAAAGTTTATTGACATGCTTTATTCCACTCAAATGGAGTGTCTTTCATAAGAAGATTACTCAAAGGTCTAGCGATGGCACTAAAGTCTTTAATAAACCTCCTATAAAAACCAGCATGGCCTAGAAAGGACCTCACATCTTTAAGTGATTTTGGCGGGCGTAACTCAGCTATTACTTCAATTTTTGCTCAATCAACTTCAATTCCTATAGATGAGACTATGTGACCTAAAACTACGCCCTCGGTAACCATAAAATGGCATTTTTCCCAATTGAGGACTAAGTCTTTTTCCACACATCGGAATAAAACTCTTTCAAGATTAGCTAAACATTGGTCAAAAAATGGACCAAAAACGCTGAAATCGTCCATGAACACCTCAAGACCTTTTTCAATCATGTCGCTAAAGAGACTTAACATGCACCTTTGAAAAGTCGCTGGCGCATTACATAACTCAAATGGCATACATTTATATGCAAACGTACCAAACGGACATGTAAAAGTCGTCTTTTCTTGATCAAGTACATCCACTTCAATCTGATTATATCCGGAATACCCATCTAGGAAACAATAGTAAGGATGGCCCGCCACTCGTTCAATCACTTGATCGATGAATGGTAAGGGAACATGATCTTTTCGAGTTCCGGCATTGAGCTTTTGGGAGTCAATGCAAACACGCCACCCGGTGGTGGTGCGTTGAGGTATTAATTCTCCCTTAGCATTTTCAACCACGGTCATTCCTGACTTTTTTGGAACGACTTGAATGGGGCTCACCCATTTACTATCCGAAATGGGATAGATAATTCCAGCATCTAGAAATTTGATGATTTCCGCTCTTACTACATCTTTCATGGTTGGGTTTAATCACCTTTGCATCGCACGTGAGGGCTTCACTTCTTCCTCAAGATGGATTTTATGGGTACAAATCAATGGACTTATAGCTTTCAAATCTGCTATAGTCCAACCAAAATCACTTCTATGCTTTCGCAACACATCCAACAACATACCCTCTTGCCCTTTCTCTAGACAGGAAGACACAACAACAGGAAATGTATCATTCTCTCCTAGAAAGGCATATTTGACATGGGAGAGTAGTTTCTTCAACTCAAGACTAGGAAATCTATTTTCAGAGGGAGTCAGGGTTGTCTCCCTTGGAGGCAATTCTTCATACCTAGAAATCCAGTCAACATCTCTCAAACTCTCAAAACTCTCTTCCTCTTGTAACCAAGTTTCCAACTCCTCCATCTCACACTCAAACTCAGTATAAGGACACACTTCCAATGCATCTCCTCCTATAATTTTCTCAATATTCTCATCCATCACTTCTTCAATAAGATCAACCTCAAGAATCCCATCCCCATCACCCATTTGGTTAGCGACATTGAAAATATTGGTCTCGAGAGTCATGTTTCCAAAAGTGAGTTGCATTTGGCCATTCCGTGTATTGATCAAAGCATTAGCAGTAGCTAAGAATGGACGGCCCAAGATTATTGGAACATGATTTCTCGTATGGGGAATAGGCTCAGTGTCCCAAATGACAAAATCAATAGGAAAGTAGAACGTGTCCACTTGAACTATCACGTCTTCTACAACCCCACGAGGCACTTTCACTGTTCTATCCACTAACTGTAGAGTGATTCGGGTAGGTTTTAAATCACCTAAATCAAGTTGCTTATATATGGAGTATGGAAGGATGTTTACACTCGCACCTAAATCAAGAAATGCTTTTTCCACTCTTTTTTCTCCTATGACACACGAAATTGTAGGTGCACCTGGATCCTTGAATTTTGGTGGAAGATCATTGAGAAGGACCGAGCTCACATTTTGTGCCAAGAAAATATTCTTCTTCACCTTAAGCCGTCGTTTGACAGTCAAAAGATCTTTGATAACCTTAGAATATGCTGGAATTTGTTGAATATCATCAAGAAACGGCAAGTTCAATTTTACTTGCTTCAACACATCCAACACCTCGGTACGCGAAGCCCCTTTGTTGGGTGGCTCTAAGCGTTGAGGAAATGGAGCAGCAGTAGGAAACTTGACTTTAATTTCAGGTTCAACTTCATCATCTTTCAATTCCTTTTCTAAGGAAGGTTCTGCAGACTCGAAAGTTTCAGATTCCTTAAAAATTTTGGGTTCAACTCCATCATCATTCACCTTTGGAAGTTTTGGTGATAGATCAATTACGCGGCCACTACGAAGAGTAGTAACAGCTTGACATTGTTCTTGCAAATCCGATGATGTGGAGCCAATCGTGGGTTGACCTTGAAGAGGAGGTCTTTGGCCTTGGGCTGGAAGTTTACCCTTCTCTTGAGTATTCGCTGCAGATTGCAACCTAGAGATACTAGTATACATTTCAGCGAACATTCGATCATATTTAGCATTGCTCTCTTTTTGAGAGTGGATGAATTGATTGAGAGTATCTTCAAGAGATCTCCTAGGTGGATCTACATAAGGACCAGGAGGTGGTACCTTCATAGGATTTGGCATAGGAGGAGCCACTTGCTGAAATTGAGGAGGTGGTGGTAAAGTCATATGTGAATTAGGAACCATTCCACCTTGGGGTTGTCCATAATTGAACCCAAGATTTCTCCACGATTGATTATATGCATTCCCTTGCTGTGCATTATAATTTCCTCAAAAACCCCCTATTGCCTCAACCTGTTCAGTGTACATTGCCTTGTATGCAGGAATGGTAGGACATCCTTTGGTAGAATGACCCACATTACAAATGGCACAAACTTTCTCCTTTCCGGCTTGTACGGGTCCAGACACATCTCTCAATCGCACTTCAAGCATATCTCTGAAATTCTTCTCCAATGGGTCAAATTTTCGATCCAACAAAGTGTCATTGTCCAAGTGATAAATACCGGATGCAGCAGGCAAGTTGGACACTTGTCGATTTTGATTTTGACTATTGGGATCAGAAATATCCCATGCTTGGGTAGTTTCTGCCACATATTTGAAATGAGCCTCAGCATCGCTCGAATTTAACTCCCAAAAAGGTCTTTCACACATGGTTTGAACAAGTTGTTTAGACGCTAAAGTAAGGCCCTGATGGAAAAATGAAATCATATGATGCTTTTCAAAACCATGATGTGGGCATGCACTAACTAACTCTTGAAATCTCTCCCAACATTTATCAAAAGCCTCATTCTCATTTTGATAAAAAGCTTGAATTTGGGCTTTAACAGAATTAGTTTTGTGTTGTGGAAAATTTTTTGATATAAACTTGGATTGCATATCTCTCCAGGATAACACAGAATTTGGGGGTAGGGACCATAACCAAGTTTTAGCTTTATCCTTTAAGGAAAAAGGGAAGAGCTTCAACCGAATTACATCTTGTGGACAAGCTTGGTCTCCAAAGCTCTCACATGTATCTTCGAACTCTCGAATATGGAGATATGGTTTTTCAGAATCCATCCCATGAAATGTAGGAAGAATTTGGATCATACCATTCCGAAAGTGGAACTCACCGGCATTATACGGGAGTAAAATGCAACCAGGGATAACAGTTCGCTCCGAAAATAAAAGATCTTTCATGGGAAGATATGGTATCTCCTCCTCTCTAGCACCAACACCAACACTACCATGATCCGACATATCGCTACCAAAAGGTTCAGAATTCTCACTCAGGGTTTGACTCAATGAACGACTTGTGATGGAATTATTAGGCGAAGGAGGTGGAACCCAAAAATGAGGAGACTCAGAATTTTCAGAACTTGCTTCGGTGATAGGATTTTCGTGAACTTGGATGGGAGATGAATCCTGCATATAAGCACACAAAAGATGAAATATATATATATATATATATATATATATATATATATATATATATATATATATATATATATATATATATATATATATTTCGAAATCACTTGTAGATAAAAATAAATTTCTTAAAAATTTAACAATTTCGGATCCCCGGCAACGGCGCCAAAAACTTGACGCGACTGAGTATTTGTCTCAAAAGTGCATTTTTCTCTAGGCTCAAGTGCAAGCCTTGTCGCTCAAGTAATAACCCGGTAAGTCGGGATCGTCTCCACAGGGATCGAGATTGCCAAATAGTAATAAGAAAAATTATTAAATCTTGAAATGATTACTTAAAAGAAATAAAAAGATGATTAATGATTGGGGAAATTTCTTATGAAATAAAAACTTTACTTAAGGAAAAAAAATTGAAACTTGCAAAAATACTTAGATCTGACAAATGGGAGAAAATAGGGTAAGGTACAATCCCTCGATCCTTAACAAATTATCCTATAGAATACTAGAATTGTAAATTAAAATTCATGACTAAATCCAGTCTTTATAAATTCTAAGCATTACATATATGAGAAATCTAGCCCGCATCATACGAAATCAAAGATAGATATAAAGCGGTGAATGATAAATTATACTCGCAAAGCGTTCTTAAACATCTCAAGTACCTAGGGCAAGAGAGATTAAAATATTGACAATGTTTGTATGATTTTCATTCACGATTCAATCAATATTTTAATTTAATATCTATTTTCTACATAAATAATTTGCCTTGGATTGAGTTCATGTACCCCAACCCTTGGGAATTTAGCTACTCATGATTTTTCTAGAAGACAAATTCATACCAATACATGGAATTATGGATCTAACAAACATTGGTAACAAATTGCAAAACAATTGAAAATTGAAAATAGAATTGAGACTAAATAAGAGAAGGGAATTTGACACTTGAATTGAATTGAAGAATTGATACTTGAAATCTGCACTAGATGAACTTTAAACACTATGAAAAACGAAAAGGATTTCTAAAAAAATGACTTTCTCTCTCTAATTTTGAGTCCCCCTTTGAATGAATTAGGGCTTCCTATTTTATAGCACCAAGATGCACGAATTTAACATCAAATTTCGCTTGTGGAACAAGTTTTTGCCAACCAATCACCATAAAATCTGCATAATTAATGACAGAAATCCGCACATCCAGACTCTTCATTATCGCGCAACTTCAAAATATCGTAATTTCTTCACCGTAGCTCGGATTGAGGTGCCGTTTTTTTCCAGTATTCTTGTAATTTAGAGATCTTAAACTTTCTAGTTGGCCCCACCTCCGGACTAAGGCTGAAAAATTACAAAATGCCCTTCAACTCTCCATTTCTTGGTTTCTTTCATTGTTTTGAGTTCTCCTTTGCACTAACTTGCATGAAATACCTGTAAAACACATGAGAAATACACAAAACACAAAATACTTGCCAAAAGGGTTTAGTAGCATAAATACGAGACAAATCCAAGCTATTTACACTGCACGGGATCATAAAAATACCGAAATTAAGGGAATAAATGTGAAGAATATGTGCCTAATCAATTTGTTTGGAAAGTTGCTTTTCTAATTTTGTAATGCATGTATGTTATGTGTGGGTAATTATTCTCCTTACATTTTTTCTCATCCCTATAGATCCCAAAATATAATCTATTTTCGGTATTTTATTCTCATTCACTGTCATCCTGAACAACCTTTGGTTCTATAATGTTTGTTTTCAAGTGTATTTGATTGAAGGTTAGAAGGCTTGGACATGGATAAGTGAAGGTAAAGTCCAAATTGGACTAACTTTGTTTTGTTTGTTTCTAAAGTATGCAAAACAGGGGCAGGACGCAATTTCAAGTAAGCGTACACTTTGAGGGTGAAAATGAAATAAGTGTGGATAAGCTAGAACACACATGGAGGTTTTCCGGTCATTGAACGATGATGACACACTTTGTTTTAATCAGTTTAAGAAGTTAGACTTAACATGTGGTAATGGTAAGTGCTAAATGAGAATCTTCATTTTTTTTCTTTATCGATCTTCATCTTTTTCTTTGAGGTGTTGTTTTCGACTAGGGGTAATGATAATTGGTTTTCATCAGTTTTTCTTTTAATTTTGTTGAAGTAATTGATGTTTTATATTTAGTGGATCCTTACATTTCAATGCTTATGGTTACTTTCGAGCTTCTTTAATGTTAGTGTATTTTCCCCCTTTTAGGTTCTCTTTAATCATTATATTTTCATTGTAAAAGTGGGAAATGAATATTTTGAATATGTAAAAGTATTTTGTTTCATTATTGAAAGACGTGAAAATTTTTTGTTTACCCAACTCCAAGGTTATTCTTTTACAAGAATAGTTTAATCAATTTTATTTTTGGAATGTAGAATAAGTGTGGATAATGAAATTTGTTTCAGGGGTGGTTAGTTTAATATTGAGTTTGTTATGTATAACAAGTCTTATGTACACGTATATTACCATTTAGCAGGTATAAACTCTAAATCATTTCATTTTTTCAACTTTTCTTAGTTTAGTTTTGGTAGCTCTAAACTCTATGGCTAATCTCTATAAGTTTTTTTAAAATGCGAGTTGTTTATCTTTGGTATGCGTTATGTTTTATAGGTACACATATAGAAGTTGCAGGGACACGTATAATCAGTGGTAGGACGGGAACGAGTCTCGAAAAGCAATGAAACGAGAGATATCACAAAGAGCGAATCAAGCAGGAACACATTGGTGCGATGAAAATGGGAGTATGTAGGAGAGGGCAAGCTTAAAAATGTGAGCTCCATGTATACTTCTATATGTTTTGTACCTTCTATAGGGGTTAATGTACCTATTGAAAACAAACAATATTTTTTGTAAATTTTGCTGAAAATAAACACCATATTTTTAAAACTTTGTGACTAGGAACAATGAACAATACTTTCTAATTAATTTTTTTCAACTATTTTCAGATGTTAAACAATGAACAAGCATGTATTGTAAGGGGGATCAAAACTCAAAAGGAGGCAGATGTTAAAAGCACGATGTAGCTTGGGCTCCTTCTGCAGGCCTGTCAACAACAACCATCCCTGGATGCTATAACTTGGGCTATAAGTAATGCTACAACTAAAGTTATAACTCGTACAGATGCACTAGTGCAGATGATATAACTTGGTCTATAACTCATGATCTAATAGATGTATTAGAATATATTCTATAATTGATGCATAATCGAGTCATGTTCCTTATTAGACATAAGCTATAATTGATGCATAACTAATTCCTTATTAGACAACATACAATTGACAGTATTTAGACATTCACAAATCATTATAGGTGATCGGTTGATTGATTCTTAATTCATATTGTCGATTAATTTTATCGAGAAAGTTAAGAAATTCACAAATCATCTGGTTCATGTTTGGCTCACCATATGTTTGGTTCATCTAGGATTTTAGTTAAGATGATGTGTATTTCTAACAGGGGCATGGTTCACTATTAAAATGTCTGACAGTATTTATTCTATAATGATTTGTATTTTCTCATGGCAAAAAAATGAGTATTTTTTCTTAATTATTTAAGGCACTATTCATTCAAATGCAACTCAGTATGACCAGCAGATGATTCATGGTGAGCCTCAGAAAGTTCATTACACGCAAACTTATCCCTATGAACAATACAGAGGTAGGGATTTTAAGGCTGTTGGTTTTGCATACTGCATAATCTATGATGACACAATACACTTCTCCAACACCATTTACGATTTCATCGATTACCCGAATGTGGTACTTTCTCAATTTTCCTATTATCGGGTAACACATTAAAGATCATAGAAAGAATTTGTGTTGTACCCACCTTTCGAGGACCTGGTTTGGCAAATTGGTTTCATAATATATTTGGAGCTGATTATTTTTGGTATTAATCATTGTGATTCTTGATTTTGGAGCTGCATTTTTCTATTTTTTTTTCCTCTATGACCAAGCACCTATTGTTATACATATTATATATAACAACTAATATGTTGCTATATATAATATGTATAACATGTGTTGCTATACAGATTATATATAACGACATATTAGTTTTCATATATAATATGTTAATTGATTGTTTCAGGTGCTATGTTTACTGATTGTTTCAGCTTATCAAATGTTATCCGACTTTCTTAAAAAGTTATCCGAGTGATCATCGATGCATATGCACTAATGGGAACTAATGTATGTCAATTCAGCATTGGTAATCTATGTATGTTATGTGTTGGTAATGTATGTCTCCTTAGTCTAATGTATGCTTTTTTTCGGTATTGGTTTTTAAAGTTGCTTTTCAAATTTTGGCAATAGATGTCTGTTTTTTGTAGGTTAAATAACATAATTGGGCCTCGGTCGATCATGCTTTTTCATAATGCAATTTAAGTCAGAATTTATAAGCTTTAGGGCTTCACGTCGATGCGGTAATCAGAGCGTACTTTGATAGAATGACAACATACTTTATGAAGAACCATTGTCCAGTTTGGTACATATTTTCTATTTTCGTGACTATTTATTTTTGTTGATAGTAAATTCAACACACTTAATGTTAATTTTATGTTGAAGGGATTGAAAGAAATACAAGTTTTGTTCCATTTCCATTCTATTTTTTTTCTCACTTTGCATTTATTTTACATGTTTACTGTTATTCCAATTCAAATGAAATTGCATTTAATGTTCTATGAATCATTTTTTTCATTTGGCAGGGTCTGTCTATGAGTTTAAGAGAACTATTAAATGTTTATCCATGGGAGGCAAAAACTGCAAAGGAGGAATGATAGATTAGATAATGTTATATTTGTAATCTTAATCCTTTTATTAAATAGCGATCAAGGCTATTATTTTGTTAATATTAAATAGCGAACAAGGCTGCTGTTATCATTTAAATGACCTTTGTAATCAAGGCTGCTATTTACAATTTATTCGTGATCAGTTTTAAATGATCAATACTTTGTTATTTATTGTCAACAAATTCTTATTCATAATAGAACATTTGTAATCAAGGTTGTTATCATTACAGTTAACTTTTTAAATGATCAATTTTACTAGTTATTCATGATAGAACATTTAAATGTCTATGTTTATGTAGGATTGGAGCTGGATTTGGATTACTTAAATATTTATTGTAAGAGTTAGTGAAGAGTACATGATACAAGGAGCTTCAAGTGTTGAGAGCTTTGAACACTTTTAATAATACATAAGTGAGTATTCCCCCATTTCGCTATAATGGCATAGATTGGAATTTTTATGCTCACAAAAATAGGGGAATACATGGTGTCTTCCGAAAATATATACTATATCCTGTGTTGTTTTGAGTACATTCTAGAAATAGTCATCGTGGGTGAATATAACAACTGACAGATATTATTATGGAATCCCCATAACATACTAGATAAGTCGTGATGTTACTCTTTGAATTTAACATATGCTTATGCCCCATAACATACTACATAAGACGAGGGATCATTACTTTCTCTATTTTTAATATTATTTCAAAGTGTTCACGCTTGGTAATTTCATATCTCACATTCTAAGTCAATAATTTCATGACTCTATTTTTTTTATAATTGTCGGGTATAATCTACGATCATAAGTATATAATGTTTTTAAGACTGATTGCACAACTTTGTTAAAAGAAAATGGTTTCTTCTTCTTCTCTCCATTTTTGTTTCAACTGTTTCCCCTCCTCCCTTTGTCTCTTGGGTGTCTCCCTCTCCTCCCTCTCCTCTCCCTCCCTTTCTATTCTAACCCTCTCCCTTGCAGCCTCTCTATGCACTCTTTCTCACACACAACCCTGCTCTGCCAGACGCAGCAAGCAGCAGCAGCAGGCTCCTCTATTTTTTTGGCTTGGTTTCTTAATTTATGATATGAAAGTTTTATTTCTTGTTAAGTTGTTGATGAAATTTTCAGTTGTTGATTTGTTCAGTTTAATGTGTTGCTAAAATTTGTTGCTCAAATTGGATATTGTATGAATTTTTATTGGTTAATTCTATTATTTAAGTTATTGATTTGTTCAAACCCTCCCTTCTCCCTCCCTTTCTTTTCTAACCCTCGCATTTTTTTATGCGGTGGGTTCAAATCCACATAGCAGTTATGCCGAAGGGAACACTAAAAACAAGTGAAAAAGGATACCCTATTCAGGGTTTGTTTGATTTTATTTTCAAGATTTGACCATGGATTTCGAGGTATTTAGCCGAGATCTTTAACTATCCAACCAGTGTTTTTATTTTTCATATCTTGAATTTTTAAGGGTCATTTTTTAGATCTTAAATTTTTCAGACCATGGCTAAGAAGTTGTTCCTTCTGACCCACCCTCACGTTGACGACATCGACAAAGTCCGCCTTCGCGATGAGGTTTCAGATCTTAAGTTACATTTCCATTTCCTGTTCATCACTTCAATTAGGATTTTTCTTTTCACTGCTGGAGATATGGATCCGTTGTAATAGCAGCCAATATGGTGTTGAGTATTAACCAGAAGGTCCTTGATTCGATGCGTGCTAAGATCGATGAAGACCTCGAAATGATCGACGATATGTAAGTTCATATATAGGATGATTTTAAACATCACTCATATGCAACATCAAATTTACGAATCAACTCAAACATTTTATTATATTGGTATGTTTTGTATCTTCACTTTTTGTTGCTTGGATTGAATAATTTTTTTGTTTTTTAATTTTTTATTCCATTTTTGGGTGTGGGTAGTGTTGTCCTTATTTGAAAGTAATAACTTGGGATCTTTAGTTATATGATTGTCCGTCATTTTAATATTTATTTCTAACAACTCAAAACAATGTATCCTCAAGTTTATGTTCTATCAACTCAAACTGTTTTATGGTTGTCCTATCATTTGAATAGTCAAGTTTATGTTATTATATTATTCATTTATTAAATCTTAATTATGTTTGATGTTTGATTTTTAATCTTTACTCTTTTAGCTAATTATGTCTGGTGACTTGGTCTAATTATGTTTATTTTCGTTTATATTTTGCAGATTAAACTTTAATTTCAGTACTGGTACTATTATGTATTGCTTGTGGCACCTCTCATGATGGAAATTTGAGAGGGGAAATAGCAGATTGCAGATTTTAAGGCGTTTAATAAATTTGTTATTATGGTACAAAGGATTTATCGTGGCATAACCCCATCCCCTATTCTATATCTAACAATGACGTATCTATTTGATCTAGGACCTCATATATGCAGAATTGAAAAGTTATTTTACTTTAATTAAATTGAATATTCCCTATTTAAGTCTAATAACTGTATTAATAGTACATTTGTTAGCAATTATTATTTCAATTTCCAAACAAGTTTATCTTTTATTTCTTAAACACTGTGGATAGTTCAATAAATAAAGGAAGTTGTGCTCAAAAATTTTAAATTGTAACAACTTTGACGTGAATTATAGACGATTTAAAACTTTGGATAATTTTGGATAATTTTTTAAATTGTTTACAATTATGTGTTCTAAAAAAACTTTTGGACATAATAGGTTCATACCATGGTGTATGTATGTAAAAAAAATCAAATTTTTAAAACTAATTGGCTATTTAAAAAAACTGTTTATCTGTTGTGAACTAAATACGACGTATGCTCCAATAAATGATGTGCACTTTAGAAAACATGCGTCGTTCCTTCAGGCATGGGCATACCCTAATGCATACCAGTCCGCATTTTAAGAGTGCAGACTGAATATCTGTTACCTGGGGGTGACCCTAGAAATTATAGGCTAAATTATAAGCACACCCTCTATTTTCTGCGCTCACCGTCAGGTGACACATGTCCGGTCCACACTCTTAAAATGCGGACTGGTATGCACAAGAGTAGTATATATATATATATATATATATATATATATATATATATATATATATATATATATATATATATATATATATATATATATATATATATATATATATATATAAGGAGATGTTCAAAAGTAAATATTTTAACGAATATTAAGGAAAAACACCCAAACCCCATTATTTTTAACTCCTATGTTGAAATTGGTTCGCGGTAGTGGCACCCGAGACCATTCCGGCCAGCCCCCACCCCCACCATGGCAACAGATATGGTAGCCCTTATGGTGGTGGGGGGTGGGGGTGCTGTCCGGAATGGTCTCGGGTGTCGCTGGTGCGGACTAATTTCAACATAAGAGTTAAAATGAATGGGTTTTGAGTATTTTTTCTTAATGTTCGTTAAAATGTTCACTTTTAATGTTCGCTTTTGAATATATATATATATATATATATATATATATATATATATATATATATATATATATATATATATATATATATATATATACATATGTATATATATATATATATACATATGTATATATATATATATATATATACATATATATATATATATATATGTATATATATATATATATATATAATAGTTTATGAAGTTTTTAATGGTTTAAGGTTTAAGATTTCACTACTTTAGGGTTCAAAATTTATTTTCATAAGATTTAGAGTCTTTTTTTTTAGGGTTGAGGAGGGGGTATAGTTTTTATATTTTTTAATTTTAATTGTAAGGATTTAAGGTAGAAGAAGAGAGAGTATTTGTGAGGGTCTTTTTAGAGGTTTTTTTGGACTAACCATTAAATAAAAAATGAGAAATGATTTTTTTGTCAAATTACCCAACAATTATAGTATAAAAATTCTTAATATTGTTAAGTGAATTAAACTCTAAGACCTTGTTTGGTTGCACAAATTATTTGATTATGTAAATTGGTTCTTTGTGAATTAAAGAATTGTAAATGAGTGGATTTAAAATGAGTTTTAATCCATTTTTATGTAATGTTTGGTGATCTGAAATTGATGTTAAAGATTTATGGGTAAAAAAAAGATAAAAACAAATTAAGATAGGGGGGGGGGGGGGGGGGGGGGGGGAGAAAGGGGGAAGGGAGGTAAAGGAGGAAAAAAGATAGATGAGAAGGCACTTTATGAAGCGCTGGTTTTCGATCGGTTTGGTCGGTAAATGAAAAATACCAATACCTTACCAACTTTGAAATCATCAAATCAAAATTATCAGTTTTACTAGCAGGTACACCAACCCATAAACCAAAACCAAACCATGTGGTACATCGGTAAAATCGTTTGTGAGATAAGAGAGAGACTCGGTTCTGAGCGAATAATTCGAGTAATTATCAACCCGGTTCTGAGCGAGATGAGAGAGGATATAGTATTTTGTAAGATAAGAGAGAGACGTAAGTTATGATGTTGAATATGAATCATTAACTATAGTCTTGTTATAAGTTGTGTTGTGAATGATCCAATGATTGTAAAATTTTGTATTGATCCAAGTGTTACT
Source organism: Sambucus nigra (assembly GCA_949130495.1). Classification (NCBI taxonomy): domain Eukaryota; kingdom Viridiplantae; phylum Streptophyta; class Magnoliopsida; order Dipsacales; family Adoxaceae; genus Sambucus; species Sambucus nigra. The sequence goes on from OX422216.1 coordinate 553,901,187, forward strand.
AAAAGGTTGACCACTTAAACAAGAACAAATAGCCTATAAAATAGGTGTGGTTGTTTTTGTTCTTAGCTAGTAGGTATTCTTGTTTGATTGAATTTTGTATTTTCAATTTGGTATCATCTTGATAAGTTTCGTATACTAATTTTGATAAATAAGTTTATCGCGAACACCCAACTTTATGTCAGTCATATTTTAAATATATGCATTTCTCATTTTTTATGAAATGATCCAATTTTAGATTTACACATAAATTAAAATAGAGTAATTAATTAATCATTTTATTAATGCAACCAAACAAAATTAATGAATCAATTTATAAATAGATCAATTTATTAATTTATTAATGAACCAATTTAAAGTTTTGAGACAACCAAATGAACCCTATCAAAGTAGTTAAAATGACAAAAAAAAAAAATTACTCTTAATTAATCTAGATCACATTGACCAGTAGATCTGCGTTTTAACTACCAAAACTCTCTTGATAAGGAGAATCAGAACCAACAACAGGTCAACAAGACAATTCAAGTCAACCCAACACACACATAACGTGGGTATTTAGAATTTGGTTTATATTTGTTTGAGATGTTTGGTGCGGATTAAGTTAAAACACAATCATAACTAGTATAATATTTTATAAATATTACAATTTGAGGGCATCTTAGTGAATATTATAAGTGGTTTAGGTCCTTTTCCAACATCACGTTAACATGATGGGTATGGTGAACATGGTCATTATTATGAGAGCAAAAAATTAAAATGAATTAGCATATAATTGGTGCGAAGCACGAGTGATGTATAATAAATAAATATAATATTAATTATAAAAATTAGTATATATTTTAAATTTAGTATATTATATTAAAGTCATAACAAAAGGTTATTTTTTCATGAAAAAAATTTGTTTATTATTTTTAAATAATTTTATTATATAAAAACTATTTTTTATAAATAAACAATTCAAAACAACTATACGTATTTTATATACAAAAAATTAAACATACTTTTATTTGTTTTTAATTCAAAACTACATGTCATTTATAGATATAAATTTAAAGCCTTTTCTATAAATAAAACGTTAAAAACGTTATATAACCATTTTTCAATTATTAAAACAAATTTGAAATTTTGGAAGCTTTTTTAGCATAAAAACTATTTTCTATAAACAAAAACCTCAAAAAAACTATATATATATATATATATATATATTGATTTGTTTTTAGTTAAATTCTTTTATGTCATGTATAAATAAAAAAAACTTAAAGTTTTTTCTATAAATACATCGTTAAAAATATTTTTATAATCAAAAACCTTTTTAATTTATATAAAAATTTCGAAATTCTGAAAACTATTTAAACTTTTTTTCTTGAAATAAAAACGTCATATAGATGTAGTAGCATTAGTAGTATTGTGTAATGTGATTTGAGTTGAGAATGATGAGAAAAGAAAAGATTAATTGAATCTAGATTGTGTTAGATCGAGAGATCAATTAATGTAGTCTAAAATGATTTTTTTTTAGTTTTCAAGAGATTTTCGATCTATTCATTTTTTTGGTTTAAAAGAGATTTTTGATTAATCTATTTAAGTGAAAGAGAACATTTATTTTAGGAGCATTAATTATCATTTATACCTCTAGTACTATCGTATTAGAGGTATACTTCTATTTGTTTTTAGTTTAAAAACTATACGTCATTTATAGATATAAATTTAAAGTTTTTTCTATAAATAAATTGTTAAAAAAGGTTTATAACTATTTTTTTCATTTGTTAAAACAATTTTAAAACGTTTTCAACATAAAAACTATTTTTTTATAAATAAAAACATCAAAAAAATTGTACCTATCTTATACATATAAATTATACATATTTTGATTTATTTTTAGTTAAATTTTTTTTATGTCATTTATAAATAAAAAAAACTTAAAGTTTTTTCTATAAATACAACATTGAAAATATTCTTATAACCAAAAACCTTTTTTATTTATTTAAAAAATAATTTTGAAAATTTGATAACTATTTTTAACTTTTTTTTTCTACAAATAAAAACATCATATAGATGTAGTAATATTAGTAGTATTGTGTACTGTGATTTGAGTGGAGAATGATGAAAAGAGATTTATTGAATCTTGATTGTGTTTGATCGAGAGGTTAATTAATGTAGTCTGGAATGAATTATTCTTTTAGTTTTCAAGAGATTTTTTATCTATTCATTTTTTTGGTTCAAAAGAGATTTTTGATTAATCTATTTAAGTGAAAGAGAACATTAATTCCAGGAGCATTAATTATCATTTATACCTATAATATTATCGTATTAGAGGTATAATATAGATTTAAGTTTAATTACCCTTAAATTAATGTGAGGCAACAAGCTTAACAATTAGCACAATTGATTTAGTTCGTCACTTTTACCAGTTAATCTTCTCTAATATTAACTAAATCCAAATGTTTCAAATAAGTAATCTTAACGGTAGCGATGCATTTTTAATTTTTACATATTTTCTACGATATAAAGAAGGGAAGAATTGTTTCTTTCTCATACTTCATATCTTTTCTAATAAACAAAAAAGAGGGAAGGAACAATCTATCTCTCCTACTTTGCCGCTTTATATAATATCAATAACTCCCAACGCACTTCTAGAACAAGTTTTTATGCAAACAAATAGGAGTCATACTTGAGTAACTCATTTTTTTTCTATCATAGCCCTAGCCTTACAACGGTGTTCCGACCTAATGATCGTGTTTGTGCCTTGGTCTGTTTACTCAAAACGGCTCTATATTCGATCTTTTAAATCGAAATCATTGTATTTCATTTAGAAAATCCGCTTTATAAATTTAGGACATATTGTAATATGTATTTTGAAAATGGGATCAAACATTTTATTTTCATTTTTAGTTTCTATTTTTTAATAAAACCGCTGACGCGGATCCATATCCATAAAACGTCAATCAATCACAGCATGCCACGTCAGCGAATAATTAAAAAATAGGGACTAAAAATGAAAACAAAATGTTTGTTATCTTATATCCATAATCAATATTATTTTCAGTCCTAAAATTGCATAATCTAATTAGGAAAGGACTATCATATTTTCCATACGTGTGTTTATCAATAATTCCCAACGCGCTTCAAACAAATAGGAGTCATACTTGAGTAACTCATTTTTTTCTGTCATAGCCCTAGCCTCACAACGGTGTTCAGACCTAATGCTCGTGTTTGTGCCTCGCTCTGTTTGCTCAAAACGGCTCTATATTCGATCTTTTAAATCAAAATCATTGTATTTCATTTACAAAAGGCGCTTCGTAAATTTATGACGTAATATGTATTTTGAAAATGGGACAACAAACATTTTATTTTTATTTTTAGTCCCTATTTTTGAATAAAATCGCTGGCGCGGATCCATATCCATAAAACGTCAATCAATCACAACATGCCACGTCAGCGAATAATTTAAAAATATGGACTAAAAATGGAAACAAAATGTTTGTTATCTTATATCCATAATCAATATTATTTTAAGTCCTAAAATTGCATTATCTAATTAGAAAAGGACTATCATATTTCCCATTCGTGTGTTAGAAATAATTAAGGATCCATTTGATAGGGCACATTTGCCATGGTAAATGTGGCAAATGTGGCAAATGGTGGCAAATCACAAATTTGCCCACTATTTTGTGTGTTTGATGACCATTATTTTTCGTGAATTTTTTTTCATAGATACCCATGTTCACATACAAATTTGCCATCATTTTTTCACTTTTGTTGGCTAAATTTGCTTACCTATATAGCAAAGCAAAATTTCTCCACAAAATTGCCACCCTTTTTAAAATTATTTTAAAAAAATTGCTTACCTGTTTTTTTTTTTGTTAAAAACTGTTTTTCCGTTAAAAAATAGTTATATTTTGTTAAAATCGTTTTTTTAAACTGTTTGTTTGTTTGTTAAAATCGTTTTTATTTTGCTAAAAACCGTTTTTTCATTGTAACTGTTTTTGTTACAAGTGTTTTTTGTTAAAAAAAATCGTTCTAAACTGTTTTTTTGTTAAAAGTGTTTTTATTGTTAAAAACTGTTTTTCTAAATAAATATTTTTTTTCTTTAAAAATTATTTTTTTATTGTTAAAAACTATTTTTCCGTTAAAAAATGTTTTTATTTTGTTAAAATCATTTTTTTAATTGTCTGTTTGTTTGTTAAAACCATTTTTATTTTGTTAAAAACTGTTTTTTTCATTGAAATTGATTTTTTTGTTAAAAACTTTTGTTTGTTACAACTATTTTTCTTTAAAAAAAAATCGTTCTAAACTATTTTTTTTAAAAACTGTTTTTCAAAATTAATGTTTTTTTCCTGTTAAAATTGTTTTTTTTCCTGTTTAAACTGTTTTTTTGTTAAAACATTTTTCTTTTTGTTAATTTTTTTTTAAAAACTGTTTTTTTGTTAAAGCCTTTTATTTTATTAAAATCTATTTTTTATTCATAAACTGTTTTTTTGTTCTAAACTGTTTTTTATTTTTATTTTCTATTAATACTATCAAACAACTCACTTTTGCAACTTAAAAAATTAATCCTATCAAAAATCTTATGTAACAAATTATAGAATTTGTCCTCATAAATTTTTTCATGGCAAATTATATTATGAAAAAGTTTGCCATGCTTCTCATTTATCCAGTTTTGTATCAAACGACCTAACATGTATAACTTTGAACAATGCTATCCTTACATTTCATAGGTGCAAAACGTTATTCTTTTAGTCTTTTACCCTTATTTTAGTCCTCCAAGAGCATTATTGTACATAAGACATACATATATCTTCATATATATATATATATAAATCAGGTCATCACGACATGGTGGTTGACTCTTGAGAGGGCCGTGGTCTTGACCACTTGGAGCAAATCGACATGTGAGGAACCACCCCCCGCCCCCCCCCTCCCCCCCCCCAAAAAAAAAATTGGTTCTCTTATTGGGCTAGCTTTCATTACTCTATTACATTTATTGTTTCATTGTTTCTAATGGTCACCAGTCTCTTTGCCGGTGGTCCAAGACATATTAATTTATGTATCATTGTCTCTATATGAAGCAAGCTTTGTGTTTCCACTTTTTGACTTCGGGCCTCATTCACTGGCACCACAAATTTAAAAAGTGTCCCATCCAAAACAAAAAATTGAAAACATAAAACTAAATTATTGGGCTGTTATGTTTGAGGAAATATTTAAGCTAACTGCGTGCTTATAATTATTTATATTGAATCTCAGAATTATTAATTATGTTCCAATTATATATCATAATAGGTGCTTCATCGCGTTGCATAAGCTTGCAATCAAATTCAGGTTATTATTCATTTTCAAATTATATCTTTTATTAATCTCAAACTAAGATTTAAATTTAAAATACTATCCTGCCATATTCTATGATGACATTTGAGTCTTTATTTTGATTATTTTCTAGTGAAATTTCATTTAAATAATGATTGCTAATTTGAAAAGGAGAGAGTGCTAATTTGAAAAGGAGAGAATATCGACCTGTCAGCATTATTAAATTGTTGGAAATATTTAAATATTTTAAAATTTGAAATTAAGATAATTTAGTATTAATTATTTAATAAAAAATAAGTGTTCTACTAAATATGGTCAACATACAAATTTGAATTTGATATGATTTTTCAGAGAAGTCATTTAAGTATGTTTATTTTAGTTTAACGACCAATATAATGAAAGAGTGTAAAACAATCCGTTAACTATTATGAAAATCAAGTTTGTAGATTGCTTTGAAACTACAACTTATGTTATGACAGCGTGAGTTCATTTAAGGACTTGGAGTTTGCAAAATTATTACCAATACCTTAAAATATTATGATAATGTCGCTGCAATTTCCTTATGAAGAAGTATTACATATATAAAAACTAATTAAGCACGTTGAATATAAATACATTTCAGTTAAAGAAGAAATTTTGAAACGAGTGTCACTCAAAACACATTAGTAGAAGTGCAAACATAACAAATCCACTTAAATGGTTTATCACAAAATACATTAATGAGGCATGCTTAAGATGTGAATCTTAAGTGTAACCAACAAAGTTTTGATGTTGTGGATTGGTAGTTCTTATTTTTTTTATACTACATTATTTTATCAATAAAGTGCTTTCGAATACTATATTTATGCCTTTATTATGTATGTGCATGTGAATGAATGAATGTGACATAAATAGTCTTTAGAAAGATATTATGAAACCATTATTGACAATCCATAAATTAATTGACTACCACACTAGTGACGTAGTACATAGAGAGGAACCATGCTCTTGAATTAGTATACTACAGATCTGACTTATATTGGTGGATTATTTTATTAAGGTATATAATTGATTATAAGTATTATAAAGTTTATCGTGTACCTTATATTTCTTGAATCAAATCATAAAGTGAAATTATTATAAGGACCAAATCGGAATCTGTTGGAAATATTTAATTATTTTTAATTTCGAAATTAACGTAATTCAAAACTAATTATTTGATTCAATATAAGTGTTCTTCTTAATATGGTCCATGTGAGAATTTGAATTTGATTGGATTCTTTTAGATAAGTCATTTAAATCTTAAGGATAATGATGTCGTGTTAGTTTTCTAATCAAACTCTACTCGGATGAATGGTAGAATTCTAGTTTACCTAGAAAATCAGGTCCTCTCAACCTATATATTGTAGGTTATATTCAATCAATAATCTACATTAGAACATGCCATATTGGGCAAAACAGAAAAAATTACGAGATTCCAACATTATTATTTTTTATCAAAGTGATGATGGTTATGGTAAAGAAATTATCAAGATAATTAAAAGTGATTTTTACAACAAACTTGTTCAACGCATTGGATCAAGATAAGTCATATATTCTATGTAGGGTTGTGTTTCGGATGGATCGAATCGGAATAGGGTTATTCGGAAAAAAATCCAAAATTTTCAGAATTTTAAAATCATTTCCAATTAGAAAAAAAATAAAAATCGAAAAATCATTTTTTTTCCTATTCAGAATATTCAGAAATTTAGAAAATTTATTATTGGTAAAAATATCGGAATAATTGAAATTATCAGTTATAATATTTTCGAAAAATATCGGAAATGCCATTTTTGAAAAGGATATCTATAAAATAAAAATAAAAATCAAACACTTCACTTTTCATCACCTATGCAATAAACTACAGAGCTATGTGAATGACAACGATATGCATCCCATACCATTTTGGAACTGCAATAAACTACAAACCTATGAATCTCTTACCATTTTGGAGAAAGGTCAATCAAGACTTGATTATGATACTAAGAAACTACAAAGCTATGTGAATGAAAAAAATTACTGTTTACCTACTTAAAAAAAGGAAATGCAATAATGGTTAACAGCTGTAGTAGATCCTGTGCATCAGTATTTCAGATACAAAAAATGAACAAAACGAAGATGAGGGAAACTTAATATAAATCATCATTGGAATCAAAATTCGCATAACAGTTGAATATAATTCCGGATGTTGTCTTTCGATTTAGGGTTAGTGTGATGTAGAAGGTTAATATATATGGGTATATATTAATGGTTGAGAAGGTTTTAAATGGAGCTTCAAGATTAAACTAATAATTAATAAACTTTATATATAAATAAGGGTAGTAAAAATGTATTAAAATAAACAAAAATATTATTATTTCGAAAAATATTTTGGATGGATCGGATCGACGTGATATTGAAAAATTTGGATCGAAAATTCGGAATCCATATATGATTTCCAATTCCATTCAATTTTTTTTCGAAAAATTCGAAAATCAAAAAATTAAAAAATGGTGCCAAAATTGGAAAAATTCGGATAGAAAAATGGAAAATTCGAATGTTCAGAAATAACTGACACCTCTAATTCTATCATTTAGAAATATTTTGTGAAACATGAATATCTAAGAGCCTTTTATTAAGAAACATTGTATGCTAAACTTTAATCAAATTAATGCGTTCTTTATTTTTAAATTATGTTGTTCATTAGAACAGTTTTACATTAACCATTTGCTGAATTACCGGTGTTTTCCTATCATTTACCATTTACATTAACCCTTCATCTTTTCCTATCATTTTGTACTTACCGGTGTCTTAAAATTAAGGCATTTCTTATCGTTATCCGCCTTTTATTCTATGAATTTTAAGAGTCAAGCACAACGTAAATGATTTTGATATCTAAAATATTATTTGGGAGAAATACTTTGTCTGAATGGCATCGTGTGTAATATAAGTCTCCCGAAGGGAGGACTTCATTAGTGGAGATCACTTGATAGGAGTGTTGTAAATATTTTATATTAATAGTCTTTTTATATGTTTTCATAGATGTTGTTTAAAGAGTGTTTTATCTATATTTTGTAGATTAATCTTGGATCCGTCAACGGATTCTACAACTACATCTACTTAAAAATAATTAATAAGTTAATCTATATATGTGACATTCACAAAATGGAAGCCTAAAAATACTTGTCCCGTTTTTATGGATTAACGCAGTAATACCTTTAAGTAGATGCACGTAAAAAATTTATGATTGGATTGAAGATCATTTTTTGTGGGTGGTTTTGGTTAAACCCACATTTTTTGTTTAAATACATCATACAAAATCGTAAACATTTTTCAAGGATTAAATCTAAAAGGACAAAAGTATCCTTTACACTTAATGTGGGAAGTGCAGAAAAAAATACTTAACGCACAAGGCCATCCAAATGGACATGTTCCACTCTTTCTTCTGCTTTCTGGAAATCCTTATTTTTCTTTATTCATGTTTAACTATATTTTTTTTGTATCATATTGAATTGTCTTTCTTCTAAAACTACTCTGCTTGTTAGAAAATGCTTTCGGCATCTATTGTTTTTTCTGCAACATGCTATGATTAGACAAAGTACTTATGAGGATTGGTTATGTGTTTTGGGGAGATTTTTGTTCTGTTGACTTATTGAGTTGGTCACACTAAATTAGGAGCTAGAGTTTATGTGAACATTTTGCAGTTTTTATGTTATACACATTTACCATTTTCATCTCTCAATAGATCTTGCCAATTTTAAGAATGGACATCCCATATTGAAGTTAACTCATTCAACTTCTTATCTAACAGTTGTTAGTGATGACTAATGTAACCATTTTATGATCAATTTCCAAACTATAAATGTTAAATTGTAAAAGATATCTCAAATTTTATTTCCTTTTAAGTTTCTATAAACCCCGTTCCCCGGTGTGTTAAATGGATTTCATCCCATAATAGTGGGCTTGGTTAATTAGTGTGGGGGTTAAAGAAAGAAAAATAAATGATTCAAGTTTATTATGTTCCTTCAATTAAATCATAAAGTGAAATTATTATAACGACGAAATAGGAAACTATTGAAAATATTTAATTATTTTAAATCTCGTAATTAAGATAATTCGAAACTAATGATTTAATTAAATATAAGTGTTCTACTTAATATGTTCCACATGAGAAATTGAATTTGATAGGATTCTTTTAGATAAGTCATTTAAATATTAAGGATAATGATGGTGAATTTGTTTCCAAAACAAACTCTACTGGGATGGATGATATAATTCAAGTCTAACAAGAAAGTCAGGTCCTTTCACTCTTTATATAGTAGGTTATATTCCATCAATAATCTACATTAGAACACACTATATTAGGCAAGACATAAAAAATTATGAGATTCCAGCATTATTACTTTTTGTCAAAGCGATGAAGGTTATGATGGAGAAATTATTAATATGATTAAAGTGATTTATACACAAACTTGATTAATACATTTAATCAATGTAAGTCGTCTATTATCTCGTTTAGACATATTTTGTGAAAACATGGATCATGTCTTCATTTAGGACTGATATTTCCTTCTTCTTAAAGTCGGTGGTGATCTCACATTCGAAAGAGAGTCTCGCCTCCAAAGCTTTGAGTTAGTAGCTATATGATGCTCCTGGTATCTAGGTAGTTCCCAGTAGCTAGTAGTAGCTAGTATCTCTTGTAAGGACAATTTGCCCATCATTATGTATATGATATGTCATACGCCGTTACAAGAATGATAGTTGAAAAGATCACATCGTCATCAACAAAATCCGAAGATCAAAAGAAAGGAAGAATTCAGAAATTCAGACAGCCGGACCGGTCCGCCTGATATTAAAACGAACCGATCCGCCTAGCCGGACCGATCCGCTGAGCCCCGGACCGATCCGCCTTGCTCGTTTAAGACCAGTGAGCCCCGGACCGAATGCGAACCGAATCAGCCTCAAAATAAAAGAACCGGTCCGCCATCAGACCGATCCGCCTAAGGCCCGAACCGGTCCGCCCTGGATAACCACGAATAGATCGTGTGCAGATTTTTAGGGCAAATGAATTCTTATTTATACCACGATCGGGGATTTGGTTTTCTTAAGACTTACCCACGATTTTCTGAGTTCCATAACTCATAAGTCTTCATGGTATTTGAGTCCATTGATTCATACCCTTGATTCACACAAATTCCATACATTTGTGAGTCACTTTTGGTAACCCAAGAACACCATTGATGTTCAACTCTTTGTGAAGTGGACCGCTTCTTCCTCTTCATTGCAGCCCTACTGGACAGGGAAAGTTCCAGCCGCCAGCCCTACTGGAAAGGGTTTCTTCCAGCCGCGACTACAGAATCCGATACCCGAGGGTAATTCTTAGTCAAACTATATTTCATTGTAATCCGATTGTAAACCGTCTTTTACAAATTATAGTGATATACAAATGGTTTTGCCCCTGTGGGAGATTTTTCCTTAACTTTGTGTGTTGAATATCTTGTGCATGATTTCATATTGTTTCAATCACACCTAGTTGCATGCTTAGGATTAATTTGGGTTAAAAATGGCAGTTATTATATTATTTCTTAATTGAACGCAAGCGCCAACTCTTTCAAATTGGTATCAGAGCAGGTTACGCAAATTTATCGCGTATTCCTTTTTCCGCAAAATTTTTTCTAAGATATCAATTTTCTGAACAAAATTGATTTTTGAAAAAGTGCGTGTTCAAATGGAGAAGTCATATTATAATCAGATGCCTATTTTTGACGGGTCTAATTATGCCTACTGGAAAGCTCGTATGAAATCGATTTTAAAATCTATTGACGAGCGTGTTTGGTTGCTTTGCGAAAATGGTTGGACTCCTCCCACGGTCACTGTTAATAACATCACCACTTTAAAACCCGTATCAGCCTGGACTGAAGATGATTATAAATTGTCCAATTTTAATTCCCGTGGTCTGAGTGCTATTTCTGGAGCTGTCTCTCCTGATGAGTTTCGCCGAATTATGACATGCACCACGTCTAAAGAGGCTTGGGATGTTTTGCAACTTACCCATGAGGGTACGAACGCTGTTAAAGAGTCTAAATTACAAAATTTGGCCACCCAATTTGAGACTATCACCATGTCTGAGTCCGAATGCTTTGATGAATTTTTTGCACCCTTGTTGGACATTGTTAACACTAGTTTTAATTTGGGTGAGGTAATTGATAACACGCGTGTCGTTAAAAAGATTTTGAGATCTCTCCCAAAACGCTTTATTCCTAAAGTCACTGTTTTGAACTTTTTGGGAAATTTGAAATCACTTAAGTTGGAAGAACTTGTAGGAGATCTTCAAACCTATGAGATTGACATGTTTCCCAAAATCATTAAGGCTAAGGATAATGGGATTGCTTTAAAGACTCATTTTCAGAAAAAGAAAGAAAAAGTTTTTGAATCCAAGTCTGAGTGTGATTTTGACTTAGATGACTTGGCCCTGTTTGCAAAAAATTTCAAAAGAATTCTCAAATTCAAGAAAAGTGGAAATTTCAATGATAAAAGGGATTTTGAGAAAAATACTTTTGAAAAGAAAAATGAGAAAGAATTCAAAGAAGATTTAAAAGAACCTCCTAAAAGGGACAGTGAGAAATGTTTTGAATGTGACGGTAAGGGTCATAGAGCGTTTGAGTGTGCCAATCGTCTGAATAGAGAGAAAGGGAAAGTTGTCCTAAATTCTACCCTTAGTGACGACAGTGAGGTCGAGTCGGTGAACTCGGGAGATGAGTCACCACATGAGCGTAACTTCACCGCGTTCATGGCTTGTCATGCGAGTACTCCTAGTGCATCTCACGACGATGAGGATGCTACTTCACAGGGACACCTCGACAGCGAGAGCGAAGAGAGTGAGGGAGAGGATGAGGAAAGTAAGAGCGAGAGTGATCTTCAACACGCCTACGCTGAGTTGTATTCTGAGTCATTTGAAACCAAGAAGCGTAATAATGCTTTAGCTCTTAGGATCACCGCCTTAGAGAGAGATTTAAGATTGTTTGGAGAAAGAGAGAGTTGTGATGAGAGTGGAAAAGAAAGAAAGAAAGATCTTGAGAAGATAAGATGTTTTGAGTGCGATGGGATAGGGCACAAGAAATTTGAGTGTCCCACTAGACTTAAGAGAGAGGACAAGAAAGTTGCTATGCCCACTTCTCTAAGTGATAGTGAGGATGATAATGGTGATGATAGGTTGATCCAAAATGCCTTTAGAAAATTGTTTATCGAGACCATGGAAACAAAAAGGTCTAATAGGATCCTAGGTCTTCGGATTGGTGAGTTGAAGGGAGAGAATGATGAGCTTAAAAGGGAAAAAGGTGACTTGACCAACATGGTGTCTAGTCTGACGACACGTGTGTCCCATCCTTGAGGATGACCTCAAACAAGTACGGGAAGTTCAAGTCACATTAGAGAATTCTCCCGAGCCTATATCCACCATTGTGAGTGAGTCCCATGGGTGTCTGTCTAGGAATGTTCATCCCAAAATTGTTGATAAATTATTTCCTAGGCCGGTTTATGTTTGCTCCTACTGCAAGAAGCGAGGACATCTTAGGGAATTTTGTTCTAAGTTGGATTTTGTGCCATATCATGCCACTTCACATATTCATGCACATGCACCCACTCATGATACTTTGCCTGCTCATTTTGATAGAGAGTTTGCACATATTCGCGAGCAAGTGAAGTTTTTGATCAAGACTACACATGATCTAGTGGAGTTGGTTCAAAAGATGCCACCATCTTTAGAAAACTCCACCGTTACTCCCGGTTGAGATCTAGTCTTGATTGCTAGCATAGGTTGTTTATCATGTCATTTTTTAAACCTATTGCTAGCATGTATCATTAGTTAGTTTTTCATTTTTTTTAAAAAAAATAACAAAAAGATTTTCTTTTTAGAAAAACACAAAAAGATTTTATTTTGATAAATTTTTTGAAAAAGACCAAAAAGAGATTTGCCTTTTATGGATGAGCATTTAAGATAGCCAAGTCACAACTTCATTCCATATATCCATGTGACTGTTTGATAGAGATTTGAGAGGCTACATCATTTCATCCATGTGCTTAACATTGATTGGAGTCCTTGAGATGTAATTAGTGATATTTTCTACATGCTTGACTCCTATATCCTTTATTGCACACATGCATGACTATATTTGATTGTTGCGCTTGTCAATCTCATGTTGGCTTGAGTGTTTCCATCTCAATCCTGTCTATACAATGTATAAAATGCGATAAAACTTGACAAGATTGGATTGCATGTAAAAACCGTTTTGGTGAGACTGTGTGATAATTTGCATAACGGGGAGGGGCTGCGAAAGTTGATTTTTATCCTTTGCGCAAAAGCCACCATTAAAAAGGACCTAAAAAATGGAGGAATTGTAATATCCGAGGTCTTAAGAGGTTAAAAGAGCCCGAAAAAATTGAAAAGGCAATAAAAAGCAATACATGCCATATATAGGCCATTTAAGTTTCACCATCAATTCTCCAAAGTTTGAGAATTTAGTATACCTCTATTCAAAATATAAATCTGAGGGAGTTTGGTTGGAGATTGAAAAACGGGTTTTCACTTCCTTGAAAGTCCTGAAAAAGCATGAAAATCATTTTGGACGTTATTGGTGTAGAAATCACTTTGAGCTTTGATTTGTAGATTTGATATAGTCAATGTCGTATATTTCCATTCTTTTACACCAAAGGAAGCATTTGAGTTCATTCGTTAGGAATATCCAATATTCATCGTGCACATATGTCATGTTTGTATGCTTTGATTTTCCTATCGAATTTTGATCACACCCATTTTTTTTACGCTATCACCAACTTGGTTGTTTTATGTTCATTCATGGTGTGATTTTATGCCTTGTGTCACCCCGGTACTTGATTGCTTGATTTATTTCTCTCATTTGTCTATGTGGGGTCATCATAAAAAGGGGGAGAATGAATTATCTGATTGTGGGGGAGTTTTGAAATTCTAAGAATATCATCTTAAATGGATATATATGCTTATGTTTATCTCATTTCAAACTCGATACGTCACTTGGTATTTGCTTTGTCTCATGTGTGTAGGTACATCCTTGATAATCCCATGATGCACACCCTGATGAGAAAAGCGGTGAGATTTCTGAAGATTCGAAGAACAAACGATGCAGCCTTAGTCATTTGTACCTCTTTCAGTTTTGGTTCATGGAAGGGTAGATGTGTATAGGCATTGTTTCATACTTGATAATTCGGATTTTTTTTATGTTTGTTCCGGCATAGACATAGGGGGAGATTTGTAAGGACAATTTGTCCATCATTATGTATATGATATTTCATACGCCGTTACAAGAATGATAGTTGAAAAGATCACATCGTCATCAATAAAATTCGAAGATCAAAAGAAAGGAAGAATTCAGACAGCTGGACCGGTCCGCCTGATATTAAAACGAACCAATCCGCCTAGCCGGACCGATCCGCTGAGCCCCGGACCGATCCGCCTTGCTCGTTTAAGACCAGTGAGCCCCGGACCGAATGCGAACCGAATCAGCCTCAAAATAAAAGAACCGGTCCGCCATCGGACCGATCCGCCTAAGGCCCGGACCGGTCCGCCCTGGATAACCACGAATAGATCGTGTGCAGATTTTTAGCGCAAATGAATTCTTATTTATACCACGATCGGGGAGTTGGTTTTCTTAAGACTTACACACGATTTTCTGAGTTCCATAACTTATAAGTCTTCATGGTATTTGAGTCCATTGATTCATACCCTTGATTCACACAAATTCCATACATTTGTGAGTCACTTTTGGTAACCCAAGAACACCATTGATGTTCAACCCTTTGTGAAGTGGACCGCTTCTTCCTCTTCATTGCAGCCCTACTGGATAGGGATAGTTCCAGCCGCCAGCCCTACTGGAAAGGGTTTCTTCCAGCCGCGACTACAGAATCCGATACCCGAGGGTAATTCTTAGTCAAACTGTATTTCATTGTAATCCGATTGTAAACCGTCTTTTACAAATTATAGTGATATACAAATGGTTTTGCCCCTGTGGGGGATTTTTCCTTAACTTTGTGTGTTGAATATCTTGTGCATGATTTCATATTATTTCAATCACACCTAGTTGCATGCTTAGGGTGAATTTGGGTTAAAAATGGCAGTTATTATATTATTTCTTAATTGAACGCAAGCGCCAACTCTTTCATCTCTCTTCTTGGATGGCTCTCTTAATGCAACTGATATTATCAGATGCACTTATTCGCTCTTTTATCTGTTGTTAGGTTGTAGCTCTCTTCTTTCCTTTGGTAGTGGATTTTTTTATTAGATGAAGAGCAGAGTGGAGCAAGGAAATGAGATTAGTGAACCTGCACTATTCCTAAATAAGGCTACGGAACGTAATGAACACTTCCTAGTTGTGGAACCAGAAGGTAACTCTTTCCCTGCTAGTGAACTATGTGTTGTTGTTAAGTCCCTTATAATATTCTTTTATTCACTAGTTGCTAACGGTTATAACATGATAAGACATGTAAGAATTGATTATATATTTCTGTTGTCTTTTTTGAAGGTAATACCAAGCTCAGAAAAGTTAAAATGTATTAGATGGGCTACTGCTAGGCCAAGATTGTAGGAGCGGAGCAAATTCATTTTCTCTTTCACTACACCAAATTTGCCGAATTGTCACGGTCATTGACCTTGACAAGTTCAACTTGTCAAGATCAATGACCGTAACAATTCCTGGGGTGACAACTTTTTTTGTCACAGACTTTTCACGGTTATTGACCGTGACAAGTTCATTATAATTGTCACGGTCTCTGACCTTGACATGTTTTGTCATGGTTAAGGACCGTGACAAGACCGTGAAATTTTATAAGTGAAATTTTATAAGTGAAATTTCAAGGACCCACTGATATACATCGTGCCGCATTGTTCTCGCAACCACAATGGTGAGTTCTCCTTCCCAGGTATCACATGCATGACGAGCACCTTGGACTTGATGTCTTGAAGCTCACGTCCATGAACTAGTGCACCCTGGATGATATTCGGGTCCCTCAACCACCGCCCTATCCGCTGGCCATCAAATATGTCCAGTATAAACACGCTCGGCCAACCAAGTGTCGACATCGGTCGGTCGAAGGGAGCCAAATAGGGAAGCGGATCATCAAAGTTTGCACATGTCGGTGATGAAGCAACGAGGTCAACATCCTCGTCATCCTGCACCTCGTCCTCCCGCACCTCCTCCTCACCATTTTCTCCTTCCCTTTCCCCTTACGGTTTCCGCCCAACGAACGCTTCATGAATGAGAACATATCTTGGACCATTGCCTCTAAATGGGATAGCTTCGCGTCATGTGAGTCTACCGTTCGAGCACACCTGGTGTTGCTCGTCTCCAATCCGATGATCCTAGATTTGGCCACCCGCGAGCTCAGCCCCCTTTTACTCCCCTTACTATCAGAGCCAAGCACTCGGTTGAGTGCGTCTGTGGACAAAGATGCCTTGTCGGCTTCAGATTGCGACTCATGCACTTCCTTAAGCTTTGTCTGAAATGACAAAAAGCACATGATTAGTAAAATAAGTAAATTAAAAATTATAATGTAATTAACAAAAAGTAAACTATCGGATTACTTACAATCGTGGTCACGATGCTCGAGGACACTTCCTTATCCTTCACCTTCTTCGTTCGAAGAGCCACATAAGTATCGAGCCTATATGGCCAACCCCCAGGGCCACTCCCTGTCCCCCGAAATAAAATAAAGTAAAATTAGTATCGGCCCCGCAAAGCAAAATAATGCAGAATAATATATTTCTGTAGTTATAGAAAAATTAAATCCAACCATCATCCTATGCTCCACCTCGGCATAAGACGTCCGGCCGGGGTAGTGTACGTTCATCTTTTTTGTCCAGTTTTCCCTCACTGATTGGCGAGATGCAAATTGTCGCTCCCTGATCTCATTGTCAACGAACTGTTGCCATTTTGCCAATGAGATTGGCTCCTTCGGCTGGACGAATTCATGCATTCGAAAAACGGACTCTCGTGTCTTCCCAAAGTACCGGGTTCGTATATTTTTCTTCCACATCTTGTGTTGCTCCCTCAACTGCTCCAAGACGGAATCACTTAGCTTTGAATTCAGGCTGAATTGTTCCTGTCCAATAAATACAATGTTAGTTGTGAATAAATATAAACATAAATATAAATCGAAATCGAAATCGAAATATAAATATAAATATAAATATAAATATAAATATAAATATAAATATAAATATAAATATAAATATAAATATAAATATAAATATAAATAGTGCCCCCCAAACAGCTAACTTGAGCTCATATGGCACTTCCTTCCAATTAATGTACCCCGGGCCGATGATCGTCTTTACCAGCGTGAGGGATCTCACCAATAGTCCCGGCTTGTTCTTAATGGCCATCCCCAATTTGCCATATTAGGGGAGCCTAGGGGACGAGGAGCCCTCGTCACCTCCGCTACCACCGAGCCCAGACAACATCATCATAACCAGCATCATCATCCTCGCCTTAATACCTGAAGGAGACATTTGCTGTAAAAAAATATTATTAGTACAAATCAAAATGAATTAGAAGAAGACATGCAAATATGTACAATTACTACAAATAGAAATGAATTGTTACTGTTAAACACCTCAATTCTAAATTCCAAAATCAACAACATCTAGCTCATAATATGTACAATTACTAAAAATCCGAAACATCCCCACCCCCACCCTACTGCCCACACACATGCACATTACACAAGAGTGAAAATGATAAAGTGAAAATCAATTAAAAGCATTAAAAATGGATGTTTCGGTACAAATTAGAATATTTATTACAAATTGAAAAATTGTTTAAAATTCGGGTTATCATAAAAAATGGATTGATATTCGGTAGGAGAAGCCAAGTCATCCACACTACTATTTAGACTCTTTAGCGCGTGTTGGACAATTGACCATGGCTCGTTGTTGATATACTCCGAGTAAAACACTTGGTTAACCTTTTAAAATGCACAAACAAATGGCTCATCGCTCACATTATCGTTGCTCTTCAACTTAGACAAGTCGACAATGATCAAATGGGTGACAGAATCAACTTTACAAGCATTTTTACCCTCAACTCTTACCCAGTCACAATAAAATACAACCTCCTTGAAGCCTATATAATCCAATTCAAATATATTTCGGATTACACTATAGCAAGTCATTTCAGCTTCAACGAGATTTTTATCTTTTGCGCTCGCTCGAAAGAAAGTAAGAGCCTTGTATGAAATGTCCGAGTTCTGTACATTTGTACTTTCCTCGTACACTTTAGTGCCAAAAACGTAACCGTTCAATCGATACTTTTTGTACTCTTGTGCCACGAATAAGGGTCCAGTGGCTAGACGAGCAAGACTTGATGTCGCATCACTCGTCTTTAAGAGCTGAGAATATAGATAAATTAATTATATTAGTTGTAAAATTTGAGTGTAATGTAACGTTAGATAACAACCATTTTTATTTTAATTACCTCTTGTGTCAAACACAACCTAAATTCGCTGTCTGATTGTACCATTATTTTTCATCTTTTATTGTTCTCACAGGCTTCATATTTTCTGCATATTCCCTAATTAATCATGTATAAAATAATCTAAAATAATTTTAAACATTATAATAATCGAAACTTACTTTTTTCATTCTTCGACATCTTCATGTGTGCCAAATAGATAACGAGCTACTTGTTCATGTTGCAAACTCGTTAATTTCACTCATTTTCCCATCAGATGACCACCATCATTGACGAACTCATAAGTGTCATCAACGCTAGTCGAGTCAGGCATATATTGCCGAGTATATATTGATGACTCAGCGGTGATGTATTCCTCTGTAATTGATCCTGCAATGTATCGCGTATTCTTGACGTAATCTTTAAAAATTTTATCAATCTTTCAAACGGCTACATCCAACGATATCTAACTGGACCACAAAGAAGTTTCTTGTCGCATAGGTGTACCAACAAGTGAACACTTATGTCAAAGAATGCCGGGGGAAAGTACTTCTCAAACACACAAATCGCTTCGGTCACCGCTAATTTTGCGACCACTATGTGTCCTCCATTGACTAACTTCTCACACAAGAGTGAGAAGGTAATACTAATTTGCATAATAGCCCTCCGCAAATCCTTGTGCTTGGAAAAATAGTGCTTAAACAATCGAGGAACCAATTGCATGATCACATGCCAATCGTGGGACTTACACTTATGTAAGTCATGAGTAGCATAATTCACAATCCTTTGCAAGTTGGACGAAAAATTAGATGGGCCCTTTAGATTATATATTGTGTCTAAAAGCACATTCCTTTCCCCACTCGTCAAAGTAAACGCACCTGGGGGAATTATTGTCCTCCCTCTATTATCTTCTTTCAACCATAGTTGTGGCTTAAGTTTCAACGATTTAAGCTCTTTTCGTGCATTTTCTCCTTCCTTCGAATGACTCCCCCAAGGCAAGTGCCCACAATATGTTCAGCGAAGTTCTTCTCTACATGCATCACATCTAATACATATCGCACCAAGTTATTTTTCCAATAAGGCAAGTCAAATAAAATTGACCTCTTAGACCCTGCCTTTCTTGTCTCAGTTTCATTCCCAGTTAGGGTCTTCTTATGGTTGACATTCTTAAATTTAGGATTCTTACCTGGCATATTAGGGCCACGTTCAGAAAATTTACTTTCAATTTCTGAACCTGAAAGTTGTCTCGGCGGTAGCCTATGTTCAACCCCGCCCAATAAAAAATTGAAACCTTTCTCAAATCTGAAACTATGAGCCAGGGGTAAAAAACTCCTATGGCAATGGTATACATTTTTTGAGATAAAGGATAGACGAAGAGATTTAGTCTCCTCTCCACAAATAGGACACCCCAAATAACCATGTACTACACAACCGAATAATGCCCCATAAGGTGGAAAATCATGAATTGCCCACATCAACATAGCTTTCAGTGTAAACTCTTCTTTTCTAAAAGGGTCAAATGATTTCACACCCTCTTCCCACAACTCATTTAATTCTTCTACCAAAGGAGCCAGGTAGACATCGATGTCATCACTTGGTGCCTTTGGCCCACGTATCAACAAAGCCATCATAAAAAATTCAGGTCTCATACACAATGAAGGAGGGAGGTTGAGTGGGGCTAGGATCACTGGCCATTCACTCTGATTGGTTTTAGATTTTCAATTGGATTGAAACCATATGTTGATATAGCCAAATGAATGTTGCACTATTCTCGAGCAAAATCGGGATACCCATAATTCCTCCTCCTCCGGGTTGTAGAATCAATAGAATGACGCTTGATATTACCCCCTACTTTTACCTTAGCATGTTAAGTCATTGCCTCCGCTATCCATGGTACTGTGAAAAATCGCTTTAATCTAGTCCCAACGGGAAAATATTTCAACACTTTTTGAGGCACTTTTGAGCTTGTCCCTCCTTACTAGTAGATTGGACATATATAGGTTCATCGCATATCGAACAACGATCGAGATTTTCATACTCCTTTCAGTATAGTATGCCATCATACACACAAACATGAATTGATTTATACTTCATTTCCAAACCTTTCAAATTGTTCTTCATAACATGATAGCTATTTGAAAGGGTATTCTCCTTCCGTAGTAAGCCCTTCATCCATTTCAGAATTCCTGTCACCCTATTGGCAGACAAACCCAACTGCTTCTTCAAACTGTGCAAACTAACCATGGCATGTAAAGTTATTTGATCTTTCTCACAGCCAGAGTATAACGGTTGGGTCGCCTTAAATTTTAAACTTTAGTAGTCATCGTCAAGGTTTATCGTGATATCTTCACGAGCACTTGAACCTTGTACATCATCAGTAACCTCATTCTCCTCTGCTTTATAAACTCCGTACGCATAATGAACTAAATCCTCTAACATATTATGATCTACGTCATCCCCTTCTACATCTATCCTACTTGTTGAAGGTTGGTGTGAAGGTTGGTCGGGGACTAAAGGAACTTTTAATTCATCGTGAAAACTCTAAAATCGATAACTATCTTGTATACCCGATCTTAACAAATGTAGTTCAACTATTTTTCACTCAAACACCTTACCATTCTTACACCTAGCACACGGACACAGAAACTATTCATCATCATGACATCTCTTTGCGTATTTCACAAGTTCATTAGCACCTCTGCAAAACACATCCCCCATTCTATTTGTCTCACCCATCCACTCTTTGTATTTCGGATATTCTATCACAGCTACTACAACTAATCACCTATTAAAGGTAAGAAGCGTATATTCATGGATTAGTATAAACAAAGCATAGATTTATAGTATGTTTCATTTAATTATGTCTTATTTATATTCGATTTTTAAATTTCAAATTCAATTTATAATAAAAATTTATATTTCCTCCATCTCCTCTAAAGGGTGAGTGGTCATATCCCATTCAAGACCGCATTGTTTTGTAATATACTTAACAGCTCATGCACATTGTTACGATTTGAGAAAAAATTGGCAGCATATCTACGTAGTTCTTCAAGTAAACGATATAGATCGGCAAGTGTGAGTGTTATTTTAATTGATCAATTGAAATAATAGTCACACTTGTCAATCTAGTATTTACCTAGAGAACATTAGGATACGACTGCAGAACTTTATCCAAAAGTAACAACTATAAGCCACTAAGAATATTATTATCCAAAAATTATGCAGTCCCAAACTGTCCAAACGGGACAATTCAAGAGATCTCATTACAGGTTTAATGACTCTCAAACGGGTCTAAGGGCTATTGAATGCGTATGCATCAGAACTAGAAGGCTAGTATTTATGAACACTATATGTAATTTCAAGTATGTTTCATTTAATTCTCATACTATATATATATATATATATATTATTCGTTATACAAAGTAATTTTCAAAAAAAGTTGAAAAATCCCTCCCCCATATGGACAATAATCTAGTGGTCATGCCACTTTTAAAATTAATCAACCCAACATCGATCCAATATAATCCAACCGCAATGTCAACAACAAATGTGTATCCCGTACTCCTTCTAATTTATCTGCTCAATTAATTATTTTCATCAATTAAAGTATACAATTATTAATTTACAATGAGAGGCAATCATACTTTCATATATTAATTTACTAAAAAAATTAATAATCAATCAATTCGTTCACAAGACACTACTTCCATATGAGGGAAAATTTCTAATAAAAATTTAACAAGCCCCACCCCCGCCCCATCTCCCCTTGCCCCACCCCCGCATCATTTCCCTCTCTCGCATATACGCACAAACATGCACACTACACACACGCGCGCGCGCACACACACATGCAACCCCACCTCCCTACCCCACCACCCACCCCCTCCCTGCCCCCTCCCCCCACCCTGCCCCACCCCTTCCCCCAACACACATACACACAAATAACCCACCCCCTCCCCACCCCCCACCACATACATGCAAACACACACACACACACACACACACTGCCCCACCCCCTTCCCCCACCACACACACGCACGCACACGCACATATACACACACACACACACAGATATATATATATATATATATATATATATATATATAAATGGAAGAGAGAGAGAAACTAACCTGAAAGTAGAGAGAGAAAGAGGGAGAGCAGCGCGCGCGCGCGAGAGAGAGAGAGAGAGAAATTGCAGGGAAAGAAATCGGTGAGGAAAAAAGGAGGGGAAAGGATTTTTTGCTGACAGAATTATCACGGTCATTTCACGGTCATTGACTCTGACAACTTCATAGAATTGTCACGGTCATTGACCGTGATAGCCTTTATCACGGACTTGTTACAATCAATGACCGTGATAAAAAATACGTGTTTTTTTGTTACGGCCAATGACCGTGATAAGGCTAACCGCTGAAAGGGTGTCAATTTTTCCATTTTGGTGTAGTATTTAAACCTCTTGTTTACTGCAGTTATATGTGTGAAGGATAGGTTCTTGAATGGTTTTCCTGAGGTTTTTCTTATTGTAGTTAGGGGGATGTAGGAGCAGAGAAGATCTCTTGTTTTAAGAAATTCTTAAACCTCAAAATGTTATTAACAACTCTAATAGAAGAATACCTGAAGGAGAGTACAACTCTGATCGTAGACCACCCTCCTAGCTAGAGGGAGGAGCCTAAGGTCGCTTCCTAATAGTTATCTCTTTCCTGGATATATTATAATTAAAGTTTCCTTACTCTTCTGGGATAAGGCCTCCCAACTTCTTATTTTCAGTTGGCGAATTTGCCTTTATATTATAGGTTATCCAATTGAAGTCTTAAACCCTCTTGTAGTAAAGGATTGTAATAGGGAACTAACATGAGTAGGGTTTGATCCTATTTGATAAGTCCTTGAGTCCAATGAAAGCTTAAAACGAGAGTTAGAAGGCTTAGACTCAATGATCTAATCTCTGCTTTTTGTTGAAGGACTTCTTCCCTGATCGATTCCTGAATCTAGGATAGATTATCAGCGTTAACCTATTATGTATTGAAACTTATCCACTTTATCTCTTAGGTCTTAGTAGCTAGTTGGAATGCTGGATAGTTCAAGTAAGTAATAGACTGACCCACAATAGCTATTCCTATCTCATACCATTACTACCTCTCCTTCTTGGCGTGTCCCTTTAAGGCAAGAAAGACTAGAGCAATACTACTACTGCAAGCTATAAAGGGAAGTCCTGAGCTACCGCTCCCTCATACCAGGGATATCACTAGCAAAGCCAGGAGTTCATGTAAATATTCAAAAAGCCTTCGCCCTACTAATAAAAGGCCCTATCTCGGATTCGTTGAACTTTCACTCGAACTTGAGTCTTCTCTTGAGCGGGTACTCGTCCATCGAGCTTATGATAGAGGATAGGATACATCCCTTTCGTGAACCCGTCATATTTTCCTATCATTATGTACTTCAAAGTTAAACCGGTGCCTTAAAATTAAGGTATTTCTTATTGTTATCCACCTTTTAATCTATGATTTTTAAGATTTAAACATAACGTAAATGATTTTGATAGCTAAAATATTATTTCGGAGAAATACGTTATGTGAATGATATCATGTGTAATATAAGCCTCCTAAAAGGCGGACGTCATTAGTGGACAACTCTTGATAGTAGCATCGTAAATATTTTAGGTTGATAGTCTTTTTGTATATTTTCATAGATATTGATCTAAGAGCGTTTTATTAATATGTTATAGATTAATCATGAATCCACCCATAGATTCTATAAGTACGTCCACCTAAAAATAATTAATAGGTTAATCCGCAAATGTCACATTCACAAAATGGAAGTTTACAAATACTTATCCTATTTTGATAGATTAACTCAATAATATCTTTAAGTGAATTCACTTACAAAATTTGGGAATGAATTGAAAATCATTTTTTATTGGTTGTTTTCGTTAAGCACATGTTTTGGATTTAAATACATCGATACAAAATTGTAAACGTCTTTTGAAGATTAAATCTAAAAAGACAAAAGTGACTTACTAATTAAACCTCGTTAAAGTGTGAAGAGTAGAAAACAAATCTTTAACCCACAAAATCTCCCAACTGGACCCGTTCCACTCATGCTCCTGTTTTCTGGCAATCGTTATTTTTTTTAATTCCTGTTCAAATAATTTTTTTTGGTATTCTATTGTACTTTTTTTCTTGGAAGTGCTCTGCTCATTAGAAAATTCTTTCATCATGTGTTCTTTTCTTAACATGATGTGATTAGATGTAGTAGTGAGGATTGGTTACGTGTTTTCAAGAGATTTTTGTTCCGTTGATAATAATGAGTTGTTACACTAAATTGGGATATAGAGTTTGTGTAAACATTTTGCATTTCTTATATCATACATATTTACCATTCTCATCTCTCAATACATCTTGCCAATTCTAAGCAAGGACATTCCATATTACAGTTAACTCATTCATCAACCCCGTATGGAAGTGATGACTAATGTAACCAATTGATTATCAATTTCCAAACTACAAATGGGAAATTGTATAAAATATCTCAAATTTGCTTTCTTTTTGAATTTTCTATCAACCCCGTTCACGGGTCCGTTGAATGGCTTTCATCCCACAATAGTGGGTTTGGTTGATTAATGTGGGGGTTAAAGAAAGGAAAACAGGGTTAACATAAAATACCTTTTTTTTATATAGATAACTAGATGTGGAGTTGTGTTGCAAATATCGGCTATTAAACGTGATAATGATATTCTGGTTTCCAAGTTGAGATAATGGATCTTTGTTTTGAGAAAAAATGCTACATGTGGAACGCACTATTTGTCCGTTCTTAACACAAATAATAATAAGACACGGATGCCATATATGTTCCACACATTCTCCATTATAATGATAATATTTTTACATATACAAATATGTCATTTTTTTTATATTCAGCACCGATAATATAATTGTTGATGTAAAAAATTATATTATCTCTAATTGTTTAATCACAGATAAAAAATAAATAAGACAAGAGATTTTAAAGTGGTTTAGCCTTGAACGAATGGCCTACACTGTTTGTGTTATTATTGACTGTTTGGGAATTCTCGAGGTAGGGTTTATCTCAAGAAATTCTGGTTCCCTTACAATGAGGATGATACAATGTATTTATAGCCATGAGGTTGTACATGTGAATGGGTAATACATAGCTGTTCAATAAGCATATACATCCGTATGATAATAATCAACATTTAATGTGCATTTAATCCTCTTAATTGTCTGATAATAAATGCTCTGATCGAGGTGCAGCTCGGACCGCCTAAGCTGCTCCGACCGCCTAAGTATCTCGGTATCCATGAGTTGCTCGGTGCAGTAAAGTTCCTCGGTGAGCACCTACTGCTCGGAGTATCTGAGTTGGTCGGGGAAATTGAGTTCCTCGAAGTCAAGTATTGTTCAGAAATGTTTGTTTGTGCCATGTAGATTGACACGTGTCTCCACTTAATTGAGCCATGTCAGGAGACTAAATTTGGTATCAACAGAACCCCCCAATGTTTCACAGTTCGAGACTGAGGAGTGTGGAATATTCTTCTCGAAATATGGCGGGATTAAATGGTCATCCTGAATTTTAGGAGCGTTTTCTTTGCATTTATTTTTCTTTTCGAATTTTTCTAACTGCTTCGATCTCCGCGCCCTTTTTGTCATTTTAGCCGTCGGTAGCGTAAACGTCTCCCTTTGCAATCATTATTTTTACCTTTTCCCAAGGTAAGGTATTTAAGCGTTGCAAAAAATCATATCGTCTTTTACTTTTTCAAATCTGTATCTTTGAGTTTTCCATTTTCTCTCTCTCTTGTGCGTTCATCCTTTTCATCGTTCATTGTCAACAGATACATCCTTTTTCTGTAAGATCTTCTTCCCTCTCTTTTATTTCCTTTATTGATCATGGTTTACCTTGTTGAGTCGCTTGATAAATTTCGTTCTGATTTCTCTATTCCTTCATGGGTTGTTTTGGAGAAACTTTCTGAACCTTCAGATTATTTCCGTTTAGCTGAGGGACATTGGTTCCCCAGTCTCTTTATGGCTGAATGTGGCTTTTCTTTTCTCCCAAACCCTTTGTGTCTGGAATTCTGTCAATATTTTGACGTAGTTCCTGCAAAAATAGCCCCCAATACATGGAGAATAGTTAATGGAGTTCATAGATTAAAATCAGATTCATGGAACTTGTATAGGAATTCCAGAAATTATGTTTTGCTATAGATGGGCTGTCAGCGACAATACTTTTTACTTGAAAACTAGGTTTTTAAATAGAGATTTAATGGTCAATCTCCCAGATGTCAATAAGGATTATTTTGAGCATGGTGTTGTTATGAAAAATTGGCAACATGCTCCACTAACTGGAAATGATGTGTATCAGGGTCCCAGATGCCCTCCCTATGGCAATGGGATAGGTTGTTTTTACTTTACTTTATTTTTGAAATTATGCTTTCTTTGTGTTTGATAAAATGTGTCACTGATATTTTAATTTTCATTTATTTGCAGTTGACAGCAAAAGAAGGTCTCCAAAAGAGACAAAAGTTAACTTAAAACATCTGAAACTTATCTGGGGTTTGCATCAGACTAATGTCGATGAGCATATCAGATCAGCTTCATATTTTCTGCAGTATAAGAGTTACACCTCATCTTTTACTGCTCGTCCGGTGATAAGTGACGTAGAACGAGTACCAGCTTCTACAAGTTCTTCACCTGAGTCACATATTCCTTTGAGTGAAAGAATGAAGAGAATAAGAGCTCCTGCCCTCTTCGAGAAATCTGCCTCTATTGCTGGAGAGGCAAAGAAAAGCAAGCATGATGTCCCAGAAGAAGGGACAAGAAAAATCGATGCACCTCCTCCGGCTGCTACTGTGAAGGTTGCCGAGAAGCCCCCAGTGGATACGAGCAAGGTCACTGCTCCAAGCGAGGTTATAGTCATATCTCCGACTAAGACTACATCCTTGGTCGAGACCATTGATGCTCCTCCGAGGAGGCTGAAGAAGAGCTCCTCGGTCAATTTAGCTGAATACATCTCTCAGCCTCCAACTACTGAAGTGGTGTTCCCACTTTCATTGCTTCGAGCTCTGCCATGATCTCGGTGAAATCTTGGATCATCCTCGAGATCCAAGGTATTGAAGAAAATCTTTCTCGGGATATGGTTACCATATTGGCTGCTCGTCATATTGCTTCTGTAAGTATTATTGTCCTAAACTTTCATTTTTCCACTGTTATATCTTTGCACTGACTTGCTATTATTTTCTTTTCCCAGTTGGTAACCTGTTTCAATACAATTTTGAAGAAGGATGAAGCTATTAAAGCTTCAAGTTCCTCATCAGGTGTAGAGGAAGCTTTGGTGGGTCTGACGCAGTCTCTGAAGGATTCTCGTCAGAAGTATGTTGATGATAAAGCTGTTTGGGAGAAGAAGCTTAATTCCATCGAGCAGGAGAGGGATCAGGTTGTTGAGGTCTCCAAGGGATTGGAGAAGAAAATAAAAGACTTGGAAAGTAAAAATAAAGAGCTCGAAGAGAAGCTCCAAAATGATGGGGAGCTTAAAGGTAGGCTCAAGTCTGCTAAGGAAGATTTGGGCAAACTTCGTGAGGTGGATGCCAGAGGGACGAGGCAGAAAAGAAATTGAAAGCTGCCGAGGAACTCATGACTGAGAAGATTTCCTCAGAGAAAGTGAAAAGGAAAATGGCTATTAAGAAGTCCTTCAGCGCTGGCTGGGATAAAGGATGGATTAAGGGTCTGGTTGCCATAATGTCACAAGTGGAATATGGTAGCCTTAAGTACTTTAAGGATGGCTGGGTCGCTTCTCTGAAAGAGATGAATGTTGATGAAAATTTCGACCTGTTTCAGCGACAAGTGCCTGGCCCGCCTCCAACTCATGAAGAAGAAGAAGAGGACGAAGCTGCCTCTGAGTAATCCTCCATGGTGATGGGAGATAAAATTTCTCATCCCCCAGTTGTCCAGTCTTCCTGCGAGAAACTTCAACCATCCATTATTTCAATCGAGCAGCTTCCAGCACCCACCGAGCAACCATCTGTGCCATCCGAGCAACCTACCTCCTCGTCCCAGCCTCCCGAGAAAGTTTTGGGAGACAAGGAGAAGGTGTAGAGTTGTTCGGATTTTTCTCTCTGTTTATTTTTGCCAATTATAACTCTGAACTATGTATTTCTCTTTTATGATGTAATAAAATTTGAAATTTTGACTATTCATACTGTTAATTCTCTTCCTTTTGCTCCTTATTGATTCTTGCTATCTCTTCTTTTTACTAGTTTATGGACAGGATGGAATTGTTATCTGCTCATGATACAAAATTATTGAGACAATGCAATGATTACTTCAAAGCTGGTTATACAGATATGACTGAAGCTGAAATCATTGATATCCTTGGTCAAGATGCTTCAGAGCAAACAGTTGAAGCCTACCAGTATTTAAAGTGTCTGCTCGAACGGGAAGTGGATAATAATGTAGCATATTATGAGATGATTGAAGATCTCTAAGGCATTCTCGAGGAGCTTCAATAACAATACAAGGAATCTACATCCCTCTTGCACCAAGGATATGAGAAGAAGTATCAGCATCTGAATGCTGATAAGGGATATGATAAGTTATTTGCTGCTTACGATGTGAGGGAGAGAACTTTGAAGGCCGAGGTCAAAGAGCACAAGAAGATAGCTGAGTTACTGGAGCAGGAAAACAATAACATGCGAGGAGAGGTGTCTCAGTTAAAATCTGCAGCGTCTTCCTCGAGCGCTTTGGTCCCTATCAACGACGAGGGTTTCTCTTTCTTGGAGGTTGAAAATGCCAATCTGAGAGAAGAATTAGAAACCTTGAAGAGAGCTGGTCCTTCTACCTCTGCTCGTGGACGAGCAAGAGGTTCTCGGGGATAAGCAAGGGTTGCTCGGCTTACTATTGAAGAGGCAAGAACTCAAGCTTCTCTGGAAAATCAAGCAGTTCAGTTAGTTGTGAAGAATAAAGCTCTGGCAGAGATGTCCAGGAAGATCCGGAATTTGGACGAGCAGCTCTCTGCACAAAAGTCTGCCTTGGAGAATAAAGAACTCTTTGTAAAAAATCTTCACGAGCAGCTGGAAAGGTTGACTTATCAATTCCACAAACAGCGCAGAGAGTTCTGGATGGCTGGTTATAATGAGGCTCTCTACCATCTAGATGATCGGATCCAAAATGCAAATAATGAGGGTTATAAATAAGGGTGGTTGAATGCCTTGGGTGTGCTGCAATTGGAACAGGGTCACTATTTGAGGGATTACTATAATCCTAGGTTGCTCGACATACCAATGCCACCATTTAAACTCGACATGAGCTGGATTCCTGCTCGGGAAATCCCTTAGTGTTTGATTTCCAAATATCTTGGACATTACAGTCTCCATTCCAATGTTGAGATATCTCGCCCAGAGCACCTACTTGATCGGCCATCTGTAATGAACATTAGGATGCGCAAAGACCTTAATTTCATAAATTCCCCTTATGCCTTAGACGATCCTCCTGCTGGCGAGGTGTTTCAAAAGCAGAGGGTAAGAAACCAATAGAGTAGGAATCTTGATGTAATAATTAATATTTATTTCATTCTCAATGTATTTTGTTTTGGATTTAATGAAAAACTTCTATTTTTCTTTGCCATCTTGATTGCCATTGTCTTGTAGATATTTTGTAAAACACTTTACTTATTTACTAATGAATGTGCATGTATATCTGTTAAAAAGATAACAACATTGTGTTATTTTTCGATCAACTAAAGTTGGTGAAACTTATTGTTGACTATCTTAAATTGATGATAATCATTTGTCGATCAATGAGAGTTGGTGATATTTTGTTTCTCGACCAACTTGGTGGTACTTTGAAATGTTTCAAGTATTAAAATTTTACTTGATCACTTTCTAATTCTAAGCCATTATTTGTTTAACCAACTATTTCCGACCAAAAAGAGTTGGTGTTTTTAATCCTCGACCAACCTTAGTTGGTAATTTTTTTTTATTCCCGACCAACTATAGTGGGTGAATCTTCTTCCCAACCAACCGGAGTTGGTATTTCTGGGAAATACTTTTTATTCCCGACCAACCGGAGTTGGTGGATTTTCTTTCCAACCAACCGAAGTTGGTATTTCTGGGAAATATTTTTTATTCCCGACCAACCGGAGTTGGTGGATTTTCTTCCTAACCAACCGGAGTTAGTATTTCTGGGAAATATTTTTATTCCCGACCAACCGGAGTTGGTGGATTTTCTTCCCAACCAACCGGAGTTGGTATTTCTGGAAAATATTTTTTATTCCCGACCTACCTGAGTTGGTTGATTTTCTTCCCAACCAACCGGAGTTGGTATTTCTGGGAAATATTTTTATTCCCAACCAACCGGAGTTGGTATTTTTGGGAAATATTTTTATTCCCGACCAACCGGAGTTGGTGGATTTTCTTCCCAACCAACCGGAGTTGGTATTTCTGGGAAATATTTTTTATTCCCGACCAACCTGAGTTGGTGGATTTTCTTCCCAACCAACCGGAGTTGGTATTTCTGGGAAATATTTTTTATTCCCGACCAACCGGAGTTGGTATTTCTGGGAAATATTTTTTATTCCCGACCAACCTGAGTTGGTGGATTTTCTTCCCAACCAATCGGAGTTGGTATTTCTGGGAAATATTTTTATCCCCGACAAATCGGAGTTGGGATTTTCTTCCCAACCAACCGGAGTTGGTATTTCTGAGAAATATTTTTTTTATTCCCGACCAACCAGAGTTGGTGGATTTTGCTGAGTAGTGTGTAGCACTAGTATTCCGCGAAAAAATTTCAACAAAAGGAGATAATTGGGTAGAATATTCACATTTTATTCATACTGAAGAAACTGCATTACATGAGGGTTTACATTACTGATGATATTTGCGCAGGTGCTCTGCATTCCATGCATTCTTAAACTCCTCCCCTTCTAAAGTTTCTATTCTGTAGGTTCCTGGTCGAACAACTTCTGTAACTCGGTAAGGTCCATGCCAATTTGCTTCCAGTTTGTTGTGCTTTTGAATTACTTTCTTTAGCACATAGTCTCCTTCTTTCAGGTCGCACTTCTTCACTCTCTTGTTGTAGAACAAAGCTGTTCGTTGCTGGTAAGCAGCATTCCTGATGGCTGCATCTTCTCTAACTTCCTCGAGCATGTCCAAGTCTAACCTTCTCATTAAATCGCTAAGAGGGGAATTAAAATTCAGTACTCTGTGTGTTGGGAGACCCAACTCGGCAGGTATAACATCTTCACTTCCAAATGCCAGCATACATGGAGATTCTCCAGTTGCTGCTCGGGGAGTAGTACGATAAGCCCACAATACTGAATATAGCTCGTTGATCCAGTTTGCTTTCGCGTCATTCAGTCTTTTCTTTAAGCCATTTAGCAGCGTTTTGTTTGTCACTTCAGTTTGTCCATTGCTTTGGGGGTGACCTGGTGCCGAGTGGATCTTCAAGATATTTGACTGATGACAATAGGCAGCGAACTCCTCGTTGTCAAATTGTGTTCCATGGTCGGTGATGAATGTATGGGGAAGACCATATCTACAAATGATCTTTTTCCAAATAAATTGATACACCTTTTCGTACGTCATGTCGACAAGAGGCTCGGCTTCTACCCACTTAGTAAAATAATCCACTGCGACGACGATATATTTAAATCTTCCTCTGGTCGTTGGAAATGGCCCGACCAAGTCAATTCCCCATATGGCAAATGGCCAAGGGGAAGTAATGGGTATCAATAATGCTTGGGGAGTTCTTCGGATGGAGGAAAAGCGCTGACACTTATCACATTTCTTGGCATAGGCTATACAATCAACCCTCATCGTTGGCCAGTAGTATCCTTACGTCATTATTCTCTGCAAAAGCGTTCGACCTGCTACATGGGCTCCACAGGACCCTTCATAGACCTCTTCAATCAAGTCTTTCACCTCGGAGGGATGCAAACCTGCCATAATTCCTTGTCTGTATAGAATACCATTAGTCAGTACATAACGAGCATCTTTAAACTTCAATTTCTTGGATGCGAGTTTGTCAATCGATAATTCTCCCTCCTCAATATATGCCCTGATGGGATCCATCCAAGATGGCCCTAAATCAAGGGTAATAAAGTTTATCGTCAGATCTTCTTCTATGCTCCGACCAGCTAGAACTTTAATTGGGATTGTTCCTTATAGCTCGGTACGAGTAGCCGATGCTAATCGAGCTAAAGCGTCTGCTCTTGCATTCTCCATTCTTGGTATTCTGACCAGTTGAACAGTAACAAATTCCGATACCAACTCCATCGCCTTTGCATGGTACTTAATCATCAACTCTCCTTTTACTGCATATACACTGAGCATTGGGTTTACAATCAACTGTGAGTCATTGCATACGATTACCTGCTCTGCCTTCATGGTTTTTGCCAGACTAAGACCTACAATCATCGCTTCATATTCGGCCTCATTATTAGAAGCTTGAAATTGAAAGCGCAGAGCATATTCTATATCGACCTCGTCTAGACTTTTCAATACAATCCCGGCTCCACTACCTGAGGTGCACGATGAGCCATCCACATATAGGTTCCATATAGGTATCTCATCCTCAAACGTCTTATTGGACAAAGTTCCTCGATGGAATATTTGGTGCTCCTTTATCTCCATTTCTACCACAACTCGCTGCTCGTCGACCTTCTCCTCTTGCTCTCTGACTAACTTAAGTTGATCGGGGTTTAAATTTGATGATCCTGTAATATCCACAGGTTGGTCGGTGTTCACCTTTTGCTCCTCGGGGGTATTAAGATAAGTGAACTCTGCTATAAAATCTGCTACTGCTTGCCCTTTTAGTGACGATCTAGGCTCATAAATTATATCATATTCACCGAGTTCTATTGCCCAATACATCAATCTCCCTGATTTTTCTGGTTTATGAAGAGCTTGCCTCAACGGAATGTTGGTATATACGACTATGGTATGAGCCTGGAAGTATGGCTTCATTCTTCTACTCGCTTCGATCAGCGCCAGTGCCAACTTTTCCAGTTTTGAATATCTGATCTCTGCTCCTCGGAAGGCCTTACTAGTGTAATAAATTGGTTTTTGTACTCCATCCTCTACTCTTATTAATGCTGATCTAACTGTATTTTCCAAAACTGCCTGATACAAGTACAACCTTTCTCCCATTACTGGTCTGAACAACAATGGAGGTGCTCCCAAATATTTCTTCAATTCTTGAAAAGCTTTCTCGCATTCTTCATTCCATTCAAAAGTCTTTCGGAGCGTTTTGAAGAATGGGAGGCATCTATCAGTTGCTCGCGATACAAATCTGTTAAGTGCTGCTACTCGCCCTGTAAGACTTTGCACTTCTTTCTTCGTCGTTGGAGATCGTAGTCCTAATAGAGCTTTGATCTTTTCAGGATTTTCTTCAATGCCTCGTTGATCGACAATATACCCGAGAAACATGCCTTCTCGTACTCCAAATATGCACTTGGTCGGGTTCAACTTCATTTGATATTTATCTAATTGATCAAAGGTCTGGCCTAAGTCAACTAGATGGTCAGCAGCTCTCTTGCTCTTTGTCAGCATATCATCAACATAAACTTCCATATTGCAACTGATTTTCTCTACAAACACCTTGTTTATCAGCCGCTGATATGTTTCACCTGCATTTTTCAAACCAAAAGGCATAACATTATAATAATAAGTTCCCCTAGGGGTAATGAAAGAAGTACTCTCCCTGTCTTCCGGTTTCATTTTAATCTGGTTATATCCAAAATAAGCATCCATGAAGCTCAGCAGCTCGTGTCCCGAGGTAGCATCCACTAATTGATCAATTCGGGGCAAGGGAAAATGATCCTTTGGACATGCCTTGTTGAGGTCGGTGAAGTCTACACACATCCTCCATTTGTTGTTCTTCTTTTCACCATCACTACATTTGCTAACCAGTTTGGATATTTAACATCTTCAATAAAGCATGCTTTTTGGAGCTTCTCGACCTCCTCCTGTATAGCTTGGTTCTTCTCGGGGCTGAACACTCTTCTTCTTTGCTTCACTGGCTTGATCTCCTTATTCACATTGAGCTCGTGACATAAGAAATTTGGGTCTATTCCGGGCATATCCTCATAACTCCAAGCAAAATTTTATTTTCTACTTTTTAAGAAAACTATCAATTCCTGTTTTAGTGAGGCATCTAACGACGAACCTATCTGAATTATTCGTTCAGGGTGCTCGTCGTCCACAATGATGTTTTCAGTAGCTTCCACCACCTGACCTTTCACGAGTTGCGACTCGTCTCTAGGGTCCAATGTTTCAATTTCTGCACCCTCATCCACCTGATAGGTAGTAGTCTTTTTCCTATATTCCTCCAGTTCCTCCTGCTCGTCAGATGAATAGTAGCATTCCCGAGCTATTTTTTTATCACCCTTCACAACTCCTACTCAAAAATTGGTTGGAAATTTTAGGCATTGATGTATCGTAAATGGTACTGCTTCGAACTTCTTCAATCCTACCCTTCCCATGAAGATTTTTTAGGCTGATTGAACATTCTTATCCATCACGAAGAAGCGTACTCTTTCTGTTCGACAAGCAGGCCATGTACCAATGAACATATCCAACTTGATCATCCCAAGTGGAAAAACTTTCTCGCCAGCAAAATCGAGGAGGGGCCTATGATAAGGCTCCAACTGAGATAACTTTAGATTTAAGCGGTCGAAGCACGAGTAGAACATAATATCAGCCGAGCTACCATTATCAACCAGTACTCTCGAGATCATTACTTCCTTCATTCTCATTTTGATCACCAATGGGTCATCATGAGGATACAACACACCTGCGAGGTCGTTTTTTGAGAAACCGATGACCAGTTTTTCTTTGTTGACCTTCCTCGGGCGATCATCTTCAGCCAAGTTTATTCGTTGAATGTATGAACAGGCTTGAGACTCATTGAGGTAAGCTTTTCTTTCTGCAGTAAGGTCTCCACCTCCTGCATCTCCCCCTGTAATAACATTACAATCAAATGATCCAAAACGTATTGGAAATACCTCACGTTCTGGCTGCCTTGGTCTTTTGGGAAGATCGGGGTCGTCTTCTGGATCATCTTCATGGTCTCTTTTCTTGTTCTCCTCTGCTCGACGAGGAGATCTAGACCTCTCTCTTTCTCGGTCGTTGTTTCTTCTTTCATTTCTACGATCAACATACTTTGCCAGTTTTCCTCGTCTAATGAGTGTTTCGATCTCATTCTGAAGAGTTATGCAATTTTTGGTCGTGTGGCCATGATCTTTGTGGAATTCACAATATTTGGCCTTATTCCTCTTGTCAGGGTCTGACTTCATTTTCTCTGGCCAGTTTAACTCCTCGTTGTTCTTGATTTCTTCTAGAACGTGGTTGATGTATACCTTCAAAGGAGTGTAATTTTCAAATTTCTTCAATACCTCCCATGATGGCTTTGTTTTTGACTGCTTGTCACCACCATTGTTCTTATGCTCTTTCTTTTTAGCCTTATCAACCTCCATTTTGGTCTCTTTGGTGTCCATGTTCTTCTTCGCAGCCATAGCCTCCTCGGCATTCATGATCTTGGCCGCTTTTGCCATCAGTTCTGACATGGTTCGGGGTGGAGTAACAACCCACTCATCAGAGCCCACTCATCACTTGTTGGGCAACAGCCCACTCATCAGAGCACTAATCGCTTTCTTTTCCTCATAATCAATAACTTCGAGTTTCTCGTTATTGAAACGAGTTATATAATTCCTGGTGCTCTCACTTGCTTTTTGTCTAACACTTAACAAGTTTGCTACTCGTTTGACAGGTTTTTCTCCAAAAACAAAAGTTTCCAATGAAAAGCTCGACCAGTTGAAAGAAGGTTGAAATCTTACCCCGAGGAAGATTATTGTACCATATTTGAGCAGATCCTATAAGAGTTCCCGAGAATGCCCTGCATCTCATCTCGTCTGGCACATCATAGATGTCAGCAGCAGCTTGGTATTGCTCTATATGAAGGACAGGGTCGGTTTTTCCATCATATTTAGGAGTTACAACAGGTGCTTTGAATTTTGATGGTGTGGAAAAATCCACAATTGCTTGGACAAAAGGGGTCCCTTGGACAAAAGTTCTTTGTAGAGGATTCTTGGCCTTAGCCATTTCCCCTAATCTATCCTCCAACCTCTGAATAAAGCCTTTCCATGCATCATTTCCCTCCTCGGGCCTACTGGTTCGAGCAATTGATCGTGTTGAAGTCGCTTCCTGGGATCTATCTTGTCGAGCAACTGGTTGTGATTGGGCAGAACCTTCTCTTAGATCAAATGGTCGTCGAAAGTTTCTCGACATAGCCTTAGGAGGACTTTCATTCTTCTTAGGGCCCAATCGATCAAAAGGATAGACCCTACTTAATCTTTCCAGTGCACTAGTCCTTTATGGAGAGAGAGTGATATGTTGTTCAGTATCTGTGGCTCGTACTGACGAAGTTCGTCCCGATGGATAAGAAAAATCATCAGATCTCTCAGTGCGATATGAATCGCTTTGTCTAATGCTCGAAGAAACTAAACGGGTACTTCTTTGAACACTTCGTTGTCCTGAATAGGTCGACGCTCCACCTTAGATAGTTTGCATGAGTTGTCGCATAGTTTCTTGCATAGCCGTCTGGCCTTGAGCCAAACTGGCCATAATTCCATCCAGATCTTGGACATTTGGAGGAGCGGATGGATTTGGGGGGTTTTCAGCGTTTCGATTGCTGGATTCAGGATTGTCAGCCATTGGTGATGAATTATTTTTGGTGAAAAACAAAAATTACAGTCGCTTCCCCCAAACGGCGCCAATCTGTGGATGTAAAAAATTAGATTATCTCTAATTGTTTAATCACAGATAAAAAATAAATAAGACAAGAGATTTTAAAGTGGTTCAGCCTTGAACGAATGGCCTATGTCCACTGTTTGTGTTATTATTGACTGTTTGGGAATTCTCGAGGTAGGATTTATCTCAAGAAATTCCGGTCCCCTTACAATGAGGATGATACAATGTATTTATAGCCATGAGGCTGTACATGTGAATGGGTAATACAGAGCTGTTCAATAAGCGTATACATCCGTATGATAATAATCAGCATTTAATGTGCATTTAATCCTCTTAATTGTCTGATAATAAATGCTCTGATCGAGGTGCAGCTCGTACTGCCTAAGCTGCTCGAACCACCTAAGTATCTCGGTATCCATGAGTTGCTCGGTGCAGTAACGTTCCTCGGTGAGCACCTACTGCTCGGAGTATCTGAGTTGGTCGGGAAAATTGAGTTCCTCGAAGTCAAGGTATTGTTCAGAAATATTTGTTAGTGCCATGTAGATTGCCACGTGTCTCCACTTAATTGAGACATGTCAGCAGACTAAATTTGGTATCAACAATAATGATAATATTTTTTTTATAATGATAATATTTTTTTATATTGAGCACCGATACATGGTGCCATCCACACGTGATACTATTTATAGTTTGTTTTAGTTGTTGTTTATAGTTATCTAAAGGGGATGCTTGCAAAGTTACTGAGAAGGACCACTATGTACCATGAAAAATAACTTGGATCTACTTATATATTTATCATATAGAAAGGGGTAGTATCTAATGATCTCTACTTTTTACCAATTGGCTCTCTTTATTAAGTATGTAATTAAATAGTTTCTTCATTTTTTTACTCCAAAAGAAATAAGAAAAATATTTTTGTTTCAATAGGTCGTATTAGAAAAGTAGTAAATCTTTACTATACCTATGAATATGACATATGGAGAAAACTTTGTTATTATAGGACCAATGAATATATATGTGTAGGGGAAATTTGAATTATTTGTGAAGCTCCTATTTATTATTGGGACATATACCAAATAGTCCCTCGGACATTTTTTAATACCCATTTAGTCCAAACTTTTTTATTTTGCCTCAAAAAGTCTTTTGCCACATATTTTGGAGAGGGAGTGCCGCTGGCGCGGACCTCTAAAAATAAGAGGATATTGAGTGCTTGAGGGACTAAATGGGTTAAACTAAAAATATGTGTCCTTTTTAAAAAATATATATTTATAGTAAGGACTATTTAATAATTGACCCTTTATTATTTAGCATTAATACAACGACTTTAATCACTTCCTTTAAACAGTATGTATCAAAATATGACTCGCTCACTCTCCTTTTAAAATTAAATTGCCATGTAAGATAAAAATGAATACCTTTGGAAATTAGTTTTTCACTCTTGATTTTCAATGTAAAAGAATTGCAACATAGACATATATTTTTTTCTCCTAAAATTTCTATCCAATCATAATTTCTTTAAAAAAATAAATAGGTAGTTGGGAATTATTTCCATATAGAACTACTTTTCAAAATATAATTAAAAGACACATGACACAAAAAAATGATTAAATGAAAAAACAGGTGGAAAAGGCCTTAAATGATCCAAGTTACATGGGAACGAAACTGTTGTGATTTTCATGCGATCAACTCCTCATGGTTTAATAACTGTTTTTTTAATGCAAAACTTTCCCATTGCTTGGCAGGCACAGGCCACACACACACACACACACACACACACACACACACACACACACACACACACACATAT
The DNA here is from genome assembly GCA_949130495.1 of Sambucus nigra. Classification (NCBI taxonomy): domain Eukaryota; kingdom Viridiplantae; phylum Streptophyta; class Magnoliopsida; order Dipsacales; family Adoxaceae; genus Sambucus; species Sambucus nigra. Next base: position 553,940,515 of record OX422216.1, read on the forward strand.
ATATATATATATATATATATATATATATATATATATATATATATATATATATATAATAATAATATTCTTATTCGGACTAGTCCGCATTTTAAGAATTCGCACGGGACATGTCACCTAACGTTGCGCCTAGAAATTATCACCTAAATTATAGGTGTTGGAGAATTGGAACTTAAATGGGTATTTAAAGCTGTCCAGATTTTTCTGGACAGATTTTTGAGCAACTTTGAGCTCAAATTTAGGTGGGACCCACACTACGGAAATTGTGGGACCATATACGAACGCGTTCACCTCCACAAGGAGATTAACGTAGTATATTCATATGTCCAATTTTAATAAGTTATGAATGATAATTATGTCCCCAAAGTGACTCACAAAGCAATGAAAGTTAATGAATTGGGAGTGTTTTAACTCTTGTCCCACATTGGAAGAGTAGTGGAATTTTGATGAGTTAATAACACCCCAAGTATGGACTAAGGCTTGGATGCCTTGGGGGTATCCCAACTCTTTGAAGGGGAGATGACCTAAGCTATGCTCGGATCGGCTCGGTTCGGTTCGGTTCGGGCTTGGGCTTATAAAAATTCTTAAATTTTTGGGCCGAATCTAATTATCTTTCTGGGCTTTAATTAATTAATTACGGAATTAATTAATCTTTAATTAACTGATAATCAGTTAATTCCAAGAGTCAGCAGTTAACCAAATTAACTGCTTTGACAGTTAATTTCGGTTTTGACTGTTCCCAACAGTCAAGACTTTTACTATAAATAAAATGTTTCCCCCTCAGTTTTTACTACTGAAAAAAATTAACCCTCCAAAATTCTGAAATTGCTACTGCATTATTTCCTCTGCCCAGAAAATTCTTTTCTTCATTTTTCTGCATTGCATGTTCTTGGTTGTGTTGAGTATAAACACAGATTTGAGTTCGTTGAAAATTAATTATTGTTGTGCTGCATAATTAATTGGGAAAATCCGTTCTATCTTGGGAGACTATATTCACAAACCTCGGAGCACATTGAGGGAATAAATTGTCTTAAGGACACTGTGAGATTCACAGGGCTCGGATTATTTCTTTATTCTTGTTTAATTTCTGCAATTTCAAGTAAGTGTTTCATTTCTGTAATTTTGTTGTAATTCTGTTTTAATTCTGTAATTATATTATTTTCATTATTCTGTACAATTGTTATTTATAAATAGTAGACATAACAATCTTAAGACAATTTATAAAAGTTCTACTGTTTTTAGTGTACAAAATTTTTTTTTATTACAGAAATTTATTTGTTGGAAATAAATCTGTTTTGACAGAATAAAATGAATTAAATTACTGCTTTATTGTAGAAATTAGTAAAACAGTTTTTGATATAGAAATTATTTCTATACTGGTTTTATATTCTGTTTTAGAAAATAAAATTTTATTTGTGTACTCTTGTTAAAATCTGTTTATCTAAAAAAAATTTTAATCTTAAATTATAATTCTGTTTTGTACGGAATTCTTTTTATTATTAAAAATTAGTGTGACACAGATTTTAAAAATTTAATTCTGTTTTTGTACGGAATTCTGGTTAAATTATACTTTAATTCTGAATTATTTTTTGAATTCTTTTGGAATTCATTTATTGTGAATTATATTTGGAGGAAATTGGTGCACAGAATTTTGTATTCTGTTTTGATTAATTCATTATATATGAATTTTATCTTTGATAAAAATTCTGTTTTTGTAACAGAAATGGAATCACAAAGTACGAACACTACTCCTACAAAACTGATTGTCACCAACACAAATGTGACTGCACCCGTATCTATGCCACACGGGGAGAAACCTGAAAAGTTCATTGGGGCTGACTTCAAACGTTGGCAAGGACAAATGTACTTCTATCTTACTACCTGCCAACTGGGTAGGTTTGTATATGAAGATTGCTCCTCTATTCAAGAGGGAGATGATGCTGAAAAGGTTGCTGCTGTCGATGCTTGGAAGCATTCGGACTACCTATGCCGAAATTATATTTTGGCCTACTTGGACAAGACTTTGTACCATGTCTATTGCACTATCAAAACTTCCAAGGAATTATGGAATTCTTTGGAAAAGAAGTATAAAACTGAAGATGCTGGGATGAAGAAATTTATCGTTGGGCGTTTTCTGGACTTCAAAATGGTTGATTCTAAATCTGTGATCTCGCAAGTGCAAGAATTCCAAGTGATCCTCTACGACATTCATGCTGAAGGAATGTCAATCAGTGAAACTTTCCAAGTTGCTGCAATTGTTGAAAAGTTGCCACCTTCTTGGACTTTGTTCAAAAACTATCTCAAGCACAAGCGTAAGGAGATGAATGTGGAGGAGTTGGTGGTCCGGCTAAGAATCGAAGAAGACAACCGTGAATCTCAAAAGAAAAGTGGGAAGAATCCGATGGAAACAAAGGTCCATGTCGTTGAAGGTCCTAAAAAGAACAAACGAAAGTATGATGGGGAAGGCACTTCCAAACATAACAAGAAAAAGTTCAAAGGCAAATGCTACAATTGTGGTAAACCGGGACACCGCTCAAGTGAGTGTCGTAAGCCTAAGAAGCAAAATAAAAATAACTCTCAAGCAAATGTGACTGAGGGTGAGAATATCACCAATGATATGGCGGATATGAATCTTTCTGCCGTTGTCTCTGAATGTAACTTGGTTGGAAATACCAAGGAATGGTGGGTGGACACTGGAGCCACACGACACATTTGTGCAAACAAATGGATGTTCTCCACCTATAAGCCTTTGGAAAATGAGGAGAACCTTTTTATGGGAAATTCTTCCACTTCTAAGGTGGTGGGACAAGGAAAGATTGCTTTGAAAATGACTTCTAGAAAGGAACTTACTCTCAACAATGTTCTTCACGTGCCTGATATCCGAAAGAATCTGATTTCTGGATCTCTCCTCACTAAGAATGGTTTCAAGCTTGTGTTTGTATCTGATCGCTTTGTGTTGTCTAAAAATGACATGTATGTAGGAAAGGGCTACCTAAATGAGGGGCTCTTTAAACTGAATGTTCTTACTGTAACCCCTAAAACATCTGTTTCTATGAATGAAGTTGCTAGTTCTTCTTATTTGATTGAGTCATCTAATATTTGACATGCTAGATTGGGACATGTTAATTTTGATACATTGCGTAGATTAATTAACTTGGAATTTTTGCCAAAATTCAATATTGATAAAAATCATAAATGTGAAATTTGTGTGGAATCTAAATTAGCTAGATTACCTTTCCATTCTATTGAAAGGATAACTGAACCTTTAGATTTAATTCACACCGATATTTGTGATTTAAAATTTGTTCAAACTAGAGGTGGGAAAAAGTATTTTATTACTTTTATTGACGATTGCACAAAATATTGCTATGTATATTTGTTACATAGTAAAGATGAGGCTATTAATGCGTTTAAACAATATAAAAATGAAGTTGAGAATCAATCAAGCAAAACGATAAAGGCTATTAGAAGTGATAGAGGAGGTGAATATGAATATCCATTTGAGGAATTTTGTTCTGAAAATGGGATTATTCATCAAACAACCGCTCCTTATTCTCCTCAATCGAATGGTGTTGCTGAACGCAAAAACCGTACTTTGAAAGAAATGATGAACTCAATGTTATTAAGTTCAGGAGCTCCACAAAATTTGTGGGGGGAAGCCTTACTTTTTGCTAATTACATTCTCAATAAAGTACCTCACAAAAAGACTCACAAGACACCTTATGAATTATGGAAAGGTCGAAAACCTTCCTATAAATATTTACGAGTGTGGGGGTGCTTAGCCAAAGTGATGGTTCCTAAACCTAAAAAGGTAAGAATAGGGCTAAAAACCGTGGATTGTGTATTCATCGGTTATGCTACTAATAGCAGTGCATATCGATTTCTAGTTTGTAAATCTGAGATTTCGGACATTCATGTAAATACGGTTATTGAATCGAGGGATGCTTCATTTTTTGAAAATGAATTCTCGTATAACATGACCCGAGAATCTGGTCCTTCTAAAAGGGCAAATCAAGCTACTACAAGTGGAACTCATCAACCTATTGAATCAATAGAGGATGAACCAAGACGTAGTAAAAGAGCAAAAACCTCGACTTCTTTCGGTCCGGATTTTCTAACATATTTGCTAGAAAATGAACCTCAATCGTATAAAGAAGCTATATCCTTACCCGATGCTTCCAATTGGAAAGAAGCAATTAATAGTGAAATTGAATCCATATTACAAAATCATACATGGGAACTAGTGGATCTTCCACCAGGTTCAAAACCGTTAGGTTATAAATGGATCTTCAAAAAGAAATTGAAGGCCGATGGATCAATTGATAAATATAAAGCTAGACTTGTAGCTAAAGGCTATAGGCAAAAGGAAGGGTTGGATTACTTCGACACATATTCACCGGTAACAAGAATAACGTCCATTCGGATGTTAATAGCAATAGCTGCTATTAATGGACTTGAAATACATCAAATGGATGTAAAAACTGCATTCTTAAACGGTGAACTAGACGAGGAAATTTATATGGAGCAACCTGAAGGGTTCAAAGCTCCCGGACAAGAAGGAAAAGTATGTAAGCTTGTTAAATCACTATATGGATTAAAACAAGCACCTAAACAATGGCATGAAAAATTTGATAATACAATGTTATCAAATGGTTTCAAAATCAATGAATGCGATAAATGTGTTTACTTTAAATACATTCAAAATGGATATGTCATTGTATGCCTCTATGTTGATGACATGCTTATCATGGGTAGTAACTTGGAAATTGTCAAAACTACAAAACAAATGTTGAGTAGTAGATTTGACATGAAAGATATGGGAATCGCCGATGTTATATTAGGAATTAAAATTTCTAGAACATCGGATGGACTTATATTATCTCAATCTCATTACATTGAGAAAGTACTTGAAAAATTCAAGAAGTATGATATTAGTCCTACCAAGACACCTGTAGATGTAAATTTACATCTAGCAAGAAATAATGGTGAAAGCATATCTCAACTAGAATATTCTCGTATTATCGGCAGTTTAATGTATGTCATGAACTGTACGCGACCGGACATAGCATACTCAATAAGTAAGCTAAGTCGATTTACGAGTAATCCAGGAAGAGATCACTGGAAAGCAATATTGAGAGTTTTGGGTTATTTAAAATATACTCAAAACTATGGATTGCATTACTCAAAATATCCAGCTGTTCTTGAAGGACATTGCGATGCAAATTGGATATCTGATACAAAAGACTCTAAGTCTACGAGTGGGTATGTGTTTACCCTCGGAGGTGCAGTCGTATCTTGGAAATCCTCAAAACAAACGTGCATTGCTAGATCGACAATGGAATATGAATTTATTGCACTAGACAAAGCTGGAGAAGAAGATGAATGGCTTCGAAATTTCTTAGAGGATGTTCCAAATTGGTCTAAACCTGTGCCCGCAATATGTATACATTGCGATAGCCAATCAGCGATTGGAAGGGCACAAAATCTCATGTATAATGGAAAGTCACGACATATTCGTCGTAGACACAATACCGTTAGACAACTTCTCTCAAACAGAATTATCACAATTGACTATGTAAAGTCAAAAGATAATATATCGGATCCACTAACGGAAGGTTTAAACCGAGAGCAAGTTGAAAGATCATCGAGAGGAATGGGCCTAAAGCCTATAAATAAATAAGAATCAATATAGTGGCAACCCAACCTAGCTGACTGGAGATCCCAAGATCTAAGTTCAATGGGCAAACCGAACTACGTTGTATTCAGTAAGCACTGGAGGATATTTAATCCTATCCATTCCAAAGATGAGACAGTGCATATCTGCCGCGAAATTAGGATAAGTTATGCTTTTAATGACATCTATATCTTAGTACGTCTAAGTGGGGTATTGCAGAATACTCTTTATAGAAGTCACATACGTAAGTAAGAAGGGGGCCACTTCTATGAGAATAATGAAAGGCATATTCTCTAAAATACTTGCGGAACCAAGTGGTGTTCACGGCCAAAATGAACACAAACGTGAGAACCAACTGTGTTGAAGAATTGTTGTGTGAATACTGTTGTCTAGGTTTACAAAAACGGTTGACGGTTCAAGGACATGAAGTCTACTGATTAACCAAGTAAATCCGATAGTATATCACTGAGGAAAGTTCAAGGCCACTAGGCTACTTCTCCCGATGCAATAATTCTTCAGTTTTAGTCAACATGTGTCTGCATCTGCATCAGTATCTGTTTTGTTTTATTTATAGCGATATATCATTCATGTGGGGGATTGTTTAAAAATTGGAACTTAAATGGGTATTTAAAGCTGTCCAGATTTTTCTGGACAGATTTTTGAGCAACTTTGAGTTCAAATTTAGGTGGGACCCACACTACGGAAATTGTGGGACCATATACGAACGCGTTCACCTCCGCAAGGAGATTAACGTAGTATATTCATATGTCCAATTTTAATAAGTTATGAATGATAATTATGTCCCCAAAGTGACTCACAAAGCAATGAAAGTTAATGAATTGGGTGTGTTTTAACTCTTGTCCCACATTGGAAGAGTAGTGGAATTTTGATGAGTTAATAACACCCCAAGTATGGACTAAGGCTTGGATGCCTTGGGGGTATCCCAACTCTTTGAAGGGGAGATGACCTAAGCTATGCTCGGGTTGACTTTCGGTCAAAAGTCCACGCGCGCGCGTCCGTCCGTCCGGCCGGCTCGGTTCGGTTCGGGCTTGGGCTTGGGCTTGGGCTTATAAAAATTCTTAAATTTTTGGGCCGAATCTAAGTAACTTTCTGGGCTTTAATTAATTAATTACGAAATTAATTAATCTTTAATTAACTGATAATCAGTTAATTCCAAGAGTCAGCAGTTAACCAAATTAACTGCTTTGACAGTTAATTTCGGTTTTGACTGTTCCCAACAGTCAAGACTTTTACTATAAATAAAATGTTTCCCCCTCAGTTTTTACTACTCAAAAAAATTAACCCTCCAAAATTCCGAAATTGCTACTGCATTATTTCCTCTGCCCAGAAAATTCTTTTCTTCATTTTTCTGCATTGCATGGTCTTGGTTGTGTTGAGTATAAACACAGATTTGAGTTCGTTGAAAATTAATTATTGTTGTGCTGCATAATTAATTGGGAAAATCCGTTCTATCTTGGGAGACTATATTCACAAACCTCGGAGCACATTGAGGGAATAAATTGTCTTAAGGACACTGTGAGATTCACAGGGCTCGGATTATTTCTTTATTCTTGTTTAATTTCTGCAATTTCAAGTAAGTGTTTCATTTCTGTAATTTTGTTGTAATTCTGTTTCAATTCTGTAATTATATTATTTTCATTATTCTGTACAATTGTTATTTATAAATAGTAGACATAACAATAGACACACTCTTTCTCTTTTCTTGGTCACCCCCAAATGACAAATATCCGATCTACACTTTTAAAATCCGCACAAAAACAGAACTGGTATATTGTTACAAGATTCCATTCAAGTAACAAAGTATCTCTTTCTATCACTTCCAACCCAAGTAATATACTATCATCGTCTCTTCAAAAACAGTTTCATAGTATAACAGTATTTTATTTTGTCTAAAATAAGCGATTTAATGAAATTTGGCACCCACTAATTAAAACTTGGCCAGCTGAGAGCCTATTTGTCAATCCATTTATTTCCTACTAACCAGTAGCCCACATGCTGTGTTGCACCACCAATATGACTTCCTCAACACAGTTTATTTCTCTATAAATACTTTATGGAATCAATCTCAAACAAACTAGATCTCTCCTCTTCATACTCTCTCTCTCTCTCCCATTTTTTCTCTCACACGGCTAGAAAATGACCACCTTGAGTCGATCATATGCATATTCTAAGATGGAAATTGAAGACCCTGAAGAGTTACAACATAGAAAGGCTCAATTCATGATCTACAAAGTGTTAGAACAAGCGGATTACCGGAAAAGACGACCGCGGTGGTTTCGGGTTAGAATTAGTAAGTTGAGGATGAAGATTGGAAAGAGATTAAAGAGGCTGAGAAAGAACATAGTTTTAAACATATTTGCAGCTAAAAATGGTGTTTCTAAACAAGTTGTTAGTCAAGTAAAAACTTGGAAGCGCTTGTTTGGTGTTAGAGAGACCATGGTTAGTCTCCCTCCTATGTTCACTTGAAGTTCTTGTTTATCATGAACATTTCCTTCGATTGATCATATTTTCATGCAACGTATTATTTTTTGTTATTTTTCTAGCTAATTGCTAAGAATTTTCTTGGTAATTTTTTTCACAGAAAGAAATCAAGAAATTGGGAGTTGTAATCAATGTTTTCAATTTTAAGTGTGTTACGTTAAGTTTTGGAGCAGATGTAATTTGTGTAAGCATTTCAGATACGTGGATTTTGGGTATACTTGTATAGTTACACGAAAGATATTAAAAAACAAAAATAAATTGCAGTGATATCTTTGCATCTTGGAAAGTACTTTTAAAAACAATGTGTAAATTGTCTTACCAATATTTAAACTTTTGCATACATTGTTTAATATTATTGCGAGCACATAATAAAGGAGGTTATGGGATTTTGAATGAAATTTTTTTCTTTTCTAAAATGGGCTATAATAGCAATGTTGCAAGGACGCTAGTGCTGCTGCGAACATTTTGTTGGAACTGCTGTGTAAACTTTGGAAAAAAAAAGGGAAAGAAAGAAAGAAAAACCTTTATCTTTAATGTCGTGTAAACTTTGAAAGAAAAAAGAAGGGAAAGAAAACCCTTTATCTTTAAGAGAGAGAAAAGTAAAGAAGAAGAGAAAAAGAATATGCCGAGATTTTAGTCTTGTCCCATGTAGGTAGAAATGTTAAAAATGGTGTAATTAATATTCACCCATTTGGAGAGTCAAGATAACTTGTTTGGAAATTAGAATTTTGTGTGTACTGAATAGAAAAATGTATTGAGTCAATTCGTGCGTGTTACCACCGCCGTCCGACCCGGTCTGTGTCTGGGTCTTGGACTGTGTTTGTCTTAAATTTTTTGAGTCAATATTTTTTTTAATAAAAATCTGAATGGAAATTAAAAAAAAATATTTCTTTTATTTGAATTTCATATTTAGCCGAAAGTGTTTTTTTTACTACTAAAAGTGGAAGACTTTTCATCCCTCTTTCCTTGGCTCTCCTTCAGTAGCCGCTCGGAGATATTCTCCTTTATAATAGGCCATCAACAATCGTTTCAATAGATACACAAATTCAAACACATTGGTTTCCTTTACAAAACAGACGTCTCTCTGCTCTCTCTCTCTTTCTGAGCATTTTTCAGATATTGAGCAACAAATAGTGAACGGGTGATAGTATACTAGATTACTACGTGCAATATTTTTCGAGACATAAATTGTTTCGATTCTGAGCTGTTTTATTTTGGGGGTGGTGGGGCATTAATTGGATTGCAGTATAAGTTTGGACAGAACCGTGAAACACCTCCAAGAGAGCGACCTAGTTCGCGACTCCGCCATGCTATTTTTTTGTTGTTGGTTTTACACATTCGGTAATTTCGTTCCATTCTCTTATTTCAGATACAACAATTTTAAGGTGATTCTTTCTCCCATGGATAACAAAAATATCTTTGTAATTAACAAATATTTCAAATTTGAGGGTCCGTATTTTAAACAATGGAGACATAAAATGCAATTTTACCAAACTACTAAGAAAATAGCATCAGGTGTTCAATTAGACAAACCTATTATGTCTGATCCCCTACTGCTCATGAAATCAAGTTAATATGTTTTCAATGACCAAAGTGATGATCTTTACAATTATTATGTCAATTATAAAAATGCCAAGGCTGTTTGGGATGCATTATCAAAAAATATGATACCGAGGATAGAAATACTAAAATATATGCATTTAGTCGTTATTTGAAATTTCAAATGATAGATGAGAAATCTATAGCTGCCCAAATTCACAATTTACAGAAAATTGCTCACGAAATTATTTCAGAGGGTATGGAGTTAAATGAGCAATTTCAAGTTGCTGTCTTTATTAACAAGTTACCTCCCAGTTGGAAAGAATTTAAAAATGATTTAAGGCATAACTCGAAAGAATTTTCACTTGAAAACTTAATCACCGTTTGAGAATCGAGGATGAATCCCGAAAATAAGATTATAAGGATGAAATTCTTGTTGTGTCTAACAACAAGAATTATAACAAGAAGATCACTTCGGTTGTTTTGCAAAGAAATGAAAAAGGTGTGAAATATCATAAAAATAACCACAGGCAAAACTTTAAACCATATTAAAATCAATATAAGAATAAGAAGCACTTACTGGAAATGGACAGACTGTAACACCGGATAGTTTCTCCGCTTTAGGTGTAATAAACACTGACATATAGCCCGCAAATATCAGAATGGATCTCGTCCTGCTCCTTAGTGGAACCTAACCGAAGATTATTTATGTTCCATGATTTATGAAACTAACATGGTAAGCGGTGTTGAAGGGTGGTGGATAGATACTGGTGCTTCTAGAGGTAATACTCTGTATTTTTGCAGAGTATACTTATTAATTATTAAGTGAGGATAAATTAATAAATGGGACTGTTGATGTAAAAAATTAGATTTGATCTAATTAATTAATCACGGATAAATATGAAATAAAAAAATAAGACAAGAGATTTTTAAAGTGGTTCAGCCTTAACGAAATGGCCTACGTCCACTGTCTTGTATTACTGGGTGCCTTGCCTTGATCTCAATTATATTTTCTTAGGATAACTTACCCTGCCATGAGGGTATTACAATGTATTTATAGCCCTTGGGCTATCAGTATGAATAGACAATATGTCGTTATTAAATAGGCGTATACATCTGTGCATGGTAAGAATATTCATTGAATCTGTCTTTATCGTTTGGTCTTCCTAACCAGTTGTTCGGTACGCTGAGTAGCTTGGTATGTTGAGTAACTCAGTATGTTGAGTGACACCTGTCTTCATGTAATTGATCCACATCAGCTGACTAATTTTTGTATCGACAGAAGCCCCTAATGTTTCACAGTTGAGTTTTAATATGAGAGTGTGGAACATTTTACCCAAGAGTTGCTTCGGCACATGTTTTACGTCTTGATTAATTACAGAGCTGCAACTCTTGTGAATATTTTCCACTTTGTATAACAATTTTCAGCGTGAAATGGAAAATTTGTAAATTTTTTGAGTTTTTCACGAACGCTTAGGCATTTGTGTCTTTTTACTTCGATTAACCGTCTGGAACACAACAGTCGTCACGTGTGATCATTACTCTTCTCATTTTCCGATGCAACATACATAACGACAATAAAATTCGATTGTCTTCTACCTTTTGCTATCTTGTTTCGAAACTCTTTGTCTTCTCATTTTCTTCTTACGAACATTATTTAAAGTCATCTTCCTTAGATGATTCCTTAATCTTCTGTAAGAATTTCTTATTTCCTTCTTCTTTCTTTGCTTTAGTCATCATGGTTTACCTTATCGAGTCATTAGATAAGTTTAGAGATAATTTTGAAATTCCTTCTTGGGTGGTCTTGGAAGAACCTCCTTGCCCTTATGATTTATTTTCTCTAGCTGAGGGACACTGGTTTCCTTCTATTTTTATAGCAGAATGTGGTTTTTCTTTCTCGCCTAATCCCCTGTGTTTGGAATTTTACCAATATTTTGATATTATACCTGCAAAATTAGTTCCAAATACATGGAGGGTAGTTAATGTCGTACATAAGTTGAATCAAATTCATGGAACTCGTCTAGGGATTCCTGAAATTATGTACTGTCACATATGGGTCACCAGCGCCACCACGTTTTATTTAAAAACTAGGTTTTCTAACAAAGCTTTAGTGGTCAATCTCTCTGATTCTAATAGGGATTATTTTGAACATTTGGTTGTGATGAAAAATTGGCAACACCCCTCACTAAAGGGGAAAGACGTGTACCAAGGTCCCAGATGTCCACCTTATGGCAATGTGATAGATTATTTTTATTTTTAAGCCAACTCTATTTTTGTTTGATAAAATGTTTCACTGACTTTTTCTTTTTCATTTTTGATTTGTAGTGGATAGTAAAAGAAAACCCCCAAAAGAGAGTAATATTAATATAAACGATTTGAAATTTATCTGGGGTTTGCATTAATCAGTCGTTGGGGAGCACGTGAGGTCTGATTCCTATTTGCTGAAATGTAAGAACATCATTTCCCCTTATATTGCTCAACCTCTTGTTCCTACTTTAGTCATTGATCTTGAGTAGGCTCTAGCATCTTCTTTAATTGTTCAAGAATCTTCCTCTGATTTGGACACTTCTATTACTGATCCGATGATGAAGAAGAGGAGAATGTCTGATCTCTTTTCCAAGATTGTACTTGGTGCTGATGGGGTAAAGAAAAGTAAAAAAATGTCCCAGCTGAAGGGACTAAGAAAAAGGATATTGCTCCATCTAGGGGAGCAGTTATAACTGTCAAGGAGGTCAGCAAGAAGCCATCTATTACTCTAAAAGAGGTAGAACCTTTGATTGAAGGGATTGCTGTTGTTCGAGAAGAGACAACACCTTTAATTCAAGAGGCTTATCCTTTGAAAAGATTGAGAAGGGGTCTTGCTGAGAAGAGCGTTGATGCTGCTGTTCAACCTACTGGGGTTGAAGTTCCTTCTTTCAGGGCTAGTTCTACAACACTCATTACTCCTGGCTTGGCCAAGAAATTGATCTGGTCTAGAACTCTTCCTGACTACCGAGCTGTTGAGACTTCCACTCCTCGGGGAAAAGTCACTGACTTGACAACCTAACACCTTGCATCAATAAGTGTCATTATACCCATTATTTCAATTCTGCATGCAGTCTTCATATTCTTATTTGCTCTCCTTTTTTCAATTTTTGGTGTATTTCAATAATATCCTGGAGAAGGACGAAGCTATTAAAGCTGCTTCCTCTTCCAGTGAAGTAGAAGAAGCCCTTGTTGGGTTGTTAAAATCTTTCGAGGATTCCCGGAAGAAGTATAAAGAGGACAAAACTGCCTGGGAGAATAAAATTAATGTTGTTGAGACAGCTCAACAACAAGCTATGGATGCTGCAAAGGAGGCTAATTTAGCTCGGCAGAGACCTGTGGATGTTCCACAAAAAGCTGATCTAGCTCAGTAACAAGCTATAAATGCTTCTAAGGAGACAGAGGAGAAGTTGACAGTGGTCGTTTCCAGCATGGAGGAAGCCGAGGGTAAGCTTGAAGAGGTTGAACGGTGTAAGAAGGAGCTTGAATAAAAAATTAAATCTGTTGAAGATCAACTTAGAGAGACTGCTTCCTCGGAGAGGGAGAAGAGAAAAGTTACTGCGAAGAAGTCCTTTAGCTCTGGCTGGGACTAAGGGTGGAACAAAGCTATAACTGCTGCCTCTACTCAAATGGAGTATGCACATTTAAAGTTCTTTAGGGATGGATGGGTTGCAGCGTTGAAGGAGCTGAACGTCATTGAGGACTCTGAACTATTTTAGAGACATGTTCACGACCCTCCCCCTACTATTGAAGAAGATGAAGAAGATGAAGTTGGGTCTAATGAATCTTCTTTGATGATGGTAGAATAACCTCCTGCTGTGACTATCCCTTAATCCTCCGCGAAAGTTCAGTAAACAATAACTTCTTCCGAACAACATCAGCTGCCCACCGAGCAACCAATCCCTTCTTTAAAATTGGCTGAGGATGTTGTATGGAATAAGGAGAAGGTGTAATGTTGTTCAACAATTTTTTCTTTTCTCTTTTATTTTGTACTTTTTGTTGTACCCTCATCTGTTATGGTCAATAAAATGGACTTGTTTTTTATTCTGAATTTCTAATTTACTGTTCAATATAGCTAGGTTGTTGTTGATCTGTTTTTACTTTTCCTTGCTAGTTTATTGCCAAGATGGAGCTATTATCAGCTCATAATACAGAGTTGATGAAGAAGTGTACAAATTACTTCAAAGTTGGGCGTACAGATTTTACTGAAGCACAAATAATTTATATTCTTGGATACGATGCCTCTAAACGAGTAATTAAAGGTTATCAGTATTTAAAATGTCTGGTTGATCGAGATGTAGAAAATAATGTAGATTATTACAAAATGATTGAAGATCTTCAAGGAATGATTGAATAACTCCAACTTCAACACAAGGAAGCTAGTGCTCTTCTACATGAAGGTTATGAGAAGAAGTACCAACAATTGAGCGTTGATCGGGGTTATGACAAATTCATCTCATCTCATAATAAGAGAGATAATGTACTAAAACTTGAAGTTGAGGAACATGAAAACATTGTTAAGATGCTGGAGGAAGAAAATATTGCTTTAAGAGAAGAACTGAGATAACTAAACTCTGCTTCTTCTTCTGGAGCTCTGGTCCTAGTTAATGATGAAGGTTTTTCCTTTTTAGAGACTGATAATGCCTTATTAAGATAAGAATTAGAAGCTTTGAAAAGAGTCATAGTTGCATCCACGTCCCGGGGTAGAACAAGAGCTGGTCGAAGCAGCATTGAAGTGACTAGAACTCAATTGGATTTAGAAAATCAAGCTACTCAACTGAAGGCAAAAACTCAAGCTCTAGCTGAGATGTCCCAGAAGATTCAAACTCTTACCGATCAAATTTCCAGCTAGAGTTCTACGTTGCAGAATAAGGAAAGTTTGGTAAAGAGGCTTCATCAACAGGTTGAACGATTAACTTATCAGCTTCACAAGAAGCCCACAGAGTTCTGGATGGGGGGTATAATGAAGCTTTATATCATCTTGATGCCAGTTTGAAGCAATTAAATAATGAGGGATACAAACAGGGATGGTTGAATGCTCTAACTGTGATGAAGGTTGAACAAGGAATCGAGTTGTGGGATTGGTATGATCCTGGATTACTTGATCTACCAGTACCTCCTTTTAAACTAGATGCCAATTGGATTCCAGTTAGCTCTATTCAACAGTGTTTGATTTCTAAATATCTTGGTGATTACAGTCTCCATAAAGATTTTGAGATATCCATACCTCCTCATTTGCAAGACCGACCAAGTTCAAGCAACACCAGAATGCTGTAGAACCTGAACTTTATCAATTCTTCTTTTGCTTTAGATGATCCTCCAGCTGGAATGGATCCCGTGCCTAAATCTGAAGGAAAGAAACTAGTAGATAGTCTGTTTGTATTTCGTTACTCATTATTTAATGAATAAAAATCATCTTTCTATAGTTTTTTGAATGTTGTTTCCCTGGAAATAAATTAATTGTATGATGTTCACCTTATCAATCTTTTTTTGTAACATGAGATCAACTATAATAATGTTGTACTTGTCAGTTACTACGTATATATATATATATATATATATATATATATATATATTTGAATGGGAAGTTCTCCCTATGTTGATTTAATTACCTAGACAATGGAACTTTTGTCCCATGTGTTTGCCTTGTTGTAGTGACTTTTCACCCATAAATGCCTAAGTAATGGAATTATTTTTATCCCATGTTCCTACTTAGTTGTAACAATTATTTAAGTAAATAATTGTCCTGGTGCCTAGGCAGTTGATATTTTACCCATCTTCTTGCCTAGTTTAGATTCCACTTAGGTCACCCATAATCAAACAGGCCTTGCCTTGGTCGATTATTTTACCAACATTATTGGTGGTTATGTTGATGCCGACCAACTTTGATTTGTTGGTTGTTGATATCGATCAACTTTTAATTGGTGATTGCTGATGCTGGCCAACTTTGTGTTGGTGGTTGTTTAATATCTACCAACTTTTAGTTGGCGATTGATGATGTCGACCAACTTTTAGTTAATAGATAAAGTTTTTTGTTTGTTACTCCAAAGTAAGTGTAGTGTGTAGCAAAGTAAGTGTAGTGCGTAGCAGTAGTACTCCGAAAAAATAAAATAAACGAATGGGGAAATTATCCTTTACATTCATACTAAAATAATGGGGTATATGTACAATTACTTTATCGGTAGTATTTTCACAGGTGCTCTACATTCCAAGCATTTTTTAATTCTTCCCCTTCAAGAGTTTCTATTATGTAGGTGCCAGGTCGAACAACAGCTATGACACGATAGGGCCCATGCCAATTGGCTTCCAACTTATTATGCTTCTGAATTACTTTCTTTAGCATATAATCTCCTTCCTTGAGATCACACTTTTTGACCCTTTTATTATAAAACATGGCAGTCCTTTACTGATAAGAGGCGTTTCGGATTGCTGCATCATCTCTTACTTCTTCAAGCATGTCCAAGTCCAAATGTCTCATCAAATCACTTACTGTAGATTTGAAATTAAGCACCCTATAAGTAGGTAATCCTAACTCAACAGGTATGACTGCTTCATTCCCAATATCTGACATGTAAGAGGATTCCTCAATTACTGTTCGGGGAGTTGTTGAGTAAGCCCATAACACTGAGTGTAACTCGCTGATCCAATTTCCTTTTGTATCATCTGATCTCTTCTTCTACCAAGTTTGTAGATTTCTGTTCTTTACCTCTGTTTTCCTATTACTTTGGGGATGACCCAGGGAATAATGTAATCTTCTGAATGTTGGACTGTAGACAGTACGTTGCGAACTCATCATTGTCAAATTGGGTACCATGATCGGTGATAAAAGCATGGGGCAAACCATATCAGCAAATAATATTCTTTCAGATGAATTGATAGACCCTCTCGTAGGCCATATCGATTAGAGGTTCAGCTTCCACCCATTTTGTGAAGTAATCAACAGCGACCACTAAATATTTGAATCGACCCCTTGTAGTTGGCAGAGGCCCGACTAAATCTATTCCCCACATAGTGAATGGCCAAGGTGAAGTAATTGGTGTTAGCAGCGCCAGAGGAGTTCTTCGTATAGTTGAAAATCGCTAACACTTATCGCATTTCTGGGCATAAGTTGTACAATTAGCACGCATTGTTGACCAATTATACCCTTGTGTATTTATTCTCTATAAAAGAGTTCTACCAGCTACGTGAGCTCCACAAGATCCGTCATGAATTTCCTTTATTAGGTCTTTAACCTCTGTTAGATGAACACATCTTTGCAGACCAGTTATCACACCTCTTTTGTATAGAACTCCATTGTCTAAGACATATCTGACAACCTTATACTTCAACCTCTTGGCTGCCATTTGGTCGGCTAGTAAAGTACCGTCTTCGATATAAGCCCTGATGGGATCCATCCAGGAAGGTCCCATATCTAAAGCAATAAAATTCACTATTAAATGTTCATCAATACTTTTTCTTGCAAGTATCTCAATGGGAATTGCCCTTCGTAGCTCGGTGCGCGTAGTTGAGGCTAATTGAGCAAGTGCATCTACCCTCGCATTCTCTAGTCTTGGTATTCTAATTGCTTGGATAACTGCCAAATTGGATACAATCTCCATAACTTTAGTTAAATACCTTGATATGAACTCCCCTTTTGTAGCATAAAGACTTAGCATATGATTTACCACTAGTTGCGAATCACTGAACACCATAATTTGCTCTACATTTAATGATTTAGCTAAATTGAGGCCCATAATTACGGCTTCATACTCAGCTTCATTATTAAAATCCTGGAATTGGAATCGCAAAGCATATTCTATATATATCCCATCTGGATTGTTGAAAATAACTCCAACTCCGCTACCTGTTGCATATAAAGATCCATCGACATATAAATTCCATATAGGGATATTATCATCAAACGCTTGGTCTGACAAAATCCCTTGATGAAATATCTTGTCCTTCCTTTCTTCATATTTTTATTTTAACTCTTTCACCTTACTAGAGGATTCTGGTTGATCGGTGGTTATCCCTTTTGGCAATTCTACTATTGGGAGTTTCTCGAGAATATTTTTTGTTGCTCCTTTAGAATCATGGAGTTGCTATGCATTAGCCCCTTGTTGATCGGAGACATCTGGGTAGGTAAATTCAGTAATGAAATATGCCACTACCTTCCCTTTAAGAGAGGATCCTGGCTCGTAGATAATGTCATACTCCCCTAACTCCACTGCCCAATACATCAATCTTCCATACTTTTCTGTATTATGTAAAGCCTGTCTAAGTGTCATGTCAGTATGTACCACTATTGTATGGGCTTAAAAATATGGTCTCATCCTCTTGCTCGCTTCAATCAACGCCAATGCTAACTTTTCCAGTTTTGGATGCCTGATCTCTGCGCCCCTTAATGCCTTGCTCGTATAGTAAACTAGTTTTTGTACCCCGCTTTCTATTCGTATCAAAGCCGAACTGACCACACTTTCTCAAACAACTAAGTAGAGGTATAAGTTTTCTCCTTCCACTGGCCGGGACAATAAAGGAGGTGTCCCCAAGTATCTCTTCAACTCTAAGAACGCCTTCTCACACTCGTCGTTTCACTCAAAGGTCTTTCTAAGCACCTTGAAGAATGGTAGAAATCAATCAGTTTCTCGGGAGACGAATCTGTTGAGAGCTGCAACACGCCCCATAAGTCTTTGCACTTCCTTCTTGGCGATTGGAGATTATAATTCCATTAAGGATTTTATCTTGTCAGGATTTTCTTCAATACCTCTTTGATTCATGATGTACCCGAGGAACATGCCTTTTTGTATGCCAAAAATTTTCTTGGTCGGTTTCATCTTCATCTAGTAGTTCTCCAATTGATCAAATGTTTGGCTCAAATTAGCTATATGGTCATTTTCTTTCTTGCTTTTGGTCAACATGTCATCGACGTATACCTCTATATTTTTGCCCATCTACTCTGCAAACATCTTATTCATCATCCGTTGATATGTAGCACCTGCATTTTTAAGACCAAAAGGCATAACATTATAACAATATATTCCTAGTGGGGTAATGAAATGGGTACTTTCCTTGTCTTCCAGATTCATTTTAATTTGATTATATCTGGAATAGGCATCCATGAAGCTTAACAGCTCATGCCCCGAAGTTGTATCTACCAGTTGATCTATCTTGAGCAAAGGAAAATAATATTCGGGCAAGCTTTATTCAGGTCTATGAAGTCCACACACATTCTCCATTTGTTAATTTTCTTCTTTACCATCAGAATATTAGCCAGCCAATCAGGATATTTGACGTCTTCGATGAAACAAGCCTTTTGCAACTTTTCCACTTCTTCTTGAATATCCTAATTCTTCTCCGGACTAAAGACTCTTATTCGTTGCTTCACTGGTTTGATCTCTTTGTTGACGTTGATCTCGTGACATAGGAAAGTTGGGTCTATCCTCGGCATATCTTCATGACTCCACACGAATACTTATTTTTTATGCTTTAAAAATGCTACCAGCTCTTACTTCAATACCGGATCAAGTGAAACACCAATCTGACTTATTTTTTTTGGTTGCTCGTCATCGAGAATAACGTTTTTTATCGCCTCTATGAGTGGCCCTTAACGAGTTCCATTTCATCTCTTGGGTCTAAGGTTTAAATCTTAGACTCATCAGATTCATCCACTTGATAAGTGGTAGTTTTCTTCCTAGCATTCTCCAATTCTTCTTGCTCGGAAGATGAGTAGTAGCATTCCTGAGCTACTTTTTAATCTCCCTTCAAAACTCCAATCCCAAAATTGGTCGGGAAATTTAAACACTGATGTACAGTGGAAGGAACTACTTCAAACTTTTTCAAGCCCACTCTCCCCATGATTATGTTGTAGGCTGACTGGACATTTTTATCCATCATAAATAAATGCATCTTCTCTGATCTGCAAGAAGGTAAGGTACCAATCAACATGTCTAACTTGATTGTTCCAAGTGGAAAAGCTTTTTCTCCAGAGAACCCGATGAGGGGCCTGTGATACGGCTCCAATTGACTAAGCATCAAGTTCAAACTATCAAAACAAGGGTAGAACATGATGTCTTTCGAGCTACTATTATCTACCAGCACTCTTGAAATGCTTACATCCTTTATCCTCATTTTTATCACTAGAGGATCATCATGAGGATATAAAACACCTTCCAGGTTATTTGTAAAAAAACCAATGATCAGCTTATCTTTATTAACCTTTCTCGGGCGATCTTCTTCTGCCAGATTTATTCGCGGTATATTGGAACAAGTTTGAGCCTGATTGAGGTAAGCTTTCCTTTCAGCAGTATGATCACCCTCTCTTGCGTCTCCACCTGTAATCATGTTACAATCGAATGAACCAAAATGAATTGAAAATACCTCATGCTCAGGATGTCTGAGCTTTTTTGGGAGATCGGGGTCATCTTTAGGGTCATCTTCATGGTCCTTTTTCTTATCATCTCTTGGACGACAATGAGATTTGGACCTCTACCGAGATCTGTTGTTTGTCCTCCCACCATTCTGGAAATCAACATACCTGTTCAACTTTCCACGTCTAATGAGTGCCTCTATATCATTTTAAAGATCTACACACTGCTTAGTCGTGTGACCATGATATTTATGGAACTCACAATACATGGATTTATCCCTTCTTTCGGGAGCTGATTTCAGTTTTTCTGGCCAATTCAGTTCCTCGTTGTTCTTGATTTCCTCCATAACTTGATTTATATCCACCTTCAAGGGAGTATAATTTGTATACTTCTTTAAGTGTTCCAACATTTCCTTACCTTTTGAGTGCTTGCTCCCACCATTATGCTTGTGATCTTTCCTCTTTGACTTGCATTCAGCTTTAGCTTCTGCCTTTGACTCAGCATTCTTTTTCGCAGCCATTGCCTCCTCGACATTCATAATTTTGGCTGCTTTAGCCATCAATTCAGCCATGCATTCGGGGGGATCCTTAACTAAAGTGTAATACAACTTGTCTAGAAAAAGACCACTCATGAGAGTTGTGATGGGTGTCTTTTCTTCATAGTCTACGACCTCTAGTTTCTTGTTGTTAAAATGAGTGATATAATCCCTGGTACTTTCTCGTGCCTTTTGTCTAACACTCTACAGTTGTGCTACCCTTTTAATTGGCTTTGTACCAAAATAGAAATTTCCTATAAAGAGCTCGGCCAGTTGATGTAAGGTCGCAATCTTCCCCCGAGGAAGGATGTTGTACCATTTATGAGCAAATCCAGTAATGGTTCCTGAGAATGCTCTGCACCTCATTTCATCTGGGACTTCATAGATATCTGCTTCATCTTGGTACTGCTCTATGTGGAGAACATGATCGGTTTTACCATCGTACTTAGGTGTGACCACAAGAGCCTTGAACTTTAATGGTGTGAGAAAGTCTACAATTACTTGTATAAATGGAGATCCTTTGATAAAGGTTCTTTGGAGAGGGTTTTTGGCCTTAACCATTTCCCATAACCTATCTTTCAATCTCTGAATGGATCCCTTCCATGCATCATTGCGAGCCTCTGATTTGTTTATGTTCGCACGAGCAACAGATCGCGCAAAATTCTCCTCTTGGGAACTTTCTGTACGAACTGCAGGCCTGGGATTGGGATGTGAATTGGTTGAGCCTTCCCTCAAATAATTTGGTTGTTGAGATTTTCTCGATGTAATCTGAGGAGGATTTCTATTTCTCCTCAGGCCCAAACGATCGAAGGGTGAAACTCTGCTCAACCTTTCCAGGGAGCTTATTCATTCTGGAATTAGAGTGACATTTTCTTGAGAATCTAAAATTCTTATAGGAGAAGTTAAACCAGGGTGATAGGATGGATCACCTAAACTCCCGATAGTGCGTCTGGAGCGTGAAGATGGTGGACGCATGCTTCTATGAGTGCTTCGTTTGCTTGACTGGGCAGATAATCTAATTTGAACAGTTTGAATGAATTGTTGCATGGTTTCATGCATAGCTATTCGTCCCCTGGCTAAATTGACCTTGATCCCTGTGATATCGTTTGTATTTGGAGGAGCAGAAGGGTTTAGAGGATTCCCGTCATTATTCCAATTGCTAGATTCTGGGATATCCGCCATGTATAATACGTTTTTAGTGAAAAACCCTACGTATAGTCGTTCCCACAGACGACACCAATTGTTGATGTAAAAAACTAGATTTGATCTAATTAATTAATCACGGATAAATATGAAATAAAGAAACAAGACAAGAGATTTTAAAGAGGTTCAGCCTTAACGAAATGGCCTATGTTCAATGTCTTCTATTACTGGGTGCCTTGCCTTGATCTCAATTATATTTTCTTAAGATAGCTTACCCTCCCATGAGGGTATTACAATGTATTTATAGCCCTTGGGCTATCAGTCTGAATAGATAATATGCCGTTATTAAATAGGCTGTAACACCCTGCTCAAAATAATAATGGGTGGCCAGCCCGATACTACATTAAATCAAGAGTTTCAGATGTCTCAGTCTCAACACCAACTATCGGTACAAATATAATATAGACTAACTACCCGATATCATGTAAGCGAGATGTTAAAATTAAATACAATATATAACAGACAACAAACCAACACTATAAGCTACTAACAAAGAAAAGAAAGATGCATACAAGAACTACGATAAATGAAATGCTAGAATAAAATGAAATGAGTAACTACAACCGAATATACCACAAAAAAAAAATAAACCCGAATAATCTGTCGGGTCACAGACAATGCAATAACTGAAATGGAATAAATACAAACATTTATAAATATCCCTTGGGTACAAACCCGATATACAACATGAATTCTACCTAGATTTTTAAATAAGTAGGAAGCGACTACAATCTAAGTCCCGCAACAGTTCTGACATGTCACGGCGCCTAAGACTCTGAATAGAAGGTCATCCGGCATCCCTGCGGTAGGACACCTGTAGTAATATAAACATATATATATATATATATATATATATATATATATATATATATATATATATATATATACATGCAGGAGAGAAAAGTAAACGGGTTAGAGCCCGAGTGTAAAAATAATTAGTAAGTGTGTTAACCGTGCATAATAAATATCAATGCACTTATTTCATAATTAAAATGGAATCGCATTCTCGTGAAACCCCAACTCACCTCTCATCTAACGACGCGCACTTATTCGCGTCCTGAAATTTTAGTTAAGTTACCCCACCTATAAGGACAACCTAACTTACCATAGGCATAGCCTATACCCCCAAGAGACCTGCCTTCCTAGCATACCCGAGAATCCACCCCTTTCTAATCATACTTGATTATTTTCAAACATATATGCCATACTAGGCTTAATGGATTTTGGTTTATAATTTAATATATTATAATTCTTAATACGTTACCCATATATGCTCGGGTTGAATCATAGGATTTAATTTCTAAATAACATGCATACAAATTATTATTGGCAAAACTTCTCTCCAATCTCAACATTTCACTACGTTTCGTGCGAGGGGCGTCTCGAAAAGCGAAATCCAATCAAGGAACCACCCCGTTACACTACTCCTTGACAATGTCAATCCTAGAGATCCATTATGCCATACATACAATTCTACTATTACAACTACTAAATTTAGATTACCATATAAGAACAACTCAAAATCTCCAATAATATCCTTGGGATGATGTAACCGAAATATTCCTTAAATGCGATACATCAACCCCCATCAATCTAGTACATCATAATCATCGAAGATGTACTCCATCAAAATTCCATATACTTTCACCTATAGGATATATATATATATATATATACCATCATCCATTCCCATGACCAAGTTTACATATCACATATGATGTACAATGGCCATGCACATAATATACCCGACTATATATATCGCCGATAAATTGCACCATGCTATCATCTTCCAGGGCATTACTCACATACCATCCTGGGGACCATGGTCGGACTCAATATCACCGACATCGGGGCCAAACACACACGCACGATGTCCCGGGAAGCGGTCATAGCTCCTAACCGATCAGTGAGTCGATACATACCCACCACGTCCCACCCCAAAGGAAATGGATATCTCTTAATAACACAATGGACGACTATGACCTGGGGAATATCCACACCCTGCTCCTTGAGCCAGGATGCTCACCCTCTACGAGAAAACTTCCCAATGATAGCATGAGCGGGGTATGCTTAATCACATAAGTATATATATCGTTCACATGCACAATATATACACATCCGTATGATCCCATTATATGATTAAACATTAAACGATCACATACGGTTTAGATTTTCACAACATAAATATGTCCATATATTCATATCCATACAGATATATATCCACATATCCACACACACACACACACACACACACACACATATATATATATATATATATATATATATATATATATATATATATATATATATATATACAAACTATTTCTCATTCATATGTATAAAATATATAAACTCGGCTATAGGTATACATAATCCTCAATATACTAGTCGTCACCCCAAACTCATTTAATTGACCTCAATATGTGAATACAATCCCTCACTTGAAGCATATTCATCCATTTTTCCTATGATGAATAGTCTCCCAAAAATATATGTTTATATCCAACATTAGGGTTATCACCTAAAGTTTAGTGTAGGAAACCATCACTACACATCTCCTCTATATCCGAGAGCACATTGATGAATCTAGTAATAATTTCGACTATTGGTATACACATAACTAATAGTCTGTAAGCCTCAAGCTCAATCTTACATTCATCACATGATCCCATTACTTAGGGAAATTACCCTTTGAAAATCACACACCGATAGACAACAACTACCCCGACTATATTTACACACGCTAGTCTAGTTGGTAATATGATCCCATCGCTCTCGATTCTGACTATGGTTCAATCACTCATATGAATCCTCTAGTCTAACCCTCTCTGATTTATTCCTTAAATTTATCATTACTAAGGATATGCGACCACTCTCTTTCATTGGGCCCCAAATTGTATCTTAATAATATCCTACCTTTATAAGGATTCGATATAAATGTCGGCCCAGAATTTCACAACATACCCTCGCAACTCTCTCTAAGAGTTCTTAGCCTCCCATAAAATCTATACTTACTTTTGATCTATAATTAGGATTCTCAATCCCAATGAGGTTTCCCCACAATCTCTATACGCAACTCCAATGCATACATGGATATATTTTTCCCAAATTGTTCCAAGAAGTCCCCAAAATCATAATATGTGAGAAACCCCTTATATGTCTCCAAAACATATCTCTTACATCATAAGAGAAGGCCACAAATCAATAAACCCAACCAAAAAGGGTTAGAAATCATCCTAGGAAAACTCCGAAAAATGCCCTGTTTTCGAATCGATTCGGCCCAGCGAATCGATTCGGCCTCTAAGGCGAATCGATTCGGGTCCAAAGACCTGGGCTTTTGTCTCAGGCCGAATCGATTTGCCTTGGGTCCGAATCGATTCGGTCAATGCAGACCTGCCAATTTGCCTAAGCCGAATCGATTCGCTTAAGGGGCGAATCGATTCGGGTCTGCAGAATTTGATGGGTTCTTCTTCTTCAACAAAACCCACGAATTCTAAACCCTAAAATTTCTAGTCTAACCAAATTTATACCACAACATGATTCTAAGCCAATAAATCTTCCCAAAGTTATTCCCAACCATTTCTACACCATTAAACCCATTCTTTAAACATAGATTTCAAGATTAAACCCAAAAATCTTGGTTTTGATATTTATACCCAAAATCCATTTCTTTTACCCACAAATTATGAAATCAAATACACAAATGACTTATTTAGCAAGATTAAACACTTGCCTCAGATTTGTAGAGGTTGGTTCGTCCTCGATGTCGCGTTTGGGCCGAAATCTCCAAGCTTTTCTTCCTCTCTCTCTTCTTTTCTTCTTCTTTCTTTCTTCTTTCTCCCTCTAGGGCTTTTTTTCTCTTTCTCTCAAATGAGAATTGATTAATCCGTAAGCCTCTTAAACCTTAAAAGATAAGTCCCAATTTTAAATGTTAATACACACTTTAAATAACTCGTTTATACCAATTTGAGTCAAACTGACTTAAAAACATTTCGGAGCCGAAATAAAACCCAATGACAGTCATTTTGACTATCTCGACCCTTCCGGGATCGATGGTACCCTCAAAAATCATCATTCGGAATACTTTAAAACGTTCTATATTTTTTGACTTCTATTCCCAAATTTTAAAATTCTCCAATTTAATTGAATTTTATTTTCCCAAAAATTTGATTTCTCGATCCCAAAATCATGGGGTGTTACACTCTTCCCCCCTTACAAAAATTTTGCGCGCGAAATTTGAAGATATGCCTAGGAACTCAATCTCATCTAGTACTTACATCTATCCTCAGGATCACTATACCGATCCTTCCTAGTTCTCACGTCGAACCATATAAATTTTAAAATAAACTACTACCCAGGGCGCCCATACACCCCGTACCCGAACTTCCACTCGTAGAATTATAATCAGGCATCATTGGCCTCCAATCGTGATATAACTATCACCAATATAATCTATAACAACATATTAACTATATAAAAGTTTGAAAATTCCCAATGGTTGAACTCTCCTCAATTCCTGACGCTAACCACCTTCGTGCGGGGGAGGTCTCGTAAGCGAAATCCAAACAAGGAACCCTCCCAATACACTACTGTGTAGCTAGGCCGAGGATTGAGATTAGTTGAACCAGGGTTAAGGTTTTATAAAAAGATTTTCATATTTTAGGTATTTCCCGAAGGCCTATACAACGATATAATATAAATAAAATCCGCGTCTTTCGACACGCCAAACAAACACCTTATGTTTAGGACATAAGGCCTTAACAAATACAAGACTCCAACCAATACCTAGTTCTCAAAACTAGCATAACTATGAGCTAAATTACCCGCTCAAAAATAAATCCACTAAACTCTAAACCTCTCAGCTGTACTAATCCCTTGCATTGCATCAAAGCATTTTCCACAAGGTAAGTCCTCCTCTCATTGGATTACTACATTTACACACCCAAACCTATCCATAAGATAATAGTCTTATAACCACTACTCAACAAACTTCAACATTCTGCACTTCTGGAATTCAATATTATAACTCTCGACTATCTCCTTACGAGACGATTTTTTTTCTCAAAAGATGCCCTACAAAGGCCATACTTACTCGCTCCTTCCTCCAAGGAAAATTTATACACCCTAGGGGCGTAGCTGCTAACCTCTCAATATACCTAACGCGCGACATTTCCAATATCGCACAAAGCGTGACTTAAACCCAAAGAAAGGTATTCTACCTTATACTTCCATAATCCAATTGCTTTACTTCATCCTTGGATCCCTATTTAAAGTCCTCTACTTCTTCCAGGACAATCATTATTCCTAAACCTATTTCTCCACAAGAGAAACATCTTCCTCAAAATCCTTCCTAACCATTTTTTAAGGACAAAGCGCGATTGCGACTACCAAAAACTCCTTCAGTCCTACTCAATGAACCCGAATATCCAAATTTCTTACGCCCTTCTTAAATAAAAACGACACCCCTAACAATTTGGTCAATGCCACCTACCCTCCACCGGTAGAGGTCAGCATCACGAGGCTTCCTAACAAAAGTCAACGGGTTTCTCAATCTAAACCTCCCAAGGACTACACTACATACCTTTCCTCAGACTTACCTTACTAAGTCCAATATTCTCCATTCGAGTAAATTTCCCTTTCTTACTCAACCAGCGATAGAACACCCTGAACCGCTGCTAGAGTTCTCTTTCTTATTTTCGCCTGAATCGAGGAAAACAAATACCTCCAATCAAAGCATACCCCAAAATCTGTTATGGGTATTGTATCTCTAATCTTGTCCTTTCCTAGACGACATAATCTAGGCGACGTCTGAAATGAGAGAAACTGTTATCAGAACGTCGATCAAGTGAACTCACTTCACAGAAGAAGATAAAGGAAATGAACACAACAGTCCTAATAGTAGGGCTTTATATCAAGAACGTTAACGGAAGAATGCAGAAAACCCGAACAGATCCTAAAGGCTCTAGAACCTGATGCTCTGATACGATCTGTAACACCCTGCTCAAAATAATAATGGGTGGCCAGCCCAATACTACATTAAATCAGGAGTTTCAGATGGCTCAATCTCACAACACCAACTGTCGGTACAAATATAATATAAACTAACTACCCGATATCATGTAAGCGAGATGTTAAAATTAAATACAATATATAATAGACAACAAACCAACACTATAAGCTACTAACAAAGAAAAGAAAGATGTATACAAGAACTATGATAAATAAAATGCTAGAATAAAATAAAATGAGTAACTACAACCGAATATATCACAAAAAAAATCCGAATAAGCTGTCGGGTCACAGACAATGCAATAACCGAAATGGAATAAATACAAACATTTATAAATATCCCTTGGGTACAAACCCGATATACAACATGAATCCTACCTAGATTTTTAAAGAAGTAGGAAGCGACTACAATCTAAGTCCCGCAATAGTTCTCACCTGTCACGGCTCCCAAGACTCTGGATATAAGGTCATCAGGTATCCCTGCGGTAGGACACTTGTATATATATATATATATATATATATATATATATATATATATATATATATATATGTATATATATACAGGAGAGAAAAGTAAACGGGTCAGAGCCCGAGTGTAAAAATATTTAGCAAGTGTGTTAACCGTGCATAATAAATATCAATGCACTTATTTCATAATTAAAGTGGAATCGCACTCTCGTAAAACCCCAACTCACCTCTCATCTAATGGCGCGCACCTATTCGCGTCCTGAAATTTTAGTTAAGTTACCCCACCTATAAGGACAACCTAAACCATAGGCATAGCCTATACGCCCAAGACCTTCCATCCGAGCATACCCAAGAATCCACCCCTTTCTAATCATACTTAATTATTTTCAAACATATATGCCATACTAGGCTTAATGGATTCCGGTTTATAATTTAATCAATTATAATTCTTAATACATTACCCATATACGTTTGGGTTGAATCATAGGATTTAATTTCTAAATAACATGCATACAAATTATTATTGACAAAACTTCTCTCCAATCTCAACATTGCACTACGTTTCGTGCGTGGGGCGTCACGCAAAGCGAAATCCAAACAAGGAACCACCCCGTTACACTACTCCTTGACAATATCAATCCTAGATATCCATTATGCCATACATACAATTCTGCTATTACAACTACTAAATTTAGATTACCATATAAGAACAACTCAAAATCTCCAATAATATCCTTGGGATGATATAGCTGAAATATTCCTTAAATGCGATACATCAACCCCCATCAATCTAGTACATCATAATCATCCAAGAAGTACTCCATCAAAATTCCATATCCTTTCAGCTATATGATATATAAATATATATATATAGGCATTTATTCTAACCATATATATATATACCATCATCCATTCCCATGACCAAGTGTACATATCACATATGATGTCCAATGGCCATGCATATAATATACTCGGCTATATTATCGTCGATAAGCTGCACCATGCTATCATCTTCCAGGGCATTACTCACATACCATCCTGGGGACCATGGTCGGACTCAATATTACCGACATCGGGGCCAAACACACACACATGATGCCCCAGGAAGTGGTCATAGCTCCTAATCGGTTAGTGAGACGAGACATACCCACCACGTCCCACCCCAAAATAAATGCATATCTCATAATAACACAATGGAAGACTATTACCTGGGGAATATCCACACCCAGCCCCTTGAGCCAGGACGCTCACCCTCTGCGCGAAAACTTACCAATGATAGCATGATCGGGGTATGCTTAACCACATAAGTATATATATCGTTCACATGCACAATATATACACATCCATATGATCCCATCATATGATTAAACATTAAACCATCACATACGGTTTAGATATTCATAACATAAATCTATTCATATATTCATCCATACAGATATATATCCACATATCCACATATACATATATACAAACTATTTCTCGTTCATATGTATAAAATAAATAAACTCGGCTATAAGTATACATAATCCTCAATATACTAGCCGTCACCCCAAACTCATTTAATTTACCTCGATATGTGAATACAATCCCTCACTTGAAGCATATTCATCCATTTTTCCTATGATGAATAGTCTCCCAAAAATATATGTTTATATCCAACATTAGGGTTATCACCCAAAGTTTAGTGTAGGAAACCATCACTACACGTCTCCTCTATATCCGAGAGCACATTGATGAATCTAGTAATAATTTCAACTATTGGTATACACATAACTAATAGTCTATAAGCCTCAAGATCAATCTTACATTCATCACATGATTCCATTACTTAGGGAAATTACCCTTTAAAAATCACACACCGATAGACAATAACTACCCCGACTAGATTTACACACGCTAGTATAGTTGGTAATATGATCCCATCGCTCTCGATTCTAACTATGGTTCAATCACTCTTATGAATCCTCTAGTCTAACCATCTCTGATTTATTCCTTAAATTTATCATTACTAAGGATATGCGACCACTCTCTTTCATTGGGCCTCAAATTGTATCTTAATAATATCCTTCCTTTATAAGGATTCGATATAAATGTCGGCCCAGAATTTTACAACATACCCTCGCAACTCTCTCTAAGAGTTCTTAGCCTCCCAACAAATCTATACTTACTTTTGATCTATAATTAGGATTCTCAATCCCAATGAGGTTTCCCCACAATATCTATACGCAACTCCCATGCATACATGGATATATTTTTCCCAAATTGTTCCAAGAAGTCCCCAAAATAATAATATGTGAGAAACCCCTTATATGTCTCCAAAACATATCTCTTACATCATAATAGAAGGCCCCAATTCAACAAATCCAACCAAAAAGGGTTAGAAATCATCCTAGGAAAACTCTTCAAAATGCCCTGCTTCCGAATTGATTCGGTCCTAGTCCGAATCGATTCAGCCCCGCGAATCGATTCGGCCTCCAAGGCATATCGATTCCGGCCCAAAGACCTGGGCTTCTGTCTTAACCCAAATCGATTCACCTTGGGTCCAAATCGATTCGATCAATGCAGACCTGCCAATTTTCCTAAGCCGAATCGATTCGCTTAAGGGGCGAATCGATTCGGGTCTGCAGAATTTGATGGGTTCTTCTTCAACAAAACCCACGAATTCTAAACCCTAAAATTTCTATTTTAACCCCCAAATTTATACCACAACATGATTCTAAGCCAATAAATCATCCCAAAGTTATTCCAAACCATTTCTACAGCATTAAACCCCTTCTTTAAACATAGATTTCAAGATTAAACCCAAAAATCTAGGTTTTGATATTTATATCGAAAATCCATTTCTTTTACCCAAAAATTATGAAATCAAATACACAAATGACTTATTTAGAAAGATTAAACACTTGCCTCAGATTTGTAGAGGTTGGTTAGTCCTCAATGTCACGTTTGGGTCGGAATCTCCAAGATTTTCTTGCTCTCTCTCTTCTTTTCTTCTTCTTTCTTTCTTCTTTCTCCCTCTAGGGCTTTTTATCTCTTTATCTCAAATGAGAATCGATTAATCCGTAAGCCTCTTAAACCTTAAAACATAAGACCCAATTTTAAATGTTAATACACACTTTAAATGACTCGTTTGCTCCAATTCGAGTCAAACTGACTTAAAAATATTCCGGAGTCGAAATAAAACCCAATGACAGTCGTTTTGACTATATCGACCCTTCTGGTATCGATGGTACCCTCAAAATCATCATTCAGAATACTTTGAAACGTTCTCTATTTTTGGACTTCAATTCCCAAATTTTAAAATTCTCCAATTTAATTAAATTTTATTTTCCCAAAAATTTAATTTCTCGATCCCAAAATCATGGGGTGTTACATACACGTATACATCCGTACATCGTAAGAATATTCATTGAATCTGTCTTTGTCGTTTAATCTTCCTAATCAGTTGCTCGGTACGTTGAGTAGCTCAGTATGTTGAGTGACACGTGTCTTCATATAATTGGTCCACATTAGCTGACAAATTTTTGTATCAATAGGGACTAATTATTACTTGTGTGACTTAGTAATAATTTGTTATAATTTAGATAATAAATAAATATTTCATGATGTTTGATTTTTATAATGCGTGTTAGTAATAATTAATTAGTGATATTAATATATGATTGTGGGCAATGTGTATGCGTAGAATAATTACATATGCCATTTTATTGATGTCGTGTGATATTATCATGATTTCTGGGTAGTATCATTTAAACTGGACTCTGAGGTGATACGAATGCCTGTTTATGTATTGTTACCATTTTAAATTTCTATACCGTTGTCTACCCTTATGAGAGATTTTTGGTTATTTCAGGTAGCATACGGGGCTCTTTTTAGGGCCCATAATTATGCCTTATTAAGAGATGAGATATCAGAGTTTTAGAAAAGGATTAAACCACATCATTTGGGTATTTTTCATCGAGTAAACCTAATCTTGGAAGCCATAAACTCTTGGGAGAAGTTAGGCAAGCTTGGAGAAAGACGATTCTTCAATCTTCCAATTTCAGGCAACAATTTTCTTGCAATATCTTTAACAATGTATTTTTTAATTTATAAGCATGCTTACGCATACAATATTGGATATTTAGTTATGTTGGGAATTGATTTACATGATGAATTATGATTGAGGAAGATTATGATTAGTAGTAATTAATCTTTCTTTGAAAGTTAAGACTTTGGTGATAAAATCCAAAATCGACATTGAATAACTAATGGGAATTATGTTAAAATCCATATTTAGGTTTGTAGTTACTTTTTAATCAAATCCATGTTTAATGAATCTTGAATTAAAAGATATTAGGGATTTATAAATTATTTTTGAGAATTTTTAGATTAATTTTATTATTAATTGGAATCATGTTGAAAACCCTTGGTTATAATTAGAAATCATTAGGATTCTTATCCTAGATGTTATTGTAAGGTTCTAGTATCATGGGGATTTGATGGGAGACCTTAGTGGGACTTTAATGGAGGTTTTTGGGGAGTTTTGGGGGCTTATTTTCGTAGTTGGGGATAAATGACACTATCTTTCTCATTGGAACATCATTCGGATGAGGTGCCTTTCTCATCCGAACGAGGTGACCTTCTCATTCGATCGCTTTAGAAATTTGTCTAACTTGTTCAGAATCGAAATACGAAGGCATGGGCACTGATTTCATATTTTTCAAATTTATTTTGGATTTGATATGATTTTTTTACTAAACGGTGTGTGAGACCGAAAGTTGGATTTGGTGATTTTTAATTCGGGCTTTCTTTTAGGATTAGTACACCTAATTTAGTAATGGATTAGAATTGGTTAATATTAAGGATAGTTATGTAGATTAATGATATTACCCCTATATTGTTGTACTTATATCCGATTTTGGGATTTGGTTAGAATTGGTAAACGCACTACTGACCTGTATCCTATAGTAGTATGTACATATGGAGCTTAGAGATTAACGAGTTAAAGTTTTTATGACATTTAATTTAGGGCTTGAGAGAATGTAGACCGTGAAATTAATTTGGTAATTAAATGAGGAGACACCTATGTACATTACAAGAGAGTGTGTATATATGGAGATAGATGTACTCATAATTTAAAGACGAAATAAACTACGAGATGAATTTAATAAGTTTAAGAGTTGATAAACCTAAGAACATTAAGAATAATTCGGTATTTAAGGATTTAATTTATATGGGGTACGCTTGAGTTTATGCGATATCCTACTTGTTTATATATGTTTAACTTGGTTTTGAGAGATTGCAAACCTAATTTAGATAAGGATCTAAGGATGTGGGGATCCAAATATTTGGGTCCGCTTGAATGTATGCGTTATATATATATATATATATATATATATATATTGTGCGATTATGTGGACACACTCATATTCGTGGTGAATCTATCGCTTGGGGATTGCGTTCGACATCGGGATAAGGTACCACGTGCCAACTGAGATGTGTTAGGACGTAGTGGAGGTCGTTATTTGAGATCATATGATCAACGGTCACCTCTTCGTATATATATATACTAGCGGATGCCCGTGCCTGAGGGTACCGCGATAAATTTTCCCCCGTGATAAAAATCAGCGCATAATAACCCGCCTTTTTAAAAATAAACTTTTAAAAAACAAAAAAAATAAAATAAAAATAAAAAATATATATATATTTTAAAAATAATATTTCAAAAAAAAATATTTTTAAAAAAAATACATTTTTAAAACATTTTAATAAAAAAATAAAAAAAATAATAATGTATGTAAGTATGCATGCATACATGCATGTGTATGCATGCAAGCATGCAACACATAAAATGCCATGCATATTTATCATACATGAGTTACTATTCATAACACCATTGTCCCATATATATATATATATATATATATATATAAATTTATTTGTTTATTTATATTGTGCGATTATGTGGACACACTCGTATTCGGGGTGAATCCATCGCTTGGGTGTTGCGTTTGACATCGGGATCGAGTACCACGCGCCAGCTGAGATATGATAGGATGTAGTGGAGGTCGTTATTTGAGATCATATGATCAGCAGTCACCGCTTCGTGATGAGAGTACCAGGATGACGAGATCCATTTACATAATCTGGCTATGGCAATTAGTGTGTCACTGCGTACTAAGGTAGACAACTATTAATGAACCTAATGCCACATAAGAATATATTATTTACTTCAATTGTAACCTGTAGAGGTATTATTGTGGGGGTTAGTTTTGTGACTATGATCGTATATGTGTGTCTAGTGGCATCCTTTTCTCCAGGTATGTAGTTGTTATTTATCCTTTATGGTACATTGGTTAATGATTCTTTTAATAAAAATATATTAAAACAAATAGTGCATTACTTTTATGAGACTAAGAATATGTTAATGAAAATACATGTGTGTGCCTTGGGGTGAAATCCTATTTGAGTGGTCGGTAGTGTTCCATGGTTGTTGTTCGTTACGTGATAGTGCTTAATTGTTGAGATATAGAGACCTTGGTTTAGTTATGCCTTGGTTTAGGTGAGAGGTAAGATATTTATTGCACGTAGGAGCCAATGGGTGGCATGTAATGTGAATTAACTGCATTAATATTTATTGGTATTGAAGTCAAGTCTTGCAACTATAGCGTGCTATCTTAAATTATAAAATATTTCCCCCTCAGGTATTATTATTGTATAAACATGTTAATAGGGTTGAGCGGTTGGAATTGTTATTGTGGCAATCCAGCTTCGTGTTCGTGGAGTTGGAGTCGCAGTTTCAACATTTTTGTCAGTATATTATGATATTGTAGTTAGACGAGATTTTAGTTGTAGTCTTTTATTCAGTTGAACAATTGTAATCGGAGTTTTTTTATATAGTGGATTCAGTTTTCATAATTTGGTAATTTTGTTCATTGATTGTGGATATATTTATTGTGTTGGTTTTAGCTGACCATAGTTTTTAGTTTCCTTTAATGTTGTGAATGATATAAATTGTTTAGACATCCCCGGTAATTCATATGTGACCTAATCAAATGGGCGTGAGAAATCTTGGTATGTCACACTCGTCATATCTACTATGATCGTGCTAAATTTAAGACTTATTATGTGGTTGAAGATAAAAGGGTGTTGTTGGGTGATTTTTACTCCACTAAGGTTGTTGGTACTGGAGATGTTGAATTAAAGTTTACTTATGGAAAAACTATGGTCCTTAAGGAAGTATTGCACACTCCCAAGATAAGGAATAACTTGGTTTCTGGATATCTCCTTAATAAATTTAGTTTTAGTTAGACTTTCGGGGTAGATTTATTTACCTTGAACAAATATGGTATTTTTATCGGCAAAGGTTATGCCACTGAAGGAATGTTTAAATTGAACATTTATGTTATTAATGAAAAAAATTCCACTACTTATATTGTGTGTTCTTTTAATATGTGACATACTAGACTTTTTCATGTTAATAAACGACTTGTTAAAAATCTGATTACTTTAGCATTAATTCTAGAAAAATCAAAAAATGATTTTGAAAAATGTGAATGGTGTAGTCAAACTAAAATAATAAATACCCCACATAAATTTGTTATTAAAGAGTCTTAACCACTTGACTTAATTCATTCGGATATTTGTGAATGGGATGGAACTACGATTAGAAATGACAAACGTAACTTTTTTCTTTTATTGATGATTGCATAAATTATTCATTTTTGTATTTAATAAAAAATAAAAGTGAAGCGTTAGACATATTTAAATTTTTCCTAAATAAAATTGAAAATTAATTTAAATGGAAATTAAGAGGCTACGTCGTGATAGAGGCACCGAATATGATTCTAGACCTTTTATTGAATTTTATTAAACCCACAAAATTATTCAAGAAAACAGAGTAGAGGAACAAAACAAACTTTATATATCCCTTTTCCACTCAATCCAGAAACAAGATCGGATGTTATTCCGGTTCATCTCCATTTTCGTGAAACTATTCCGCAAGCAAGGCATCCATGAAGTTCTAGAGAAAACAACTAACTGGTGGAGAGCAGGCTGGAATACAGAAGAAGAAAGAATTAGTCCTTTTACTAACGTAGATAGGCTTGTTTGATGTGGTAAGAAAGAATAGCATATATAATATAACACGCGAAAATAGCCTTTGGTTTTCTTCGGGTATCCACGAGGGCACGTTTAGGTCCTTCACTTCCTAGACTTATTGCATTGCAATTATGAAAATTCGACTCTCGATCAATCTAGTGTTTTTTCAATGATAAGAGGTTCAATAGTAATTATTGGATTTCCCAAGTAGCAAGACGACCAAGTTCTAGCTCGACTTCCACTAGAATTAGGCACTAGAAGTAGGCAAGGCATTGCATTATGTTGGCTACTTATAGCATACCTATATAGAACATCTAACTAGGTAAACCTCTTCTCTCCTTTACCTCGCTTGCCATGTAGAGCGGGGGAATTTCAAATTCTTTTGAATTTTAAGTAAAAATTCATATCGAAGAGTATCAAAGAGCTTCTCTGATTGCTCAAGACATCTCTTTAGACTGACAGATAGAGACAAAAGAACAACTACAATAGTGACCTCTCGACACATTGCTTCCAGTGATCGGGAAAACAATACAAAAACTATTGCTTTATTTCCAACACTCCGAATAGGCGGAAGGATCTATGCCCGTCCCCAACCACATAAAAAAATTTAGGCTTTTGGGAATCATCAAAGGAAGAATGGTTATACGCTGGTTTGATAACCCAATGAAAAATAGCCACCTCTTGGTTTTGACACTCAACCGACCCGTCCCGCTAAACATCGATGCAAAGGTTATATTTCACCACCTCTGTCTACCCAACTACTCCTATTTGATCTAAAAAATCTAACCTGGAAATCGTACCTCCCCAGAAAACACTCTATCTCTAAGCCCCTTTATTAGGTTCGGAAAGCTTTGATGCCCCTACTCCCAACAAGTTGCTAGTAGGGATCGTGGAGCTATCGCTCGAGAAGTAAGTAAGTTGTTCCTTGTTTGGTCATAATGATAATCATTCCTATTAGGTCAGGGGCAACAGAATCGAAGCTGTGATTGGTAATGGCACAACCAGAAGAGGGGTATATATTCTCTCGAAATAAATGGTAAAGTTGAAAGAAAAAATAGGGTCTTAGCTAAATTGGTAGTTGTTATTTTATTAAGTCTGGGGTGTACCTCACATTGGCATAGAGAAATTATTTAAACACCGTGTCACATTTTTAATAAAATTCCTGAGACTGAAATAAAAATTTCTCCTTACGAAATTTGAAAAAATAATAATCCTAGCATGTCATATTTTAGAATGTAGGGGTGCTTAGCCTATGTATGTATTTTCAACCCTAAGAGGTCTGAATTAGCTAGTTGAGAATATAAGTATGTTTTATCGACTACGCGGTTAATAGAAAAGAATTTATATTTTTTCATTTGAAAAATTAGGTTATTATCGAATCAAATGATGTTAATTTTTATGGAGATAGATTTTTATTTAAATTAATAAATAGTGGGAGCTCGATATCCACTACCGTTTCTATTCCAAAAAATTCAAAACCAAATGAATCCATTTTAGAACCAACGAAAAGTAAAAAGAGGTCGTGCTAAAAAAAATTCTTCCCGATTTTTATGCTTACACGTTAAAGGAAGATCCTATTACCCTTAAAGAAGCCTTAGCTTCTCTAGATGCCGATTTATAACAATAAGCTATTAATGATAAAATGAA
Organism: Sambucus nigra; assembly: GCA_949130495.1. NCBI lineage: Eukaryota > Viridiplantae > Streptophyta > Magnoliopsida > Dipsacales > Adoxaceae > Sambucus > Sambucus nigra. The sequence continues at coordinate 553,978,541 of OX422216.1, forward strand.
ATCATTAGAAATTAATAAAACTTGGCATTTAGTGGATCTTCCATCGGGTTGTAAATCTATTTATTGCAATCGGATTTCTGAAAAAAATTAAAACCTGATGGTTTTGTTGAAACGTATGAAGCACATTCCAAAGCTTTTAGACAACGTGAAAACGTGTAATTTTTTTTATACATTTTCACCCGTGATCAGAATTACATCTATAAATGTACTATTTTCATTAGTTTCTTTAAATTATTTAAATGTACACCAAATAGATGTTAAAACTAATTTTTTAAATGTTGTTGAATTGAAATAAGAGTTTTTATATAGATCAACCTAAAGGTTTTATTGTACACGGTCAAGAAAATAAAGTGACAAATGAATTAATTATAAATATGAAAAATAACATTTTCACTATTATATGTCTCTATATGGATGACTTACTTATATTTGGATCTAATATTCACTTCGTAAATAATGTTATGTCTTTATTATATGCCAACCTTGACATAAAGGATTTGGGTCAAGTTAGTGTAATATTAGGAATTAGATTTACTAGGCCTGAAAAGAAAATTTCTTTAGATCAATCTCATTATGTTGAGAAAATTCTAAAAAATACAATTATATTAACTATAAATCTTCTAGTATTCCATCTGATCCTAGTGTAAAGTTGTTCAAGAACACTGGTGAAAGTATTAACCAAACTGAGTATGCGAGCCCTATCGGTAACCTATGTTATGCTACAGATTGCACTAAACCTGACATAGCATGTGATGTGGGAGTACTATATGGATTTACCAGTAGACAGACTATAGGGCATTGCTATACTATTTAGAGGGTAATGAGGTATCTTAAAACAACAATGAACCTCGGATTACACTATCAAAAGCATTTGTTGTCCTTGAAGGATTTAATAATCCTGATTGGAATACCCTATCTAATGACTCCAAAGCTACTAATTAATACATATTTAGTATCGTTGGTGGTGCAGTTTTATGGTAGTATAAGAAAAAGACTATTTTGGTTCAGTCGACGATGTAACTAGAAATGATAGTGCTATCTATAACTAGTGAGGAGGCAAGATGTTTAAGATACCTTTTGTCACATATCCCATTATGGGAGAGACCGATACCAACTGTCCTTATCCACTGCGATAGTTTCGTGAATATTGCAAGAGTTAGGAACCGTTACTATAATGGTAAAAACAGACAGATACCTCACAAACACAGTACAATGAGAGAGTTTATCTCTATAGGTGCGGTGAGAGTGGATCATATACAATTTGTGGAAAATTTAGTTGATCCTTTGACGAGAGCACTAGCAAGAGACAAGATATGGAACACCTTAAAAGGGATGGGACTAATACCCTTATATGTTTGAGTCACTTGTGATGATAACCCAACCTATAGACTGGAGATCCCAATAAATAGGTTCAAATGCTAATAACAAGTCACACATGATATGGGTTGAAACAGGATAATTATTAAATATAGGGTTTTACTTCGAGTCCATCGCTACGGAGCATGATATCCTAAAGCGAGTTAAAGTTGAGTTATTTATAACTCTTAATGATGTTCTATAGATCTATTTTTATTGAAGTACTTAACTACATGAGTATCCTTAATAGACTCACCTATGTGAATGTGAAAATGAGGTCACTTTCTATGATAATTTTGGGTAAATTCCCTAAAGCGTTCACCACACTAGGATAGAAGCATATGGTCGTAACGTGATGGTTTGAGGACTACACCTGAGTAGGGTTGCGTGTGGGATGTTTTCACATATAGAGTCCAAGACTATAATTAATGTAGTATAATATGAATCATCTTTACTACATAAATGTTCAAGTTAAAAGAAGTTTTGCTTATACACAATTCTATGGATTATTGGTCAATAAATTTTTAAAATTTACAAGTAGGGGATTGTTGGAAATATTGTGTAAAACTTGAAAAAAATAAAGGAAAGAAAACCTTTCATCTTTAAGAAAGAGATAAGTAAAGAAGAAGAAACAAAATGTGCCTATATTTTAGCCCTGTCCCACATCCGTAGGAGTGTTAAAAATGGTATAGTTAATATACACCTATTTGGGGACTTAAGGGAAATCCCTTTAGGCATTAGAATTTCGTGTGAGATGGGTAGAAATCTTATTGGGCCAAAGCCTATACATGTGCACGCAGTCATTGTTCAGACGACTGACCCGGCTCATGCCTGTGTCCGGGTCCTAGGCTTGGGCAGTTTGTGTATTAAATTTTTTGGGCCAGAAATAATTTGATTTTTTCAGTAAAAATGAAAACATAAATTTAAAAAAAAAACATTTCTTTTCTTTGAATTTCTTATTTAACTGAAGTGTTTTTTTTACTGCAAAAAATGGGAGACTTTTCATCCCACTTTCCTTGGCTATCCTTTACTAACTGTTCCGAGATGTTCCCCTTTATAATAGGGCCTTCAACAATTATTTTCAAAACATATAGAAATACATAGGCTAAAACACATTGGTTTGCTTTGCAAAATAGACAAAAACATTTTCTCTTTGTTCTCTCTCTCTGAGGATTTTTTTCTTTTTTCCTCACTTGATTAGTTTATTCTCCCAAACTGATGTGATATTGAGCAACTAGTAGTGAACGGGTGATGATATACTAGATTAATATGTGCATAGTTTTTTCAGACATAAATTGTATTGATTTTCGACTTTCTTATCCTTGGAGTGACAAGGCATTAATTAGACTACAACACAATTTTGGATGGAGCCGCGAAACACCTTAAAGAGAGCAACCTAGTCTGCGACTTAACCACGCTATTTTTCTGCTATTAGTTTTACACATTTGGTAATTTTGTTCCATTCTCTAATTCTAGATATAACACTTTTAGGGATCAAGATCAAGCTATAATTGAAAGGCTACCAAGCATATCATTTTTATGTAGTCTATTATAATATTTGGCGCCTTGTATTTTTGGATTTAATTACTAAGTTAGACAAAATCATATTTTTTTGCTTTTTTTTTTATCTTTTTAATCATTTATTTATTACGTGTTTTTATGTGGGGGGGGGGGGGGGGGAGAGAGAGAGAGAGAGAGAGAGAGACGTCCTTGTCTTTCCACACACAAGAGAGAAAACTAGTTATGACAAGGGATAATGTTAAAAATAATAATGATGATGCCATGCTTGACACGTTTTGGTGACAAAATCTTACATTTAGCAGACCATGGATAGCCTACATAACAACCCCAACAAAAGAAAGTGGGGATATATATATAGGAAATTTCTAGGTACACCAGTTTTAGACCAAATTGCCCAAATTGACTAACAAATAACACAAGAAAAAATCAATATTACTTCCAACAACCCAAATTTGTTACTTTTGTTTCTTAGATGATACATAAAGTTGTATGAGATTGAGTTTTGGACTTCAACACCGAACGTAAAAAACCTTCCACTGGTAGGCGATCATATTTTTCATAGGATTTCTCGTTACTCATGTCAGCATTCTCACTTCTGATCTCCCGGGGTGCGTTTGTTTGTCAAAAAAGGAAAGAAAAAATGACGAAAAATAATTTTTTATACTTTTTATTGTGTTTGGTTAGTAGGAAAGTTGTTGACAAATTATCTTAAAATTTTCGTAGAGGAAAAAATTTCCCATAAAACACATCCTACAAAAAACCTAGGATTTTGTAGGAAAGTTGGTATATTACTATTTAAATTGTTATTACTATTATTTTTACTTTTATTATTATTACTGTTGTTAAAATTACTACTAAAATATTTACTAATAAATATTCATAATAATATGCTATATATTACCATGTAAATTATTATTATTATTATTATTATTATTATTATTATTATTATTATTATTATTATTATTATTATTATTATTATTATTATTATTATTACTATTATTATTACTATTATTATTATTATTATTATTATTATTATTATTATTATTATTATTATTGTTATTGTTATTGTTGTTGTTGTTGTTGTTGTTGTTGTTGTTGTTGTTGTTGTTGTTGTTGTTGTTGTTACAACTAGCACTAATATATTTAGCAATAAATATTCATAATAATACACTATATATTGATGTTTTTACTAACTATAAATGTTATAGTTTTTTATTCATATTTAGTAATGTTTGAGTTAAATGGATGCTTATTATATAAACCATATTTTTTGGTGATTGAAATAAAAAAAATATAATACTTTTGTTTATTGTGAAATTGTAACTATATATGTGTATATGTATATAATTTATATATAATTCTCTTACAGTTTTCCTTCTGTTAACAAAACACAATCAAGAAAAAAAATTATTTTTCTTTACATTAGTTCATTTCACTTCACTTTTTGTCGATAATCATTTTCCCTCTTAACTTTCCGGACAAACAAATGGAGCCCTGGTGTTGTCAGAAAAACCATTCCCCAATTGACATAACGTTCTGCTATTGACACTTATAAAAGTTCAAGGTCTCATCGTTTCGGTGAATGATTTGAGCCCTGATTCATAGAGCTGGATACGGATATTCAATCAAAATAAAAGTATAATAAAAAATAAATTGTAATTTGCTTTTTTAAATGTACAAAGGTGTTCTTAAAGACTATATAAAATGGCCAAATAGTTGTTAAACTATCATTTTAATAGGAAAATTTATCACAAGGTGGCAATTTAAATATTACTACAATGATGGTGGGTCGATACAATTATAATAACACTTTTAGTGCATGTTTTAATTATAATTGGATTTAAATGCATATATAAGACCTATTCTTAGTAAATGTTTGTATATATAATATACCTACGAGTCATTAAAAAATAATGAAATGTAATTTCAATATATACAGAATTGATTAAATTTGAATTCTATTAGAATATATGGTTTGGCAAATATTGAAAGTAAAGAACGTAAAATTGGGATGTATAAACCTTGTTTAACTTTTGATCAAAGAACATTCCCGATCATATGGAGTGCATCTCATATTATCTAAAGCATGTGAGGGCGTTATAATGTTTGCCATACCTTATCCCTCTCATGTTGCATTTGTCGATACCAGTTTTCAATTTGAACATACACAATCTTTGTCAACTCGTGATCGAGACGTACATGCTCAACCAAATGTGTCTACAACTCATTCACTAGTACACTATCAAAGTGTGAGGTTAGATATGCTTCCTGTCATTTTAGTTATGTGTCAGGTCATTTGAGGTCCGTGTCAAATTTTTCTCCAATCAAAACCTGTCCATTATACTTTTCGTATCATGTATATCGAGTCTTATTGGTTCGTGTCATGATTAAGTCATGTTTAGTCCGTATTTATATGAGTGATGTCATGTATATACACTATATATATATAAACTAAAACCTGATTTGATAAGTTAGTGTGTTTTGAGTATTCAACTATTAAGCCTCTTAATTCATTAAGGCTACATGTAAACCCACTATACGTATATGGGTCGAGTCATGTTATCAAATATTGTGATATTTTTACTCCCCCATATAAGTCATAACATTACACATTGGTTGTAGTTATCATAACCATGATGTAGTTGATGACTTGATAAGAAAATTATGTGATAATTCGTCGAAAATTGACACTTTGTGTTTGAAAAATGAAAAATATTTTGTTCTCAGAGATGTAATCATAAGAAGGAAGTTTGTTAGACATCTTGATGGTGGACTTATAAGACCATTGGCATATCTTCCACTTCATTTGTGAAAATAATTTTTTTATTGAAAAACACAAAGTTTTCAGATGAAGGTTGAAAGGTGGATTGGTGTTCTGAAGAGAAGGAATTTTATGAAGAGGAGTGAGATAAGTGATATTTTTTAGAGGAGCAATGGTCATCTTAAATTTTAACCCAACGATAAATATGTGAAAGTTGAGAAGCCTATTTATTTAGTTAGGAAATAAGTAGTGTTTGTACCTCACATGGATTCGGGAGACATACCATCACCCTCAACCTATATATGTAATTTGTAGGTTGCCTAGGGTTCTTTGTAGGTTATTTTATCCATTCATAGGTAATCTGAATTCGTTTGGGATACTTCTTGGGTGAGAGATTCGTAAGGACATGATTTGATAAATGTTCTAGTTAGAATCTAGTAATTTTCTATGTGTCCTAGATCACAATTAGTATGTCTGATACCGTTACATTTGACATGTCAACACGATCATCCCCGATGGCCTTGATCCAAATCCTTCCATCCATCATCTTCATACATTCACCATGCAACATGCAACGTGCTCTTCAACCATTCCCGCTACTCCACTCATGATTATGGTAAAATAATTTATTTGGAGTGTTTATAATATACATAAATATTTGGAAACTTTTTATAAAATATTTTTAACGGTCTCGAATGTTTTTACTTGGAAAGAAGAAATTTTTCTAAGTTTTGAGGCAAAGGAGAAATGTCGTCGACGTCATTCGAGCGAGATTCGCTTATCGTTCGAGCGACATTGGCATTTTGCGCGAAGTCGTTCGAGCGACGACTTCATTTCATTCGAACGACCCGCCACTTTGATTTTTGTATAAATAGAAGTGCTCATTCTACACGATTTTCAAGTCTTTGGCACTCAAGTTTTTGCAGATCTACTGCATATTTCAAGACTTCATTTTTCATGATTTTTCAACCTTTTTGATTCACAAATCATTCCCAAATATATATGTGAATGTTATAAATCCTAGTTACAATTTTTATACTCATCTGGAGTAATCTTGTGGAGAAGAAGGTTGTTCTTCATTAATGACTTGGAGCCCTTGCGGGATCTCTTGCCGACAACAAACCGGTGCCTGCGGTTTTTTGTGTGTCACTATGTTATCCTATAATTGTAAGTATTACGAATTATAGTGAAATAAAAATGGTTTTTACCCTTTGGGGGATTTTTCCTCATATTGTGATTGAATGTGCATGCTTGGTTTGAATTAATTAGAATGTCACAATTTGTTTTGGGATTTAAAATTGGAATTTAATTAAACAAGTTAATCATTGATTGCTCATGCACTCTTAAATTGGTATCAGAGCCTATTACACAATTATATAATTATACGGTGTAATTTTTTTAGCAAAAATTTTCTAGATACCAATTTTGGTTTAAAATTTGGTTTTTAAAAAAGCGCAATTTCAATGGTAAACTTGTATAATCAAGTGCTAATTTTTGATTGGTCAAATTACGCATATTGGAAAGCTCGTATGAAATCTCACTTAAAGGCCATTGATGAACGTATTTGGGTTGTGTGTGAAAGAGGATAGAAGCCTCCCACTATCACTGTAGATAACGTAACTACTTTAAAACAAGCTACTACATGCACAGTGGATGAATTTAAATGGAGAACATATAACTCACTTGGGCTTAGTGCAATTTTCATAAACGTCACCCTCGATGAGTTTTGATGCATCATGACGTCTACCATGTATAAAGAAGTATGGGATGTTCATTAACTTACCTATGAAGGAACTAATGCAGTTAAAAAATCAAAATTGCAAAAGTTAACTACACAATTTGATACAATCACCATGCTTGAATCTGAGTATTTTGATGATTTCTATGCACGTTCATCTAATATTGTTGACACTAGTTTCAATTCAGGTGAACACATTCCTGATGCTAGAGTAGCTAAAAAGGACTTGGAGATCACTACCTAAGAGTTTTGTCCCTAAAGTCACTATGCTAAATTCTTTAGGAAATTTGAGAAGTCTAAAATTAGAAGAATTGGTAGGAGACTTCCAGACTTATGAAATTGATATGTTTCCTAATACGATAAAATCAAAAGATAATGGGGTAGCACTTAATGCCTAGGCTAAGAAGAGTGAGGGGTCAGTAAGAAAGAGAAGTGAGTTCTATAGGAGAAGAGAGGAAGAGTTGTCTGATTCGGAGTTTGATTTTGACTTAGATGATTTGGACTTGTTTGCAAAAGATTTCAAGAAATTTCTCAAATTAAAGAAAAATGGCAATTTCAAAGATAAAAATAATTTTGAGAAAAATAAGTTTAAAAAGAAAAATGAAAAGGATAAAAAGGACGTGCCTAAAAAAGATGAGGATATATGTTATTAGTGTGACGGTAAAGGTCATAAGGCATTTGAGTGTCCTACTAGGTTGAGACATTAAGGAAAAGGCAAGTTTGCTCTTAATGTCTCCCTTAGTGATGAGAGTGAGGTCGAGTAGGTGGATTTGGGAGACAAGTCACTGCATGAATGTAATTTCACCATATTTATGACTCGTCGTGTGAGTACTGACAAACACCTCACGATGATGAGGATACTTCATAGGGACATCTCAATAGTGGAGCGATATGAGTGAGAGGGAGGATGCTCCAAGTGAGATCGATAGTGATTTACGACTCTCGTACGTTAATTTATATGCTGATTATTTTAAAACTAAAAGGGTAACAAATTGTTAGCAGTTAGGATAGTTACCTGAGAGAAAGATTTGGGGTAAACGAGAGAGAGAGAGAGAGAGAGAGAGAGAGAGAGAGAGAGAGAGAGAGAGAGAGAATTCCTCCATTAGCACTGCTTTGGGAGAGAGATCGATGGTTTGTGTTGAGAGAAAGAGAGTTACCTGAGAGAAAGAGTTTGTGTAAAGAGAGAGTTAGTTTTGTGAGAGAGGGGGATATGTATAGAGAAAGAGAAAGGGGACTTGACTAAGAAAGTGGCTAGTCTTACGAGTGACACTACACCAAATCTGCCCATTTGTCACGGTCATTGACCTTGACAAATTCACCTTGTCAAGGTCAATGACCGTGACATTTCGAGGCGAGACAACTTTTTTTGTCACGGTCGTGTCACGGTCATTGACCTTGACAAAAAACTCGCGTTTTCTGTCATGGTCGTGTCAAGGTCAATGACCGTGACACGTTTGTCATGGTTATAAACCGTGACAAAGCCGTGACCCTTTGTAAAAAAATTGTCACGGTCATTGACCGTGACAAGGCCGTGGCAATATTGTCAGGGACTTGTCACGGTCAATAACCGTGACAATTCTGGGCAGAATTAAAAAAAAACTGCTGGGCAGTATGGCCACTGCCACTGCCCAGCAGTATATTTGTACCTGTTATAGCAACGTTGTACCTGTTCCACACATCATATATCCGAACAAACTAAAGATAATGCAAATATATATTCAAATAAGAAACTATTTAAAAAGAAACAACATCACCATCATTTTATCTCAAATATACAAACTATTTGCATGGAAAAGAGATTTTGTACCGCGACGCTCGGGAACACCTCCTTATCCTTCCCTTCTCGTCCGAGTAGCCACATAAGTATAGAGCATATGTGGCCTACCCTTAGGGCCACTCCCTGTCCCCTGAATTGAAATAAAGTAAAATTAGTATCCGCCCCTCAAATATAGATAAATATAAATTGTAATTGAAATCGAAATCGAAATTGACATATAAATATAAATACATTACCTGTAGTGTCACTCAAACAGCTAACTTGAGCTCATATGGCACCTCCTTCCAACTAATGTACCCCGGGCAATCGTGTCAATTATAATCTTCTTCATATCTAAACACTAAGAAATACCATAATCCTATGGAGGTATGCGTTGCAAATTCCTTCCAACCGTTGTGTAGCCAAAAATCAGCAGTTGAAGTTGTCAACTCCACCTTTGAATGGGGTATGGAAAGTGGTGGGGTATGGAAAGTGGAATTGACAACTTCAACCGGTGATGTTTGGCTACGTAACGGTTGTGAGGAATTTGCAGAGCATCGCTCCATAGGATTATGGTATTTCTTAGTGTTCGGATAGACGAAGAGATTCAGTCTCCTCTCCACAAATAGGACACCCCAAATAACTATGTACTAATCACCTATTAAAGGTAAGAAGCGTATATTCATGGATTAGTATAAACAAAACTTAGATGTAGTTGGAATATTTATGTATTAATCTCCTCTCCACACACGCACACTACACAAGAGTGAAAATGATAAAGTGCAGATCAAGTAAAAGCATTAAAAATGGATGTTTCGGTACAAATTGAAATAATTATTACAAATTGAAAAATTGTTTCAAATTCGGGTTATCATAAAAAATGGATTGATATTCGGTAGGAGCAGCCAAGTCATCCACACTACTATTTAGATGCCTTGGCGCGTGTTGGACAATTGACCACGACTCGTTGTTGATATACTCCGAGTAAAACACTTGCTTAACCTTTTGAAATGCACAAACAAACGGCTCATCGCTCACGTGGTCGTTGCTCTTCAACTTGGACAAGTCAACCATGATCAAATTGGTGACAGGATCAACTTTAGAAGCATTTTTATCCTCAACTCTTACCCATTCACAGTAAAATACAACCTCTTTGAAGCTTATATAATCCAATTCAAATATATTTTGAATTACACCATAGTAAGTCATTTCAGCTTCAACGAGGTTTTTATCTTTTGCGCTTGCTCGAAAGAAAGTAAGAGCCTTGTATGAAATACCCGAGTTCTGTACATTTGTACTTTCCTCGTACCTGGCATATTTGGGCCACATTGAGAAGATTTACTTTCAATTTCTGAACCCGAAAGTTGTCTCGGCGGTAGCCTATGTTCAACTCCGCCCAATAAAAAATTGGAAGCTTTCTCAAATCTGAAACTATGAGCTGGGGGTAAAAACCTACTGTGGCAATGGTATACATTTTTTAAGCTGGAGGATAGACGAAGAGATTCAGTCTCCTCTCCACAAATAGGACACCCCAAATAACCATGTACTACACATCCGGATAATGTCCCATAAGCTGGAAAATCATGAATTGCCCACATCAACATAGCTTTCAGCGTAAACTCTTCTTTTCTAAAAGAGTCAAATGATTGCACACCATCTTCCCACAACTCATTTAATTATTCTACCAAAGGAGCCAGGTGGATATCAATGTCTTCACTTGGTGCCTTTGGCCCAGGTATCAATAAAGCCATCATCGAAAATTCAGGTCTCATACACTGTGAAGGAGGGAGGTTGAGTGGGGCTAGGATCACTGGCCATACACTCTGATTGGTGCTTAGATTTCCAAATGGATTGAAACCATCTGTTGATATAGCCAAACGAATGTTGCGTTGTTCTCGAGCAAAATCGGGATACTCATAATTCATCCTCCGCCAGGCAGTAGAATCAATAGGATGATGCATGATATTACCCCCTACTTCTGCCCTAGCATGCCAAGTCATTGCCTCTGCAATCCATGGTACTGTGAAAAATCGCTTTAATCTAGGCCCAACGGGAAAATATTTCAATACTTTTTGAGGCACTTTTGAGCTTGTGCCTTCCTTACTAGTAGATTGGACATATCTAGGTTCATCGCATACCGGACAACGATCGAGATTTTCATACTCCTTTTGGTATAGTATGCAGTCATACACACAAGCATGAATCGATTTATACTTCATTCCCAAACCTTTCAAACTGTTATTCATAACAGGATAGCTATTTGGAAGTGTATTCACCTTGGGTAATAAGCCCTTCACCCATTTCAGAATTCCCGTCACGCTATTGCCAGACAAACCGTACTGCGTCTTCAAACTGTGCAAACCAACCATGGCATGTAAAGTTGTTTGATCTTTCTCACAGCCAGAGTATAACGGTTGGGTCGCCTTAAATTTTAAACTTTGGTAGTCATCGTCAAGTTTTATCGTGTTATCTTCACGAGCACTTGAATCTTCTACATCATCAGTAACCTCATTCTCCTCAGCTTCATAAACTCCGTACGCATCATCAACTAAATCCTCTAACATATTATGATCTACGTCGTCCCCTTCTTCATCTATTCTACTTGTTGAAGGATGTTGTGAAGGTTGGTCAGGGACAAAAGGAACTTTCAATTCACCGTGAAAACTCCAAAATCGATAACTATCTTGCATACCCGATCTTAACAAATGTAGTTCAACTGTTTTCCACTCAAACACCTTACCATTCTTACACCTAGGACACGGTCACGGAAACTCTTCATCATTACGACATCTCTTTGCATATTTCACAAATTCGTTAGCACCTCTGCGAAACACATCCCCCATTTAATTATCCTATTAAAGGGTATGTGGTCCTATCCCATTCAAGAATGCATTTTTCTGTAATATACTTAACAACTCATGCACATTGTTACGATTTGAAAAAAATTCGACAGCATATCCCCTTAGTTCTCCAAGTACACGACGTAGATTGGCAAGTGTGAGTGTTATTTCAATTGGTCAATTAAAATAACAGTCACACTTGTCAATCTAGTATGTACCCAGAGAACATTAAGATACGACTGCAGAACTTCCTCCAAAAGTAACAACTTTAAGCCAATAAGAATATTATACAAAAATTATACAGTCTCAAACTGTCCAAACGGGACAATTCGAGAGATCTCATTACAGGGGTAATGACTCTCGAACGGGTCTAAGGGTTATTGAATGCGTACGCATAAGAACTAGAATGCTAGTATCTATGCGCACTATATTTAATTTCAAGTATGTTTCATATAATGGGTTAATTCAAATACACAAATAAATTCATGGGATAATTCAAATACAAAAATAAATTCTTGGGATAATTCAAATACAAAAACAAATTCATGTATTGACCACATACACACACACACACACACTATCTAAGCTGTTCTATAGGTATAAAAACAATTATTATCCAATTATTATCCAACTATTATCAATTATTTATTTTGAATGTAAATAATATTCAAAACCCCACCCACCCCCGCCCCCACCCCCACCCCCTCAGATTAATTCAAGACATAAGACCCTAAAAGGAATCCAAATTATTTCTTGGACGTGAATTCCTCCAAATTATGATCTCATACCTATTCACACAATGATGGGGGAGGGGGTGGTGGAGGGGGGCAGGGGGTGGGGTGGGGTGGGGTGTGTGTGTGTCCGTAGGTGCGTAGGTGTGTGCGTGTGTGTGGCGTAGGTGTGCGTGTGTGCGTAGGGGCGTAGGTGTGCGTGTGTGTGTGGCGTAGGTGTGCGTGTGTGCGTAGGTGTGCCCACCCCACCCCACCCCCTCCCCCTGCCCCCCTCCACCACCTCCTCCCCCACCACACACCACCACACACACACACACACACCACTCTACCCCACCCCCTGCCCCCCTCCACCACCCCCTCCCCCCCTCCCCCAAAACACACCACCACACACACACACACACTGCACCCCACCCCACCCCCTGCCCCCTCCACCGCCCCCTCCCCCACCCTGCCCCACCCCGCCCCACCCCCTGCCCCCCTCCACCACCCCCTCCCCCACCCTGCCCCATCCCGCCCCACCCCCCACACACGCACACACATACACACACACATATATATACACACATACACACATAAATATACAAACAAAGATATATATAAATGGAAGAGAGAGAGAGAGAGAAATTGGACCTGAGAGAGAGAGAGAGAGAGAGCAGCGTCGAGTCGAGAGAGAGAGAGAGAGAGGGAGGGAACGGTGGGAGGGAAAAAAGAAGGGGGAAAGTGATTTTGCTGGAAAAGTTGTCACGGTCGTGTCAAGGTCATTGACCGTGACACGAATTGTCACGGTCAATGACCGTGACAAGTCCGTGACAACTAAATTTGTCACGGTCTTGTCACGGTCAATGACCGTGACAATTTGTTGTCACGGTCGTGTCAAGGTCAATGACCGTGACATAAAACGCGTGTTTTTTTGTCACGGTCAATGACCTTGACAAGGATGGCCGGCTGAAAGGTGACAATTTGCCCATTTTGGTGTAGTGTGAGCTACATATTTCCATGGACACTCGGAAGAAACTTAAAGCTCTTGTATCCCATCTTACTCATGACCTTGAGAGATCTAGGGAGGTCAAGGTAAAGATAGATGACAGATTTAGAAAGATAGGAAAGATGCTCCTCGCCCCTGCTTTAGGTTTTGGTGAAAGGCAAGGAATAGGTTTTGATGGTGCCTCTATGTCTCATGTGACACCAGAAACAGTTCCTGAGTTTACTACGAATCCATATGGCCATCACCAAAAACCCCGAAAAAGAGTTCGACCAAGAAAAGCAAACCAAGGTCGGCCAAAGACTGTGTACTTATGTACCAACTATAAAAGAAAGGGCCACCTTAGGGAGTTTTGCTACAGTTTGGGTCAGACACGACATACATTTTCTCCACCACGTGCCACTAGTGATTTTTTGAGCCTCAAAGAGCAGGTTGAGTTTCTAGTCGCCACTTCTCAAAGTCTAATGAAAGAGTTACAATGGATTTCTATTCCGTCAGTGGAAACTTCTAATATCCCGACTAGAGCCAACAATGACAAGGGAAAATAGAAGGTTACCTCATCTTGGGTGCCTAAACTCGATGCAAAAGCCCTTTTTGTTCATGTTGCTCTTAAAGCACATAACACTTCTTAGTGGTATTTTGATAATGGGTTCTCCAGGCACACGATATGTGATGTCTCATTTTTACCTACCTAAAGGATTGCAAGGAAGGTAAAGTCATCTTTGGAGATGGGATAAACTCTAGCATAGTAGGGCACGATACAGTAGAGATAGCATGATTTCCTAAGCTAGAGGATGTTTGGTACGTCAAAGGTTTGAAACCAAACCTTTTTAGCATTAGCCAGCTCTGCGACTTTGACTTTGCAGTAAACTTTGATTGGAATGAGTGCAATGTTTATGATCAATCTGGTAAAATTTTATTGCAAGGGGTGAGGACTGAAGATAATTAATCTGGGATTGTTTTCAAGTCCTCATTTGTCTGCAACAGTGCCATAATCAGCCCTATGTATCTATGGTATCAACATCTAGGTCATGTGAATTTTAGAGATTTGGAGAGATTAGCTAAAAAGTACCAATTACGTGGATTTCCATCACTTGGAAAGCCGAATTTCGTGATTTGTGGTTCTGTCAGTTGGGAAAGCAAGTCCGTAGCCCCCCACGGGAAGTTGAATTCCATCACCACTTCACGAGTGATTGAGTTGATACAAATGGATTTTATGGGTCCCACTCATACTGAGTGTTTGGTTGGTAAGAGGTATATCCTCATGATGGTAGATGATTTATGTCGTTACTCGATTGAATGTTTTTTGAGAGAGAAATACGATGCTGTGGAATTTCTCACAACCAAGTGTCATGACCTACAAAATCAGCACGGAGTCACTATCAATAGGAAATCTAGTGACAACGACACTGAGTTTAAGAAAGATAAAATAGATCTTTACTGTGATAGACTCGAGATCAAACATGAATTTTTGGCCGTGAAGACTCCTGAGCAAAATGGGATTGTTGAGAGGAAGAATCGGACGATTCCGGAGATGGCTATATCTATGCATCTAGGTCATAAAGTTTCTAGGAGATTTTGGGCAAAGGCGGTATCTACCACATTCCATACGGTGAATAGGGTTTACCTTCATCCACACACACTTAAGACACCCTATGAATTATGGACTAGAAAGAAGCCCAACCTTTCATATTTTCATGTCTTTGGGAGAAAATTCTACATCCTATGGCATAGAGAGAAATTAGGAAAGTTTGACTCCCGGAGAGATGAGGGAATATTATTAGGATATTCATCGACTAGTAGAGCATATCGGGTTTTTAACCTGAGTAGATATAAGGTTATGGAGTCAATAAACGCCACCATGAAAGATGACAAACCGCCGGCATTTGTTGATACTAACCTTTTGTGTGAGGATGATGCACTTTCTACTAATGATCCCATTGTGCCTCCCACAGCAATGTGAATCCTATTCCTGATTTAGGGGACATATCTTATTTGCTTCACAAGAGTCATGATTCTACTGCTATTCTAGAAGTTACCACCCTAGGGGTCAAGACTCGTGCTCAGCTAGAGAACAATGTTAGCCATATTTGTTACACGTCCAAAGTCGATCCCAATAATCATAAGGAAGCACTAAAAGATGAACAAATGATATGCGCCATGCAAGATGATTTGCTTCAGTTTAGAAAAAATGATTCCTAGGAACTGGTCCCCCGACCTAGTGAGACAAATGTGATAAGTACCAAGTGGATCTTTATGAATAAGGTGGATGAGACTATACTATTATCCGAAATAAGGCTAGGTTGGTCGCTCAAGGCTACACACAGATAGAGGATGTAGACTTTGATGAGACATTTTCTCATGTTACGATGCTTGAGTCCGTCATCTTAATACTCGCCATCGAATGTCATTTGCGCTTCAAGTTATATCAGATGGATGTCAGGAATGCCTTTATGAATGGCATTTTAGAGGAGAAGGTTTACGCGGAACAACCAAAAGGGTTTGAAGACCCTAATCACCCTGATCACGTCTACTATTTGAGGAAAGACTTGTATGGTTTAAAGCAGGCACCCCATGTTTGGTATAAGAGGCTCACTTCATATCTTTTAACCCGTGGCTTTAAGAGAGGGGGATTTGATATGACGTTATTCGTAAGGAGAGATGACAGTGCTATTTTGGTTTGCCCAGGTATATATGGATAACATATTTTTTAGATCCACATGCTCACAACATGCTCACCACTTTGAGGAGGAGATAAAAAGTGAGTTTGAGATGAGCATGGTTGGTGACCTTATTTTCCTATTCGGTCTCTAGGTTCGTCAACTAGAGGATGTGATGCCATTTCCCAATCCAAGTATGCTAGAGACCTTGTGAAGAAATTTGTCTTAGACTTCACTAAGAACACACGTACCCCGATGAGTACCTCAACAAAGCTTAGCAAGGACACTCTAGTCAAGGAAGTAGAGAAAACCTTATATCAGAGTATGATAGGTAGTCTTATCTAATTTACTTCCAGTCGTACCAACATCACCTTTAGTGTTGGATTCGGTGCGCGATATCAAGCATCCCCGAAAGAGTCACACTTAATCTCTCTTAAACGTATTATCAAATACGTGAGTAGGAATCTCTCACTTGGCATTTGGTATTCCTTTGATACCAATGACCGTTTATCTGCCTATTCGGATGCCGACTAGGTCGGGGATATAGATGGATGTAAGAGCACTTCTGGTGGGTGTTTCTTCTTTTTTCTCTTGGCTGAGCAAGAATTAAAACTCCATCTCTTTATCCACTGCGGAGTCTAAGTAAATAGCTTTCGGGAGTTGTTGTACGTAACATTAGTGGATGAAGCAAATGTTGGAGGATATATGATATCACAGGATACCATGACTATTTCCTGTGAAAATACGAGAGTGATACACATATCCCGTAATCCAGTCCAGCATTCATGCACAAAGCACATTAGGATACGCAACACTTTATCTGTGAGCTTATCTAAGAGAAGGTCGTATCCTTGAGTTTTGTGTCAACCAACCTCTAGTTAGACGATATTTTCACGAAACCTTAGATGCCCTTAGAATCGAGAGTCTGAGGAAGTTTTTAGGGATTTGCGCAGTTGATTGAGGGCTGGACACCATGTCTAGAGTAGGACTCATTTTCATGTTCATATCATATGATTCCTATCTCTAGATTGTATCATTAGTTATTTTTTGTTCTTTTTTTTTTGAAAAATTCAAAAAGATTTTATTTTTTGCTGAATTTTAGAAAAAGTTAAAAAGATTTTATTTTTATAATTTTTTTTTGAAAAACACAAAAGTTTATATTTTGTTTACACCTTTTATGGATGAACATTTAAGATAGCCATAGTCACAACTTCATTTCATATTCCACGTGACTGTTTGATAGTGATTTGAGATGCTACATGATTTCATCCATGTTCTTTACATTGTTTGGAGTCTTTCAGATGTGATTAGTTATATTTTCTACACGTTTGGCTCCTTATCTCCTTTATTTCACACGTGCACGGTATTATTTGAGTATTGTACTTGTCTATCAAATATTGGATTGAGTGTTTTCATCTCAATTCTTTCTATACAATTAACCAAATGCGATAAAACTTAACAAAAAGTAGTGAATTAATTGACGTGATGATTTAATTGCAACAAAAAATGATGAGTGAAACACGGGAAAGGGCTGCGAGAGTACAAAATTAACTCGTCATGAAAGCCACCGTTTGAAAAGATCCCAAAAAAATTAAAAGGCAATAAAAAGAAAAATATGCCAAAAAGTGGGCCAATAGGTTTTAGTTTCATCACCTCAAAATAAAAATAAATGCATTATTATTTATGAGGGAGGTTGGATGGAATGAAATGAAAAATGGGTTTGCACGTCCTTGAAAGTCATGAAAAAGAGTTACATAGTTTTGGACGTTATTGGTGTGAAAATCACATTGAGCTTTGATTTGTTGATTTGATTGAGTCAATTTCTTATAATTCTACCATTTTTATACCTAAGGAAGATGTTGAGTTCATTCGTTAGGAATATCCCAAATTCATCGTGCACATATATTATGGTTGTATGTATTGATCTTCGTGTCGAATTTGTTCACATCCCTACATTTCTGCTATCACCGACTTGGTTGTTTTTCTGTTTTTTCACGGTGTGATTCTTTGTTGTATATTTTTGTTAGAAAAATTTTGAAAAAGTCAAAAAGAGAAAGTTTGATTACCTTATGAGGTTCTCCATGTGCATTTGTTTTATGTTCATTATATTTGTCAATTTGGGGACATCATAAAAAGGAGGAGAACGAATTATGGGGGAGAATTTTTGTTTGATTTAATAGTGATTTTCTTGAGCATTAATTGATATTTACTTTTGCTTATCATTATATTTCAACTATAGCGCATGACATGTATTGTTTCTTGTCTCATATGTGTAGGTAAAAAATTGAGGATTATTTTTGCACACGTTGATGATGACAAAGAAAGATTAAAAAGAGGAGATTTGAAGAATTTTAAATTTGGATTGAAGATTTGTCATTTAGTATATCCAGTTTTTGTGTTTAATGGGTATATTTAATGGTGTGTCATTTGGTTTTCATTTGGGTAGCATAATTCGAATTTTTTATATATGTACCGACATAGATATGGGGGGTGGGGAGATTTATAAATTTTATAAATATTCGAGTTAGAATCTAGAAATTTTTTGTGTGTCCTACATAACAGCATGCCAACACGATCATCGACGACGGCCTTGATCTGAATCCTTGTATCCATCATCTTCATACGTTCATCGTGCAACATGCAATGTGATCTTCAACCATTCCCACTACTCCACTAATGATTATGGTAAAATAATTTACTTGGAGTGTTTATTATTTACATAAATATTTGGGAACTTTTTATAAAATATTTTTAAGGGTATGGAATCTTGTTACTTCGAAAGAAGAAATTTTTCTAAGTGTTGAGGTGAAGGAAAAATGTCGTTGACGTCGTTCGAGTGGGATCTGCGTGTCGTTCGAGCGACATTGGCATCTCGCGCGGAGTCTTTCGAACGACGTGTCGTTCCGTTCGAGCGATGTCTTCATTTCATTCGAGCGACGTGCCGCCTCGATTTTTGTATAAATAGCAGTGCTCATTCTACACGATTTTCAAGTCTTTGGCACTGTCATTTCTGCAAATCTACTGCATATTTTCAGACTTCGTTTTTCATAGTTTTTCAACCTTTTTGATTCACAAATCACTCCTAAACATATATACGAGTCTTATAAACCCTAGATACAATTGTTCTATTCATTTGGAGTAATCTTGTGGAAAAGAAGGATGTTCTCCATTCCTGACTTGGAGCCCTTGTAAATATTACGAATTATAGTGAAATAAAAATGGTTTTGCCACTTTGGAGAATTTTTCCTCATATTGTGATTGACTGTGCATTCTTGGTTTGAATTAATTAGCCTGACACATAAGAGTTAGGATTTTTGGGATCTAAAATTGGAATTTAATTAAACAAGTTAATCATTGATTGATGGCGCACTCTTAAGATTTTTTTGTCATATTGTCGGTCTTTTCATAGTTTTAGTGATATTTTTTTGCATACCATTTTCATTTCATGAAATTTATGTTCTTTCTCTTATCAATTATATGTGTACATAGCATCTCTTATAAAAAAATATAAAGAGGCTTTTATTTGTTGTGTCCTTTTTATTTAAGCTTAACATATTTAAATGTGAATTGATGATCATTGTTAATCGTAAGAGGAATTGATTAGTTTGATTGCATATGTTTGTGAGCTACATTTTTGCAAATATCTTTAAAATACCTTGAATTTGTATTTGAATGAGTATTCTAAACATTCTTAGCTTGTATATTCACTACAACACACTATCAAATTTGTTTTGGTCCCTTTTGGGACTTATAGTGATGATTAGCTATAATTAATTTACATTATCATTATTGAAATTCTTTTAATTATTCATGTCCCACTTAATATGAATGCATGTTATTTAATATTGAAGGAGTTGATTTATACACATTCATATAGGATACTATTAGAGTGATGAAGTGGTATTTGAATTTAAGAAACATTGGGTAAGTGTCCTCTAAAATGTGTCAATATCCAACCAACATCAAAAGACTATGTTGTGTAAAAGACATATAGCCAAGTACTAAAAGATGAATATGCATGATAAAAACAAGATAGGTCAAAGCACTTCACAAGAAATTTCTATATAGTTTTGTCATGAAAAGATAATGTAATAACTTATGCATGAGGGAGTTTAAAAGATGATGAAAACTTCATGCTAGTCCATAATATGATGTTATATTTGCTTAGACTAATTCTCTCATTATTGGAATCAAATGTAAATTGAAACACTAATCGATTCATTTTTTTTCCTATTTGCACATACATGCTATTATAATCTAATCTCACATTCGAAGGTTGTATTTATATGTGAATTGAGAGAAGTGTATAATTTCGTCGAAAAAAATATATGTGCAATTCAACTATGATAATTCAAAGCACTTAATGATGTTTTGATTTTATTAGAGTTTATAGAAAATATTCAAAAACTTTACAAAATTTTAATATACATGCATACATTACATATCTTGAAAGAGAATTGGAATTTGTGGGATTTCTATGCATTATCATTTTTTTCGAAATTTCCCTTGAAATTATGATTCCAGTCATTTTTGTGTGCACAACTAATTCGTGTCACTGTTCGCACGATTATTAGTATTTTTATGTCCATATATTTCTAGACAAATCCATGCCCGCGGATGAAAATATCCCCATTTAGACAGTGACTTAGTTTGGCTGAGATGTCCGATTATCGCCTTGATTCCATTTGCACGGTTTTTTTTTTGGCAAAGGGCATTTACACTACAGTGTTCATATGAACATCTTTTAATATCGTTCACATGGACCTCCATTGCTCCTGTTGTCATAGATAAGCCCAGTGATGCCTAAAATTTTATCGTAAGTTTAAATTGATTTCGCCTCATTCTCGAATCATTTTAAACTTATCACTCTATCTCCAGAGCTTAGTCCCCTAGAAATTCATTCATAATAGATTGAGGTTTTAACATAGTCATGATTGTGAATTTGGTGATCTAGACTTTAAAGACTTGGTTGTTTGCAAAAATTGGGGATCTGTCTAATCATCTCTTGTAGTCTTAATATTTATTTCTTAAGCACATTTACTTTGTAGATTTGAGTTACTCAAGATTTATATAACATATATATGTGGACTTTATCACTTATTGATTCGTTCTTATGATGTCTTTATATCCTCTTAAACTTTATCA
The DNA here is from genome assembly GCA_949130495.1 of Sambucus nigra. Classification (NCBI taxonomy): domain Eukaryota; kingdom Viridiplantae; phylum Streptophyta; class Magnoliopsida; order Dipsacales; family Adoxaceae; genus Sambucus; species Sambucus nigra. Next base: position 554,000,031 of record OX422216.1, read on the forward strand.
TTGTGTATTAGGTACGTTGTGTATTTTTTCCAATTATGATGTAACACCTCGCGCAATCTGACAAGAGAGGTGGCCAGTCGTTGCCGCCAAACTACGTCGTGAGTCACTAAATAAGTAATCATTCTTAGCATGTGACAGATATGAGACATATAAAATTCATTACACAAGATAATGATTAAATTGAACTAAATAAGAATAACCATTCATGCAATGAAAATCCATCACCATGCTAAACTCTAGATAAATCCAATCTTCAATAAATATATAATTCTGAATAAAATGATCCAACTATATATATCTGAAGAAAATCATAAACAACGTGGAACCGATCGGCCCACCGAATCAATAAATAAAGTCTCATAATAAGTGCGACGGAAAGGAAAATAAATCTAAACAACTAAAACATCTAAAAATAAATAAGTTTGCAGCTGCACCTCCAATAATATGTCAAATACTCCTATGCATCTACTCTAGCGCTATAGTTGAAATGTTAATCAACGTCATGGGTCAGAGCCCGCCGCATGAATACAAGAGACTCTCCCCAACTAGGGTCTTTGAACCCAGGCAGTAGCAATATACATAATAAATACTACAAAATAATATTTTAATTTGAACGCGATAATTATTAACGTGCGAGTAAAAATAAACAGTTATCGTCTAATCACATAATTAATGCTCCCAAGAGTTTAAGTCCAACTTTTGATATCACAATTTGATAAATTACTCTAAAGTCACCATCTTTTTTTAAGTTGATTTATTATACTATTATTTTCATTATTGCAGTGTTGTCATAGCCAACTGGCCATACTGTATGTCTTGCACTTATTCAGGCCCATCTCAAGTTTTACACCACACACATTCCCCCCGCAATAGCCAGCCAATCCGTATTCTGTTAGCCCTACATTTATTGATGAGGTTCCATGCACGACACCTCATAATAGCTAGCCAGCTGGTTTAACTATCAGTCGTGCACAATAGCCAGTCAACCCGTATAACTGTCAGTCCTGCACTTATTAACGACACCAATTCAATTTAATACCCGTTTATTATCTTAGGCATTAATTCTTAATTTCTCAAGTTTTTATTATTTTAAACTAGCCCACCCTATTATAGAGCACAATCCTCGAATGTTCCCCTAATACCATACCTAGAGGTCTCCAAAATACAAACACATCCTATCCTATTTTGTAGGAAGGATTTCTATCATTTATATTTCCCCCGTCTCACGCCAAGGCTATCTAAATCAACGGAACGACATCAAAATCAGCCCCACCTCAAAATATTCCATCCGTGAAAATTTACACTAACTAGTCCCATACCTAGAAGGTGTTAACCGCAACTAAGGCATACCCACTAGTCCCATACCTAACAAACAACCTAAAATTTAGGTGAGATCATACTACTCAAAATCTCATCATCCTCGCAATGTTAACAATAATTAAAATAATAAGTAGTATAAAAAAATTTCTCCATAATTCTCCAAATTTCTCATGCGGTCATAATTTACTTTAATTTAATTTGTTCAATACATCGTCGTAATTAGCAACAATTATTTTATTCAAAAAATATAATTTCAACATCATGTGAATTTAAGAAGCACACACCAATAACTTACTTTGATCATACTAACATAATTTCATATAATTTCCCAAGTCCTTTTTCATTTAAATAACACAACTATGATTTTCTACATGCAAACCTACCCCCATAATGACAAAACTAAATCTCTATCCTAAGCACACAAGGGTTATGAGTCTTAATTCAGATTAAGATTTTTCACAAAAGCAGCCCCAAATTAGATTTCACTTTCCCTACTTAAAGTTGCTAATTTATTTTAAGAAAGATATGTAAATTAAGGTTTAGGCGACATGTAAAATGTATAATACTAAAGAGAGGGAATCGAAGTATTCATGCCTGCTAAAAATTCAATTGAAAATTCTAGTTGGACGGTTGCAATCCTTTCGAAAAATTAAGAAAGACTCATTCTTGAACAATCTTGAGAAAACACCAATTAAGCTTTTAAAACTTGGTTGAATCTTGATTTAATTTGGGGCTAGGGCTTATAGATGAAAGATGGAAAACATGGATAAGTCTTCTGGTGGGAAAGTTGGAGAAAAAGTGTTTAGTAAAGTCTAGCCCCGAGTTGTTTTAATATGGTAAAATACTAAGAGTTGTAAATAACATAAACACTTCAAGCAAACCTGCTGACACTGACCATTTCGAATCGATTCGCCCTCCAGGCCGAATCGATTCAGTCTGGCAGGTGCCCAAGAACACCCCAGAAAACTACATATTTAAATAAAAAGCATGTTTTACCTCGGATTTCAATTTCGATTAAAATTAACTTTTCATAAGTAAAATTTAATATGTTAAATTACTAAAAATAATTAATTCCGAATTAATTTAATTTATTACCGGCTTAAAATCTACGGGGTGTTACATATGAGTTATTTTTTAGGATATCATCTCACATTGCACATATTTAGCTGATCTTTGGGTTTATTAACTTGTTGATTCAATCAACATCATTTTGTGTTTTTTTGGTGCTTTTTTCTTAGAAAAATTACTAGACGAAAGAATATTTCACTTATTACGAGAGGATGTAGAAATTCGAGTGAGTCATTGTGACACTCAACTTAAAATAATAACGGGTGGCCAGCCCTATAATAAATTAAAATAGAAATCTCCAATGGATCACTCTTAGCATCAACTGACGAAACTAAAATAAATAAGGTTAACTACCCAAAACTATTAAAAGCGGATGCCAAAATTAAAATAAAACATACAACGGATGACAAACCAACAATATACATCTACAACAAAAGTAAGACGTACACAAATACCATGATAAAAGAAGTGCTAAAATTAAAATAAAATGAGTACACTAAAGGAAATATACCCGAATAAGCTGTCGGGTCACAAACAGTACAAAAACCATAAGGAAGAAGTATAAACAACTACAAATAACTCTGGGGTGTAAACCCGATATACAAAAAGAATCCTATCTAGATTTACAAAGGAATAGAAATCGACTACCAATAAAATCCCACCAGAGTCTCCAACTGCTACAGCTCCCAGGACTCTGGATTGAAAAGCATCTGGTATCCATGCGGTAGGACACCTGTGGTCAATAGTATATATAAACATATAGCAAAAGAGAAATATAAACAGGTCAGAGCCCGAGGTGTAAAAATATTTAACAACTGTGTTAACCCTGCATAATAAATATAAATGAATTATTTCATAATTAAAGTGGAGTCGTACTCTCGTGAAACCCCAAACTCACCTCTCATCTAAAGCGCGCACCTAGGCGTGTCCTAGAACCTTAATTAAGTTACCCCACTCATATAAGGACAACCTACCTTACAAGAGGCACGACCTATACCCGCGTGACCTGCCATCGTAAAATAACCCAAGCATCCTTTACATTCTATATCCCACCAAACTTATATATACACATATATGCCTTACTAGGCTCTAGTGGTTCCAATTATTAACTTAAACACGTTATAAGTCTTAATACTTCGCACATTAACATTTAACTTCACTATAAGAGTTTATTCTCTAAACAACATACATTCAAATACTTAAGGACACAACTTCTTTCCTTTTTCAACATTGCACTGCGTTTCGTGCGTGGGGCGTCTCGCAAACAGAAATCCAAACAAGGAACCCCCCCCCCCCCCGATACACTACTCCTTGACAATGTCGATCGTAGGGATCCATTATGTCATCTACACATATCATACTACTGCAACTACTTACATATAGTATTATAGCTAAGAACATAACTAGAATCTTTCTCTAACTCCTTGGGTCGCTATAACCGCAGTTGTCTCTTAGTACGATCCTTCGACCCTGATCACTAGTACACCAAAATCACCCCAGATGTACCACTAGAAAATTCATATCACCATCACCTATATATATATATATATATATATATATATATATATATATATATATATATATATAAGCAACCATTCATTTTGTATAACCACGTATACATAACACACATAATGTACACTTTGTAATACATATACATAAACGGTTATAGGATACCAAAAATACTGCACCATGCTCTCATCCTCTATGGAATCACTCACGTACCGTCCTAGGGACCACCGGTAGAACTAAATATCACCTACTTCGTGGTCATAAAATACAACGTCTGGGAAGCGGTTATAGTTCCTAACCGGTCAATGAGAATGACCCATACCCAAGACTTCTCTCCCCCAAAATAAAATCACACAAATAATAATGGACGACTATGACCTGGGGAATATCCACCCCTGCTCCTCAAGCCAGGGGCTCACCCTCAACGTGCAACTTCCCACGATAGCATGTGCCGGGTATGCTTCACACCATAAGTATATATATCATGCACTTAGTATATATATACCAACAATCACATCATATGTATAGATCATCATACAAGAAATATACATTCGCACCATATTTATATCCATTTAAATATATATAAGTCATTATATAGAAATGCACACCCTATCTCCAATCATTACTTATCAAGTAAAATAAGCTAGCAATATGTATACAACTCTCTTAATACCCACCCTTGTTACGACGCATACTTACTCAAAGCATTCTCCCTTATATAGTGCCTCACTTGACACGTATTTATCCGTGTCCCTTGTGATATGAATAGTCTTCCAATATATAAACATTAAGGTCACTAACTCCAAGTTTACCATATATAACAATCACTATACACTCCATCTATATCCGTATACACTTCGATATATCTAATTATAATCCCGACTATAAGTGTACACATAACTAATAGTCTACAATCCTCAAGCTCAATCCTAAATTCATTCCGTGATCCCATCAATTATTGGAATCCCCATTGTTAATCTCACACAAATATATAACAACTATCCTTACTAGATTTACAACACAACATGTTTTAGTTGATAGTACGATCCAATAGTACTCAATTCCGCATATGGTTCAATTACTCTTATGAACCCTTAATATAATTGCATTTATGATTTATTCCTTGAATTTATCATCACTAAGGATACGCGACCACTCTCTCTCGTTGGCCCCCAATCATAACTTAAATAGAGTCCCATCGCTATAAGGATTCGGCACACACATCGGCCTAAAAATTTCACGTCACACTCTCACCACTCTCTCTCAAAGAGTCCTAAACCATACGTCATATGTAAGCTCAGTTATAAACTCTAAATAGAACTCCCATTCTTAAAGAAATTCCCACTCTCGACATCAAACCATTCGTGTACGCCTTCTCTCGACGTCACATTCCACTTATAAGTGTGGTGATTGTTTCTCCCCATTGAAACTCCGCTCTAACGAGACAAGAAAAATTTTTCCTCAAATTTTCACTCTCGATTGGCCATACTCCGACACAAGTCCAATCCTTCGGGTGTATTATGTTTGTTTGGCTAGCACACGCCATCTCCGCCTTTCAAGTATTTCCACCGCTGGTTTTCTCGATGTCCCACCCAACTCGTTCTCTCTCAATCCAACCTTGTTGGGTGAGTCTCAATTGACCCTACCTTCAACTATTATTGTGCTTGGAAGTCCCAAGTCGCGCCTTGGCCGTCTGGACCGTCTAGGACTTCCGTACCCTGATATGGGTGACCTCGACTACAGTCTTCCTTTAATTAATTTATTAATCTCAACTGATCCTTGCCTCTTACTGTTCGTCCAACTGTCTTCACCTGACGTACTACATCGTTTGGCACACGAACACACCTGATTGCAAATAAGATTCACTATCATATATATCGAAGCAGGAGAACGAAATCTCACCAAAGATATCAACAATCCTAAACATAGGGCTCAATATCAAAGAAAGTTACGCTGGAAGCATAATAGGCCGCACAGATCCTAAAGGACACTAGAACCTGATGCTCTGATACCACCTGTGACACCCCGACTAATTAAATACCGGGTAGCTACTCCTTTATTAAATTAAATCAAAATGCCAAGTTGGCTCAGTTAATAGCATCACTATCGAAAACATGTTTATAATTTCTAACCACCTAGCATTTAAAAGTAAGATGTCAAATTTTAAATTAAGTCTGGTTAACACGCAATAAAATAATTATGAAAGAATAACATAACCATTCACCATAACGGAACAATAGAATAACCAACAAATAATAATAAGTCCGGAGGAAAACTCCACACAACAATCCCACAACTGAATTAAATAAAACTGCATCCTGAATTAATTACATGCCAAAAGTCAAAAAATCTGAAATATGAAATGTCTCTAATAGAAATGGGCGACATGCCCTACAACTTGTGAAAACTGAATATAGGGTCAAGACAAATGAAACGTCTACTAGCAAGGCCCTATAACTTCCACAACAGCTACAGCTCGTCACCTGAATGGAAATCCTATACATGGTGTCCTTGTGGCTGGGCACCTAAAGGGTTTTTACAAAAAAATAGATTTGAAAGCAAACGGGTCAGAGCCCGAAAGTGGAGAGTATTTTAAAAATAGAAAGTGTTTTAATAACATTAAAAAAATGAATGCAAAATACATGTTAGGACGTTCACTCACATGAAGTACTCACCTCTCGACTAATTGTGCACTCCTAACGTACCGTACCCATCTAAGAGACACACATATCTAACCAAACTGTAATAAGTTCTACCCCTTACTACTCGATTCCCATTATACATTTTAGCGTTATCAATTAAATAGAGGGCTTTACTTAAAATCGGATTCTCAATTATTAGAAATACAATTCACTATCGGTTATCCCGTTATATTTTCTCAAAACATTACCATAATTATACTCACAATACCAACATGAAAGTTCTCATTATTTAAGTGTATATTATTCACGTCATAAATATACAATACAAGCACCCCGAGACTAAGATGCGGTGCACACATACTCTGCTATCCATCCCGGTACATCACGTACATAAGGATCACGCATTCCGAATCTCTCAGGAATCGTTCTCAAATAATAGCAAATCACAAAACAATGGAGGGGAACACAGTCACATCACATGGGTCACGCACATACCTACGCTCCCACGATCAACAAACTTATTAACATCTCAATAAGTCCTTCTCTGACCTATGTTCTTGAGGTACCAATCTATATCCCCCCGAAGGCACACAAAGATTAGATGGCCCTAAACGAACGCAAACCTCCCGTGATAGCAAGTATGGTAGGTATGTCATACACATCAAATCATATATACTAAGCATGCACACATCTTAGATATTACCATATTTATATTAGTGGTAAACTTCTCGTTCTTATACCCACACACTTGTCCCCGGTTTATATATACACGTCATCCATTATCCTCACGTCGTAAATAGTTACTCGTGTTCTAACCCATAAATATTATTTGGTTCAAACCAAACTTCTATGTTTTACTCCTCAATATATCCCAAATGTCCCAACTATATCGATTAGTCATCAAGGAATTGTCATCTCTACAATTAAACAAGGTTACGAAACAGTAGAAGTCAAATCAGGCCGAAAAGGCCAAACTGTCAACTCGTTAGAAGTCTCGTTCGAACGAGGCTGTTCGAACGAGAGTTCGTTCGAACGAAGTGGGCATTCTAACGAGATCTCGTTCGAACGAAAGTCATCGAACGAACATCCCACTCGTTAGAAGTCAAACAGTCAACTCGTTAGAATCTCGTTCGAACGAGCTCGTTTGAACGACCTGGGCAAGCCTTCTAACGAGGTGACAGTTTCGAGCCCAGAATTCCCCTTTTCGTTTTTCCCAAATTTCTTCACCTCTAATCCCATATAAAAATCGTCCCAACAGTATTTTAAGGTTTCTAATCCACACTAAACATTCATAGGTCATAACTAAACATTTATATAGGGCCAAATCTTCCTAAACATCATCTAATCATCAAATCTCCCCAATTTTTCCCAAATTTCATGAACATGAACCCTAGAAAAATTTAAGTCATCAATAGGCATAATTAAATCCGTTTTATAACATGAAAGAGGTATTTCTAACAGTATAGTCACCCAAACACAAATCTACGTACAATCTCTTTATCAATACATGAGTTTCCAATTCCAATTTCATGGGTTTTTGTTATTCTCCCAAAACAACACAATTATATGAATTTTCTACGTATGGAGGAAGCATTTGTTGTAAATAACATAATTAAACCACTTGCCTCTGATATTTCTCTGAATTTGGTGTTGAATCTTGGATGTTGCTCTCTCTTTTCTTCTACAATCTCTCCCAAGTTTGAAGGTTGAAGGTGTTGGTTATGGTTCTCTCCTCTTGGGAACCTCTCCTAACCTCTCCTAAAACTCCCATTGCCCACAAATTAGATAGTTGCTGGTAATGGGTTAGTGGGTCACTTAATTTTCTATTTTAAACTCCTAAAATTCGTTAATCATAATTCCCAAAATTCCAAAATTACCAAAATACCCTTTTAAGTTGCCGGTATGGCCTAAAAATGCCCCGGAACCCAAACTAAACCCCCGGCTAGTATTTTCTGACTATTTCGACCCTTCCGGACGCGTTGGCACACTCAAAATGACCATTTTGTTGATAGAATTAAAATTCACTTTTTAATTTAAATAATTACATTCCTGACGCGACTGTCACGCGCGTCCCAACAAAATTTCCCAAATTGTCGTATTTCAGTCTCGCGATAATTTTAATATTTTCAATATTGATATACTACCATATATGCACATTATGATCAAACACCAACTCACATCTCGTTAGTATTTTATCCGTATTAATTCTCAATTAATTCACATTTAATTTAATTAATCCCGTAAATAAATATCAACAAAAGTACGGGGTATTACATACTTCCCCCCTAATAACAGAATTTCGTCCCGAAATTCGGAAAAATAAGGCATACCTGGAAAAATTCGGTACCCTCCAGTGTTCCAAACAAAATATAAAGAAAATCCCAATCACTAAAGCCCTTGTTCACAACAAGCTTGTTTAACAGACTTGATACCTTATCAGAATACACTTCAATAAATGTACCTCACGTTGCGCTCTTATAAAAAAACAATCGAAGAAAAAATAGCCTATACATCGTTAGCCGCATTATTTTTATTAGTATTGTGAGTCCGCACCTCACTACTAACTTTCGCGTTTATCAAAACACCAAACTCCCATCCTGGGATGAATCAATAACACATCTGACTACGCTTGTCCATTCCTTGAAATATCCCGACATTGTGACTTTTACACAAGGGAAAACCACTTCAGCCTGTTGGTGTCGCATAATCCTTTGTAAGCACCTTGTCCACCATAAATAGATACGGGTGCTTTTCCCCTAACTCTACCATTAGGTAATATCTCCTCCTCATGACTACAATATACCTCACTAGTTATACCCGATTTGGAATTGAAAATATCGCAATGAATCCAAAATTTCTTTCATACAATCCATCAGTCGTTGGTCACCTTGCGCCTACACCTCGGGCCATAAGTGATACAGCCTAGTCCAAGTGAAACGTATTTCCACTACTTCTTGTTACCCCACGTTAAAGGTGGATTTCGGGGATCTCCTCTTAGTTCTGAATAGTACTGTATCGAACCATGTACCGGCGTGTTCACTATCTAATAGTGTAAATCACCCCAAGTATATAAAAATTTCTCTCCTTCTGGACAACATGTCCCACATAATCGAAGGAACTCATTACTTATCAATAAGTTGGCTACCTCTCAAGAAAATTTTCCAACTTGACTCTCCCATTCTTGGAATCGTCGTCTTGATACAAAATTATTTGGTTGATGATCTAACCCCAACTGTTCTACTACTTACTATACCTCCTTTAATGTCGATATTCACATAAAATTTCCCCGTTAAACGATACTTAATGATTTTATTCTCCCGAAAAATACCAAAAGTTTGGACCTTTATAATTTTTTCACCACTTTGTGCATATCTGGACTTTATACTTGATTGACATCCTCATTCTATTTACTATTGAGTCACCCTCAACATTCGATTGATCGGAACTCTACTCCAAATTTCTCATAATAATTTATTCGCCTTCTCAAGGGATATCCCTTTATTAAATGGCTTTCTACTGCCCTTTTTCCAAGTTTAAACGCGATACACTTACTACACATGATATTCACTTACACCTTTTCTTATGATGCTTAATCTCATAAGTAATAATCTCACCCGTCTATGTTCCCTCTTCCTTTGATTTACACTTTAGCAAATCAAGATGTCTACGCCCTTTATAACCCAACCATACGGGTTTTAAACATTATATACGCTTCATACAAATCCCAAACTCTTTATTGTCACTGTAAATACAACGGTGCTATACCACTTGGGCGTTCTCAATCGCTTCTGAATTAGAAATCCTAAATCCTCCTTATCCTCAATGCGTCCTTCAACACGCCTTGACAAAACCAACATTATTACTACTTATATCGTAATTTACTAACAACTGGCTCAAATGGCCGTACCTCATAATTTACTCCTTGTAACTTCCCGTTATAACTACGTACTCTCATAATGATAGAGGTATCCAAATCATGAACGAAGGGCCACTCATTTCCTTACTACCAACCTTACGCTAAGTTTCATGCGTGGGGTGTTTCGCAAAGAGAAATCCAAACAAGGAACCCCTCCGATACACTACTACCTAACATTATTGGTCATCGGAATCCGTTAAGCCCTGTCCATAATATGTACCCCTACACTCTCGTCTTTTAACAACAAAATTTCATCTCAGTTCACAATTATACATAAACAAAGAACTCTTTCTGAAAGACACTTTTCTCTTTACAGTGATGGAAATCACATTTCATATACAACATGCGAGATATTTGAGACCCTCAAATTCCCGTCCCCAGACACACAACTATGAGTATAAACTTCCAAATCTCTAACGGGTGATAAAACGATGCACTCTTTTTGTTACAACCTCTCTATCGTTAATTATAAAAACCAACTAACTCTTTGTTGACTAGTAAATCAATTACATACGACTCATAATAATGAAATCCCTACGCATACTGGGATTAAATATCCGAGACCATTATACTTTGAAATCACAACATATATATACGAAAGTACAATTGCGAGCCCGGCCCTCTAACAGATGGGGCCTCTCCAGAACAAAACATGCTACCCCGATGTAGTAATCCCAATAAACTTGCAATACCAGCACACTATCGGTATAATCATATATATAAAACTATAATTAAGATCATATCATACTCGTATAACACAACACTAAAACGAGTGATTTCGATAAAGAATAAACCGCTATTAATATACCATTTCATCCTCCACGGATGACAATAAAAGTAACCCCCACACTATCAGGGAAAATGTTCTTATATATAATAAACTTACTGATATACTCACTAAACTCGACTCTCAAGTGAAAATACAATTGTAACAAATGTAGTAACTCATTCATGCCACAAATAACATGCATCCTCATTTGAGGACATAACTCATACTTCTATCCTAATAATCGTCCCGGCTGCTCAAATGGTTCCTGGACTTACCACACATGTCTGTCCCAAACCGTATATTTCAATAACTGTTGCCCTCGCCAGGCACAATACCTTGATCCCTACTATTGTATCGGGAATTTTTTTTATAACGCACGTGTTTCACTCCCCACAGAAATACCTCTACACATACTCCACTTATCTTTTGTCTCACAAATCATGTTACGGTGGTCCATCTCTCGGACGTTGGTAGTCTCGACTCAGGCGACTATCTCCGTAGTTCCCTTAGTTTTGACGGCCCTAAGGAACACGCTACTAATTTCTACACCTCTCACTGAAATCACCTTTGCCCGGTAGTAATTCAGCTATCCGAATCATTTTAACTGGTTCTCCATTGGGTCTTCCCATTGTGGTGCTTCACCAACACTGTTTTACCCCGTCTTACTTTATATAAAGCCTTCGATTCTTGTACCTCCCCACCCGGGGATGTTTACCTACAAATTAACACTATGCGACAATACCATTTGCTTTAACCGTCCAAGCAGAATTCTGCCAGAAGGACTAGCAATTCTTCTATGTAAATTCTCCCTTTAATATCCCCTTCTCCGTTTAACCTACTTCACCTGGTGTAAAGTTCACTAAATAATTTTATTTCTTCTCACAAAGTGACCTCTGTCCGGACCTCTCGTGTGAGTTCAGAATGACATTCGGTTTTCATCCTAAACATCTGATCAAGGAACTTATGGTCAAACCATTCTTGTACGCCTTCTCTCGACGTCACATTCCACTTATAAGTGTGGTGATTGTTTCTCCCCATTGAAACTCCGCTCTCACGGGACAAGAAAAATTTTTCCTCAAATTTTCACTCTCTATTGGCCATACTCCGACACAAGTCCAAGCCTTCGGGTGTATTATGTTTGTTTGGATAGCACACGCCATCTCCGCCATTCAAGTATTTCCACCGCTGGTTTTCTCGATGTCCCACCCAACTCTTTCTCTCTCAATCCAACCTTGTTGGGTGAGTCTCAATTGACCCTACCTTCAACTATTGTTGTGCTTGGAAGTCCCAAGTCGCGCCTTGGCCGTCTGGACCGTCCAGGACTTCCATACCCTGATATGGGTGACCTCGACTACAGTCTTCCTTTAATTAATTTATTAATCTCAACTGATCCTTGCCTCCTGTTGTTCGTCCAACTGTCTTCACCTGACGTACTACATCGTTTGGCACACGAACACACCTGATTGCAAATAAGATTCACTATCATATATATCGAAGCAGGAGAACGAAATCTCACCAAAGATATCAACAATCCTAAACATAGGTCTCTATATCAAAGAAAGTTACGCTGGAAGCATAATAGGCCGCACAGATCCTAAAGGACACTAGAACCTGATGCTCTGATACCACCTGTGACACCCCGACTAATTAAATACCGGGTAGCTACTCCTTTATTAAATTAAATCAAAATGCCAAGTTGGCTGAGTTAATAGCATCACTGTCGAAAACATGTTTATAATTTCTAACCACCTAGTATTTAAAAGTAAGATGTCAAATTTTAAATTAAGTCTGGTTAACACGCAATAAAAGAATTATGAAAGAATAACATAACCATTCACCATAACGGAACAATAGAATAACCAACAAATAATAATAAGTCCGGAGGAAAACTCCTCACAACAATCCCACAACTGAATTAAATAAAACTGCATCCTGAATTAATTACATGCCAAAAGTCAAAAAATCTGAAATATGAAATGTCTCTAATAGAAATGGGCGACATGCCCTACAACTTGTGAAAACTGAATATAGAGTTAAGACAAATGAAACGTCTACTAGCAAGGCCCTGTAACTTCCACAACAGGTACAACTCATCACCTGAATGGAAATCCTATGCATGGTGTCCTTGTGGCTGGGCACCTAAAAGGTTTTTACAAAAAATAGATTTGAAAGCAAACGGGTCAGAGCCCGAAAGTGGAGAGTATTTTAAAAATAGCAAGTGTTTTAATAACATTAAAACAATGAATGAAAAATACATGTTAGGACGTGCACTCACATGAAGTACTCACCTGTCGACTAATTGTGCACTCCTAACGTACCGTACCCATCTAAGTGACATACATATCTAACCAAACCGTAATAAGTTCTACCCCTTACTACTCGATTCCCATTATACATTCTAGCGTTATCAATTAAATAGAGGGCTTTGCTTAAACTCGGATTCTCAATTATTAGCAATACAATTCACTACCAGTTATCCCGTTATATTTTCTCAAAACATTACCATAATTATACTCACAATACCAACATGAAAGTTCTCATTATTTAAGTGTATATTATTCACGTCATAAATATACAATACAAGCACCCCGAGACTAAGCTGCGATGCACACATACTCTGCTATCCATCCCGGTACATCACGTATATAAGGATCACGCATTCCGAATCTCTCAGGAATCGTTCTCAGATAATAGCAAATCACAAAACAATGGAGGCGAACACAGTCACATCACATGGGTCACGCACATACCTACGCTCCCACGATCAGCAAAATTATTAACATCTCAATAAGTCCTTCTCTGACTTATGTTCTCGAGTCACCAATCTATATCCCCCCGAAGGCACACAAAGATTAGATGACCCTAAACGAACGCAAACCTCCCGTGATAGCAAGTATGGTAGGTATGTCATACACATCAAATCATATATACTAAGCATGCACACATCTTAGCTATTACCATATTTATATTAGTGGTATACTTCTCATTCTTATACCCGCACACTTGTCCCCGGTTTATATATACACGTCATCCATTATCCTCACGTCGTAAATAGTTACTCATGCTCTAACCCATAAATATCATTTGGTTCAAACCACACTTCTATGTTTTACTCCTCAATATATCCCAAATGTCCCAACTATATCGATTAGTCATCAAGGAATTTTCATCTCTACAATTAAACAAGGTTACGGAACACTAGAAGTCAAATCAGGCCGAAAAGGCCAAACTGTCAACTCGTTAGAAGTCTCGTTCGAACGAGGCTTCTCGAACGAGAGTTCGTTCGAACGAAGTGGGCATTCTAACCAGATCTCGTTCGAACGAATGTCATCGAATGAACATCCCACTCGTTAGAAGTCAAACAGTCAACTCGTTAGAAGCTCGTTCGCACGAGCTCATTCGAACGACCTGGGCAGGCCTTCTAACGAGGTGACAGTTTCGAGCCCAAAATTCCCCTTTTCATTTTCCCCAAATTTCTTCACCTCTAATCCCATATAAAAATCGTCCCAACAGTATTTTAAGGTTTCTAATCCACACTAAACATTCAGAGGTCATAACTAAACATTTATATAGGGCCAAATCTTCCTAAACATCATCTAATCATCAAATCTCTCCAATTTTCCCCAAATTTCATGAACATGAACCCTAGAAAAATTTAAGTCATCAATAGGCATAATTAAATCCGTTTTATAACATGAAAGAGGTATTTCTAACAGTATAGTCACCCAAACACAAATCTACGTACAATCTCTTTATCAATACATGAGTTTCTAATTCCAATTTCATGGGTTTTTGTTATTCTCCCAAAATAACACAATTATATGAATTTTCTACACATGGAGGAAGCATTCGTTGTAAATAACATAATTAAACCACTTGCCTCTGATATTTCTCTAAATTTGGTGTTGAATCTTGGATGTTGCTCTCTCTTTTCTTCCACAATCTCTCCCAAGTTTGAAGGTTGAAGGTGGTGGTTATGGTTCTCTCCTCTTGGGAACCTCTCCTAACCTCTCCTAAAACTCCCGTTGCCCACAAATTAGATAGTTGCTGGTAATGGGTTAGTGGGTCACTTAATTTTCTATTTTAAACTCCTAAAATTCGTTAATCATAATTCCCAAAATTCCAAAATTATCAAAATACCGTTTTAAGTTGTCGGTATGGCCTAAAAATGCCCCGGGACCCAAACTAAACCTCCGGCTAGTGTTTTCTGACTATTTCGACCCTTCCGGACGCGTTGGCGCACTCAAAATGACCATTTGGTTGATAGAATTAAAATTTACTTTTTAATTTAAATAATTACATTCCTGACGCGACTGTCACGCGCGTCCCAACAAAATTTCCCAAATTGCCGTATTTCAGTCTCGCGACAATTTTAATATTTTCAATATTGATATACTACCATATATGCACATTATGATCAAACACCAACTCACATCTCGTTAGTATTTTATCCGGATTAATTCTCAATTAATTCACATTTAATTTAATTAATCCCGTAAATAAATATCAGTAAAAGTACAGGGTATTACAACAGGGAGTGGCCCTAGGGGTAGGCCATAGAGGCTCGATACTTATGTGGCTCTTCGGACGAAGAAGGGGAAGGACAAGGAGGTGTCCCCAAGCTTAGTGATCACGATTGTAAGTAATACGATATTTTACTTTTTGTTAATTACGTTATAATTTTTTAATTTACTTATTTTACTAATCATGTGCTTTTTGTCGTTTCAGGCAAAACTTAAGGAAGTGCATGAGTCACAGTCTGATGCCGATAAGGCATCTTTGTCCACAGACGCACTCAGCCAAGTGCTTGGCTCTGATCGCAAGGGGAGGACAAGGGGGGTGAGCTCGCGGGTGGCAAAATCTAGGTTCATCGGATTGGAGACGAGTGACACCGGGTTGGCTCGAACGGTGGATTCACATGACGCGAAGTTGTCCCATTTGGAGGCGACGGTCCAGGATATGTACTCATTCGTGAAGCGTTCATTGGGCAAAAATCGTAAAGGTAAAGGTAAGGAGAAGACGGTGCGGGAGGAGGAGGTGTGGGAGGACGATGACGAGGATGCGGACCTCGCTGCTTCATCGCCGACACGTGCAGACTTTGATGATCCACTTCCCTATTTGGCTCCCTTCAACAGACTAAATTCGACACTTGGTTGGCCGAGCGTGTTTATACTGGACTTATTTGATGGCCAGCGAATAGGGCGGGGGTTGAGGGACCCGAATATCATCCAGGGTGCACTAGTTCATGGACGTGAGCTTCAAGACATCGAGTCGAGGGTTCTCGTCACGCATCTAATGCCCGGAAAGGAGAACTCCCAATTGTGGTTGCGCGAACAATGTGACACGGCATATATTAGTGGATGTGTTAATTCGTATATCGTGTGGATTACTCACCTCCTCAGCGTTAACCATACCCCAGACATTTAGTGACATTGATTTAAGTTTGAATTGAATTGTTTTGAATTATTACATTTGAATAATAATTGGATTATATGGTGATGCATATTCTCTCTATTTTGAATGTATATTTGCATTATCTCTATTTTATTTGGATATATGATGTTTGAACAGGTATAACGTTGCTATAACAGGTACAAATATACTGCTGGGCAGTGTTAGTGGTCATACTGCCCAGCAGAATGTTTTTCAATTCTGCCCAGAATTGTCACGGTCATTGACCGTGATAAGTCCTTTACAAAGAGAGTTGTCACGGACTTGTCACGGTCAATGATCGTTGCAATTTTTTTAACATTGCCATGGGTTTGTCATGGTCCTTCACCGTGACACGACCGTGACAATTCTAATGAACTTGTGACGGTCATTGATCGTGACATGACCGTGACAAAAAAAATTATCTCGCCCAGAATTTTCACGGTCATTGACCTTGACAAGCTCAAGCTGTCAAGGTCAATGACCGTGACAATTCGACAGATTTGGTGTAGTGTACAAGAGTGGGATTTGATTACAATGACGTTAACTATTCATTATGTTGTACATAAGATTCCTAGATTGTCTGGACAACATAACGAAAGATGAAAATATGTTAGTTCAAGGTGATGTGATTTAATCACCCATTGAAAATCTCACGTCATAAGAGAACTGAGATATATGACGGGATTAGTTTTTAATTAGTGGTAGAGGGATGCCACTTAAAATTTAATCAAATTAATTTTTAGGTTTTAAATTAGAACTTAATTTTTCCAATAATTATTATAAGATTTCAAAAATGAATTTAACTTCCACCCGCTGGTTATAGTCTTAAAGTTTGAATTGGAATAAAATTCAAGGATTGAAAATGTAATTGAACATTTTCTAACTTAAGGGAATAATTAAATAATTTAACCCAAGATTCCCATCTACATATTAAACTTGTGATATGATTAATTCCTTTTGTTAGTATTTGGCTTCCTCCCCATCAGAGCGAATTGATCACAGAATCATGGTAATTTTAAAATCCATGTTAATTCGCTTTTGATTAACTATTACATATGTTCCGTCCCCCCATCGAGAAAGTTCTATAGGAACATTTTAATTTTAAAGAATTAACTGAAGGAAATTTTAAACACCGATCTTTATTGATGACTCTCAAGTAAGAATCATGTTGTGGAAATGAGCCTCATCATTAATTGGACAAATGAATTTTTGCATTAAAAATAGTTGGGGAAACCTAGATCAATTTTGTAATGTAGGAGTTAACATAGTCACTAGCCAAAGGGTGGTTTTGGTTGTTGACAACAGCTTTACTTCTTTCCCGAAAGGCAAAGAGGAGTATAAGGCTAAGTCTCAGTACACCAGTTTGGGTTAAGAATGTTCATATCCCTACCTAGTACAACTCTTTGTAGAGGTTACAATTAATAGAGTAACTTCTTAAAAGATATATGTTCTTAATAAAGGGAAATAAGAATAAGTCATAAGTATGAGAAGTGGGAAATCTTTTTGATTATAGTGATGACATAAAAATATTTCATGCAAATTATATTAATGTACCTGATTTTTGAAAAGTTGGTTTCGGTTTCTAAATTTGTTTATGAATAGATATTCGATTACTTTATAAAATTATTTTTCATAAAAATTGGGATATATTTTATCTATATTGGTACATTGTAAAATATTTTATACATTATAAGGTTTGTTTCACTAATAATGCTAAGTACTGATATGAATACTTAATTAATAAATCATTAAAGATAATGTTTCCTTCTTAGTTAAACCAAACAAAATTTTAGCACTTATTCTTAGATTATTTTATTCTAAAATGAATTTTAAGACTAGTTTGAAAATGAACAATTGAGTTCATTGAAAGTGGTGGCACTTATAGTATATGAATCCCATTTAGATGGTAACTTGAAAAGGTGAAAGCTAAAAAATAAAAAATGTGTTGGACAATGGTTCATTGTGATTTGTGTTGTCCTAAAACTCTTCGGTCAAGAGGTGTTATTGAGTTATTCATTGATGATAACGCAAAGTATGGACATGTTTACCTTATGCAATACATGTATGAAAGATTTGATTAGTTCAAAGTGTATAAGACTAAGGTAAAGCATATGTGAGGTAAACTAATCCAAATTGTACAATATGATCATTGGGTATATACCTCTTGAGAGATTTTAGGGATCCTTTATTGAAGGTTGGGACTATTTTCCAATTGTCTACAGTAGGATTCCAATTCATAATGGTTTAGAGGAGATGAAGGAATACAAATCTTTTAGACATGACAAGTTTCATGGTTAGTTATTCGGGACTATAATATTCATTCTAGGATTTTACGCAAGAGAAGATGATATATATTAAGGATTTAGTTCCATCTTAATAAATCTCTTCAACTCTATAGGAACTATGGATAGGTCTCAAGCATAAGAACATATTTGATCTAGGGGTGCTCGACACTCGTGTTGTGGGAGGAACCGAGGTAGTTGAATTAAAGGACAAAAGAATGTCTCTTTTGTTAGTTATTCTAATGGTTATATAAAAGTAGTTTACATTATATTCCTTACCACAAGAAGTTCATTGGATATATGAATGCATGGTTCTTGAAAGAGGATTATATAATAAACCACAAACCCAAGTGTAAGTTAATCTTATAAGATAAAAAGGAATATCATATTACCGGTGTTGTTAGATAACCCATATATGATGAAATACGACTTGAAATCAATAATAAACTACCATATCTGTGACTTATACTCGATAAGAAGTGATGCCATGTCATAGCTGGATCATCCAGAGTCATCCTAATTAGTTAGTATTTTGGGTGATTATTTTGATGAGATCCGAGACAATCATTAATCGGGTCCCAAGAACTACGATGAGGCTTTCTAAGATAAGGACTTTTAGCTTTGACTTATGACTATGTATACTGAAAGGAGATTCGATATATTCAAATAGAGTTTTGGACTTGTAAACTTGTTAATGGGATAAAACCCATCTAGTGAAAGTGGATCAATAATAAGTTAAAATAAAGGTGGATAGGAAAACCTTTAAATCAAGGGTTGAGAAAGGGTTTAGTAAAAAAGGGATTAACTATGAGAAGACCATCTCACCGGTGGACATGCTTAAGTCCATAAAGATTCTTTTAATGTCAAAACTGCGTTCTTGAACAATTGTCTTAACATGTAAGTTTAAGGGTTCCATTTATGGATTTAATAAAACACCAAGGTATTGGGACATTAGGGTTGGTCAAGAAATAAATCTTTTTTATTTAGATCACAGACCGATGGATACGTGTTTATATAAGAGTTATGGCTGAAACACGTTAATATTTCTAGCACAATTTGTGGATAATATTCTCCTAATTAGGAGTAAGAGAAATAAACTAATTACTTGTATTGAAATCAAAATAAACTATAAAGCTTTAACTAAGCTAAACTAAACAAAATTAGTGGAAGGGAGAGAGAGAAAGAAAGGCAATATTCGTTTAGGTAATCAGACAGTAGGAGGGAGAAAGATGAGCTCCCAATAAGTAAAGAGGCAACAAACTTCGTAAACTAACCTTACATGAAGCCTCCCCAAAATTAACAAAGCAACTAATTATATATTCAAAAGAAACCAAAACAAAGCCAAAAAATTCATAAAAATACAATTTTTCGTGCATAAAAAGTAATCCCCGATTGATCCACACTTGATCAGTTTTCATGCATCATTATGTAAATGACTATGAGATATTTATGTGGTCTCGATACGGTACCCAAAATATGAAATCTAATGCTTAGTGAACACCTCGCATATAAGTATGACCAAATACCTAAATATATTTTCAAGGGCATGAAAAAAGGCGTCGACCTGCTAACAAGGCCTCAGTATTGTAGCATAACTGGACGTGGACATCACTCCTCAGCACAACCCACACAACACAGGCTGTAAAATTTACACCTCGGCCCATGGAATGCCAGTTTTCCACCTTCTAAAAACATTCTCTCTTATCCATAAGTCATATGAACAGTATACATGAGGTTCCAACCAACTCCAATAAATATAGGTGCTCACTCATCATTTAGTAAGCATCACGAGAGTCGCCAAATTCTACCAAATTCTCTCCAGCTTCTTATAACACCCTGTATTTTTGTGCATTTTAATATTTAATTAATTCAAATAATTTTAAATTACTTGTGTATCGTAATTTAATTAATTAATTACGTTAATATTTATTTAAATATTAATCGAAGAGAAAATAGTTAATATTTATGGAAATTAAATTACTAAGTGAATAGTAATAATTTATTTATGTCATAATATGTATAAGTGATGTGGCATTTATTTATCTCAGCCGGAAGTCAGATATAGACTATGTAAAATATGACAAAAATGTGTGATGCCGATTAATTTGCAAGTTTACAATTAAACCTTACTTAATTAGAGTCTATTTTGAAACCAAATCAATTCAGCCCCTAAACATGCAACTACGTGTGTGCATGTGTCAACCCATAAATAAATAAAGCATGCGACACAAATTTCAGGAAAAATCCCCACAGGCAAAACCTTTTATTTCTAGAACATTGATAAGTTTATAAGACCATTGACTTACATACATATCTTGCTTTTGCCCACAAGAGTAACGCATGGTGCTTTCGTCAAACCTTCAAAGCGTCGTCTAGAAATCAGCAATGGTTCACACGCAGCTATACCACAAGGACACGAAGTCTTCACGGTGTAGGTTTTCCTCCCCACAAGAGTAACTTCATAGAGACTCCCTCCACAATAGCATGTAGCTCTGCGGATGTTTTGTGAATTGAAAACAAAAGGTTTAAAACCTAAAAGAAGAAGAAAAAAATCATTTGTTTAGTAGCAGTTTCATTTCTGAAAATTATGCAGGTCTCCTTATGAAAAACGGAGTTAGATACTCCTCTTTATAAAAAACTTAAGGCGGCGCGTCGTTCGAACGAGGTTGAATGTCGTTCGAACGAGATGCTATGTCGTTTGAACAACAACAGCAGGTCGCTCGAATGAAAAACATGACACGTGGAAAAGGACACTTGGCAAATGTCATTTGAACGATAAAATCAGGTCGTTTGAACGACCTATCAAATGAGATTTCACTCGTGCTTGTAGATAATTTTGATACGAATGTGTGGCGGCCAATTTCGTATTTTTCTGATTTTTTATGAATTAGTTATGATTTTTCTGCGGAAAGGTGTCTGAGAACAAAATCTTTAGAAAAAAATTTGATAAAAATATCAAATATAAAAAACGTGACTGTGTGATAATTGATTAAATTTGCAAATTTCTAATTTGGCACACTTATTTAATTAGAGTCTAAATTCAGCCCCTAAACATGCATCTAAAAGTCATAAATCATTCAAACCATGCATGAAAAATAAAGACGACCGATTCAGGAAAAAAATCCTTTCGGGTAAAACCTTTTATAAATACTTTGAAGAATTCCCAAGAACTTTGACTTACATACAACCTAATAATCGCCCACAAGTGTGTAATGCACGGTGCCTTCAGCAAACCTTCAAAGATACGAGAGACAGTGAAATACCCTCCATGCGTCGGTTCATCGTCTTCGGATCGTCCACACGCAGAATGACTACGCTCTGTATCCACCGATCAAATATGAAGATCCCTTTTCCACAAAGGTTGAACAAAAGTAAAGTTGTGTTCTTGAACACCAAAACAATTCACTAAATCATATTGTAGTTTTGTGAATTGAAAACAAAAAGGGGATTAAATCCTAAAAGGAAGAAGCCAAAAGAATTATGCTTTCGCAGTTTTTCTGTTCTGGAAAACGCTGAGATTTCTTCAACAAAATGAAACCACAAAATGAATGTTTATAGAAAAGCACGTCGCCTCAAAAAATGTGCTCGTTTGAACGAGATAAGGGTCTTGCGCGAACGACTTACAGATGTCCTTCAAACGACATCTCGTGACATCCCTATGTCGTTTAAACGAGATGGCATCTCGCTTGAACGACCTGGGCGTCAAAATCGAGGTACGCTCCAACACTTTAAAAAAATTACTCATTCTTAAATTTGACGAAAAAGTTCACTCCAACACTTAGAAAATATTTTATAAAAATATCCCAAAAGATCTAAGTGTAAAGTTAAGGTATTTAAAACAAAATCTTACCAAAGTAAACTTCGTGGAGTCTTTTTGATGAAGAACTTGATTAATTCGGATCCGTCTTGATGTATATGGCTCTTGAATGCTCTTCGACGGTGTAGCAGTATATGAAATAATAAATTGATAACGAACTTATAAAAATATGTCCTTACGGACTAAGTTGGGTGTGAGATAGGGAATTTTTATAAATGAATTCGGATGTCAATTCTGAGTGCACGAATTGAGTTCGGATGGGCCGAGATAGACAAAAAAGTGTACCCTGAGGGTGGTAAATGGGTCACAGGATATTTTTGGGCATAACCGAGCCCACTTGAGGGTATTTGAGACATTTTAATTTGGTCCATATGATTAAAATTGGAATTTGGAGATAAAAACCTAAGTTTTGGAGTTGTGGGCGGCCATAACTCATTTGGGAGAAATCTGAGAATGTAAGGGACAAAGAGGGAGGACTCTTGGGAGCCAAAGAGGAAGAACAAGGAAGGTGTTCTTCATCACACAACGATCACTACACCAAAGGATAAGGAGACGCTACAAACTCTTAAGTCAAGTGGTTAAACTTTCTTTTAATTTAATTGTAGTCTTCAATTCATATCGTAGTAGGTGTGTTAAACTAATGATTTTGGGTTGGGTAGACACAAATTGGGATTTTAAATTTGTGGATATTATAAATAAATTTTGAGATTTGAGAATGATAATTTATTTGTATGAATTGTGGAGAAACCAATTGATAAATTGAAAGTTTTTTTTATCTATAAAGAATCCGGGAAGAATCATGATTAATGTCGTATTTGGGATGACAATTATTAGATTGGAATTTGGACTTAAGTTGAGTTAGAGATAATTTTGAACACTTAAGGATTTGCAGTGGAGAATTCTGGGTAAAAAGCTTCACAGAAGCTGTTAATGGCGATTCTTTTCACATTACCCTGTAGAAAATTGCGTTTTTTAACTTTTGTTCTCAAATACGCTTTCTCCAAAACGACACTTTAAAAATCTTGGCAGATTGAGTAAATTGAAAACCTTAAATTAATAATTGTGCAAAATTTATTGAGGAGAATTTTGAATAATTAATTGGGGATATTTTATTTTTGGGTAAAGTGAGAGAGTTCAGGTAACACCAAGGTATTAAATTAATTCTTGAGAGAAATAGATTAATTTAGAGTCGGAATATAGACTCGGGTAATATTAAGATACGGGCCAAGTGAGAAAGGGCGGGTATATTGGTTGAGTGACAGCAAGGTAATAAATTAATTAATGGGTAAATTAATTAAATTAGAGTCGGATCCCTTGGTAGCACTCGGCCTCCACTGTACAGTTACATGTATGTTCAGGTATTTGGCCTTCTATTCTCTTCTTGTAAGCCTATAAGGCTCCAATGTCGTACATATAACCTAGATCTAATGAGAATAAGGCCATGTAAGATCATTTCAATGGTTAGACCGCTCTAAATCTTGTGTTTCTCTCTCGTTATCTCTCTTTTATACTTTTAATTGTTAAGTGTACCTTTGATTGCATGGTTTACACTAGTACATCCATTTTTTTATTATAATAATTCGACATCGTTTATGGGAGGTGTTCTACCAAGTGTCTCACAAATGAAGTCAAATATGCCATAATTTATCCATAAGGATCCCCAAATCTTCATTTTATGGGTGAAATGTTGGTGGCTAGACCTAAATAGACATATGAGCCCTAATTATGGTTTCTTGTACTTTTCAGATCTATTTTTTAGGCCTATTTTAGGGGGTATAGGATGATCTATATTCCCCAAGGATGTTCCCATGTCCAAATCTAGCTAAGTTATTGAACTAGCGACAACCTTATAAGGATTATGAACAAGGGATAAAGATACTTTGCTATTTTTTCTATGTCTTCTTGAAATTTAGCCATGTTATGACCTTGATAATAGGTAATTGTTGCTATAACTATTTTTATTTACAAATAAGGATAGATTACTTTATGGGTTAACACTTTAAAGGATTTAGTCTAATTATTGGGGTGGAAAATCGTATTTGGGCTAAAATCTGTTGATTCTGCCCTAGAGAGAATTAATGGTCCACGACTTATCTGTTTACATGAACTGGTCATGACCTCATTGTCACAACATAGGCTGAAACCTGTAGTTTTGGTATATTCAACATTTTTAGTAAATAATATTTTTCCTCATAGACTTAAGATGCCACAAAATTCTTAAAAAATGCCCATAACATATTTTATGATCTTTGGGGGATATTAATCAACATAAGTCTAGGCGTAATAATTGAAAACCGATGATTTAGTGGGTAAAATCCATAAAAGCTTTCGCCTTAAGGGTTAGTAAAATTACATGGTATAAGCTATGATGATTTACTAACATTTACGCTATCGAATAACCATTTTTTCCAAGGGAATGTATTTATCAAAGTGTCCAGAAGATGTAATCACCCCATGATAAAATCGTATTGGATTATTGTAATCACTTTAGAGAACTCATTACAAAGGAAAACAATAATGACCTCAATGCAATTGGCTTAAAGATCGCGACCTTAGTAGGACAGATTTCTACCCAATGTTACCATCTCATTAATATCATGGTTATGCCATTTTATTTCATAACTCTTGGATTTCTTATTCAATTTAGTTTGTCCTATAGAAAAGAAATATCTTATAAGAACTAACTAGTTAAAGAGAGATCTCATGGAAGGAAGCTCAGGAAGCCAACAAACTGAAGACATAGCACACCTTGTGGCGTGAATCAACCACCTCTAAGAGAGACATGCAACACTCCAAGGCCAGATCAACTTCCTCATCCAAAGGATTATGATGCTTAAGTTCGTGGCCTTCAATAATATAATAAAGGTCAAGGACATGAAGGAGAAGCAGACAAAGGATAAGACCTCTAAAGAGAAAGTGATGGGAGAGGTGACAGAGATAAATAATAAGAGGAAGCATGAGACCCGTGCAGAATGGCAAGTTAAAGAGTTCATTCTCCTTAATAGTGAGATGTAGACTATTTTATTCAACATCAAATAAAACAAATTCAATAAGTGGCCTCAGAAAATGAAGACTTGTACTGGAAGGAGAAATGAAAAAAAGTTGTGTGAATTCCACAATGACCACGACCAACGATTTCCTTAGCTTAAAGATTGAAATTAAGAGGCTAGTCAGATAATGGATATTGAGAACGTTCACTCAAGCCATGACCTAAAACTAAGCTTTGAAGGAATTTGCATCCTAGAAGAAGGTCTAGGGCAAAAATTTCAATCCTGTATATTTATAATTGCTATAAGTCCACTTCCAGGGAAAAAAAAATCAAATCATGTACTCCCTCAAGTGAAAATTAATGAGAAGTTCAAAGTATGACTCATCTTCTCTACATTTTTGGTGAATAAGTTTTCACTAAATCTTCCACCAATCATACACCTTAAGATAACTATGAAGATTAAGACCCCCACGTCATATAAGATGGAAAGTTTGTCAAACTACCATGTCCATCGAAGGACAAGGGGCCTTCAAA
This sequence comes from Sambucus nigra, assembly GCA_949130495.1. NCBI lineage: Eukaryota > Viridiplantae > Streptophyta > Magnoliopsida > Dipsacales > Adoxaceae > Sambucus > Sambucus nigra. Next base: position 554,026,310 of record OX422216.1, read on the forward strand.
GGTTGCATTTATTCCCACCATAGAGATATAAGATACGAAGCTATGTTCATCTCAAACATAAAACCTAGTTTATAAGAAGAAGACCTTGATCATAAAAGATCAGACTTAGTGTTGATGTATAAAATGGACAAACTCCAAATTTATTATCAAAGATAAAAATAAGATAAGTAACTCAAACCACACACACAAGAGACAAGATTTTTAGAGTGGTTCAACTGTTAAATAGCCTACGTCCACTATTGATTCTTATTCAGTAGGGTTTATAATAGCTCAGTATGGTGTGCATATGAGTGATTTGAGTTATCCCTTAAACTAAGGGAGTAGTTTGTATTTTATAGTGGTTAAAAAACCTAGAGATGGAGAACCTTTATATTGCCACGCATTTACATCTATGTACAATAAATAAAACTCTTAAAATTCAGTGCTTGTTGGCATCCCATCCAAGTAACTGTTGGTATTCTTATCAATTTGCCTTCTGGAGTTAGTCGGCATTCTATCTGACTAAGTGTCTCTGATGCCGATTAAGGTCGATGGTCGGCCATGTAGGAGGATAGTTGTACATTGATCCTTGGTCCCCATGAGAGTGTAATTTTTACATATAATAAAATCCCCCAATGCTCCATACTTGATGCTTGAATGAGAGTATGGAGTATTTATTCCCGGAAGCCACTCGGCGTACTTTTTGAGTATTTGGTCGGCAGCTAACCTCCCATACTTATAAAAATTTCCACTGGTTCTGTTCGATGATGGTATTTTGAACCACCAAAGGACACAATCATCTTTTGATGCTTTAGGAAACGTGCAGTCGACGGTAGTTATACAATTCGTTCAGTTAAGCATTTCATTCCCACTTATCGAGGCAACCTATAAATAGGTACGAAATCTCCTTCCTTTCTTTTTACCTTAAACCTTCTGAATTTTAGCTCTTTGTTTGCCTTCAAGATTTATTCTATGCGATCATTTTCTACCATTTTCTCTTCAATTTTACAATTGTCTATGATTCCCTGTAAGCCTTTTTTTCCCTTCTCCACATTTTATCATTTTTTTTCTTTTACTACCACAGTTCACGTCGTAGATAAGATTTCGTTAGATGAGTTTAGAGAGAAAAGGAAAATTCTATCCTTGGTAGACTTAGAGATACCCGAGGGTCCCATAGACATTTATTCCCTTCCTGAGGTTCACTGGATCCCCACTTTATTCACAGCTGAGTGTGGCATCACATTTCCACCAAACCCCCTTTTTCTTCAATTTTGCCAGTATTTTGATGTTGTTCCGGCTAGAGTTGCTCCCAATACCTGGAGGGTTATAAATGGTGTACATCGGTTGAATGAGCTTTATAGAACCCATATTGGGGTTTTGGAGTTAATGTTATATTACAAATGGGGTACTCTTGGAGAAAGTACCTATTACTTGAAGACTAGAAAAGACAATATGACTTTTGTGCTAAATCTATTAAATTCTAGTAAGGATGATTAGGAATATCGATTTTTTTGTTAAGAACTGGCAACATGTTCCCATCCCCACTGAAGTACCTTATACCGGTCTTAGATTTCAACAATCAGGGCACGACATAGGTTGTAACTCTATTAATTATTTCTTCCTCTTTTGCTATGTATTTTTTATGTTTGCCGACTAATTTTGTTGTTTCTTTTTTATACAAAGGAAAGTAAGAAGAGGTTCCCCGAGGAAGGAGAAATCAACATTAATGACCTTAAGTTCTTATAGGGTTTAAATCAGAAGATTGGAGAGGAACATCCCCGGTCATCTTCTTTATTGTTGGAGTAAAAAAGATTCACAACTTCCTTTGTTACCCAATCTACACTTGTTCTGCCCCAAGTTACTATCAACCTTAAGGAGGATCATGTACCAACCTCTTCAGCTACTGAGTATGTTGGTGATGAACTCATTCATGAAGGAACTTCTTCCTCTATTGAATCACTTGATATTTGTGAGATTCCCCTATTCCTTTAACAACCATGACCAAGAGAAAGATACCCAACTTTCTAGGTGGGCCTTTATCTCCTACCCCCAAGGTTGTTGTTGCTAGCAAAAAGAAGTTTCGGACCAATGACAAGAGGCTTATTGGTGTTAATGAGACTCAGAATATTTAACCTCAACTGAAGAGGTTGAGAATAAGTTTGCTCGTTCCAAAAAAATAGGCCCAGAAAACATGAGGCGACCAACAGGCGTTGACTGCTAAGAAGATTCCTAACCAATAAGAGTTGGTAAGAAAAAATCAAACTGACCTTGACATTGGGTCAGCCTATGTTGTTGTTAACCCTGGACTAGCCAGGGGGTTGATTAAATCTAGAATAGTTCCCGCTGATAGATCTACGTCAGCCCCCATACCCAGGTTTAGGCTTACTGAATGAGCTTGTCACAACTTGGCACTATTAATTTTCTCACTTTTATTCTCTTTTCTTTAAGTTGATGAACTCTTTATGATATCTTTTGTTTTACTCTCCTTGTAGTTTTTGGTTGAATTGAACAAAATAATGGAGAAGGATGAACAAATTAGGACTTCTCCAGGTGAAGTGTAAGAGGCCTTTGAAGGTCTAAAATAATCATTGGAGTCTTCCCAACACGATTTGGAGACATAGGAAAAATTCTGGGAGGAAGAGATGAGAAAGGCCAATGATAGGGCCACCCCAGCTGAAGGTAAGATAAAGACTACTGAAGACAAAGCCTAGGATGATGAGAAGAAATTAGAAGATGCTGAGAACAGGGCTAAGGCTGTCGAGGATGAACTTGAAGAAATCACCACTCAAGCTCAAACTGCTAAAGGAAAAGTAGTTGGTTTGACTTATGAGGTTACTTCCTTAAAGTCCAAAACCAAAGGTTTCTTTGATAAAGGTTGGGAGAAGGCCATCTTCGCTGCCTGTGCTCAAATTGAGTACGTCAAAAATTTATCCTTCAAGGAAGGGTAGACTAAGGCGTTGAAGTTGGTCGACACGAAAAAAAATTATGACCCTAGTACTCTGTGATGCCCCTTGATTCTTTAATGGTGCCCAGTACCAGTGTTGACCTACCAGTTGATGGCCAAGACCAAGCCAATGATAAGAAGAAGGTCTAACAAGTTTACTTTTTTTTCTTTGTCTTTTCTTTCTTTATGATATAGGAACTTCTATTCAACAACACAATTAATGAAATATGATGAAAATAGTGATTCATGGCACTGGAATGACCCTTGTCTTTTGGATTGTGACAACCCTCCATTCAAGTTGGATACAAGCTGAATTCCTCCTAATGCCTTTCTTCAATGCCTAACAAAAAAATATTTGAAAGATTAAGGCATGCATGATGAGCATGAAATAGTTAGTCCTATTAACTTGCTGGATAAGACGAGTAGTAGTAATAGGCAAATGCTAAGAGATTTCAACTCGATTAATTCTCAACATACCTTGCATTATCCTCCTCCTGGAATGGACAATACACAAGGAAAACGTTCAGACGCATAATATTACACTTATTGTATTGTATTTTGATTAACTATTGCTATTGTAATACATGTTGTTCAATGTAATGAAGTTATTTTTTACTGAGTCCACTTTATTTAAGCTTATGGTTAATGTTAATATTTTTTTCGACTAGGTAACCTACTTAATGCTTAGTTAATCGACTTATAGACTAAATAACCTGCTCAAATGTTTAATATGTGATTCATATTTGAATCAGCTATACAACCTTGCATAAAATTGTAAATAGCTTTATTATACTAAGTTGTAGCATTAGTTATCAGTGGCGACCAATTGTATTAGGAATGTATAATTATTTTAGTATTTTAATCTCGTCGGGTAAAACCTCTAATTAAGAAATTTTACTTCCTTCTTGTTCGTGACTTGCCTAGGGTTAATCATACATGAAGTTTAACTTTTCTGAAGTTGGAAAAGTTTGGAAATGTTTGAACTATTGAATTTTTGGCGAGGAAACGTTTAAACCATGCTCTTTGGAAATGAAATTTTTTTTGGGAAACTTTTCTGAAGTTGGAAAAGTTTAAATTAAAATTAAAATTTCCCATCAACTACTAGCTTGTGTAGACACCATAATCCGAAAAGCAAAACAAAAAAATATGTATAATGGAGAACACCTGAAATTTCATTAACTTGAATAACAAATTACATTAAAGATAATTTTAAAAACAAAATTACTGATAATACTTGCGCGGGTGGTCTGCGTTCCAAGGATTTTTGAATTCTTCTCCCTTTAAAGTTTCCAAGCGATAAGTTCCTGGTCAGATAACCATCGATATACAGCATGGACAATGCTAATTACGTTCCAGCTTGTTGTTTTTTGGGATAACTTTCTTAAGTACCAGATCTCCCTACTTCATGTTGGTCGCCTTGTCGCTTATATTATAAAACCTTACAATCCTTTGTTAGCAGGCAGCCATCCGAATAGAATCATTTTCTTGGATTTAATCTATCATGTCCATATCTAGTCATCTCATGAGTTCACTCTTAGGGGAATCAAAGTTCAAATCCCTATGAGTTAGAAGACCTATTTCCACTGGTACTACTGCCTCAATGCCAAAAGCTAGCATGTATGGGGTTTTTGTTGTTGCTATTTTGGGAGTAGTCTTATATGCTCAAATGATACTATGGAGCTCGTTAATCCAATTGCCTTTGGCATCATCCAGCCTTTTCTTCAACCCATCTAACTACATTTTATTGGTGATTTTTGTTTAGCCATTGCATTGTGGATGTCCAGGTACTAAATGAAGTTTGTATATGCCTGACCAAATACAATACTCTTTAAACTCATCATTATTGAATTGAGTGCCATGGTCGATTATGAAGGCATAAGGCATGCCATACCTGCAAATGACCTTCTTCCGTATGAACTAGAAACCCTCTAATATGGCATATCCACTAAAGGCTCTGCTTCCACCCATTTGGTGAAATAATCAACAGGTACAACCAGATACTTGAATCTTCCTTTGGTAGTTGGAAGTGGTCCGACTAGGTCAACTCCCCATATAGTGAAAGGCCATGTATAAGTGATAGGGGTTAGACTTGATCTCCGTATCCTGTGGATGGTAACAAACTTCTGGCATTTATCTCATTTCTTATTGAAAGCAGCACATTCTATTTTAATTATCAGCCAGTAGTAACCTTGCACAGTTATCCACTGTCTTAAAGACCTCCCGACTATATGAGAACCATATGAGCCTTTATGCACCTCTTTGATCAAATCGTGTATTTCGTTTGGATGAACACAATGAAGTAAAGAAATAGTGTATCCTCGCATCTACAGGACACCTTTTTCTAACACATAACTAGCTTCTTTGTACCTCATTTCTTGATTTCTTTATTATCAGATGGCAATACTCAACTTTCAATATATTCTTTGATCAGATCCATCCATAAGGGACCTAACTCCACAAAGATGACCCCGATTTCTAACATATTAATACTTCTATGGGAAAGTATCTCTACTAGAAATATTTGGCTGAGCTCTATTTAATTTGCTGAAGCAAGCCGAGCAAGAATGTCTGCTCGGGCAATTTATAATCTGGTAATCCTCACTATCTTGATTGAAGTGAACATGGAAACAATATCCATTGCTTTCTTATAATATCTCATCATAATTTCCCCTTTGACACTATAAATTTTCTACATCAGATTAATAATTAGCTGTGAATCACTATGTACAACAACTTGGCTAGCGCCCAGTGATGAAGCCAACTCCAATCTTGTGATCAATGATTCATATTCGGCCTCATTATTGGAAGCCTTCAATTAGAATCTCAGATAATATTCCACATCCAAGTTATCCGCAGTGTTGATGATGAGGCCTGCTCCACTTCGAATAGCACATGGGGATCCATCTACAAATAACTTCCAGATTGGAATGTCATTAGAGATTTCTTCTTCTACTAGCACTCTGTTTTTAAACATCTTCGTGCTCTATTGAATTCTTTCTTGAGAAGCTGATGAGTCAAGTTAATCGGCCACAATATCTTTTTTTCTTTTGAGTTAAGCTTTCTCTGTAGAAGTCTACTTGACGGGCGAATGTGGATTGTGTTGCTCTTCTGCATATGTAAATTCAGCAATGAAATCTGCCACTTCTTGGACATTTACTAAAACTCTAGGATCATAAATGATTTCATATTCTCCCAATTCAACAACCCAAGACATTAACCTTCCAGACTTCTCTAGTTTATGCAGTGCTTGTCGTAAAGGAAAATCTGTGTAGACAACGATGGTATGGACTTGGAATTATTGTCTCATCCTCCTACAGGCTACAATAAGAGTTAAATATAACTTCTACAAGCATGGATATCTAATTTTTGCTCCTTAGAATGACTTTTTCGTATAATATATGGCCTTTTAACTCCTCCATCTAGTCGTATCAGAGATGAACTAACAACTGACTTCGAAACAGCAAAGTATAAATATAATTTCTCTCCCAAAACTGGTCGGGAAAGGAGTGGGGGAGATTCCAAGTACTTTTTTAATTCCAGGAAGGATTTCTTACATTCGTCATTCCATTCAAAGGTCTTTCTAAAAACCTTAAATAATGGAAGACATTTATTTGTTACTCGGGGGGATAAAACGATTCAAGGCAGCTACCCTTCCTATCAGTCTCTGAACTTCTTTCTTTATGGTCGGGGAGTGCATTTCAAGCAAGGCTTTGATTTTGGTTGGATTTCCTTCTATTCTCCTCTGATTGATAATGTACCCTAAGAACATTCCTTCTTGCACTCCGAATATGCATTTGGTTGAGTTGAACTTCATTTGGTGCTTTTCCATTTGATCAAAGGTTTGAGAGAAGTCTACAATTTGGTCGACAACATGTTTTCTCTTGGTGAGCATGTCATTTACGTAGACCTACATGTTTTTACCGATCTGATCTTCAAAAAACTTGTTCACTAGTCTCTAATAAATAGCTCCAACGTTCTTCAACCCAAAGGGCATGGCATTGTAACAGTAAGTTCGTCGGCTGGTAATAAATAAAGTACTTTCCCTATCTTCTGGTTTCATCTTGATTTGATTATAACCAGCATAAGCATTCATAAAGATGAGAAACTCATGGCTTGCTGTAGCTTCGACCAATTGATCAATCATTGGTAAAGGAAAATGATCTTTTGGACATGGCTTGTTAAGGTCTGTGAAGTGAACATACATGTGCCACTTGTTTTTTGCTTATTGAGCATTACCACATTAACCATCCAACTATAAGGTACTTAACATCTTTAATGAACTGGGCTCGCTGTAATTTCTCCACTTCCTCCTGGATCGTTGTATTCTTCTCGGGGCTAAGGACTATTCACTTCTATTTGATCAACTTAGAGCCTTAATAAATGTTAATCTCATGGCACATAAAATTCAGATCAATTACTTACATGTCTTCATGGATCCAAGTGAACACATTTTTGCTTTATTTGAGGAATGTAATTAGTTCCTACTTGATAGAAGGAGATAACCTTGAACCGATCTGGGTGGTTCTTTCTGGCTTCTCATCATCCACCACAACATTTTTTTATTTCTTCCATAACTTGTCCCTTTACTATATTTTCTTCTTCCCCAATATCCAAGTGTCAATGTGGAAGGAAGTTGCACCCTTCATTTTACATATTGTTGATCGACTGATGTGTAATAGCATTCCCTAGCCTATTTTTGGCTGCCAGTCACTATGCTAACTCCATAATTTATTGGAAATTTCACGCATTGATGTACTATAGACGACATAGCTTCTAACTTATCACTCTTCCTTGGATGAGGTTGTGAGAGGATAGGACATTTTTATCTAACACAAATAAGAAAATCCTTTCCCTCATGCTGGTCGGCCAAGTGCCAACCAAGGCTTCCATCTTGATGGTTCCAAGTGGGTACACTTTTTCTCCTATAAATCCAATGAGAGGTCTATAGTATGGATCTAGTTTTCTATCATATAGCCGTAGACTAGTGATGAATTCGTAGAACATTACATCCGCAAAACTTCCATTATCAAATAATATATTGGCAACCCTGTCTCGATGAACTATGCAAGTAATCATTAAAGGATCATCGTGAGGATAAAGTACCCCACTCAGATCATTTTTGGAGGATCCAATCACGAGCCTATCTTCGTTAACCTTTCTTAGTAGTTTATCAATGGATTCGACCATGTCAATATGTCTAACACTTTGGCAGTTCTTAGCTTCATTTAAGTAATTTTTTCTCTCTACAATTATGTCTCCTCCTCTGGTATCCCCCTACAATGAAGTAGCATCCAAAGGATATCATGAAAAGCGGTGGTAACCCCAATTTTTATAAATCTTGCTTCAACAAGTCAAAATTCAATTTCCTTTTATATAGGTGAGGAAGCGAGATGATGGTTCAATAAAAGCAAATTAAAATATTTTAATTTCTATTTGAATTAAAATTAAACAAAGTGAAATATGATGGAACACACACACAATTTAAATTTCACTTAAACATAATTAATTTAACTCAAGTCCTAGAAATTTGCCTAAGTCATATTTTTCAATTTTACCAAATTAGGTCAAACCAATTTTATCAAATTAAATAAAATGAATTGAATTAAACTAACTAAACATTACCCAATATTTAATCTAGCACCAAATTAAACATGTAGTTATTAAAACCAAATTTTATCTTGAATTACCTAAGCATGCGTTCTAGGTGAGTATCGCAAGATAAAATAAACAATAAATCACTACGCCGCGATGTACGAGGAAAAACCCACAATGGAAAAAAACCTCGGACGGCCCTAGACTCAAATCCACTAAGTATGATTTTACAAATACAAGACTGTAGGTCTTACAACACTCGACTCGATCCCTCTCAAGCCCCGAAGCTTCTTCTTGTATCCACCTCCGCCTAGAGAATAACCAAGGAGCTTCACCGCGGTCTCGGAATCTCTCGATCGTACTTTATATGGTCATCGTCACCCGAACTAGGAGCCTTCCTCCCAGTGGGTAAATCAACGCAAAAATCATCTTCTTTGTGGAATTTAGAAGCAAACCCAAACAATCTTTTCTTCGATATGTAGAGATAAACCGGTGCCAAACTCCAAGCAAAGTATATATAAACAAACTTTGGGTGTAAAACAAGTGTTTAAAACGTTTTTCTTGAAGAACAAGAACACTTAAACAAAGAACTTTTTAAACTTTTAATTTCTCTCTCAAAACACTCCCTTAGAGGTCGTAGGATATGAAAAAGTTAGTTCTAAAAGTTGGTTCCCGCACCTTATCAAATCTGGCAAAAGAAAATGGGGAAAAGTAGTGGAAAAAGTGGGGAAACCGTCAAAAACTGCCCAAAAAAATTTCCCGCCAAAACTCGTTCGAACAACTATTTCGTTCGAACGACTTTTCGTTCGAACGGATTTACTAACGAAGTTCCAGAATGGAAAAATGAAATTCGTCAGAAATCTCGTTCGAACGACCTGGCATCTCGTTCGAACGAGATGTCAGTTCGTTCGAACGACCTGGCAATCTCGTTCGAACGAGATTCCAGTGTCTATCGAATGACGTCCAGAAAATCAAAAAAATAAAATATTAATTTTAAGCCCAAAAGTTTTATGGAAACTTTCAAAGAAATATTTTTCTGAGTAAAACAAAGTCGATAAAATTAATTTATAAGAATTATAAATTACACCCAATTAATTTCCTAGCTCCTATATATATATATATATATATATATATATATATATATATATATATATATATATATATATATATATATATATATATATATAATTGCATTCATACCTTAGGAGCATGGAACAATATTGTTGACATAGAAACGAGGCACATTAAACACGGCATTTTGATGAAGCTTTAAACTTGGCCGCTACGTCTTCAACTAAACACATCATTGGCTTGAATAGGTACATTGAACACTATCCTATGACATAAACGTTTTTGTCCGGAATTTAGCCAAAACTACAATGAGACTCAATTGGAGAATTGTGTCCTTACAAATCTCCCCCTTTGGCTATTCCTGGACAAAAACCAACAAAAAAAATCCTAAAGGGCCGTCAAGCTCTACTAGACTGACAAACATGTCCCACCCAAAATAAAAATATACTGCTTGACTCAAACAACCCAAAGATCAATATTTGTCGGTAATGAAAGTTGCCATATGAAAGATTTCATGCACACTTAAGCAAACTATCAAGCGCATAGGGAATATCAATATATTAAATGCAATTAAAATAAATAGATACTCCTCCTAAATTAATTCTCCCCTTTATCAAACAATTATCAACCCAAGAATATAGCGCTCTCCCCCTAAGTTAAATCTCCTAAACTTAGATAAGATTATAATAGGATTATATACCATTTCTCCCCCTATCATTCTCCCCCTTTTGGTTCAGGAATAGACAAAGGATAAAACTAATTTAAACATTCAATGGTGCATAAAGTGATGAGAACATTAAAGCAAATGGGCAACAAAATCATAACTAATTCAACAAATAATAACAGAGACCAACTAAGATGCAAGAAAATGATACCAATATGATACATAAAGTATTAAGCATGTGATATCAACAAAGAGTGCAACTAGATATATACAAATTATGAATTAAGGCATAGATGGACTAGATAGCAAGGCAAAGATAGAAAAAAAATATCATACATATACATAGACTAAATATACCAATAATGCTCATGAAAGTATATATAGATATAAACATACAAATGACACAAAATAAAATAAGCTTTTCACACTCGTATGGCAAAAATGTGTCATATGAAAATGGAAGTGTAGGGGTGTGAACTAGTAACAATTAAATTTAGACCCAAACACTTAAAACATGTTCACGGAGTTATCAATTGATTGCAAACTTCATCACATTTGAATATAACCTCATGTGACAATATAAATTGAACTCAATAAACAAACATACACAATGCATATAAGCCTAGCATGTTGATGATTCTACAAACCAATAGAGTCATGACATTTAGAACGCAACTAGGATAAATGGACATTGTGCAAACCGTTCATATAGCATCCAATCTCCCTCAATAAGCATATACTATTCTTTTGAATGAATAAATCAACTAAACATAGGCCTTGGCAATGATTTTTCTTTTTAATGTCATTTTTCTGTTTTTAGGCCTTTGGACCACGTATTTATTTTAGGTCCATTCAAACGGTGGCTTACTATTCGCAAAGGATAATAAATCCTTTCGGAGCCCTTCCCCGTGGACATTTATATTATATATCATTTTTTATGTTTCACACAATCTCACGTGCAACGAATTTTGACATGCACTTAGTCCTCCTAGGCCACAAATATGTAGATGACTAGATTGGTAGTAGAACACCTCACAAATCTCAAATATACATATGAAGTTCAATTTCAAAAGAGCTCGTGCATGTGTGAATAGAGGCATATAAAAATAGAATCCATTTAAACAATAAAAAATCCAACAACTCCATGTAAGCATGGTAAAGAACATAATAAGGATTGACAATCTAAACCAAAAGTTCTAGCCACATGGGAGCATAAAAGATGGGATTCAAACACAAGTATATGACACATAAAGTGTGTCAAACAAAAATACACAAAAAAAAAATATTTTTGAGCTTTTCTAATTTTTGACCAAAAAAAATATTTACTCAAAAGAGAAACAAAAATCATTTGTATTTTTCATTACACCTAAATTACTAAAAGGTGAAACACAAATGATAAACAAAAATCTTTTTGTATTTTTCATTTAATGCAAACTAAAATAAAGTAAATATAATACAAAAGATAAACAAAAATCATTATTCTAGCATGTGATTAAGTATGAAGCATAGACTGGAAAATGACTAAACATGATACACCTAGCAATGATATATAATATGAAGCACAAAAAGCTAGAGTATGCAAAAAAAACTAACACATTCAACCTTTAGATTTTGCAAGGGAGGAAGCATGTGAAAGTAAATGAGAATCAAATACCCTATCTTGTAAAGCTACCAAGTCAGATCTCCAAACCCAAACTAATGATGAGTGACTATCTTGGGGTGTAGGAATCTTGACTACCTTGGTTTCTTTACGGTGGGATTCTCTAGGAACTCGTTTAAGATCAAAACAAAATTTCCTAAGATGACCTTTTCGACCACAATGAGCACAAGTAAAAACACGTCAAAAATTGGGACCTAAGGATTGATCTCGAAAGGCATTCCTAGGTGATTCTCTTAAAACATTGGTTTTGTCTTTATGGGTTGTTTCATTACAAGTAGCGAAGCCTAAACCATAAGTGTCATTTCTTATTTGAACCGTGCCTAAGATTTTATTAAGTTTTTCGAACCTACACTCGAAATCAAATTTGACTTTAGTAAAGTCTTTTAATTTTTTTTCTAATTCTAAAATTCTAGACTCTAACATACCATTTCTCTCTTCAAACTTGAGAAGCTCCTTTTTCAAGGATTCCATTAAACCCCTAAGGATATCTCTCTCGCCTTCTATATATTCTAGCTTCTCTCGAAGAGATCTCTCTCGTGTCCTAAGGTCTTCCACTAACGCACTCTCATTAACGACCTTGACACGCTCTCTTAAACAAGCTTCTAACTTCAAATTAGATCTTTTTAGTTTAATAGATTCTTCATAAAGTTCTTGAAAAGCATTTTGAAGTTCACTCACATTAACCTCTTCTTCATTTTCACTCTCTCTTTCTTCTCCACTCTCACTACCATCAAAGGCAATCATAAACTTTGACATTGGAAGTGTTATGTGTTAAAATTTTATCAATATATGAGTTCTCGTTATGACTTAAATAACTAACCATAAAATCCACAAAGTTGGACTTAGTAGGGGAATCGTGTCCCTCTTTATTATCACTATCACTAAGGGTTGCATTAAAAGAAATTGGTTTCTTACCCTCTCTCCTTAGTTTAGTGGGACACTTAAAAGCCCTATGGCCATACCCTTCACAACCAAAACATTTTTCAGACTTGTTCCCATTTACATTTTCATTAGGAGTTTTAGGGATCTTCTCGGCTTTGTCATGCCTATATTTATCAAATTTCTTAAAATCATTTTTAAATTTATGTTTGTTCAATTTAAGAAATTTTCAAAATTTTCTAGCAAACATAGCCATGTCTTCCGAGTCACTATCAATTTCACACTCTACTACTTGTTTTTCCTCTTTTTGGACTTTTAAAGCAACGCCCTTTTCTATTTTCTTTTCAGTTTTAGAGGGAAACATGTCCAGTTCATAGGTTTGTAAATCACCTACGAGTTCTTCTAATTTCGTAGAGGCTAAAGTTGGTAAAGAATTTAAAACGGTCACTTTTAGAATAAATCTATTGGGTAGGGATCTTAAAATTTTCTTTACAACTCGGTTGTCGGGTATTTTTTCTCCCAAGTTAAAAGATGAATTAACAATATCGGAAAGTCTAGCATAAAATTCATCAAAAGTTTCCTTTTCGTTCATTTTGATGGTTACAAATTGAGGGGGTGAGGTTTTGGAGTTTAGAGGCTTTAACGACACTTGTACCTTCATGAGTGAGTTGTAAAATATCTCACGCTTCTTTAGCGGTCTCACACGTCATAATGCGTCGGAATTCATCCGGTGTGACAGCGCTAAACAAGGCGTTTCAACCTCGAGAATTAAAATTAAAAAGTTTAAACTCATTCTCACTCCATCTATCGGATGGTTTGGAAACACGTTCATTATCTACTAAATGAGTTGGTGGAGACCACCCGTTAACTACAGATAACCAAACCCTATTGTCGATAGATTTAAGTGTCGATTTCATACGCGCTTTCCAGTACGCGTAATTATAACCATCGAAAATAGGAAATTTTGAGAATGGGAAAAATTCCATTTTAGCCAAAAATTATTTAAAGGATCTTAACGAAATAGTTTATCGCTTTGGCTCTGATACCAATTTGAAAAGCGGTGGTACCCCCAATTTTTATAAATCTTGCTTCAACAAGTCAAATTTCAATTTCCTTTTATATAGGTAGGGAAGCGAGATGATGGTTCAATAAAAACAAATTAACATATTTTAATAGTGAAATATGATGGAACACACACACAATTTGAATTTCACTTAAACACAATTAATTTAACTCAAGTCCTAGAAATTTGCCTAAGTCATATTTTTCAATTTTACCAAATTAGGTCAAACCAATTTTATCAAATTAAATAAAACGACTTGAATTAAATTAACTAAACATTACCCAATATTTAATTTAGCACCAAATTAAACATGTAGTGATTAAAACCAAATTTTATCTTGAATTACCTAAGCATGCCTTCTAGGTGAGTATAGCAAGATAAAATAAACAATAAATCACTACGCCGCGATGTACGAGAAAAACCCCACAACGGGAAAAAAACCTCGAACGACCTTAGCCTTAAATCCACTAAGTATGATTTTACAAATACAAAACAGTAAGACTTAAAACACTCGACTCAATCCCTCTCAAGCCCCGAAGCTTCTTCTTGTATCCACCTCCGCCTAGCGAATAACCATGCAGCTCCACCGCGATCTCGGAATCTCCTGATCGGACTTTATATGGTCACTATCACCCAAACTAGGAGCCTTTCTCCCAATGGGTAAATCAACACAAACATCTTCTTCTTTGTGGGATTTAGAAGCAAACCCAAACAATCTCTTCTTCGATATGTAGAGATAAATCGGTGCCAAAATCCAAGCAAAGTATACATATATATATATATATATATATATATATATATATATATATATATATATATATATATATATAGTTGAATTTGGATAAACAAATTTTGGGTGTAAAATAAGTGTTTAAAACATTTTTCTTGAAGAACAACAACACTTAAACAAAGAACTTTTTCTACTTTTAATTTTTCTCTGAAAATACTCTCTTAGAGGTTATAGGATATGAAAAAAGTTAGTTCTAAAAGTTGGTTCCCGAACCTTATCAAATCTGGCAAAAGATAGTGGGGAAAGTAGTGGAAAAAGTGGGAAAATCATCAAAAACTTCCCAAAAAAATTTCCCGCCAAAAATCGTTCGAACGACTTTTCGTTTGAACGGATTTACTAACAAAGTTCTAGAATGGAAAAATGAAATTCATCAAAAATCTCGTTCGAACGACCTAGCATCTCGTTTGAACGAGATGTCAGTTCATTCGAACGAGCTGGCAATCTCGTTCAAACGAGATTCCAATGTCTATCGAATGGCGTTCTAGAAAATCAGAAAAATGAAATATTAACTTTAAGCCCAAAACTTTTATGGAAAGTTTCCAAGAAATATTTTTTTGAGTAAAATAAAGTCAATAAAATTAATTTATAAGAATTATAAATTACACCCAATTAATTTCCAAGCTCCTATATATATATAAAATTGCATTCATACCATAGGAGCATGGAACCATGTTGTTGATGTAGAAACGAGGCACATTAAAGACGACATTTTGATGAAGCTTTAAACTTGGCCGCTACGTCTTCAACTAAACACATCATAGGCTTGAATAGATACATTGAACACTATCCTATGACATAAACTTTTTTGTTCAGAATTTAGCCAAAACTACAATGAGACTCAATTGGAGAATTGTGTCCTTACATATCATGTTGACCTCGATCTGGTTCTTCAGGCCTCTTCGATAAGTCTGCATCTTCTTAAAATCATTATTTTTGGCTCTTTTATTTTCATCCCTTGCCCGGGCTAAGGATTCATACCTTTTTCGATCCTTTCGGTTACCACTTCGATCAACAAACTTGCTCAATTTCCCTCCCTGAATAAGATTTAAATCTCATTCTTTAATGCGATACAACTATTGGTGTTGTGCCCATGATTTCGGTGGAAATCACTGTATTCAAACTTATCCCTCTTGATGGGGGTGTATTTAACTTTCTAGGCCAATTAAATTCTCCATTCCCTTTGATTTCTTCCATGATATGGTAACACCTTTGTTGAGCGGGGTATATTCATCATATTTCTTGATCCGATCTAGTTTTTTTTCTTTCTTATACTTCTTGAAGGAATTTTTTTTCGACACTCACCCTTGGTGTAAGGAGCGTCCTTGGCTGCCATAGCTTCCTCGACATTCATTATTTTTCCAACTTTAGCCATTAACTCTGTCATGGTTTTGTTTTTTTTACAAAGTATAGTGGAGATATTTAGCGAGCAATCCACTCATAATTGCTGCAATGGTTGTTTTCTCCTCATAGTACACCAGCTCTAGTTTTTCATTATTAAAGCGTTTAATATATTCTCTACAACTTTCTCCAAGATTTTATTGCACGGTCAAGAGATGAGTGACACTCTTGATCATCTTTGACCCAAAACAAAAGCTATCTATGAATAATTCACCTAACACATGAAAACTATAGATTTTACCTCTTAAGAGATTGGTATACCAGATTTGGGCTAGCCTTATAATAGAACTGAAGAAAGCTCTACATCTCATCTCGTCAGGCACTGATCATATGTTGGCAGCAGCTTGATATTGTTCTATGTGTAGGATTGGATCAGTATTCCCATCATATATGGGAGTAACCACTGTTGGCTTGAACTAAGACAGAGTAGGATAGTTCATGATAATTAAAATGAAAGGTGAGCCTTTAACAAAACTCCTTTGTAATGGATTCTAGGTTTTAACCATTTAATCTATCCAATCTTCCAACTTCTGTATGGATCCGTTCCAGGTATGCTCCTCTGTCTTAGATTTGGCCGAGGTAGATTTAGCAGCCTTGTTGTGGCTATGTGATGAACTATGCTCCTGAGATGTCTACTCGGCATGCACAGAGCCTCTAATACTGGCCCTATATCTTGTGTACCCTTCTCTATAATGTCCTCTAGTTATTCGGGGACCCAGACGATTAAAAGAGGATCCCCTTCTCAACCTCTCCACGACACTTGGTCTTTCTTTGGAAAAGTATCTACCACCATAGTAATCCGTTGATCGAACTGAAGAAGTTGGACCAGGATGGTATAACCTATCACGAGAAGAACGTGAATAATGACGTCTTTCATTTCTAGATGGTGGAGGTGGCATATCTCTCTTGGATTTGGAAGGCTTAACTTGCATAGTGCGAGCCAATTGCGTAACAGACTTTTGCATATATTTTTGTCCTCTAGCAAGGTTGAGCATAATTCTTTGTAGATCTGCCGCACTAGGAGGAGCAGATGGAATGATGACATTGCCTTCATTTCTAGCGTTATTCTCTGGATCATTCATTTCTTGAAAGATAAAGGAATGAAACAAGTGAAAGGGTGTAGAATGATGACAGACAAACGTTCCCACATATGACGCCAATTTGTTGATTTCCAAAAATGGACTAACTCCAAATTTATAATCACATATAAAAATAAGATAAGTAATTCTAACCACATACACAAGAGAAAAGATTTTTTGAGTGGTTCAGCTATTAAATAGCCTACGTCCACTGTTAATTCTTATTCAGTAGAGTTTATAATAGCCCAGTATGTTATGCATATGAGTGATTTGAGTTATCTCATGAGCTAAGGGAGTGGTTTGTATTTATAGTGGATAAAAACCATAGAGATGGAGTACCTCTATATTTCCAGGCATTCTGTGTACAATAAATATAACTCTTAGAATTCAGTGTTGGTTGGCATCCCATTCGAGTAGCTATTAGTATTCCTATTGATTGGCCTTCTGAAGTTAGTTGACATTCCAACTGACTAAGTGTCTCTAAAGTAGATAAAGGTGGATGGCACATAAGAGTATAGGTGTAAATTCATCCTTGGTCCACGTGGGAGTGTAATTGTTACATACAACACTTAGTAAAGCACGAAGATCTGAAAGATAAGAACTTCATGCTAGTGGTTTGTGTCAAACCCTATAAGAATGCGATCACCCCGATGAGAGGGAATCTCGATTGAAATAAACTCAGGAAAGCTCCAAAATAGTAGGCACTCACTTAAGAAAAGTGGGAAAAAAATCATTGGTTGTGAACTCTTCTTAAAGGGGTGGTGAATGATAAGGATGAATTGGACTAAAATTAAGCCTAAGATCCCTAAAAAGGGCTTATCATTAAAATTTCCATTAAAATGCCACAGTTATTAATAGAAGATCGTAGATTAGAAGACTACCTGCATAAGGTCGTAAACATGATTGTTAACATTCCATGCCTAAAGGTTTGGGTGGCTTCTAATATCTCATATGTCATGGAGTTTTAATTCAAAACATTTAGGCATTATAGGTTACCAAGGACACGACCCCACTGAAGTACAACAGTTTTGCCACATGCATTGGAACTAGAATACAAATAATATTACGACTATAAAACACATTCAAGATTATCAACAAAGATTCACTTCCAATAAAGCGGAGAAAATGAAAAGTACAAGACAACTAGAGTAGTTCCATTAATAGAAAAAAATCAACCCATTACAAATGAGGAGTTCAGTATATCATTAAAGAAAAAAAGTTACAAAATATTTCATAAAAATATAAAGGACCTCAGATAAATCTCAAGAGTTTCCGTCCTCCTCTTCATCACCTCATCTAAGGATGTTTATATATCCTCATCATGTCTAGAAGATGCAACCAAAAGTCCTTTGAATTCCTTGTAATTTTGGCCTAACCAAAAGTCCTCGAAAGTCTTAAAGTTGGCCACGACCTCTTTAACAGTGTTGTCCAATGCCATGGAATAATCTTTCTCAACTTTCTTTATTTCCTCAACATAGCCATGGGATTGAGAATTAAGATGGACATCCAAGACGAAAATCTTTTTGGCAACTTCTGTGGCCTCCCTTTCAAGCTCAAATCATGTCTATTGAGAAAGATGGAGGAGCTTTGTAGCCTTGATCAATTCTCGTTCAACATAGTACTTAGAACTCTAAGAGGACTCCACCTTAATAATGACATATAATTTTTCAGCTTGAAAATCCACGATCACATATTTCTTCTTATCTGTAAAGGAAAATCTTGATTGGTTCCATCTCAGTCTTATGACTAGAATACATGGCCTGTAGTTGAAAATATACCTTTTCATATTCATTTGGATTAGTTAATCCCTAATAACCCAAAGATAAAGAATATTAATAAATAAATAAGTAAAACAAAACTATCCAAAAAATAATTAGTTCAGACAACAACAAATTAAAATGAAAAAGTCGCAAATAGGAATGGTCACATGCCATGCCCAAAGGCTTGGGGGCTTATAACATCCCATAGGTTGTGGAGTTTTGATTCAAAACCATTGGGCATGAAAAATTGCCAAGATTGCGACCACAATTAAGTGCATATACTAGATAGATATCAAACCAGTACAATAGGGAAAATAATAGAATTCAAAGAAAGACATGGCAACAAAATTACATTAACAACAAATGGAAATTGGAAAGTAAAATTCACACAAGGTTGTTGATATAAATTACATTCAATACACTATTAATAAAAAGTAATCACAGACAAAGCTAACTAGATAGGGAATGCAAGGAAAGTAAAGAAAATTCATAATCTGCAAAAAAATAGTTGAGTGAAAATCATTCCATTACAAGTAAGATCAGAGGGTTACAAAAAGTTTCCAATAAACATAACAAATTTGCGGAAGAAAAATTAAGAGGTCGCATCATCTTCGTCCTCATTTGAGGCCATTTCCCTCCCTTCTTCTTGATCATAAGACACAACCATGTCCTTCATATGCTTATCTTTGGCATCCTTCAATCAGACGCACACCCATTATGCTTGTCATCATTGAACATCTAACCAAATATTATGTTTTAAGCATCAGGAAACTTCTTGGCTACTCTGACCGTCATTTCCTTATATCCGCGAATATATGCATGTTTTGGCCTAACCAAAAAATCTCTAGAGATCTTAAAAAAGACATCCTCAACACCCTTCTTTTAGGCCATGACATCTTCTTCTGCATCCTTCCTCATGGCCGCCGCATGACCTTAAGTCAAAGAATTGATTTCCGTTTCAAGGTTGGTCGTCTTATCAGTATCGTCTGCGGCTTTGGTTTAGAATTCAATAACTTTGGACTTAGAATAGTGAAGTGACTCTATAGCTTGACTGTATTTTTCCTTAGCCTCAGTCTTTGCCTTTTTAGTAGACTTACCTTGGACATAGCTTTCTGCTTCTCAACCTCAAAATTCGTAGCCACAAATTGCTTCCCAGCCTCAAAGGAAGATTTCCTTTTATACTACACCTCGGGCTTTTGGGATGATTCCGTGGCCTAAAGGTTCTTGTTTAATTATTTATGTGGCTAATTGAAGCCTCAACATCCTGAAAAGGAAAAAGAGAACATAAATTAATAACTGAAAAAAACATAAAGTAAATGATTGCATACTAAGATACTTAGCCTAAGAAAATAGAGGATTTGATAGCTCTCCAGGTCCTCAGCATGAACACTATCCAAATGTATAATGTCTAGAAAATGAACGATCCCTTTCATCATTGAGACTGTGATGACCATAATATTACAAGGAGATTCTAGGTTCATTTGCTCAAGCTGAGGCATTTTCCATGGAACAAACACTCTACTATGAGTTATAAAAGCATTAGCATTAGTAACGGAGGAAGTCCGAAGATGTGAATGGTCACTAAGGGTGATAGGTACAAAAAATTGATCTGGAGGTCACTGGGTGCTCCTGGGCTCCGTTTGACTAATGTAAACTCTTCAGATCAAATGAGACTGAATGAATCTCCGAAGGGAACTGAATACCCTTTCCAATGGTCCAGCTCGTGAGCAATTCTGACTTATGGTACGGACGAATGATTCGTTTTACTCCGAGAGATCACTGGACACTTACTAGCACCGGTTGACCAAGGATAACTTCTCAAACCAAGCGAATCAATTTGTGATGATGAAATACATCTCTTAACTTTTCCAACGGTCCTCCCCGTGTGCAATTATGACTTACCATGCGGACGAACGATTCGTTTTCGTCTAACGA
This sequence comes from Sambucus nigra, assembly GCA_949130495.1. Taxonomy (NCBI): domain Eukaryota; kingdom Viridiplantae; phylum Streptophyta; class Magnoliopsida; order Dipsacales; family Adoxaceae; genus Sambucus; species Sambucus nigra. The sequence goes on from OX422216.1 coordinate 554,047,124, forward strand.
TCTACCGTCTAAAGGATTGACGTGGGTTTCCGAGCCACATTTAACCCAAAGTCAACTCCCGGACCCGGGAGAGGCCCAAAAGACTCCAAAAGATATCTTAATTACCTTTTTTAATGGTATGCCTCATGTGCGATTCGGATCAAGGGTTTACGTTCTACGATGTTTTTTTAAGAAAATCTGTACGAGACTGTTGATTGCCATGTCCATTTCCCTCCCTATCGGCAGTGTGCCAAGATTCACCTGCCGATTGGCAGGGCTGGGGCTATGTCGATTGGCACCCCCTTACCCTAAAAATATAGGTCATGACATCACTCCCAAATCACACCTCATATCCATCAGCAACAGTGATCTCAACAACATTCTCTCGAATTCAGGAAAGTTTCTTCATGTGAAATTCCATTCAAGCTTACACTCCCTTCCTTTTCATACCCAAATTAGAAAAATATAATTCTCTCTCATCCAACCTTCAACTCACATTCAATGGAGTTCATCCAAGATCAAAGATCAAGCTTCAAAGAAGGTCTAAATCCTTCCCCCTCTCTTTAAATTTCTTATTTTTCATAAATTACCTTAGATTCATAATCTAGTTTTCTTTAGTTCATACACATTAACATCTTACATTTTTATTAGTATATTGCACAAACTTTATTTTCTATAAAAAAAAATAAAACAAACAACATAGGGTTACGCCCATGAATTCCGAACAGGATTATCCTTTACACTTTTTAAAAAATTAAAGACATTTTTCTACACACACACCTAAAATAAAATCTCGTTTGAATCTATGGGATAAACCCCACCCTCATGCCGCATTCGAATTATGTGGACTTTGATCCCTTTATAGGCTACGAAGGCGTTTCGGATTAAAACTCGAGACTCGAGTCCAATTTTCTAATTTTCTAACTTTTCAATTTTTCAATTTTCCAACTTTTCAATTTTCAATTTTGAACTTTTTCTAAATTTTCCAATTTTTCGATCTTCCAATTTTTCCAAATCCCCCATTTTCACATTTATCCTATTTTTGCATTAGTTTACATATTATGTTTGTAATCCCTATTAGCGTTTCATCCAACACATATTATCGTTTCATCATAATGATAAGTATCACGATAAAGGCATAAATCATATTTTCTATATATTATTTTGGGAACATTCCTATGGATGACCTCACTCTATCTTTTCAATGGTATGAGTATAACGATTCAAATCTCCATTATATATACATGAACACACACTTCATGGAGAAATAAAGGAAAATAATAACACAAGCCCATAAGAGACCGAAAGGGAGAGATATGTGCCTAACACCTTCTTCTTCCATAACTTAGTCCCCCGAACCCTTTGCACTATTGGTTTCATATGCATCAGTTTGTCTTTGACGCCATTTGTTAAATGTAAATGTAATTAATCATATATTAATTTAACTTAATTATTATTAGTGATAATTTTTTTTACTGCTTTTGATGATAACAAACAAATAACTATTTATTATCAATATGAATATTATTTAATGATTACATGTGTTAGTATATTACATGTGTTATTTTATCTACTTAGCTTACATGTGTTAGTGTGTGTATATATATATATACTACTTTCACGTTTTTTTTTGTTAATTTTTTTTGTTTAATTTTTTTTGCTAAAATTCATGCAGTTTAATATCTTTTAAAAAAAATAATTGCAATTTTTTTTATTTGTCCGTTGTTTTTTTGGAAATTTTTCTCTGCTAATATTTTTGTAAACATTTATTTTTAAAAATTTTAACTGTTCGTTATTATAACATTTGAGTAACATTTTTTTTTGCTATGTATAGTTACAGAAAACATATTTTTAACAAAAGATGTCATCACGTTTTTTTGTCAAATATGAAGCTTTGGGGTTGTTGTGTTCCCAACATGATTTTTATCTTATAAAAAAGTCTACCAACTTGCCTAACATCTGCTTCCCCTTGTTGGTCTTTTTCAACAAATGGAAGATATTTTTTTTCAGCCACACAAAAGATCCTTAGCTACAGGCTAAGTTAAATACTCCTTGAAATTTTTTTCATTAATATTTTTTTGACAGTTTTCGTTAATTTTTTTCTTACGTTAATGTCAACTAACATTTTTTTTACATATAAAATATCTGCACACTTCTTTGACAATCTTTATTCAAATCTACGCATGATATATTTGCTATATCAGTTTGCCTTGGGTGACTCATTTGTCAGATATGGACGGATCCTATATATCTCTTACAGTCCCTCTTGGACATGGACATGGATAAATACATGGACGGATCCTTTATATCTCATACTGTTTTACATACATACACGCATTCTGTCTATGTTATATCCTACCTCTGCTAAATATCTTAATAATTTTTTATGTTAGAATCAATATATATATATATATATATATATTATAATACGTTAACAAGTAGTAAATTTTTTATATACCTATAGTTTATATATAATAATAATAAAAAAATATATAAGTTAGCAAAATAAAAATTAGTTTTTTTGATACATAAAGTCTGTTATTTTTTTTATCCTGTCCGTTTTTTTTGGGCCGTAAGTTTTTTTTAGCAAATCTCTTTTGTTACTCATAATATCTTTTATATATATATATATGAATGTAAGTACCTACTCATGCTAGACAATTTTATTACACACGCAAGCATCATAAGGCCAATGTTTTTGGTCAAATTTTGTATCCTTCCTTGGACCCACTTATGACAAAGCAAATGATGGTGGTGGAAAAGTTGTATGTTAACTTATTAGTTGGTTTGTCATGCTATCTGTGCTAATTTTTTTATACTGAAGTTGAATTTATTTGTACGAACTAGGTGATAAAAATATTTAATATTATTTATTATTTTTTTTTTTTTTGTGTTTTGTTATCCTAAAATAGCTAAACGTTTTTTTCTTTTTATTTATACAGTAAACGTTGTTTTTATTCTTATAAGCAAACGTTTTTTTTTATATTAACACATCTTAAATATCATATCTTGTTTTGTTCATTCTTTTTCTAACCTTGAACAACTTTTGTAAGACTTTGGTCAAATTGTGTATAATTTTTTACTTGTCCGGTTGTATCAAGTATGAAAAATTATAGATACTTTTCTTGGGCCCCACAAATGTCATAAATGGTCCTCGAGACTTGGCTGTTTCGAAAAAATTGAATATCTCATTTGCTACTAACACCTCTCTCTATAAGTCCATTTTTCTTCCTTCTCTCTTCTACAGAAATTTAAGAAGAAGATATGGTCACTCTCTATCTCCATCGGTTCTCATTAATGCTACTCTCAAGATTATTCAGATGGCTCCAACGATCATTTTTTAGAAGATATATTTATCAACTCCAAGAAATCAGATGTAACACAGAACACATAAAATACATCTCTCAACTTAACTGAAAATTTCTGAAAGAAGAAATTTCAAAGAACTCAAGTGTCATATTCATCTTTGCAAACTCAACAACACTTTATACTTTAAGAACAAGATTTATTGCTGACATGTTTGGGATTATTTCAAGACACTCAAGCTTGAATTTGTATCATTTCAAGAGTGTAAAAATTCATCTACTCTTTCTACTCCATTTGTAAAGATTTGAAGCTGGTTGTTGTGGTGACAATTATTATTCAACACAAATAGATAAGAGAAGCGCAATCACCAAGCAGGATAAGGAAAGTAAAATGCCAATCACACAACAGGAGATGTACGTGGTTCAGCAAGAATACCTACGTCCACGGTGGTGCAGTCAGTATTATTTCTATATACTCTGAGGAGCGATTACAGAGAATACATTGTGTCTTATGCCCCAGACCTAGGGTTTATTATATACATGTATATCTTCGGGGAGTGGGGGTGTTGGACTCCCCCACGTTTACCATCTTCTCCTGGAACACCTCTATACGAGAATATGGGAGGAGACTGAGTCATAACCGAATTAATGTTAAGATGTGAAGGGTTTGGACTTTGGGCCGTTTTAATTGGGCTACTCGTCCAGGCCCGTCATTTTAAACTCATGTAACCACAATTTTTCCTAAGTTTGTTGGGCCACAATTTGGGCTCAATAAATTTAAATGATTTGTCATAATGGCTCATTTGTATATCGTGCAACTCTTCCCAAAGTTTGAGGACTGAATAAGGCGGCAGTTGCTTCGCGTCTCGTGCGCGATGATTAGCAATATTTAAAAACCTTTTTGGGCAACGTTTCATAATTGTCGTTTCAAGCTTCTCAGTGTTCTTCCATTTCCCTAGCTGAACTTCTTGCGTTTCTACTAGCTCGCAGAACTGTCAGCGGGGTAGAGCCTCGCAGCACCGGAGGAACATCGCTTGGTCCATCTCCAGCTCGCGACGAGGAGGAACCTCGTACTACTGCAGGAGCGATGATGGGCGCATGCTCCCTAAGTCGCGAGACTTCCCTCCGCAAAGCCTCATTCTCTTGCAGAAGAATTTCTCCAACCTGGAACATTTTCTAGCCGTTGTTGTGTAACACCCCGCCTAATTAAATACCGGGCGGCCAGTCCCATACCAAATTAAAACAGAATATACAGTTGGCTCATTCTTAGCATCACTGTCGAAAACATTTACAACTCACCCAAAACTCAATTAAGCTGGTGTTAAAAACTTTCCAAACTTTAATTTAACAAAAACCATTTCCAGTTTAAGAATAACACAACACATTTTATTCTACAACACAGATCACTAAATAAATAACTCAAAAGAATTTAAATGCAACTGGAATAAACATTCACAAATAATATAAATCCTTTACAATAATCCCAACAATGTTAAATGTATTAAAAGGACACAAATACAATAGTATTTAACTCCGACAGAAAATGATAACTGAAATCCTTTGGGAACATGCCCTATGTAAGAATACTGTGAATCAAAAAGATGACAAGCGTCTAAGCAAAACCTCCATAGCTATTATTGGCGTCCCTGTTGCTGGACACTTGATATAGAGATACGATGGAAGAGAAAATATGCAAGGAAACGGGTCAGAGCCCGAATGTGTAGATGATTTTTAAAACAACAAGTATTTAACAAGTGCAATAAAGCATTTATTATGTACATGTTAGACCTAACTCTCACTTGCTATTCTCACCTCTCAACTAGAGTGCACACTTAACGTTTCCTATTAACCTCCTAGTTAATGGTTCCTCTTTTCTAGTCTCCATATTATAATTCATTCCCATATCATAATCCCTGTATGTCCCATACCATACGTCACATTATTATTCATTTACATTTCTCATCGTTTCTCATTAACGTGAATCATTTCTCAATTAAATATGAATCGTTTCTCATTAACATGAGTTAAGCTTTTCATGTCTATAAGCATAGACATTCATTCATTTAGTTCCATTATCTTTCTCTATTCACCGTTATCTACAATTATTACCGTAGATAGATTTAACCCCAATATATAATCATGAACCATTTAATCCATTATATATATTCATATATAATACGGCACCCCGAGTCACAGCTGTGGTGCAATGCATTACGCTGCTATCATGTCCCATCATCGAAGGTCGCCGAATAGGGGACTACAGGTTCGGTAAGATTCCACGAACCACAAACAACAACAAACAAATTGGAGGCGAACATAGTTCTCATATCCATGGGTCACGCACATACCTACGTACCCACAGTCAGTGGACTTATCAACTCCCCGATAAGTCTTTCATAGACCTATGTTCTCGAGCGACAAATCAAAGATCCCATGGATTCATCAGGATATGTCTGCCCTCACGCGTAAACCTCCCACCGATAGAAAGTAAGCTAGGTATGTCATACACATAATCATCAATCAATCAAATAGGTATTATCATACCTATAATATAATAACAATAAGGTAATTATCACTACCCTAAGATATTTCCCATACGTAGCATTATATCTCTTTTAAAATATCATATATTTACTTCATAATTTAATTATCCTCGCATCCTATAACATATCTCCACTACCGACGTCGTTAAGGTTCATGCGCGGAGCGTCTCGCAAAGCGAAATCCAAACAAGAAACCCCTCCAATACATTACTACTTAACTTTATCGATCGAGGAGGTCCGAAAACTTTAACTATGCAATCGGGATAACCTCATACCCTCTTTCAATCAAATGTGTTCTAAGCTCCCATCTCATAAGATTCAAATAGGTTTTTCCTCAACATATATTCAGTAATAAGTCACTAATATCCTACTGGTACATAACATTATTTCTCCCGAACTACTACGAGTTTAGTTCTCCTTTTAATTAAGGTTAAAACCGATAGTTTCAAATCTCTTATAAACACATATTCTTTCACTTAGGATTAAACCCTCTTGTAAACTTAAGGATACCCAGGTGTTATATCACCCCTACTGGTCCTATCTTAAATCATCATCCATCCCCATTTGGAATTTTTAACAAATGAATCTCGCAACCGAAATTCCATTCAATATAATTTTCATCATTTAAATCACTCGAATCCAAATCAAATTAATTCAAATCTTATCAAGGGTTTACTGATATTTTCTAGGTCCCATAATATCCAAATAATAATCACCAAAGATCCACAAAAGGTTTGGGATAAGAATCAACATTTAAAAAGAAACAACTTTACATAATCTGGGGAGGTCGATCGATCGAAGGTAGGGGTCGATCGATCGATCATTCAGGTCACAGCCTGGTTTTTCTGCATTTCAGCAACTACGGGTTTCACCATTTTTACTCATTCAAACCTTCATATTAACCTCCAAAATGAGTTATTATTATTACTACATGATATGCCAACATATATGAACGATTTCCAGTACACTAAACATCCTAGAATCATCAAGGGATTGGATTAAAAAGCATGTTTATCTCCTTATTTCCAAAAATTATCAACATAACATCTTCAAGAACACATCAACGGTTTTCATAATTTCTTCAACAGATTCATGACTATTTCGTGGATTAATATCATCCTAAAACATGAGTTAAATTTCTATATCATTTCAGTTTTCCAGAAATCCATTTACTACTCCATTATTTCTTCCAAACATGAATAATCTTCTCTTTTCATACTATTCTAACATGGACAATATACAAACTTAAATTGCCATTATCAAACACTTGCCTTTCTTGTAGGTCTGATCCTTTGGTGTAGTATATCTCAGTTGGTTGACACTTCTCCGGTCAAACTCCGGTGGTGGTAGGTGGTGGTGAACCTTGGTTCTTGTTCTTCTCCTTCCCAAGTGACTTTTCCCTTCCCAAACACTCTTACACTCTCTCTAGGAAGATGGCTGCTCTTATTTGTGAAGAGGAGATGAATAACCCCAATACACTTAATCTACCAATACTTATAATAGTTCCAAATCCGAAATCACTATTCATCCCCCCTAGAAAAATGACCAAAATGCCCTTCCGGGTTGTCTATTCATTCCCAAATGACCCAAGACTCAAAATAAACATCCAAATAGACTTTTCTGACTATTTCAAACCTTCCGGAGGCAACGACGCAGTCGAAATGACTATAAGGTTGATAGAAAATAAATTTCCTTTTTAATTTAATAAACTAGTCCCGACACGTCGCATACCGCGTCTGACTAAAAATATAAATTACCAAATTTATATCATACAGTCATATCAATGACATCACATTCATATATTACCTAAATATCTTTAAGTAATATTCAGAATCATCCATTTTAATATCCACCGTCTGGATAAAACCCGAATGAATTAATTAATAATAAAATCTAATTAATCCATTAATTTAAAATATAACCCTTTTTAAAAGTCATTTAAAATTACGGGATATTACATACTTCCCCCCTTATAACAGAATTTCGTCCCGAAATTCAGGAATATAAGTCATACCGATAAGGTCAACTCCGAGTATAAATCTCACATCGCAAGAAATCCAAGATGTACTGCCCATACAGTACATTAACAAAATCCCTATCGATGTTATACGCCAAACCTCACCATATAGTTTCAACTGAATCAAATTTAGGATTCACCTAATCTTCCCTATACCGTCCTCGTGACAAACTTTAGGAAAAAATGATCCTCTCGTAGTGAACAAATAAATCCTAAAGTCTCAATTACTTACCTTTTTCACAATTATGAAAAATACTACAATCCAGTCATCCAGGGAGCCCATACACCCTCTCGTACCGCTTTTAATATTAAAAGTTTCGCAAAGGTTATAAACTCGTTTCCCAAAGACCTAACTTATTTCGACTCCCAACGGTTATTAGTTTCATGCGTGGGGTGTCTCGCAAGCGAAATTCAAACAAGGAACCACCCCGATACACTACTTCCTAAAGTAGTCGGTCATCGAAACTCCTAAGGTCCTTAGTCAATAATATATAAAAATTTTGGTTTAAAAAAAATATCAGGTTTATCGATTTTAAAACAAAAATTTGGTTTTATCGATTTCAAATAGGGTCTACGCATCTACTCTTTTATAGAAGACAAGATGCAGACATATGCTCTCATATACCACAAATCAATGCACGCCGATAGTCGAATCATACTCGGACATGCTCTAAGTAAGTAATCCCATGATACAAATCAAACCCACGTGATAACATGTAATATAAAGGTGTCCCACACCCCTTAGTGAGTCTACATAAATAACAGTGCTATAGGCTAAGTTTAGCAACCCTTTTGCCCACACAACATTAATCATAACAAAAATCAATACGCCTCATACTTCCTTAGATAGGAAACATACCCTCATTTGCGGGTGATGGTTGTTGAATCCAAATATTATAACTTTGCTCCGATGAGTCAAGAAAAATTTTACCCCAAATTTTCAGTTCTAGTTAACCACACTCCACTATATACCCAAGCCTTTCAATATATTGCCTCCGTTAGGGAACATGCACAATTCACGCATTTCAAGAACTTCTACTGATGACTCTCCTTAATTTTTTTTTTCCATAATAGGGGTGACCTCGAATACGGTCATCATACTCGAACATACTTCATAACATCCTAAGTACGATCTCCGCTATCCGTCCAATGGCCCTCATCTGCCATACGTACGTAATGAAAGATTCCCCAATAAATGTTGGCGAATTTTATAGTTCAACCCATCAGTGAACATTAGGACTCTCCTCTCCTCAGTAGGTACTTCAGCTGGTACCAAATTAGTTAATCGCGTAAACTCTTCCTCATATTCCGCCACAGTTTTCTCTCCCTATTTCAAATCAAGTAGCTTCCGCCTCATCTCTGTCTAGATGGCGGAAGGAAAATACTTCCCATCAAACCGTATCCAAAAGTCTTGGATAGTCATTATGTCCCTCTCCTCCATAGTGGTCGTAGCTTCCTACCATTGCAAAGCTGCCCCTACTAGCCTCAATGTGGCTAGTATTTGACGTTGAACCTCAGTGCATTCAATCATTCTCAAGTGCCGTTGGATATCTTTCTTCCATTGGCTAGCAGTCACAACATCTAATCGTCCCTGAAACTCGGGTGGGTGCGCTTTCTGAAAGGCATCCCTCGCTCGTTCCCATGCAGTAGGAAACACTTGCCCTTACGTGGGTGGCACAACCGGTGCCGGTGCTGGAGCCTGCTGAATAGCAGCTAAAGCTGCATTGACTGCCTGAGCGACAATTGCAGCAACTTCGACCGCAGTCATCGTACCTTTGTAGGCGTAATTAGAAAAGCAATAATCCTACTCATAGGGCTCTACATCAAAGAACGCTAAGCTGAAAACACAGTAAGCTGTACAGATCCTAAAGGACACTAGAACCTGATGCTCTGATACCACCTGTAACACCCCGCCTAATTAAATACCGGGTGGCCAGTCACATACCAAATTAAAACAGAATATACAGTTGGCTCATTCTTAGCATCACTGTCGAAAACATTTACAACTCACCCAAAACTCAATTAAGCTGGTGTTAAAAACTTTCCAAATTTTAATTTAACAAAAACCATTTCCAGTTTAAGAATAACACAACACATTTTATTCTATAACACAGATCACTAAATAAATAACTCAAAAGAATTTAAATGCAACTAGAATAAACATTCCCAAATAATATAAATCCTTTACAATAATCCCAACAATGTTAAATGTATTAAAAGGACACAAATACAATAGTATTTAACTCCGACAGAAAATGATAACTGAAATCCTTTGGCCGACATGCCCTATGTAAGAATACTGTGAATCAAAAAGATGACAAGCGTCTAAGCAAAACCTCCATAGCTCCATAGCTCGTCAAAATTAACTATGATTGACGTCCCCTTTGCTGGACACTTGATATAGAGATACGATGGAAGAGAAAATATGCAAGGAAATGGGTCAGAGCCCGAATGTGTAGATGATTTTTAAAACAACAAGTATTTAACAAGTGCAATAAAGCATTTATTATGTACATGTTAGACCCAACTCTCACTTGCTATTCTCACCTCTCAACTAGAGTGGACACTTAACGTTTCCTATTAACCTCCTAGTTAATGGTTCCTCTTTTCTAGTCTCCATATTATAATTCCATTCCCATATCATAATCCCCGTATGTCCCATACCATACGTCACATTATTATTCATTTACATTTCTCATCGTTTCTCATTAACGTGAATCATTTCTCAATTAAATATGAATCGTTTCTCATTAACATGAGTTAAGCTTTTCATGTCTATAAGCATAGACATTCATTCACTTAGTTCCATTATCTTTCTCTATTCACCGTTATCTACAATTATTACCGTAGATAGATTTAACCCCAATATATAATCATGTAACCATTTAATCCATTATATATAGATTCATATATAATACGACACCCCGAGTCAAAGATGTGGTGCAATGCATTACTCTGCTATCATGTCCCATCATCGCAGGTCGCCGAATAGGGGACTACAGGTTCGGTAAGATTCCACGAACCACAAACAACAACAAACAAATTGGAGGCGAACATAGTTCTCATATCCATGGGTCACGCACATACCTACGTACCCACAGTCAGCGGACTTATCAACTCCCTGATATGTCTTTCATAGACCTATGTTCTCGAGCGACAAATCAAAGATCCCATGGATTCATCAGGATATGACTGCCCTCACGCATAAACCTCCCACCGATAGCAAGTAAGCTAGGTATGTCATACACATAATCATCAATCAATCAAATAGGTATTATCATACCTATAATATAATAACAATAAGGTAATTATCACTACCCTAAGATATTTCCCATACGTAGCATTATATCTCTTTTAAAATATCATATCTTTACTTCATAATTTAATTATCCTCGCATCCTATGACATCTCTCCACTACCGACGTCGTTAAGGTTCATGCGCGGAGCGTCTCGCAAAGCGAAATCCAAACAAGGAACCCCTCTAATACACTACTACTTAACTTTGTCGATCGAGGAGGTCCGAAAACTTTAACTATGCAATCGGGATAACCTCATACCCTCTTTCAATCAAATGTGTTCTAAGCTCCCATCTTATAAGATTCAAATAGGTTTTCCTCAACATATATTCAGTAAGTAGTCACTAATATCCTACTAGTCCATAACATTATTTCTCCCGAACTACTACGAGTTTAGTTCTCCTTTTAATTAAGGTTAAAACCGATAGTTTCAAATCTCTTATAAATACATATTCTTTCACTTAGGATTAAACCCTCTTGTAAACTTAAGGATACCCAGGTGTTATATCACCCCTACTGGTCCTATCTTAAATCCTCATCCATCCCCATTTGGAATTTTTAACAAATGAATCTAGCAACCGAAATTCCATTCAATATAATTTTCATCATTTAAATCACTCGAATCCAAATCAAATTAATTCAAATCTTATCAAGGGTTTACTGATATTTTCTAGGTCCCATAATATCCAAATAATAATCACCAAAGATCCACAAAAGGTTTGGGATAAGAATCAACATTTAAAAAGAAACAACTTTACACAATTTGGAGAGGTCGATCAATCGAAGGTAGGGGTCGATCGATCGATCATTCAGGTCACAGCCTAGTTTTTTTGCATTTCAGCAACTACGGGTTTCACCATTTTTACTCATTCAAACCTTCATATTAACCTTCAAAATGAGTTATTATTATTACTACATGATATGCCAACATATATGAACGATTTTCAGTACACTAAACATCCTAGAATCATCAAGGGATTGGATTAAAAAGCATGTTTATCTCATTATTTCCAGAAATTATCAACATAACATCTTCAAGAACACATCAATGGTTTTCATAATTTCTTCAACAGATTCATGACTATTTCGTGGATTATTATCATCCTAAAACATGAGTTAAATTCCTATATCATTTCAGTTTTCCAGAAATCCATTTACTACTCCATTATTTCTTCCAAACATGAATAATCTTCTCTTTTCATACTAGTCTAACATGGACAATATACAAACTTAAATTGCCATTATCAAACACTTGCCTTTCTTGTAGGTCTGATCCTTTGGTGTAATATATCTCAGTTGGTTGACCCTTCTCCGGTCAAACTCCGGTGGTGGTTGGTGGTGGTGAACCTTGGTTCTTGTTCTTCTCCTTCCCAAGTGACTTTTCCCTTCCCAACACTCTTACACTCTCTCTAGGAAGATGGCTGCTCTTATTTGTGAAGAGGAGATTAATAAACCCCATACACTTAATCTACCAATACTTGTAATAGTTCCAAATCCGAAATCACTATTCATCCCCCTAGAAAAATGACCAAAATGCCCTTTCGGGTTGTCTATTCATTCCCAAATGACCCGAGACTCAAAATAAACATCCAAATAGACTTTTCTGACTATTTCGAACCTTCTGGACGCAACGACCCAGTCGAAATGACTATAAGGTCGATAGAAAATAAATTTCCTTTTTAATTTAATAAACTAGACCCGACACGTCCCATACCGCATCTGACTAAAAATATAAATTACCGAATTTATATCATACAGTCATATCAATGACATCACATTCATATATTACCTAAATATCTTTATGTAATATTCAGAATCATCCATTTTAATATCCACCGTCTGGATAAAACCCGAATGAATTAATTAATAATAAAATCTAATTAATCCATTAATTTCAAATATAACCCTTTTTAAAAGTCATTTAAAATTACGGGGTATTACATGTTGTTGTTGTTGTACAAGTGGTGGTTTGATCCTACCGTGAAGTGGATCAAATTAGTTAAGCGCGGGAGACGGAGGCAGCTCTTGGCGCGTGGACGTAGGTCGTATTTGGTCGAACTACGTTAAAAACTGGTGTTATTTATTTTTCAGCCATTTATTTGCTTGTGTGTGTGATAATTTTTATTATCTCTTAAAAATCAGTAATTTACTATTTAAGTAGATTTTTTTGTTAAAAACAAGTTTTTTTTTTGTTAACATAACTCCAAAAAAAAGGCTTTAAAAATAAAAACGAATTTTGATTAAATAAATTCATAGTGAATTTGTCTTGAAAACATTTGTAGTTCTTGTAAATAAATATATATATATATATATATATATATATATATATATATATATATATAATTTCAGGAACTTGGTTTAATTGGGAGCTATTCAGTTTTTCTTTTAAGCTAAAAAGTGTTGTTAACTTATTTCCTTTATTTATTAATTTATTTCAGATTCCAATTTAATAAATTTTTTTAAATCCGAAAAATTATTGAGTTGGTATTTCTATTGCAATTTTTCTTATCTCATCTAATCAAGCAATCTAAAGATTTGTTTTAATAATTTCTGGTTTATTTAATTAAATTAATATAATCCAAAAATTATTTTTAATTTTGTATTTAAGACTGAAATTATATTCAAAACAAAAAGTTTGCAAAACTCAATTCCCCCCCCCCCCCCCCCGAGTTAATTTCTGGGCAACAATTGGTATTAGAGCTAAGCTCTAATTTATTATCTTTGATTTAAACATCTTTAGAGTTTACGATTTATGGAACACTTTAGTGTTTCATCTCTTGGTGGGTGTCAATCAATTAACAGACCTCCTTTATTTTCCGAAAATAATTATAGCTATTTGAAAAATATAGTGAAAAATTTTGTTCAATCAAATGATTATGCTCAATGGTCCAAATATTCTCATGAAAGTTGTTAATAATGTAAATGTTCCTAAAGATGAAAATGAGTGGAATGATGCTGATATTCAGAAAATTCAAGTTAATTCCAAAGCCATGAATATTTTACATTGTTCTCTTGATGATAATGAATGTAAAGGAATATGTTGTTGTGAAAGTGAAAAAGAAATTTGGGATAGATTAGAAATTACTTATGAACGAACTAGTCAAGTAAAATAGGATAAAATAAGCATGCTTGCTCATAACTATGTGCTTTTTAAAATGAAATCAGATGAAACCATCTCTGATATGTTTACTAGATTTAAAAAAATATTATTAATGGTTTGAAATATCTTGGTAAAACCTATATTGACTCTGAATTAGTGAATAAGATTCTCAGGTCACTACCATCGGCCTATATGACAAATAAGCTAGCAATCTAAGAAGCTATACGAGAAAGACCTATTTCTCTTGATGAATTGTTGGGCTCCTTAATTACTCGTGAAATGGAACTCAAAGAACTTACTGAAGATGAGAATCCCAAAGTAAGAAAAACTATTGCTTTCAAATCCCTTGAGGAAGAAGAAGAAAGTGAAGAAGCTGCTGATGATGAAGATGGTGATATAGCACTTCTCACCAGAAAATTCCAAAAATTTCTTGCCAAAAGGAAGGGACGTTCTGGAAAATTGAAGAAATTCTTTTCAAAGAAGGCACATGAAGGAAAGTCATCCTCCAAGATTGAGCCAAGATGTTACAGCTGCAAAGAATTAGGCCATGTCAGACCTAATTGTCCAAAAGCCAAAGATGGGAAGAATGATAGAAAAGAGAAAATAAATGAAAAATATAAAAAGGCCATGAAATCCACTACTTGGAGTGATTCGGATGAAAGTAGAAATGATCAAGATTCAAGTGATGAAGAAGTTACAAATCTTTGCCTTGTGGCAAATGATGATGAGGTATCTTCTAATTTTAATTCTATTAGTGAATATGAAACTTTAAATGATCATGATGAACTTCAAAATGATTTTGATGAACTTAGGACTAAATATATTAATCCTAAAAAGATGCATTCTTCTTTATCACATAAATATGATTCTCCCTTTAAAAATATAGACATATTAAAATCTAAAAATCAGTCTATAAAATCAGAGATTGAAAAACTTAGAGTTAAATATTCACCAAGTCGTTATCTTATTTCTGAAAATGAAAAATTAAAACTTGAAGTTAAGGATTTAACTTGGTGCCTTGAAAAGTTTGTGAAAGGAAAGAAGAACTTAGATATGCTACTTGGAAGCCAAATGTGGATGTATGATAGGGCTGGAATTGGTTATAATGAATATGAAAATGAGAAAAAATTTAAAAATTATTCTAAAAATATGGAAAATTATTTATGTACATATTGTGTAAGATACACCCATTTTTCAGATTTTTTCAAATATAGATTTTCTACTAAAGTTGCATGGATTCCTAAAAGGACTCCTATTTTTTCTAACCCCTATGGACCCAACACATTTTGGGTACCGAAAAAAAAGTTATTTAATGTCCATTATAGGTTTGTTTTAGAGTTGGTTCGCACAAATCGAAGTGGTTCTTAGACAGCGGATGTTCAAGACACATGGCGGGTGACAAAACCAAGTTTTACAGCTTGATTGTTAAGGATGGATGGCTAGTAACATTCAGAGACAACTCCAAAGGCAAAATCATCGGCATAGGTAACTTCGGTAAGGATCTTTCTCCTTGCATTGAAAACGTTCTTTTAGTTGATGGTCTTAAGCATAATTTAATTAGTATTATCCAATTGTATGATAAAGGTTATGATGTTAAATTTAAAGAAGATTTTTGTTTAATAAAAAATGTTAAGAATAATAGTGTTTTATTTGTTGCTTCTAGACATGAAAATGTTTATACTCTTGATTTTGATAATTTGTCACAACAAAATGTTAAGTGTTTAGCTGCCCTAAATGATACTTGTTGGTCATGGCATATAAGGTTAGGTCATTCCAACATGGAACAACTTAATATTTTGTCTAAAAATGAGTTAGTTAGAGGGCTGCCCAAAACTAAGTTTATTAAAGATAAAATTTGTAATGCATGTCAATTTAGAAAACAAACCAAAACTTTCTTTAAAAAGAAAAGAGATATTTCAACTAGTAGACCTTTAGAATTATTACACTTAGACTTATTCGGACCTAATAAAGTTGCTAGTTTATGTAGAAAATATTATGCTCTTGTTATTGTTGATGATTATTATCGATTTATATGGGTTTTCTTTCTCACTCATAAAAATGATACACAAACTATTTTTGCTAAGTTTTGTAGAAGAATTAAAAATGAAAAAGGTTGTAATATTGTTTTTATAAGAAGTGATTGAGGAAGAGAATTTGATAACAAAGATGTTGAATTATTTTATGATGAAAATGGTTTTGAGCATAACTTCTCCGCACCTAGGACACCCCCAACAAAATGGAGTAGTAGAAAGAAAGAATAGATCTTTACAAGAAATGGATAGAACAATGCTAAATGAACATAATTTACCAAAATATTTTTGGGCGAAAGTTGTTAACACATATTGCTATGTAATAAATAGAACTGTTGTTAGAAAAGGTTTGGATAAAACTCCTTATGAGATTATGAAAAATAAAAGACCAAATGTTAGTTATTTTAAGGTTTTTGGATGTAAATGTTTTATTCTAAATGATAAAGATAATTTAGGTAAATTTGATGCAAAATCGGATGAAGGTATTTTTCTTGGGTATACACTTCATAGTAAAGCATATAGAGTTTTTAATAAAAGGACTTTAGTTATTCAAGAATCAATTCATGTATCTTTTGATGAATCTACTCCTTTTACTAATAACAAAAAAGATGGTGATGATGTTTTAGTTCTAAATAAATCTGTTAATGAATTAAAATTAAATAAAAACGTTACTTCTAGTGTTGATGATTCCATTGATGTTGAAAAGCATTCAAATAAAGATAAAAGTGATAATGATTCTATTTTACCTAAAAGTTGAAAATTCGTTAATAATCATCTTTTTGAAAATATCTTGGGTGAACCTTCTAGTGGTATTCTTACTAGGTCCTCCTTAAAGAATGTATGTAATAATTTAGCCTGTGTGTCACAAATTGAACCTAAAGATATTAATGAAGCCGAAAAAGATGAGTTTTCATTGTTAGCTATGCAAGAAGAATTGTTGCAATTTAAACGTAATAATGTTTGGTCACTTGTTCCCACACCCGAAGATAAAACTATTATTGGAACTAAATGGGTTTTTAAAAATAAAAAGGATGACGTCGGATTAATTATAAGAAATAAAGCTAGACTAGTTACACAAGGTTATAACCAACAAGAAGGCATTGACTATGATGAAACTTATGCCCCATAGCTAGAATAGAAGCCATTCGTATGTTATTAGCATATGCATGTTATAAAAAATTTAAATTATTTCAAATGGATGTTAAAAGTGCTTTCTTAAATGGTTTTATAAATGAAGATATTTATGTTAAGCAACCTCCCGGTTTTGAAAATAAAAAATTTTCAAATCATGTTTATAAACTAAACAAATCTTTATATGGATTAAAACAGGCCCCTAGGGCTTGGTATGATAGATTAAGTGGATTTTTTCTTGAAAATGATTTTGTAAGAGGAAAAATGGATTCTACTTTATTTATAAAAGTTCATAACAATTACATGCTTCTTGTACAAATATATGTTGATGATATTATATTTGGATCCACAAATAAAAAATTATGTAAAGGTTTTTTAGAATTTATGCAAAAAGAATTTGAAATGAGTATGATGGATGAGTTAAATTTCTTTTTGGGTTTGCAAATTAAACAAACTAAAAATGGTATTTTTATTAATCAATCTAAATATATTAAGGATCTTTTAGTAAAACATGCTTTAGAAAATGCTAAAACACTTGGTACACCTATGAACACATCTATAAAGTTAGATATTGATGAAAAAGAAAAATATGTTAATAAAACTTTATATCGTGGCAAGATTGCAAGTCTATTATATTTAACCGCTAGTAGACCCGACATTATGTTTAGTGTTTGTTTATGTGCTCGATTTCAAGATAATCCCAAAGAATCACATTTGTGTGCCGTAAAACGCATCTTTAGATATTTAAACGGGACAAAAGATGTAGGTTTATGTAATCCTAAATCTACATCTTTTGAACTTGTAAGTTATTCTGATGCGGATTTTACCGATTGTAAAGTTGATAGAAAAAGCACTGGTGGTACATGTCACTTTCTAGGACACTCACTTGTTTCTTGATTTAGTAAAAAGCAAAATTTCGTATCTCTTTCCACGGCCGAGGCCGGATATATTGCCGCCGGTAGTAGTTGCGCTCAAACATTATATATGAAACAACAATTAGAAGATTTTAAATTGTCCTTTCAAAATACTCCAATTTTTTGTGACAACGCAAGTGCAATATGTTTAACTAAAAATCCAACTCTTCATTCTAGAATAAAATATATTGAAATTAGACATCACTTTTTATGAGATCACGTTAAAAAAGGTGACGTTAGACTTGAATTTATTAGTACGGATCTTCAATTGGCGGATATTTTCACAAAACCTTTACCCGAAGATCGTTTTCTTTTTATTTGTCGAGAACTCAATATGGCACGTTTAAACGATCTAGAATTATAATTTAAAGTTTTTTTTTAAATTCTGAAATAATGCATGATTTATATGAGTACAGTATTCACATTTTTCTAGGATGGTTTATCACCACTAGATAAACAATCCTCCCCTATATATCTTACTCCTTTCTATTATATATTTCCTCACACCATGAAGTCTTTCTATATAGTTTGGGTCGGAAAACAACCCAGGATTTATACCACTTGGGGAGAATGTGAGCTTCAAACAAAAGGAGTACGTGATGCTAAATTTAAAAAATATTCATCCTACCCCGAAGTACTTAAAGCTATAGCTCTTTCTCCTCCATTCTCTCCTTCGGCGTCATCACCTCCTTGGACATTTGTCTTGCCACCTCATATGAGTACTCCCTTTCAAGATAACACCTTCACAAAAATTGAATCTTCCTCATTCGAGTCCTCCACCGGAAATTCAATCAAACTTATGGTGAAAGAAAATGGAAAAGAAATCCTTCTTGAAGGGCATCCAAATGATGTGTGTCATATGATTAATAATCTGAAAATGTAACTTCTTGTTAGTATCAATAAACTTGTTGTTATGCTTAACTTTTATTGCATCTTCTGCTTTTGATAGGGGGATCTTATGTTATCCCATATTTTTTTTTACTTTTTTTATTCATGACAAACAGGGGGAGAAGTATATGGTTCTTCAATATTGTGCTAATATTTATTATTTTGAATCACCTTGTTTGTCATCATAAAAAAGGAGGAGATTGTTAAGTGTAAATGTAATTAGCCATTTATTAATTTCACTTAATTATTATTAGTGATCATTTTTTTACTGCTTTTGATGATAACAAACAAATAACTATTTATTTTCAATATGAATATTATTTAACGATTACATGTGTTAGTATATTACATGTGTTATTTTATCTACTTAGCTTATATATATATATATATATACCCCCAGGGGTTTGGCCGAGTGGTAAGGGGGGGACCCATGGCAGCCTAAGATCGGTTGGTCGAGGGTTCGATTCCTACCGCCGTCGGTCACTCCTGATTTACATTGGTCCAGCACCATGGGGTCGGGGAAACATGACCCGTGAGTTTGCTAACGGTAGTGTTCACAAAGTGACGCCGGCGGGGAAAGTTCTCACGATAATTAAAAAAAAAAGTATATATATATATACTGCTTCACGTTTTTTTTTTTAATTTTCCATTATTTTTTTTGTAATTTTTTCTCTGTTAATACATTTTAAACATTTATTTTTAAAGCTTTTAATTGTTCGTTATTATGACATTTGAGTAACATTTTTTTTTGCTATGTATAGTTACAAAAAACATCTTTTAAACAAAATATGTCATCACGTTTTTTTTGTCAAATATGATGTTTTGGAGATCTTGTGTTACCAACATGATTTTTGCCATATCAAAAAGTCTACCAACTTGTGTGACATCTTCTTCCCCTTCTTGGTCTTTTCCAACAAATGGAAGGGATTTTTTTTTTGGCCACACAAAACATCCTTAGCCACAAGACTAAGTCAAATACTCCTTTAATTTTTTTTAATTGTTTCTTATTTGATTATATACGAAAGTTTTGTTCCTTATTTGATCTGTACGAAATTTTTTTCATTAATATTTTTGTTTTGGCAGTTTTCGTTAATTTTTTTTGTACGTTAATGTCAGCTAGCACTTTTTTTGAAAATAATTTTTTTATATATAAAATATATGCACATTTCTTTGGCAATCTTTATTCAAATCTGCACTTGATATATTTGCAATATCAGTTTGCCTTGGGTGACTCATTTGTCAGATATGGACGGATCCTTTATATCTCTTACAGTCCCTCTTGGACATGGACATTGAGAAATACATGGAATCCAGATAAAAGCTATTTTATGTCTTGTTGTAGAGACATCATTTAAAAAAGATAATATCCTACCTCTGCTAAATATGTCTTAATATTTTTTTTATGTTAGAATCAATACATATATATTATAATAAACTAACAAGTAGTAAATTTTTTATATACCTATACTTTATATATAATAATAATAATAATAATAATATATATATATATATATATATATATATATATATATATATATATATATATAAGTTAGCAAAATAAAAATTATTTTTTTTTATACATAAAGTCTGCTATTTTTTTTTATCCTGCCCCCGCTAGCTAACATAGAAATATATTCCCGGAAAGTAAGAGTCTCTATGTGAATCTCTTTCCGACCGGGCCAGGCCGAGTCAAGATAAAGAGTTTCTGACTAAACCTCTGGAGCTTTAGAAAAGGATTTAACATTCCGATTCTCGAGTAAGAGGTCCTCCAACTGATACTCCAAGTGTAACGACTTTCTTTCCCTCTGGTCTCTGAAGCAGCTCATTCTCGATCTCGCAACTTGGTCATAGAAGCTTATTCCAGATTCAGGATTTCATCCTTTGATGATGAACCGACCAAAGAAAGCTTAGGATCAACAGGCCTTCCTCGATATAAAATAGGTGAAGAAGTTCGGAAAGTTTAAGATTAAGCAAACAACTCCTGTCCTGATACAAAGAAGGCCCCTAAAAAGCCTGCTTTTCGTTTCGTCCCAAAAAGTCACAGGAAGCATGGTGAGCCAGCCCTTATGCCAATTCAAGATGAGAGTTCCACTTCGCTTTAAAGGGATATATATATATATATATATAAGCTAGCAAAATAAAAATTATTTTTTTAATACATAAAGTCTGCTATTTTTTTTTATCCTGTCCGTTTTTAGGATAAAAAAATAGCAGACTTTATGTATAAAAAAAAATTTATTTTGCTAACTTATATATATATATATATATATATATATATGTGTGTGTGTGTGTGTGTGTGTGTGTGTGTGTGTGTGTGTGTGTGTGTGTGCATGTAAGTACCTACTCATGCTAGACAATTTTATTACACACGCAAGCATCATAAGGGCAATGTTTTTTGTCAAATTTTGTATCCTTCCTTAGACCCCCTTATGACAAAGAAAATGATGGTGTTGGGCGAGTTGTATGTTAACTTATTTGTTGGTTTGTCATGATATCTCTGCTATTTTTTTTTACAAGGAAGTTGACTTTGTTTGTACGAATTAGGTGATAAAAATATTTAATATTCTTTTTTGTGTGTGTTGGTATCCTAAAATAACTAAACGTTTTTTTTTAATTATTTATAAAGTAAATGTTGTTTTTCTTTTTATAAGAAAACATTTTTTTTATATTAACAGATCTTAAATACCATATCTTGTTTTGTTGATTTCTTTTCTAACCTTGAACAGCTTTTGTAAGACTTGGTCAAGTTGTGTATAATTTTTTACTTGTCCGGTTGTATCAAGTATGGAAAATGAAAGATACTTTTCTTGGGCCCCACAAATGTCATAAATGGTCCTTGAGACTTCACTGTTTTGACAAAATTGAATATTTCATTTGCTACTAACACCAATCTCTATTAGTCCATTTTTCTTCCCTCTCTTTTCTACAGAAATTTAAGAAGAAGATATGGTCACTCTCTCTCTCCGTCAGTTCTCATTAATGTTACTCTCAAGATTATTCAGATGGCTCCAACGTTCATATCTCCAACGATCATTTTTGTGAAGATATATTCATCAGCTCCAATAAATCAGATATAACACACAACACAGAAAATACATCTCACAAGTTGACTGAAAATTTCTGAAAGAAGAAAGTTCAAGGAACACAAGTGTCATATTCATCTTTGCAAACTCAGCAACACTACATACATCAAGAACAAGAATTATTGCTGACTTGTTTGGGGTTATTTGAAGACATTGGAGCTTGAATTTGTATCAATTCAAGAGTGTAAAAATTCATCTACTCTTTCTACTCCATTTTTAAAGATTTAAAGTTGGTTGTTTGCTTCAGAAACATTTTGTAGTCGTTTTTGCTGCTGTTGTACAAGTGGTGGTTTGATCCTACCGTGAAGTGGATCAGATTAGTGAAGCGCGGGAGACGGAGGAAGCTCTTGGCGCGTGGACGTAGACCGTATTTGGCCGAACCACGTTAAAAATCGGTGTTATTTATTTTTCAGCTATTTATTTGCTTGTGTGTCTGATTATTTTTATTATCTCTCAAAAATCAGCAATTTAATATTTAAGTAGATTTTTTTTTGTTATAAACAAGTTTTTTTTTTTAACAGAACTGCAAAAAAAAAAAATTAAGCCTTTAAAAATAAAAACGAATTTTGATTCAATAAATTCATAGTTAATTTGTCTTGAAAACATTTGTTATTCTTGTCAAAAAAAAAATATATATATATAATTTCAGGAACTTGGTGTAATTCGGAGCTATTCATTTTTTCTTTTAAGCTAAAAAGTGTTGTTAACTTATTTCCTTTATTTATTAATTTATTTCAGATTCCAATTTAATAAATTTTTGTAAATCAAAAAATTTATCCAGTTGGCATTTCTATTGCAATTTTTCTTATCTCATCTAATCAAGCAATATAAATATTTGTTTTAATAATTTCTGGTTTTTTAATTAAATTAATATAAACCGAAATTTATTTTTAATTTTGTATTTAAGGATGAAATTATAATCAAAAGAAAAGGTTTGCAAAACTCAATTCACCCCCCGTATTGAGTTAATTTCTGGGCGACACCATTCTCTCGAGGCGGCTACATATTCTTTTTCCTGTTTTGAGAAAAATCGGATGGTGACTCCATCTCTTTCCATTTACCCCACACCGACGACGGCCGAAGCATTTCTATGTATGGCATGCGACCTTTCAATCCCCCTTCCTTCCCCATCCCTTTGGGGAAGCAGAGGAGAGGACGGCACACATCTTGATCGGGATGGCCTCAGTGGCAACTCCGCTGGGGAAAATTCTTCATAAGAGGGCTAGACTCTATTTGCATGGATATTTTGATTTTTTGCTTGTGTGCGTATGCACCTATCGGTATGTTCCCTTTTTTCTCCTCTATTATTTCTTATACATATATACATTATGCTTATATCACTACTCACTAACACACTTGTATATATTCTCCATCTACACTTCACACCACGTGCACCTAGGATCACTTATATCCACATGTTGCACACACCACTTAGAATATTCATGCTTTGGTGTCACTAACACACACCTCTACTTATCACACTTGTATATATCCATGATCACTCACACTTCTCACACACCACTTGTAGATTAATCCATGCTTAGGTCCACTACCAGACACTCACTTTTAGATATTCACACATCACTCACTCTCACATAATCCATGCTTAGTATAGATTTACTTTTTATACTTGTACATTATCCCTTGCTTAGCATGATGTTCATCAATAAAGATAGTCTTTCCATAATATACAAATCAGGAATGATGCACTTTGCACACTACATCACTAAAGAGCATGGCTATTAAGCAAATTTTATCCCGTAACTAGGGGGTCACTTTGTGATGGGAGATGGTCTGGCAGGCCACAATTAGCCTTAGCGATATGACTCTCACTTTCCATTGGCCAAGTACTTTCTACGTACATCTAACGGTTCCCCCCGCATTGTACTTATTGATCGAAGTCATGACGGGAGGTGTATCGCAGGGAACTCATTCATGTACATCAAGTATATCGAATTCGCTCTCATATGTACTGTTCCCACGAGGTATATAGTAAGGCAGTTCACGTACACTCAGGTATATCAAATGGCTTATCCACACGTACTGATTGCCTTCAAAAGTAAGACATATATCGGGGATGTCATGCCAAGGGGGAACCTTTCTAATTAATCCAATAACTGCATACCCTCATATAGGCATCAAACCTGGGACATTCATATTTAGTTTGTTGATTTTTAATCGAAACTCTGCCAAAATGATGAGTTAGCATGCTGCCCAAATTTTCATGCAATTTTGTCTTTTTCGAAACAGGACCCTGCCCATGAGTCTGGTAAAAAGTCCAATCATAGTTTTTACATATTTTTCAAACATAATTTTCCCAGGCTCGGGTTCCATCTAATGTTTCTTTTTGCAGGTAAACCTATTACAAGTGAGAACATAATAAATATAATAATCATGATGAGATCCTTTTTTCTTGTTTTTCCCTTTCTTTACCCAAAAGAGTCAAAAACATTTTCCCCTCTCATATAAAAAAATACCAGAAGCATTTTTCCTTCCTTATACCCAAAAATGTCAAAAAAAAATTCTTTCCTTAAAAAAATAATAGTTTTCCCTTTCTCTTTTAAAAATAAATTTGAATTTTTCTCCTTCCCGGGTCGATCGTATACCCGACCCTTGGCCTGGCTCCCTATTGGCTTCGATCTTCCGTCAAACAGCCCCGAGGCTCCGTCAGTTCCCTCGCTTCCTTTGAGTCTGGAATTCATCAACCTTCCATAGAGAACACAGATCAAGCACCGAATGTGCAACCGAATTTGATGACGATTATAGCTCAACCCACTGCCAAAATTGTCAACCATAAAACCTAAGTTCATGAGATGCAACGAAACTAGGTCCCTATTTTCTAAGGGGTCGGGGTCCTCTTCCTTCGCTCCATGGGTCTGCCCGCACCCGAGCCTATTTGAGATCACGAGGAATATCAATACACTCCACGTGCTCCTCTTGCCAATGGGTCATCCTCAACCCAACTTCCTATGCCGAATGTTTCCCAACCAGGGGCTAACTTACGCCGTTGATCCGAAAGAGGAAGAATTGAAGAATGTCAAGGAGGAACTCAAGATGTTGACGAAGAAGTTCGACCAAGTTAGAATCTCTAGAAACTATAAGGACTACACCCACGTATCTCCCTATCCTAAAGAAAGGTTGGCAAAAAAGTTTAAGATGCCCAATATAGAGAAGTTTGTAAGTAGTGGACCCCCAATTGTCCATCTCTGCAGTTACCACCAAGTCATGACTCTCTTAGGTGCCTCTGAGGAAATAATGGCCCAAATGTTCCAACAAACTTTGAAGAACAATGTTCTTTACTGGTTTCCATCCCTCGAGGAGTCCATGTTCCATAATTAGGAGGATGCTACCCGAGAATTCATGTCACAATACAAGTACAACAAAGAGTTGGAGGTAACTCACTGTGATTTAGAGCTAGTCAAACAGAATCCTAGAAAATTATTCAGTAACATCATAGCAAGGTGGAGAGAGAAAGCATCCACCATAACCAATAGGCCTTTTGAAGAGGAACAAGTTGGCATCGTGAAGCAGAACTTCTTACCCTATGTTCGAGAGATGATAGGAGGACAATATTACCATCATTTTTTAGCCCTTCGAGAAGTAGGAGTGGAGATCGAAGAAGGTCTTACTTAGATAGAAGTTGAACCGAAGAAAGCATGTGGACAGTTCACCCCCAGAAAAGTTGAGAGGGAAGCCAAGACCGCAGTTTCAACCATTAACAACATTTTCATCCTGCCACTTCATGAGAAACAGAAAGTCGTCCAAACCCAATTAAGAATAAATGCACCGAGCTTCACGCTCCCCTCTCCAAAGTTTACAATTCCCTTTTAAGACGAAACCTTATTAAACCATTAGACCCTCATCCATTACTAAACCCACTTCCCAAAAATTTTAAACCAGATGCCCATTGTTACTTTCCTCAAACTGTCGGGCATACCATTATCCAGTGTTTCCACCTTTGAAATATCATCCAAGTCTTGATTGACTGGGGTGTTATCGGCCTACTAGCTAATACTAAGCCAAACACTACCTACAATGCACCCCCAAATAATACAAATGCCATCTTCCTAGAAGAAGACCCCAAATTTGATCTATCTACCCAGATCATACCAAGTAAATCACCTGTCATACCCATATACTCTCCTAACCATCCAAGTGTGTACATAATTTCTCCTGCACCCTACCAACTTCCTTGATCAGGCTCTGTCACTCCTTACTAGAGCATGCATCGTTATTCATACCCGTTTTGGAGGTAAAGATGTATAATTGTGAGAAGTGTTGAACCAACTCCTAGAGTTTGGGATGAAATCTGCCTCCCAGATAACCATTGACTGCCATAGATTCAGTGTGTTGTTCTTACAAGATCGAAAATGGGCTCGAGAGTCAGACAACTGGGTGGTACCAACCGATGAAGTCAGTCTAGATGATGTCGTCCAAATTATGACAGACTTCATTTAACAGATCGGTGATATTTGTAATATGTCCAATCTACTTGATAATTTGAAGCTACAAGGGCGCCTGGTCCCTTCACTTCTACATCTCCCTACCAAATAGAAGGATTTATATAAAGAAGCCATTAAAGTTGTGGAGTGTATTGACTTTTCATGGAAATATGATAGCATTGCCACTGGATGGGGGGACTAGTTTGATGATTGAGACGAAGATTAAGGTCCAGAGAAGACTAGTCCAATAGTCAGCATATGTGGAATGATGTCATTTGAAAAGATGCTAGGAAAAATGAACAAGGTGGCAGAACAACCCGAGATCAATAAAGAAACAGGGTTTCTATTTTTCCCCTCCTCTTTGAACCATATGACCAGGTCAGGGAGGCATTAATAAGTCCCAAACCTTCCATAATCAGCAATCAATAAAGAAAAAAATGTTGAGAATCTTCCTATGCCAGAAATGACCCTCGAGGAGAGAAAGATCCTTGATCAGTCGAAGAAGACCCAAGCTAACATCACTTTGTGGGGACTCTTTATGTCTTCTGATCTGCATCGGAATGCCTTAATCAAGTTACTCACAGGGCCCACAGTCCTTCCTTCTACCACGCCAGATGAAGTAATGAATTTGGTCGAATCTTTAACTTCTACTAGAATTCCCTCCTTATCCAAAGAAGAAATACCTAAGATTGGTTCGAACCATAATTATTCTCTCAATATCTCTGTCAAAGTCATGGTAAAGACTGTCCTACTCTCTCTTGTCGAAAATGGATCAACTCTTGATGTCTTCCCGTTAATGACCCTCAATTTCTTGGGATTGAAAGTGAGTGACCTCACTCCAACCTCTTTCGTTGTACGCACTTAAAATAATACTCGCCGAGAAGTGATGGGATCCATAAAGCTTACAATAAGGGTCGGCCCTATAAATCCTTCTATTGAATTCCAAGTCATCGACATCCCAGCCTATTTAAATCTATTACTTAGACGACCGTGGTTCCATACCATTAAGGGTGTGTATTTTTCCCTCCATTAGAAACTAAAGTTCTTTGATAATGGGCAGGTCATTACCATCTTAGGTGACGATGAAAATATCGACAATGCAAGCACTAGTAATCTAGTACTTGAGATACAACATGGGGCGAATGATATGCTTCTGTCAGGCTTTTAAGTTAAACCACTTCTACTCCCAGCAGGTAATGATTTCAAAGATAGGGTTTGTTCGGAGTATAACCCTCATGGTAATATCAATGTGATCCAGATGTTAAAAAATATGTACTTCATGCCCGAACTAGGGCTTGGATGAAGATAGTAAGGTATACTTAAACCCATTGTGTTAAAGAAAGCTTTTCCTCCTTGTGGCCTGGGATATCAACTATTAGTAAAAGAACTTCGAATGATCCACCAACCATGTATGAAGAGAAGGCTAGAAAGTGCCAAGATTGTCTCAAGAGATTACTTAAATATAAGATTCATTAGAGAGGGTGAATATTTCCCCTTATGCGGCTTTCCTGAACCGTGGGATGATTATGTGGACAAGAAGATGAAACCAAAAATGGAGATCTTTTTCCAAAATAGTTACTCATAGGAAGAAAGCTCTTAACATCATCTGCAACCACTCATTGAAAAGACCATAGCTAGTACCATAGATTTTGAGGAAAGTGACTCTGAGGATTCTTTCAACTTTCAGACACGGGGGTTGACACTCTGCAAAGAATTCCTGAGAATGCATAACACAAAGAATTCCTGAAGGAATGTGTGGATGTTTTCGCATGGTCCTATGATGACATGACCGACATTGATCCCGAGATAGCTCAACATGAGATTCCAACTCTCACAGAATGCAAATCGATTATACAGAAACTAGGGCTACCTACCAGAGGGCTGCTACGACTATCTTGAACAATATGATACACAAAGAAGTTGATGTATATGTGGATGATATGATTATCAAGTATAAGACTATGGAAGGTCTTCTTCCCTCCTTTTGTAAGTTCTTTGAGTGATTAAAGTGATATCAAATGCGACTTAACCCACAGAAATGTGTCTTCGACATTACCAAAGGAAAACTCTTAGGATTCATGGTTAGTGAGAAAGGGATAGAAACTGACCCTACCAAAGTAAAAGCCATACTCAAAATTCCACTACCCAGAATGGATAAGGAAGTCCGGGCTATCCTCTAAAAATTATAGTATATCAATCGATTCATCATCCGGTTGACTTCCATCTGTGAACCTATATTGAAACTCCTCCGAAAGTATTCCACTAAGGTTTGGAACGAAGCTTGCCAAGAGGCCTTTGATCGAATAAATAAATACCTAACACTACCTCCGATACTCATGCCATCGTAGCCTAACCTTCCCCTACTCTTATACCTGACCATGATAGATACTACAGTCGAGGCTTTGCTATACTAATACCTTTAAGGATCCCATAAAAAGGAGGCCATATACTACATCAGTCATAAGTTGGTCGGGTATGAAGTTAATTACACTGCCTTGGAAAAAGCATGCGTCGCCCTTGTCTGGGTCACCCAAAAATTATGGAACTATAGGCTCGCCTTTCCCATCAAACTT
Source organism: Sambucus nigra (assembly GCA_949130495.1). Taxonomy (NCBI): domain Eukaryota; kingdom Viridiplantae; phylum Streptophyta; class Magnoliopsida; order Dipsacales; family Adoxaceae; genus Sambucus; species Sambucus nigra. Next base: position 554,076,425 of record OX422216.1, read on the forward strand.
ATGTCCTGAATGGATCCTATCAAGTACCTACTTGAGAAACCTTACCTATCCTGATGAATGACTCGTTGGTTGATGCTTTTAGCTGAATTCAATATTTTGTATGTCACGTAAAAATCCATGAAAGGAAGATCCATCTCTGACTACCTCACTGACTACCTTATGGAAGAAACCGATGTTTGTATTTTATGAGTTTTTGGATAAGAATATCCTTTGTACCTCCTAAGAAGACCTTTGATGGAAAATGTTCTTGGATGGAACTTCCAACAAGAAAGGGTATGGCATTGGGATACTCCTAATTCCCCCTGATGATTCTCACACTCCAATTTCCAACAAGCTGGATTCCGCCTACACAAATAATATGACTGAATACGAGGCATGCACAGTAGGCCTAAAAGTCGCTCCTAAGAAAGGAATTATATACCTAAATGTCTATGGGGGTCCAACCCGCATCATCGGTCAAGTGCTCACAAGAGAAAAAGTCAATGACGATAACTCTTACCCTTCCATGCCTACCTAGAAGAGTTGGACTCCCAATTCCAACAAATAACCTTCCATTACCTACCATGAGCAAAGAACAACCTAGTTGATGCCCTTGATACCTTAGCCTCCATTGTTGAAATGCCTGAAGGAATAACAATGGCCTCTTTCCTAGTCCAAAAGCAAGACAAACCAACCCACTGTTACCACATTGAGATCATCACATAAGAAGATTTCGATATAGCCAACTACTGGTACTATGATATTTGGTGCCTCCTCAAGCATGGTAGGTACCCCAAAGATTCTAACAAGAAAGATTGAGCAACCCTTCATAAACTGGTTGGTATATCGTCTGTGATAAATCAATGTTCAAGAAAAACTTCGATGGAACCCATTTGCACTGCATCACAAGGGATGACATTGAAGAGATGATGCAGAAAATCCACAGTGGGGAGTGAGGACCCCACATAAATGGCCATATGCTTGCCAAGAAAATCATTCGACAGGGTTATCATTGGACTACAATGGTACATGTCACACCCCAAACCCAATATCCATACTAAACATTTGTTATTAGAATAATTGTATCATAATATCGAGCCCATTGAAAACTTAATTCATTCATCAATATTTTTTGCATAATGAGCATAATATTGTTATTGTGCCATAATAAAGTCAACATCAGAGTCATAAATAGAGATTATACAATACTATGATCACCTCAATCCATGTTAACTCAATATATACAATGTCTGAGTATATTAAAATCTTCAGTGTGACAATGATAAAATCTCCATACTTAAACCCCAGCTCTTCTAACGGTGCAACTCTAAAAGTTATCGGTCATATAGTATCCTAGCTGGCAGCGTACAAACCTGAAATTGTTAAAATATACACCGTAAGCGTTAAGCTTAGTAAGGTACTCCTTCCCTGTAATAGGATGACAATTCTATATCGAATATGTGGATATAAAATTCGAACAATCCTGCCCATTGGCAATAACAAATCCTGGATCATAAGACCCAAATAATTCTGCCCATTGGAAATAACAAATCCTGGATCATAAGACCCAAATAATTATCCCCATTGGCAATATCAAATCCTGGATCATAAGACCCAAATAATTCCGCCCATTGGCAATATCAAATCCGGGGTCATAAGCCCCAAATAATTCTGCCCATTGGTAATATCAAATCCTTGATCATAAGACCCAAAAAATCCTGGATATTTTAATATCCAAACAAATACTGAATACCGAAGTATTCGAACAAATCCTGCTCTTAGAGCTATATTCATATATCTGTATATATGAAACAATCATAAGTACACTCACCTTGACAGTTTAACTAGCTTTTCCCTTGCCTTTATCCGGTATTTGTTCAAACAGCTCTCCTTCCCCTCCTATCATTCTTACAATATTATTATCATCATAAGAATATCAATAATTCAAATAATGATTTAAACGTAATTCAATCCATAAGCATCACATGATTCCATTCAAATCATTTATCACAAGTGAAGTTCCATCCAAATCCAGAAATATATTTAACATATCCAAATCATAGACCAAATATACATTCATTACTTCTTGTTAATTAAATCCTTGTCATCTTATTATTCTAATACAAAAGACGGTACATCATTTCAAGTCTCCTAGAGTAAGATATGCCCATTTTTTTACCACATAACAAATCTGCCCTATAGGCTCTTTTATCGTTCATTCAATGTCCAGGAATTTTCATAATTTTTATACAACATAAATTTATATGATATTTCACCCAACATCAGTAAACATATTTAACAATATAAAATTAAAGTTTCATAATTTTTAAGGTTCGTTTGCTATGTCAAGCAAAACATCGAACACATGGCGGGCATACTTTCACCCTTAGGGCAGATTTCATACCCGAACTTCAAACTCTCACCAAAGACTCATTTCTTGGCGTTATCACATGATTTTAGGATATGTCATACATATATGAGTCCAGGTTAATCTCCAATTGGAATCAATCAATTCCAATAAGTATACAAAAATATACGGAAGTTTTAATAAACAAAGTTTCTAAACAAAGGAATTTAAGGGTTTTGTATATTCAACTTAACTTAAACTTGCATATATCCATACATATGCACCCAAGCATGAAAGGTCAATAAAAAATCAAGGATTTATATCATATAAATTATAAATGCAAGAAAAATAACAAGATTCACGGTTAGAATTACCTTAGGGGCTTTTACGTAATTTTCTATGAATTTTTTTTGAATGTTTCTCCTCACTTTCTTCTTCCTAACCCTCACAATTGTTTTTCCTCAACTTAAAACTCTCCCAAACTGAGTTTTCTGAATAAAGGAGGGTATCTCAAGGGTTTAAGTCAGCCAAACCAACCTCCACCTCCAACCAATCAATTTATAACATGTGGCATCATATAAAACAAAATATCATTTAATGCTAAATGACTACTTTAGCCCCTGTTTGTAAAAAGACAATATCTTCCCACTCGGATGTCCGTTCGATGGACTATTTGTTAACTCATATGTATACAAATATCTAGTTTATACCTCAAGTCAATTGTTATGTCATAAAGGTCAAAACTAGTCTTAAACATGAACATTCCTACCGAATACTTCAAAATTTCACATTTGTAACTAATTCAATATTTCACGCTTTATGACGCTAGGATTAGACTAAATATAATGACTTAACATTATATATATATACTAATAACATATTATCCATATCACATAATCTAATTATGATTTAAACATAATTTATCATAATTATATTCAGGTTGTCACAGTGCAGGATTGCACCGCCTATGTTCGAAGATGCCTTAAATGCTAGCAATTTTCCAACCTCTCACACTTGCTTCTGCGGGAATCGTACAACATGAATTATTCTATACCGTTCTCCACATGGGGTATAAACATCATATGTAAGGTTACACCCAAAGCCTCCAATAGGAATGAGTCCATCATAGTTTCCTTTGACTATTTCACTAAATACGTCGAAGCCAAGTCATACATGCTGCTAAATGCCAAGAAGGTGGACAAGTTCAACATTATCTATCTATATGGGGTACCGCACGAGCTGATATCAGATAACGGGTTACATTTTGAGGAAAAAGTCAATAGAAATGGTAGAGAAGAATGGGATTTAGAGACACAAATCTTCTCCCTATCGACCTCAAACCAACAGTGCAGTCGAAGTCGCCAATAAGAATCTATAAGCCATTATCAGTAAGATGACCAAGAGTTACCGATATTAGACCGACCAAATCCCCTATGACCTATGGGTCTACCGCAATTTAGTTTGAACATCTACTGGGGATGCCCCTTACTCTCTAGTATATGATATGGAAAAGGTCCTACCCGTGGAGATAAAAATCCCTTCACTACACATCATGCTTGAAAGTAAAGTCAGCGAGGAACACTGACATCAAATTTGTCTCGACGAGCTGTCACTATTAGATGAGAGGAGACTAAAAGATCTATATCACATACAAGAGTACCATCGCCAAATAGCAAGATCATTTAATAAGAGAGTCAAAGACCGTGGTGTTCGAGAAGGGGACTTAGCCCTCAAGGAAATAGTAAAGCCACTCTGGGACCCTAGAGGGAAATTCAAGCCCAATTGGAGAGACCCTTACATTATGAATAAGATCTTATCAGGAACCGTAACTATGCTCACTGGACTTGATGGGGAAGAGATGGCCCATCCAGTCAACCGGGACCGTATCAAGAAATTCTACATCTAATCCAAAATCTTGGCACACTACGACTCTTCTCATCTCCCTTCTATTCTACATAAACCAATTCTTGATTTCCCTCTACTCAGAACTACGTGGGGACTATTCCTTTAAAAATCTTTTTACTTTCAAAAATGAATTTCGGAAAATTTTCAAAACCTCCAGAGGTACGTAGGTATCTCATACACATTACATCAGCACGACCCCCTTCTTTTTAATAAAATGATATTCCTTTCTTATCCCCAAGAACGATAGTTCATTTTCTCATATACATGAACAAAAGGATTAGGCATGCCTAAGCAAGTTGTATAGATAATTCAAATGCAAAACTCATCAAGAGGCATAGCAATATATTTTGAAAGTTTCTTTATTTCATTAAATTCCTTAATGATTACATCGGCGTAGGGAGTCAAACGACTTCCCTTGCCAACCTACCCTAAATTTCTAAAACTAAATGAAAAACAAGACCCACTACACCTAAAACAACATTTCCAAATTATTATATAACCCTAAATAACCTACATAACCTGACATACAACCAAACACCATATAAAAACTTCATAAATAAACACCCCAAGGGTCTTATTCGTAGCTGCTTGAGGAACCAACCCCATCATCATCCACATCCTGGGGTCCCCAAACTACCCCTGCCTAAATAGAGTGTCATTGACGCTCCACAGAACGATAAGCCCAGACTAGCCTCGGGAAAACCATAACATTTCCCTCTATGGTGTCATATATGGCGAACCACCTTTGCCCAGTTTCCATAGCCAGCCTCTTGGCAACTATTTTTCTCCACGACAAAGAGCCCAACCGCATGCGTATGCGCTCTGTCAAGTCCTCTGTAAAAAAGAAATCTATTATTCGAGGTGGCACAATCGGTTCCCAGCCAAATTGGTGCAAGAGTCGCCAGGGAAAGTAAAAAAAGGCATATCTGAGGCCAACCAATTGAACATACTATTACATCCCTAGTTCCATAATGGGCAACAGCTCCCCCCACTAAGGCACTGACCAACGCAAGCCTTGACCTCCGTGCTCCACAAACTAGTTATCCCAGCTCTCAATGTCCAGGCCTACACTGATTAATTAGCGTGAAAAGAAGTTTGGAACAATTGGAAAAGGATACTTAGGTGGGACTTCCATATGGAATCTCTCCTATAAACACATGAACAACGTTATGGGGTTACCCCTCAAGAAGTCAGAATGACCTTCCCGCCTGGCATCCAGACCGTTCAGAGTCTCTGCTAGTATCATCGCCGCAGGATTGTGAAGGTATGGAATCTATGAAGCAATGGCAGCGAGTTGTATGTCCACTAAGTTCTAAAATCACCAACAACGATTTTGAAATCAAGCCCCGAATGACGTCTCCAGCATAGCCAGCATCACCAACATTCTATAAATGTACAGAATGCAGCACATCAGAAAGAAAGATAATTCCTCCTGTAACCAATGACCTATCCACCTAAGGCTAGATATGGAAAAGTCTCACTATCAACTCCTAAGGGGACTAGAAAATTTTAGGCATAGCTGCCGAAACACTGGGATTTATCACCAATATGGCAGAAAACTCGTCATAGGTTGGATAGACCTCATCTAACTCGAAGAGAAAAACATGGTTTTCAGGATACTAGAATTCCACAATTGCCATCAACATGTTCCACTCTATGGGTCAATTTCACCATAAGGAGACTCAACACATGTTGTAAACGTCATAATTAATATTGTATGAGAATTTCACCTCCAAGGTCTTGAGATAGTTAGCAAATTCAACATTGTCAAAGAGAGCCGTATCACCAAGGAAGCAAGAAGAATGCAAAAAAGAAGGAATGTGGAGGTGTGAAGAAAATGCTCCACCCAAACCCCCGATTTATACTTGGAAAATACAAACTAAACACAAATACCCTGCAGAAATTGGAGAAAAACTTACCCAGCCAAGCCTTGGGTTGATTAGATTGGACTGACATTCTGATAGGCAGGACAATGGGCATGCCAATCGGCAACCACCTATTTTTGGAAAATTTTCTTTTTTCTTTTTTGTCAAAACCCAATAAAAATAATTTTTAGTCTTAATGAATTCTGAATTTCCTTTTACTTATCTTATTATAAAATAAATTCTCTCTCAGATCATTTTTAACTCTTTTACGGTCTCAGCAGCAAAGTAGAAAGAGCACGTGTATTAAGTTACTAAAACAAAAATTAACAAAAACTTCATTTTATTTGCATGGATTTTGTTGTGTTAAATTGATTTTATAGGAAGAAATAAGAAAATACAGCGAGACTTAGCCCGAACCCACCTACTTTTCTCTCTCTCTCACCCACCTACATTCTTTCTCTTCTCTCTCTCTCTCCCTACTTTCACCTACAATCTCTCTTTTTTTAGGAGACTCATTCCCTACGGCACGCTCGCATACCTCGACGATGTACCTCCACTCCCTGAGCCAGACCCTTCCTCAAACGAGGCGAACAGAACTAGATAAGAAGGAACTGAAATTGCATCCCGAAAGTGGGCAGTCGCTGAATCTATCCAATCCCAAATGTCCTTCATCCAGGTCCTCGATACCCGAATGTGCCGCAAGAAAAACATAAAAGAGAAAATCAGTCAATCTGAAGCAAAGAAAGAGGTCAAAGAATCAAAATACATAGAAATGTAAAGTATACCGATGGCTAGAGAACCTCCTCTGTCATCCCTAGATCCTCTGGATACATCGCATTAAGATAGTGCATCATACGCACTGACCCTCCGTCAGCCCACCGGATGTTATAAGAAGGAGGGGCCAATCGCATAAAAAGAACCTCCGAGGTCATCGCCGTCGTCGATGTTGACACACCACCTGTGCTATGGGAAGACCCCACTAGTCGACTCGAACCCGCCAAGGGGAGAGGCATCATGTCATATGTGTTGGGCGACATCAACCATCTCGACACGAAGTCCATATAATCATACGTCACTGCCGTGTCGATATATGAGGAGTATGGCTTGCCCATCATCTCCGCTACCCGCGCATCATCTAACATCTCCCTCTCTCGCCTCATATACATCGGCGTTTGCGCAGGTGGCACCATAACATCCTCCTCTACGGTTTATGACTACTCTCTCCGTAAGATACCCGGAGTAGACTAACTCATGCTCCAGCAGACGCCATATCTGCGCATTCTCCCCAGTCACCCCCGTTTTCTAAATGGACGTCCCTCACGGATAGAGGGTCACTTGCAAATTCCCCAATAATATAAAGATAAACATTAGAAAGATCATAAAGGAAAAATGGTCTCATTGAAGAAAAAATAATTTACATGCTCACTCGTCAGGCCGTTCAAGACTTGACACACCGCCTCCAAAGAGAGAGACTTCCTAGACTTCCAGTTAGACTTCCGTCACCGGTACTTCTGGCATAATTCCCCAACAGACTCATCATTACAAGCTATCCGTTGGGTGTTAAACAAAATCACCTCATAGAAACACGTCTGTAAAGGACAAGGTTCGACAATCAAGAATAAGACACATGAAAATGTGAATGCTTAAAGGAAAATGTGAATGCATAAAGGAAAATGCTCAAAATAAAGAATACCTCAAGAAGATACGTGACCCCAGTTAAAGTTTGCAGGAAGCACCGTCCGAATGCATCAAGAGAAGAATAAAGGTTTTCCAAAGTCAGGCTCCCCCAGTCATAAAGAGGGACGTTTGAAAACACACTTTAAACTGGCAAAAACCACAAGCGGACGAAGTCGCCACCCGTCTCCACTAAGAACCATCCCAACAAAAGAAAAATAAACAAATGGTCCATCTGTCGCACCTGATGTCCATCCTCGTCATCAATCCTTCGACTCAGCAATAACTCCCTTAAATGGGATAAACTGATGGTGTCCCCAGAAACTATCCTCCCCACATCACCCAACACCGCAGTCACCGCTGCTAGCGTCACCCTCAACGTCCTATGCACCTTTATATACACCCCATCGCAGTCCAGTCCGAATAGCTGTTGCACGTCTATGGGAGTCACCGCCATCTCCCCGAAATCAAAATGCATGGTGTGCGTGGTTGTCCCACCACCTCTCCCCTAGAACACAAAGAACAGCGATAGAACAAGGCGTCTCGTCCAGCGCAGATGCTAGTCTCCCAAAATTGACTGATGACACCACCCAACGCCCCACCAATGAAAAGTGCTCCAAAAAATCATTAAGCCACGTCGTCCCTCGAGGACTCGAGTCGACATAGATACATCAGAATGTCAAAGACAAAAAGGAAAAGCCGTTGTTAAAATTCTAAGGAAAAAGAAAAGATCACTAAGAAAGAAGAAAAGAATACCAGAAGTCATCAATACTTACATAGCCAGCAGGGTTCATAACCCTAAAAGAATGATGTCTCATCGGCTCAGCCAAGTTGGTTTACGCATCTGCAATGGGCTCAAATGAGTCGAAAGAATTTTCCTTGCCCAGTGTAAGGGCTACCCTAGCCCTCCATTCCAAAGTCGCCCAGTTATCGATGTTTAGCTACGCCATATGTGCCACCCACCGAACGACACTGTCCCTTCACCTACTCGAGGTACCCCCAAAAGACCATGACACTTCCATTGGCACCTTTCACACCATGTTGGTTGGCACCCTTTCAGAAATTTTGTACAAAAATTCCCAAAAAATGTCAGAAAATCCCGAAAAATTCCTGAAAATTTTCTAAAATTACCAAATGGAGTTCAGAACCTTTTCACCAAGAAAATAATTTTACCACACTAATTTCCCCAGCAGAACTCTTACCTCCCTAACAGAATTCCCAAATTCAATTGGATATCCTCCTAAAAAAGGAAACGACAAAAATCGAAAAAATCCCCAATAAGGAAACATCCAAACCACGGATCAATTCCTCTTCCCCAGTGGATCCAAAAATTTAGAATCAAATGATTCCCAAAATACCTAGTTATCACTTCTCCAGGAGTCTCAATAATTCCCTAAAAGAACTATGAACCACGTCATTACATTAGACCCATAGTATTCATCACCCTCTTTTAGCTCAGAATTGACCTCGACCCCGAATCGTCACCTCTTTTAGGCCAAAATTGATCTCGGCCCTCGATCATCACCTCTTTTAGGTTAGAATTTACCTCGGCCCTTGATAGTCATCTATTTTAGGTCAGAATTGACCTCATCCATGGTTGTTACCTCTTTTCGGTTAGAATTGACCTCAGCCCTAGATCGTCACCTCTTTTACGTCATAATTGACCGATGCCCTCGATCATCACCTTCTTTAGGTTAAAATTAACCTCGCTCTTAGGTCCTCACATCTTTTAGGTCAGAATTGACCTCGACCTTCGGTTGTCATCTCTTTTAGGTCAGAATTGGCCTCGACCCTAGGTCGTTACCTATTTTAAGTCATAATTGACCTCGAACCTCGGTCGTCACCTCTTTTAGGTCAGAATTGACCTTGTCCAGGGTCATCACCTCTCTTCAATCAGAATTGACCTCGACCCTCGGTCATCACCTCCTTAAGGTTAGAATTGACCTCAGCCCCAAGTCATCACCTCTTTTAGATTATAATTGACCTCGATCCCTAGTCGTCACCTTCAATAGGTTAGAATTGACCTCGGCCCTCGGTCGTCACCTCTTTTAGGTCAAAATTGACCTTGACCCTCGGTAGTCACCTTTTTTAGGTCAGAATTGACCTCGACCCTCGTCGTCACCTTTTTAAGGTCAAAATTAACCTTGCTCCCGGTTCGTCACCTCCCTTAGGTAAGAATTGACCTCGACCCTCGGTCGTCACCTCTTTTAGGTTAGAATTTATCTCGGCCCTCAATCGTCACCTCTTTTAGGTCAGAGTTGAGCTCCGCACTCAGTCTTCACCTCTTTTAGGTCAGAATTGACCTCGGCCCTCGGGTAGTCACCTATTTAAGGTGAGAATTAACCTCGGCCTTTGATTGTGACCTTTTTTAGTTTAAAATTGACCTTGGCCCCTAGGTCGTCACCTCTTTTAGGTCATAATTGACCTCAGCCCTCGATTGTCACCTCTTTTTAGGTCAGAATTCACCTCGGCCCTCTATCGTCACCTCTTTTTGGTCAAAATTGACCTCATGCCTTAGTCGTCTCATCTTTTAGGTTAGAATTGATGTGGACCCTTGATTGTCACCTCTTTTAGGTCAGAATTGACCTCGACCCTCGATCGTCACCTCTTTTAGGTCAGAATTGACCTCGACCTTGGGTTGTTACCTCTTTTAGGTCAGAATTAACCTCATCCTTCACTCTTCACCTCCTTTAGGTGTGAATTGACCTAGACCCTCGGTCGTCACCTCTTTTAGGTCAGAATTGACCTCGACCTCCGATCATCACCTCTTTCAAGTCAGAATTGACTTCAGCCCGCAGAATTGTCTATTCCTAACATTGTCTTAGGTCCTTGGCATAGACCTCCTAAACATCCATATGGTTTCTATTCTACGTCTTTCTTTAGTTCCAAGATCACTCGTTAAGGGGCTCTATAGACACCACATTCTAGGACCCCTAAGTCTCTCATGAGGTCCCTAATACCTCCCCATTCCACTACAAATCCTAGGTCACACTCTGAGTACCTATCATTAGTGTGAAAGCTCATTAAATATTTGAAGGGCTCTAAATTCCCTTTCCAACGGTTTACCCCATGCACGAATTAGCATAATGGTTTGGACAAACAAACCATTTTACTACCAAAAATCAATCTGGAGGCCACCGGGAGCTCCCAGACCCCAATTTAACCGCAATCAACTTCATTGTCATATTGAAAGCTCTTTAAATCTTTCAAGGTCACAAAAACCCCTTTCCAACGATCTACCCCGTGCATAAAATAGCATAACCGTTCGAACAAACAATCAGCTTTCCCTCAGAAATTGATTTTGAGGTCACCAGGCGCTCTTGGGATCCATTTGATAAGTTCCACTCTTTATCTCAAATGGGACTAAATGAATATCTAAAGGGAATTGAATATCCTTTCCAAAGGTCCACCTCGTGCCCGATTCTGATCTACGATAAGGACGAACGATCCGTTATACTCCGAGAGGTCATTGGGCGCTTTCGGGTCCTGATTGACCAAGGTCAACTTTCCAAATCGAGTGAAGATATTTGTAATTCAAAATAAATATCCTAACCTTTCCAACAGTCCACCTCGTGCATGATTCTGACTTACCATGCGGACGAACAATCCATTTCCGTCTGACGATCTCCCATCCAAAGGATCAACGTGCGCTTTTGAGCCACATTTGACCCTAAGTCAACTCCCGGACCTGAGAGCGGTCTAAAGGAATCTTGAAGGTGTCTGAATTACCTTTATAATGGTATGCCACGTGTTTGATTTGAATCAATGGATTACATTCTGTAACCTTTTTTGGAAAATCTGCATGGGACTGTCGATTGGTAGGTCCATTGCCCTGCCTATCGATAGTGTGCCAAGGGTTACCTGCCGATTGGCAGGGCTGGGTCTATGAGGATCGGCACCCCCTTAACTTATACATAGAGGGAAATATCTCACTCCCAAAGAACACCTCATATCCATCAGCATAAGTGATCTCAACAGCATTCTCTCAAAATTAGTGAAGTTTCTTCATGTGAAATTCCATTCAAGCTTACATTCCCATCCTTTTCATACCCAATTTAGCAAAATATCATTCTCTCTCATATGAACTTGATGTCACATTCAAGGGAGTTTATCCAAGATCAAACATAAATCTTCAAAGAAGGTCCAAATCCTTCCCCCTCATTTTAAATTTCTTATTTTGCATAAAGTACATTAGATTCACAATCTAGTTTTCTTTAGTTCATACACATTAACATCTTATATTTTTATTAGTATATTGCACATACTTTATTTTCTATGAAAACCCCAAAACAAGAAAAAGAGGGTTATGCCCATAAATTTCGAATGGGATTATCCATTATAATTTTTCAAAACTAAAATACATTTTTCTACACAAACCCCTATAATAAAATCCCGTTCGAATCTATGGGATAAACCCCACCCTTATGACGAATTCGAATTATGTGGACTTTGATGCCTTTATAGGCTACGTAGGCATTTCGGATTGAAACTCGAGACTCGAGTCTAATTTTTCAATTTTCCAACATTCCAATTTTCCAATTTTTCAACTTTCCAATTTTCTAATCTTCTCATTTTTCCAAATCCTCCATTTATGCATTTATCATATTTTTGCATTAGTATACATATTATGTTTGTAATCCCTATTAGCGTTTCATCTAACACATATTATCGTTTCATCGTAACGATTAATATCGCGATAAATTCATAAATCATATTTTCTATATATTAATTTGGGAACATTCATATGGATGACCTCACTCTATTTTTTCCATGGTATGAGTTGAACAATTCCAATCTCCATTATATATGCACGCACACACTTCATGGAGAAATAAAGGAAAATAATAACACAATTCCATGACAGGTCGAAAGGGCGGGATGGGTGCCTAACACTTTCCCATTCCGTAACTTACCCCCAAACCCTTTGAACTATTGGTGTCATATGCATTAGTTTGTCTATGATGTCGTTCTCTCTGGGCGACGACATATTCTTTTGCCTATTTTGAGAAAAATAGGCTGGCTACTCCATCTCTTTACATTTACCTCACACTGATTTCCTAAGTAGGGCATAAAACCTTTCAATCCGACTTCCTTCCTCATCCCCTTTGGGAAGCATAGGAGAGGAAGGGTGCGTATATTGATTGGGATGGCCACGGTTGTTTGTAAGTTCCTTGCCCATTTTGCAGTAAATTAATGAAATAACATTTCCCTTAATTGTTATGCTATTCGGATGTCTCTGTTGAATTATGTCCTTTCTGTTTGTTTATTTATGTAGTCAATTGCCAAAGAGATTCCCTCATTTTCTAGTAACTTGAATGACTTTCTTGGCATGGATGTAAGTGCTCGGGCTCGCCGAGAATTTCTATCCACCTACAAGGCCTTTAAAAAAAATACTAAGGCCTATAAGAGCCAATCAGTCTTGGTGGCCAAGTTCAAGGATGCCCTGAAAGACTTAGGAGACGTGGGATCCTTGATGAAAAAAGACATAAATGGATTGAAATCCCAACTTTCTAAGGCAAAGGTTCTAGGAGAGGTTAGTGCCATGCTCCAATATGATAATGATGAGCTTAAAAAGAAGCTCGCTGATGCCGAGGAAGACATCCGAGGAGCTCACATCTTAGTGATGGGCCTTAGTCGTGATGTGAAAAAGTTTCACTAATTATTCAAGATGGGTAATTAAGTGGCCTGATTGGTAGGCTAAAATGAGGGTTGTGCAGATGCTCCAGTCAGGATGTAGGAGGCCCAAAGTGTGGCATATAAGCATGGTTGGCTGAACGTCCTAAATTTTGTGAAAGAGACCCAAGACTCTCAGTTTTGGTATATATACCAAGTTAACTACTCGAGATATTTATACCCTCACTTTGGTCATGATAAGAAGTGGGTTCCATTGGATGTCATACCCCTTCAACTCACTAAGAGTTACCTGGAGGCTCATGAAAGTGATGGTGAGTACCGATAAGATCCCAATGACAGTTGAAGGAGGCTGATCACAAAATTTTTGGCTCGTTGACCATAAATAGTCGTAATGATTTTTGTAATTTGGCACTCTTATTTTGTAACTTGTAATGGATAATTACATTATAGTGATCTTAATACTAATTTCATGCATTTTTCCATTCCTTTATGCCAAGCATATATTATATTTGTCTTATCTTACCTTTTAGGTCTTGTCATCACACTACCTTAGGCCTAGAACACACTATAGAAAAAATAAATCGGGTTAAGGGAAGTCCACCCATTTAGGATTTTATTCAACCAATCTAAATCAGTTAACTGCCTAAGGATCCCACACAGGGCTTTTGCTTTCCTGGGAAATTTATGAGGTTGTTTGTGTTAATAATGACAAAGACCAAAGTTGCCATTATAATTAAGCAATCCTGATCGAAAATTGAGAATTAATTCCAATTATGATCTTGTTACTTTGGAGCAATGTAAAGAAATTGAATAACTAAGTAATTGAGAAAATAACGAAGTCCTATATTAGTAACTTAAAAGTGAACTACGAGAAACATAAGTTTTCAAATGAAAATTTGTAAAGACTAAATATGTTGTAAATAGAACTAAAAATAAAACTCCTTGAGGTTGGTTCCATTCCATGCTCTGGGTATCTCCATGCCCTCCATTGTTTTCAAGTGATAGGCTCCTTGCAAATCATCGCTGATCACTTTGAATGGACCTCCCCAGTTGGGCCTTAATTTTTCGTCCGACGAACCTTTAGCGTTGCTGAGGAATTTCCTGAGAACATAGTTTTTAACCTGAAACTTCCTCGAATTGGTTCCTCTATTGTATTATTGTTCCAATTATTGCTGGTAGGAAGGTATCTTAATAATGTCTTGCTCCCTTAATTCATTTACAAGTTCAACTTCAGAGCGAAGGTCGTCGTTGTTGAGTCCTTAATCGATGATGTTTATCCCCGTGGTTCACATGCCAGCTTCGAGTGGACTCACAGATTCTATTTCGTTAGTAAGGGCAAAGGGCGTTTCCCATGTAGGTTCTCTCGGAATTGTTCGAAACACTTAGAGAATGTGAGGGATATCGTCCACCTAAGCTCTCTATGCACTTCCCAGACATTTTTTTAATCCATCGAGCATTGTCTTGTTAGAGGCATCTGCTTTGTCATTGCTTTGGGGGTATGCCATAGAATTGAATTTGTGTTTAATTCCATTCTCATCATAAAAAATAATGAAATGGTCCACTATCAAATTGCATTCCATTATCCGTTATGACTGTCCTGAGTACTATAAAGCGAGTTTTAATGTTTCTCCAGATGAAGCTGATCATGTTGGAATCTCTAATATTCTCCAGTGGTACTGCCTCAATCCACTTAGTAAAAAAAATATATTTCAACCAACAAGTACTTGTGATTTATTGGCACAGTAGGGCGTGGTCCTACGATATGTAGCCCTCATTATGAAAATGGCTATGAACTAGTCAAGTGTCTCATATCACTGGCCAGTTGATGAAACGTGGGGGATAATTTTTATCACTTTTAGGAATAAATACTTGCATCTTTCTTCATATATGGCCATTAGTATCCTTTTTTGATTGCTAAGAATGTTAAAGACCTTCCTCCTGTATGACTCTCACATATTCCATCATGAACCTCATAAAAAACTTGGTTGACATCGTTTGGGTGTACACACTGTAGGTAAGGGCCTGTGAAAGATCTCCTGTAAATCTTTTCCCTAGGTCCTAAGTAGAAGTAAACAGCTTTCACCCTGACCTGATAGGCTTAATTTTTCTCGGTTGACAGTGCATCATTACTCATGTACGTGATGATTGGATTCATCCATCTTGAAACCGTTTTTATGGAAAAAATGTGCTCGAAAGCTATAATTTTCTCAATGCTAGGTTTGGCAAGGATATCCACTTCGATTGTACTTCTGATCATGGAATCTACTGCTAAGCTTAGGTCTGCTAAAGCATTAACATGACTATTGTGCCCCTGGGGGAATTATTGGATGTGAACTGCCTCAAACTTCGATATTAGGTCGCGTACCACCACGAGGGATATTGCCATCCTTGGCACTAAAATATCCACTGACTTACTTGGATACCGGTTTTGAATCATAATACACCTCGAGTTGACTTTCCCCCAATAAATAAGCCTTATGAAGCTCGACTATAAGTTCTTCATACTCGTCTTCATTATTCTAGGCTTCAAAGCCTAACCTGATTCCTTGATCGATCATTACATCTTCCGACATTACAAGGACAAATCCTACTCCTGCCCCTCTGAATTAGAGGCTCCATCCACATATAGTATCAACTTCTTGGATTGATCCAACTCATGATCTTTCAACTGATCGACCACCTATTGATCGGTAGGGGTCCCTTTAGATATGAATTCTGCTATGAAGTCAGCTAACACCTGTCGCTTAATTGCTACTCTTAGTTGGTAGGGTATGTCAAATCACTTGAGCTCTACAAACCACTTGGGCATGCGTCTAAACAATTTATCTTTGCAAATAATATCTTTAAAGGGGAAGGATGTGATTATTGTGATGGAATGGGCCTCAAAGTAACGCTTTATCTTTTAGAAGTCTATTTCTAGCGCATAAGACAATTTCTCCAGTGGTAAGTAGTGATGCACGACATCTAAGAGAATTTTACTGGTATAGTAAATGGGGAATCATTTTTCCTTTTTCACAAACCAAGTCTGAGCTAACCACGTGTCTTGAGATTATAATCTAGAGGTAGAAAGGGTACCCATGATCAGAAATTGCCAGCAGTGGGGGTTTTCTCATGTAGGATTTGATCTCCTCGAGAGACCTTATTCACTTATCATTATAGATGAGCCCCTTTTCCTTCTTGAGTAATTGAAAGAACAGTTGCCAATGCTCAGATGATTTTGAAATAAAGCAATTAAGTACCACGAGCATCTCAGTAAGCTTTTGTATCTCCCGTAATGTATTGATGGTTGGACATTGTTTATAGCTTCTATCTAATCAGGGTTCACTTCAATACCCCCTTTTGTGATCAAATATCCCAGGAATTTTCCTGACTAGACTTTGAATGATCATTTTCTCTCATTGAGCCTCATCCGGTAGCGCTTGAGAATTTTAAAATTCTTGGCTAAGTCTTTGAATTTATTACCTTTACGCTTGCTCTTGATGAGCATATCATCAATATACACTTCCATTTTAATAGTAAAAAGCCAATGGTGTTATTAATGAAGTCTTGTCTTGGTTGGGTCCAAATAGAGGAATCGGGTGATACCCCAAGTAAGCATCCAAAAAACTCATTCGTTCGTGGGTTGCAGTGGCGTCGATCAAATGGTCTATCTTTAGTAAGGGAAACTACCCTTAGGGAATGACCTATTGAGATCAGTAAATTCGATGCAGACACTGTACCTATTGTTACTTTTATAACATACTACTCGATTTAAGAACCACTTTGGGAATTGAACATCTCTTATGGTCAACCTTGCCTTAAGAAATCTCCCTACCTCTTTTGCCATCGCCTTTGCCTTTTACGAGGATGTGCGGTGAGTTTTTTCTATGATAGGCTTGAATATCTGATCTATATAGAGACGATAACAAATCACTATGGGATCAATCCCCGTCATATTATATAGCTCCCATGCAACGGTATCTAGGTTCTGCTTCAAGAAGGTGATCGACTCCCTTCTCTCGTGTTTTGACAATTTTGTGTCAATCAAAACTTCCTCTCTTTATAGCTCTTGTCAAAACTACCTCCTCCATCCTTTTTATGACCCTATCAGTGGGGTGGATCCTGGTCTCTTCAACTCCCTACTGATCGTACCTTAGTTATTATTTGGAAGGAGTAAACCCATCCAGGGACGTCTTCAGGAGAACCTATTTATCTTTCTTCTTCTCTTTCTTGGGTCTAATGGCGGCGATGTAGCATTTTAGAGAAATGTCTTGGTCGCTTCTGATCTCTATTACAACCCGATTTGTGATGCATTTGGGTTTTTATGATAAGTTGATGGGATAACTATCATAGCGTGAAGCCACCCTTTATGAAGAATCGCAAGGTGAATTGATGTCAACTGCCAAAAACTCAATGATCTTTGAATTATTCCATGCCCTTATTGGAAGGACTTCCTTCCCCAATGGCATGGTTATTTTTCATGCGAAGGCGACCAAAGGGACGATCACTTCCTTCAATTTTGACATCTTCATTTGAGCTTGTGGAAGAGTTTCAGTTACATTATCTCTTAGGAACTTCCCTGATATACCAGTAACTTGTCCACATCTAAGTTCTCAATCCCGAGAGTGATTACTAGAACGTCGTGGTGTAGGGTTCTGACTTTGATAAAATCTTCCTCCGTAAACACTATGTTTTTATTGTATTCCACGTCTTCTATTCACCTGCGCTTGCCAAGTTGGCTCTTGGCAGGATCTATTTGGAAGGCCTTCAATACGGTTCTTACCTTCTTGAGTTCCATTTGAACTGTATTTCCATATATCTATTTAAGATCGAGTGCCCTATGTATCAAGATAAACTCATGTCCTGTCTCATCGTTCAAGATGTTATCTGGTTTTTGTTCATCGTTGGTGACGACCTAGTAAGACTTTTTTATGTACTTATTTAAGTGGCCCTCTTGTGCAACCTTCTCTAGGTGAGATTTCAGTGCCTTTTAGTTATTTGTCTTGTTTCCATTTTCTTTGTGGAATGCACACCGCGGGAGTTTCACTCCTCTTGGTCGAAGCCCCTCCCATCTTTTTTGACAACTTGAGAAACTGATGGTCCTTGATCTTCCTCAATATCTTCTGAATTAGTTCCTTGAAAATCGTATTGAAGGCCTGAAAATCTTTGGACGATTTCACCTTGCCCTTATTTTTTGATTCGTTTTTCTTCTTATTTCCCTTTTTAGGTTGTTCTCCTTGTCATTAACTTTGTTTGCCTTAGCATGTACAGTTAAATCCTCCACTTTGGTGTACTTTTTAATTTGAGACATAATTTCATTGATGGTGTTTGCTTGTTTCTTAGTGAGGTATTATTATAGCATAGAGATAGGGATAAAGCCGGTCTTGAAAGATTATACAACATCATTTTCTGAGCAATATTCCACCTCATTAAAAGTCTTCAGTAATGCTTAATGTACTCTCATATGGTATCCTGTGGCTTTTTCCTCATCGTGTGCAGAGAGTCCATGCTCTTCTGATATGAGTTGTTGGTTATGAAGCAAGCAGTGAAGGCCTTGGGTTGAGCCCTGAAGCTCCTAATCGACCTATGGATAAGCCTCTCAAACCACTTCTGGGTGAAATCCCTTACGCGAAAGAAGAATATACGAAATATATAAGAGCATCGCTATGACTCCATAAAGTAATGTCTTTCATACATTGGCAAACATGGTCTATGAGATTCATTTTTTTAGCATAAATTTCATACCTTGGGGTAGTAAACTTCTTCGGGGGTTCCTACTCCTCAATGACTCTTGAGAAGGGGGATTTCATTTTCGTTATTAAGGCTCTTCTCATCAATACATTGGTGGACCTAGCTCCTCGTTGTGATGGGTGTTGGTCCATTTCTCTCCGGACTAAGCTCCTTATATCATTCATGTGACTCTTTTCATCTCAGTTCCTTCTCACAAAGTGACTTCCATGCTCTGAACGCTCGTGGTCCCTACCAATGATCCTTCTTCGGCAGCGAGTTTTGCTTACCTGAGGGCTAGGAGTCCGACCATGGAATTTTTCGTTCTCCTGGCAGAGTTCTCTCTCCATTCTTTCATATCGTCGCTGAAGGTATGAATTTTTCTCAATTTGGAGGCGAGTTTCCTCCTCCTACTATTAAATCTGCACCTCATATGCATTAACAGGTCATGAGATTTGGGTTGATATAGGCTGACGCTGGCTCTCCTCGGAGTGCTTCTCTTCCAGATGGATTCTTGGATTCCCATCTTGGTGAACTTTGGATCTGACCCTGAGTGGATCTAGGTCAACTCGCAAGTCACCAGGCTGGGTTGCACTATTTTGATGGTGAGACATTTGTGGTTATTCCTTCATATGGGTTGCTTTCATATAAAAGAAAATCGTTTTCCATAGACGGGGCTAATTGTGAATGCAATTAATCATTATAAATTAATCCCAGAAAGCATGTAATGAACGAATATAAAAATGCCCACACAACACAAAGACATATGTGGTTCGACAAATTGCCAGTTTCCTAATTCTTATTAATGTCTCTCAAATTTTGAGAATTACATCCCCTTGACCCTAGGTGAGGGTTATATTTATAGTGGTGTAAAGTGGTTGAGTTGTTTAAAGAACTCTCCCAGCATGTTATGGGCTCGTGTGGTGATTCCTGAATATCTCATCCAATATTGTTGGTAACCAACTAAGCCTATTGATATTTGAATGATAAGTGTTGGTATTTGTAGAGGGGGCCTGAAGGTAATCCTGGGATTAGGGATAATCCACTAATTAGCAACAGTGTTCTGAGGATAAGCTCAGCGTGGCAACTCAAGCGTGGCATCTTGGTGAGGCAGCTCAGCGTGGCAACTCAAGCGTGGCATCTTGGTGAGGCAGCTCAGCGTGGCAACTCAAGCGTGGCATCTTGGTGAGGCAGCTCAGCGTGGCAACTCGTACTTTAGCTTATTGTTACTTTGCCATATTATAGCTTTGTTTATATTTACTACGAGTTATAATGACTGTAATCTTGTAACGAGAATAATGAATGGGCGTGAGGTCGAACGGTACTCGCGAGAGACCAGGCTTGGCAGGGCCTGGGAGAGTTTTCATGCTCTATCGAACAACCTCACCGTGGGAACTTTAGAGGGATTTAGTTTGGAGGATTGATAAGTGGGGAACCGTTGGGGCTTGTCCTGACCATCTTAGATACACCTGGTAAAACACCGAAGGGCCCTGACCGTGGAACCCCAAGCGGAGCAGCTTGGAGTTCCATCGGGCATTGAGTTATGAACCAAACAACCCTCTACTTAAATGTCACATCTACTGTGGGTGATGTCACTAGCCTTCTAAACAATGTCAGACATGCACTTGAGTAAACCACCGTGGTATTTGGGGCTGTCAGATAGTTGGTGAGCCACCTCTGCGACAATAACCCCCTGACATACAGTGGTTAGGCAAAAGGCATGTCTTGGCATTTAATGTTTATGACGTAGGAAACAACTAGTGCATCAGGCATTTAATGTTGTGACATAAAGTATGAGGGATGTCTTTCATAGTCTTTAATGACTGAGTTGCCTCAGGGGTGGTGTGGGGGGCTATTTAAGGACCCCAACCACCTTTGAGGAGAAAGATATGATCCTTTGAGAGTTCAAAAAGTTATTGCTAGAGATACATCAGAGAGAGAATTATTGCAAATTAGAGGGCTTATCCACTCACCATTGTCATTTATTACGAAGCTTTTAATACGCAAACAGAGACTCTTGAGAGTGGTTTTTGGTATGTTTTGTCTGCCTACCAAGGTGTATCTAGGGTGCTTGCTTCTCTCTCCCTCTAGCTAAGTTATTTCTAAAGTTCTTTATTATATTGAGGGTTATACACGAGATTTGTGAGTATAAGATGGGTTCCATACCTTCCAAACTGCTCTTTGTGTCTTGTGGCTAAATCACTAGTGTTTCTCTAATTAACCTTGCTATAACCATACTTAAAAGGGGTTACGCCTCCATCTTATCTAAACTACCCTCTTACATTTGGCGACTCTGCTGGGGAGGCATTCTTCTAAGGAAGAAGTATGGCGCAAGATAACGTTAATCGAAGGCTCAACTTTGATGATATCCAACACAGTGAAGAGCAAGCAGCGGTAGAATTGGAGGCTTTAAGGAGCGGAGCTCCTCGAATAGAAGTGCCCCCAGTTCAAGCAACAACAGGCGTTCCGGGAGTGACGCAGGCTTCCACGAGCGCTGGGCTAGGATCTGCCCAAATGACCCTCCTTATGAGTAAGTTCTATGAGTTCTTGCAAACTCCTGCAGCTTCAACGGTGCTGGGAGGACTCGAAGCCAATTCCTTCGTAACACCAGGGGCAGCTCCAACGGTTCCACCAGGCGCAGGTACAACGGGAGTAGCCCCGGCAAGCATACCCTCCATCGTGAATCCGGCGGTGGGAATCTCCGGAGTATCAACGGCGCCAGCTGTAACGATGGCTCCAACTATAACGGTCATTCAGCCAACACCCCCATTGGTCGTTGCTCCATCGCCCATGGAGGAAATGAGGAGAGAAATACAAAATGAGATGTTAAAATTTGTGCAGGCTTCCTCACAGTCTATAGGCGAGGTAGCTTCAGTCTATGACGACTTTAGGACACCTTATCCTCAGGAATACAACGATGAGCCTTACCCGAGGGATTATATTCCCCCCATCTTTGAAAAATACACAGGGAAGGGTGGGAATCCGAAAGAGTACATTAAACGTTTTATTGAGCACCTGGGGGCGCATTGCAACAACAAGAAGCTCAGGTTGAGGGAGTTTTCCAAATCCCTAACCGATAAAGCATACACGTGGTATTCTCATTTGGCCCCTAAAAGTGTTTTCACGTGGGAAGAGATGCACGTGCTGTTTGTCCAAAAGTTCTTTCTAGCAGAGGATGAATTCACTCTGACCCAACTAGGGAGAGAGAAGCAACGACCAGGAGAAGACGTGGTGGCATACGTTCGTAGGTTCAGGGAAAGGTCTCTGGATGTGAGAGAGGAGGCCAGGGAGTCCAAACTATTACAAATCTATGCCGAAGGACTACTCCCGGAGTACATCTGCCATCTTATCAATGAGACGCGCGAGGGAACTTTTTCGGCGTTCTTAAAATCTGCAAGGAACATCTCATTGGTCGTACGACCAAACCCGGTGGCGGTGCCTATGATATTCAGGCAACCGATACAACCTGGGGGAGGAAGGCCTCAACCCCCACGAGTGGGATACACCGAAGGAACAGATGGGGGTAAGGCGGCGAAGAAGGACAACAAAAGGAAGTTCAGAAGGGATAGGGAAGACCCACCACCGTTACCATGCACGATAGAAGAGGCGGTGAGTTGTTACAACGCCATGGTCCAAGGTGGAACGGTCTACCTACCAAAAGGCGCTCCTTCAGAAGAACCCGATGACGCAAAAAAGGCAGATCCTAGGTATTGTCAGGTTCATCGAAAGATCCAGCACCCGACAGAGAGCTGTTTCACACTGAGAAGAATCATTGACAAGTACATGAAGGCAGGGACGCTGCAGATCCCCCCACAGAACGTTAACAACAACCCGCTTCCAGCGCATGGGGCCAACTTGGTGACGGCCTACGACGGTGAGGCGGAAAGAGGGGAAGGAAGGTCAACAATGAGGCAAAGAGAATTCGAAGAAACTCTGGAATATTGCACCACAGGAATGGCTAACGTAATTTTAGCCTACGATGAAGCAAGCGCTAAAGACGCGGAAGACGTATACAGCGTTGAAGGCGAGGAAATGAAGGCAGTCGTTGAATACAGCGCAGTTTCAAAATCCCCAAAATTCGCTTGGTTCTTCGATCAAGTGGGGATACCAAAGGAGAGCAGACTGGAAATAACTCAGGCGATTCTAGACATCGTGAGGAAGGACACGGTTCCCTCGCTGAAATAGCGGGGACCCATGGCGAGGCTGGTGAAAAAGTTCCTATCAGAGGTGACCTTCAGCGATGCAGATAGAGCAGTAAGGTTCCCTCATAACAGGCCCTTGTATGTGACGGCCAGTGTCAACGGGGTTAGTTTTGCGAGGACGCTTATGGATGGGGGTGCGTCTATCAACATTATACCGATCAACTCCTTCCACGCGGCTAATATCCCAGAAGAAAGGTTGGTCCCCATGCCTCTGGTGATCTCAGGATATGATAACCAATCTTCCAAATCCATTGGGTATGTGAATGTGGGAATTGTAATGGGAAATCTGAGTTCCCACATCAAGTTCCATGTAATAGAAAGTGCAACTTCCTATCATTTACTAATAGGAAGAGTATGGATGCACAATCAAGGTTTAGTTCCTTCAACATATCATCAATGCGCCAAGGCGAATGTCAAAGGAACAGAAGTGACCATTAGGGCTACAAAAAGTCCTTTTGCTATCGAGGAAGCTCACTTTGTAGATGCGGCCTTTTATACGGAGTTGGAAGAGGACGCTCGAGTCCTAACGAGAAGAATGGAGGGGGCATGGGTTCCCTCGATCAAAGATAGAATGGGGCCTCTGAACGAGCAAAGTAAAGAAGCCACGAGTAACGAAGGGGTAGGGACCGAAGAAACCCGTCAGGTGATCCCTCGACCTCAAAATACCACAAGGCAGCTCAAAAACAAAGCAAGGCTTAGAGTGGACCCTATGGAGCATGAGGTCCAACGGCAAAGCGTGCTGAGTCGCTTTTCGGGGGGAAGGATCGCTGAGGCTTCGAGAGAAAGGAAGAGGAAGGCCTTGGCAACAGCTACCAACAGGCAATGCAAGAAGGTGGTCACTGAGGAGGGGAAGGTAGTATACCGTTTATAACGATGTGAGCGGGCGGCCGAAGAGACCGAGGATGGGGCTGACCCGTTATATGAGTGTTTCTTGATAGATCAACAGGGACAGTGTATGGTGATAGACAACTCCAACATACAGGAGTTCGTGGAGGAGGTCGCCGAAGAACCAGACTACATGGCAAATCAACCGAAGCCCCAGGCACAAGAGTTGGAGCAGTTGAACCTGGCAGGAGAAGGGGAATACCCAAGGCCCATCTTCATCGCGAAGGATCTCGATAAGGCGAAGCGAGAAGCCCTGGTTGGGCTAATCTGGGAGTTCATAGATGTCTTTGCATGGAAGTATACCGAAATGGAAGGGCTAGATGAGGAAGTGAGCTGCCACAAGCTAAACGTGATACCTTCAGCCATCCCGGTAAAACAGGCAACAAGAACTTATAAACCTGAGTTGGACTTGAAGATCAAGGAAGAGGTTCAGCGTTTATTGGCAGCAGGATTCATCAAACCAATACAGCATCCCCTGTGGCTATCTAGCATTGTGCCAGTAGGGAAGAAGGACAAGAGCCAAATAAGGATCTGTGTGGATTTTAGAGATCTGAACAGGGCTTGCCCCAAAGATGAGTTCCCTCTACCCTCCATTGATAGCCTGATAGATGCCACGGCTGGGCATGAGTTGTATAGCTTCATGGATGGGTACTTAGGGTACAACCAAATCAAGATGGACCCCGCGGACGCAGAGAAAACGGCGTTCAGAACCCCGTTGGGCAATTTCATGTACAAAGTAATGCCGTTTGGACTTAAGAACGCGGGAGCTACTTATCAAAGAACAATGATGGCCATTTTTCACGATTTCTTCCACAAATTTGTAGAATTCTATGTGGACGATTTGGTCATCAAATCGAAGAAGGAGGAGTCCCACCTAAACGACTTAAAGAGGGTGTTTACTCGATGTAGGAAGTATAAATTAAAGATGAACCCATTGAAGTGCGTCTTCGGAGTAACACGCGGGAAGTTTCTAGGCTTTGTGGTTGATCGACAAGGGGTGCAGATGGACCAGGATAAACAACGCGCGATCTTAGAAATGCCGTGCCCAAGAACGACGAAGGAGCTAAAAAGCTTCCTCGGAAAAGTCTCCTACCTCAGAAGATTTGTACCAGGATTGGCCGAGGTAACACACCCGTTGATGCAACTGCTGCGAAAGAACACAAAGTTCAGGTGGGAAAAGGATCACCAGGAGTCCCTCGATGAGTTGAAGAAACTGCTCGTTTCACCGCAAATCATGGTTCCTCCACAGGCAGGAGCACCGTTGCAGCTATACCTCACCTCCACTACAAGGTCCGTTGGAGCTTTGCTGGCACAGGAGATCAACGGGCAAGAACGGCCAGTGTATTACCTCAGTAGGATCATACATGGGCCAGAGATTAGATATAGCAGCCTAGAAAGGCATTGTTTGGCCTTAGTCTTTGTAGCACAAAAACTTAGACATTATATGCTGTCTTTTACAATTCATATTGTAACTAGATGTGATCCTATTAAGTATTTGTTGGCTAGAACTATCTTGATTGGCAGGGCAGCTAGGTGGTTCCTTATTCTCTCCGAATATGATTTAAAGTGTGTGGTTCCTCGTGCTATCAAGAGCCAGGCGTATGCTGATCTGTTGGCAATCTTTCCATCAGGAACGTTTGAACCACCTAAAGAAGACATTCCGGGAGACGACTTACAGGCCAACTATCTCGATGCAACCGATGAGGAATGGACGATGCAATTCGATGGGTCTTCGGCAGAGAAAAAAGGAGGGGCAGGGGTCATCCTTTCAAAAGGAACGGAGGAGATTTGTCTTTCCTACAAACTGGATTTCCCTTGCTCCAATAACGAAGCAGAATACGAAGCGTTGGTACTAGGGTTGCTGGAGGCTCTTCGAAGGGGAATTTGTTCACTCTGCATCAAGGGTGACTCGAATTTAGTAATTCAGCAAGTTAACGGAGAATATGCGTTGAAGCACATGAGTTTGGCGCCGTACAGGACGATCATTCAAAGGCTCCTCAGCCAGTTCCATCGGACTACAATTAGAAGACATCCAAGAACGATGAACCGTCATCCAGACGCTTATGCCACTATTGCTCAAAAGATGGTCATGAGGAGCGATACGACTATTGTTACGATCCAACGAAGAACAGCTCCTTCGGTAGTGCAGTCAATACTACCGTTGGAGGGAGACGCGGATTGGAGAGGAGAGATCAGGAAGCAACTGGAGTCTGGCGAAGGAGCTATGGGACTAAGAGAGTTAGCCCAATACTTTACAAACCAGGGAAATCTTTACTACAGAAATGCAGGGGGATGGTTATCAAGATGCGTTGGGCCAGAGGAGGCAGAGCGGAGGTTGAAGAAAACACATGAGGAGCACTGCGAAACAACTGAGATACCTCTTTATAGGAGAATTCAAAGAGGGGGATATTTTTGGCCTAAAATGAAACAGGATGCGGCAGAACTACAGCGGAATTGTGATAAGTGTCAGCTATTTTTTGAAGCAGCTGAGTGCCATTTCATTGAAGCCCAAACAGACTGGAGGCAGCCCTATATCGACTTTATTCAAGATGGAATTGTCCCAACAGAGAAGATGGATGCGATGGGACTAAGGCGAAGGGCCCCGAGGTTCTATATCCAAGAGGGGCAGCTTTATCGAAGGGGGTACTTCAACAGGCCATTGCGTTGCATTACAAAAGAAGAAGCAACTGAGGTCCTCAAACAAGCCCATGACCCGGCTCACATGGGAGGGGCCAAGTTATATGATCAGCTGATGACGTTGGGATATTATTGGCCAACGATGGAAAAAGACTCCGCCGAATTTGTCCGAAAATACAAGGCTTGCCAGCTTCATGGAAATATGATCCATGCCCCATCGGTGGACTTACACTCTCTGGCAACGCCTTATCCTTTCCACACTTGGGCGTTCGACCTCGTGGGGGCGATACATCCTTCGTCGAGGGGCAAGATATGGATACTGGTAGCAACGGAGTGCTTTACAAAATGGGCTGAAGCAATACCACTTAGAAGGGCAACGGCTGGGGTAGTGAGTAGCTTCATTAGAGAGTATATCATTTGCCGTTTTGGGATCCCAAAGGTTATTCTCTCAGATAATGGGACTCCCTTCGTCAACTCAGAAGTAACGATGCTCACAGACAAGTACTCCATTGTTCATCACACTTCAACGGTGGCATACCCGAAGGGTAATGGTCAGGCTGAAGCAACTAACAAAACTCTGGTTAATATCTTGGCTAAAACGATGGAGGACTTTCCAGGATCGTGGGATGATAAGATACCAACAGTGTTGTGGGCCTATCGAACGACGAAGAGGAAGCCCACAGGGTACACTCCGTTCTCCCTTGTCTATGGGGCTGATGCAATTCTTCCAGTGGAGTTGGTAGTTCCCTCGGCTCGATACGCCTTGCGAAGTAGCATGCTCCCTCAGAACAGGCATGTGCAGTTGGAGGCATTGGATGAACACAGAGACAACGCGATGCAACATTTTCAAATGTATACAAAGCAGCTCTCTAGGGCATATGACAACATGGTAAGACCAAGGAGGTTCGTGGAGGGAGATCTCGTTTTGAAGGCAGCAGTGAAACACATTAGGGGACTTCCTCTGCCAAAGTTCGTAGCCAATTGGGAGGGACCTTTCATCGTGAACGAAGCTCATGATTCAGGTTATTGCCTAATTTCTAAGTTGGAGGAAGATAGGCCATTCAAAATTAACAATAAATGGCTGAAAGTATATCATGTGTAGACAGTTAGGTTGTACCATCGATGTATTGGGTCTTTTTATTATGAATATACAAGTTTTACTGATGATGTGAAGTATAGACATTGATATATGAAAGCAGGCATAACTCAGAGATAAATTGAAAAATGTACATTCTTTCATTCATTAAAGAAGAGAGAATTACAAGCAAAATGGGGAACTATTGCCCAAGAATTACATGAATGAAAGAAAGAAAATATGTACAGGAGTTTTACTACCCTAAGAGAAACCACAGATCCGGGGAAGAGAAAAAATCCCCGGGAAGGCACGAAGAAGCTGATGCAAAGGAATTTTGAGCGTTGACAGCAACCTCTAGCCTGGTTTGCACCTGGGCGCGTTCAATAAGGAGCCTTTCCCGTTTTAGCTTGGCCAAACGCAGAGCTTCTTCAGCATTCGTTACTTCTTCATCCGCCGATTCCAAAAGAGGTGCCAGCTCAGCTAACTTAACCTCCTCAGCCCGTTGGTCCTCCTGGTGCTTTATCAGCACTTCCCTCTGGCCGATCAATTGCTGGTTCTTCAAAGTCTTCAGATGCATTATAAGCCAGTCAAAATAGAAACCATCACGCCCCAACTCCTTCAGAAAACCTAGAAATTGGTTGAGAAGGGATCTGGTAGCACTGGCAGTGGGGGTACTAGCAATTTCAGCAACAACGATCGCCATGCCTTGCAGCCTGTGACTCATCACATAAATATTTGAGCGCAGGCAATCCGGTGTGAAGGTCTCAGGATGGCGATCCACCAATTGTTCAATCACCAGCCAATGGTTGACGGGCATTTGAGGAGATTGCCGAGGCACCATGAGGCAGAACGAGTGAGGAGCTAGGTCGGGAAGAGGGACCTCACACCCAGATTCGCTCTCGACTGCAGCACCAGTCGTAGAACCTTGATCATCATGAATTGAATTTTCCGAAGCGTCAGGTTCTCAAAAGGGCGAGCCTACAGGTGAGAGGACTGGGGGCGAATCTTCCCGAGCAACCTGAAAAGAAAAGCCAAAATAAGGATATGAAAAATCTTAACAAGCGTTTTCGTTGTTAAGTCACCGTTATAAGGTGGAGATTACATAAAAATCTTAACAAGTGTTTTCATTGTTAAGTCACCGTTATAAGGTGGAGATTACATAAAAATCTTAACAAGCGTTTTCGTTGTTAAGTCACCGTTATAAGGTGGAGATTACATAAAAATCTTAACAAGCGTTTTCGTTGTTAAGTCACCGTTATAAGGTGGAGATTATATAAAAATCTTAACAAGCGTTTTCGTTGTTAAGTCACCGTTATAAGGTGGAGATTATATAAAAATCTTAACAAGCGTTTTCATTGTTAAGTCACCGTTATAAGGTGGAGATTATATAGAAATCTTAACAAGCGTTTTCGTTGTTAAGTCACCGTTATAAGGTGGAGATTATATAAAAATCTTAACAAGCGTTTTCGTTGTTAAGTCACCGTTATAAGGTGGAGATTATATAAAAATCTTAACAAGTGTTTTCGTTGTTAAGTCACCGTTATAAGGTGGAGATTATATAAAAATCTTAACAAGTGTTTTCATTGTTAAGTCACCGTTATAAGGTGGAGATTATATAAAAATCTTAACAAACGTTTTCGTTGTTAAGTCACTATTATAAGAAGGAGTTTAAGCAGAGAATTAAGAAAGTACCTGAATCATAACAGGGGCAGGAGTGGGAGCTATCACGGAGGTTAAAGTGGCTGGAATCGTTGGGAGGGGACTTGTTACCTCATCGGCCTCAACGGGGTCTCTGGCCCCAGTAACCTCAACCATCGGCATAGTTCCCTCGCCCACATAAGGTACCAAAGCAAGAGCAAGGGGTTCATCGGGAATAGATGAGGGTGGTGAAAGATCAGGAGAAAGCTGCAATATAAAAGCCAATGTTAGTAAAGAGGAACAAATACAGAAAAAAGGGCGAAATGTATCCAAGAATAACTTACCTCAGTCAGAACGTTGAAAAGGGGCACTGTGGCCAGAGGTCTCGCCAGCACCGTTGGACGGAGAATGTTTGCTAGCAGCGAGGATACTTCGACCTAGGGCAACCAACATCCTAAATTCAGCACACAGAACGGGGTGAAAGAGAAGGAATGCCAGATCAGACAAATTCAATTATGAAATAATTACCTCAGGATCACCTGCAGCAACCAGAACGAGGGGGAGAACAGCCTCAGAGGAAGCTAGTGAGCCAGAGGAGACTGGAGTAGGCATCTCAGATTATGTTGTCTCTGGTGGCGAAGAGACACCCACGGGCTCTATAACCTCACCATCCCCAACTGCCTCCCCCGCCCGTCTTGAGATTGAACGACGGGCGTAAGTAAGCCCGGTCATTGGCGAACGGGGTGGGGTCGTATCGGATGAGATGGCCCCACAGCGACCGCCCACGAAACGGATAATGGGGGACTTGGGGGGCTAGGAGAACGAGGCCCCGTTTCTTTAAGTCCCTGCACCAAAGTAGTTAAGAACAATATATATAAGTAAATCCGGCTTGCTCTAACCAAAGAAGAAAAGAGAACAAGATAAGTGTACATACCTCAGATTGGGAAGAAGAATGAGAAGCTTGCACCGAGGAAACTTGCTTCCGCTGGGACTTGGTGCCTAAAGTCTTCCTCCTCAGCCTTGTCATGGCACTACCAGTGGCTTGAGGAACCTTCGAACCTTTTCTCCTCTTTGCAGCTGGCTCAGTGGGATCGACGACGATCGTGGGGAAGACAACCGAGGGAGGAACGACGACAGCGCGCCGTTGAAACTCTGCATTCACCCGATCTACCTCAGCCTGCGCCTCCCTCCTTAACCTCTCGGCCCTTTCAGGAGATATGGGAGGAGGAACGGAGGCTATGGGTAGGGCTGCCACAGGAATCTGGGATTTGGACTTTGCCTTTTTCGTGGAAGCCACCCCACTCTTGGCCTTCTTGGTCGACGGCTGCGAAGACCCTTCATCACCAGTAGCTCCAGTCGAAGGAGCAGTCTTCCTGGATACCCCAGCACCTTTCGCTTTGGATATGGCAGTGGGAGTCATGGGGCAAAACGGAGGTAGCTCTTCGGAAGGCCCCTTAGGGGTTTTGCTTAGAGGGAACTCAATCCCCAGAATGGCGTTGCCTTTGAGTCCCAGCTCCATCGCAGCAAATGAAAGAACTGGAGGGTACACCGGCTCGCCATCTATGAATTCAGCAATGTTAGCCAGTTGTCTCGGCCAGAACTTCGTGGCAAATAGACTGGTCACATTCCCTTGCCTCTTGTTGGAGGGAATGGTGACTCTCCCAGCCATTGATTCACTTATCCCCCACGCAGCAGTGGAGGAAAATAAGGAACATGCCTCACTAAAGCTAACCTTCGGGTTTGGGGATTGGAAAACTGAGCGAGGAGCCCCCTAATCAAACCCAAATTGACGACTACACCGATTGGGGTTGTAATGTTCGCTGGAATATCCCCACTCGGTGTAGGAAGGCAGATACCCCGGAGAAAGGAGAAGCACCACGGCTAACTGAGGATCTTCAATGTCTACCCCCACCTGTACCACCCTGGATTCGTCCTGAAAGAAATCACAAGTGTGAACAAAGGCGTCCTCTCCGTAAGGCCTCATAACAAAGTCCTCAAAACGATCAATTGAGGCGGTCAGCTCTTTTCGGCTCTGCCTCTTGTGATAAATATAAGAGCGGGGGGGCAAAATGGTTTCCCCGGAAGGAGGACGGTTGGCCTTGGCCGCCACAACAGGAAAGCGCACGTAAAGAAAGCTGGTTAGAAGGATGCTGTTAGCAAAATTGGCCAGGTTATAACGGCCAAGGGATCGTTCCATATCGAACAACGTTCTGTCAAGCCAGGTGTAGAGGGACCCTAGGGCAATTGTAGCCAAAGGAAGTTTGATGCCCCGGGCCAAACGAAGGGACATGTTGATAAGGTCCCTTCGGGGCTGATCGTTTGGTTTTCCCGTCAAAAGAAAACGGGACATAATCACAAGGATGTAAGCAGGGAGCTCTAACGAAGTACCTTGGCCAGGGGCATCCGTTGAAATTGAAGAACTACCTTCACTAGAACCCTTGAAGAAATAATTAATCAGTGGAGTGAAGGTAGCTTTGTTTGAAGAACCGATGCAACTTCGGCATATTCGGTCCAACGCCAAACGGTCAGCAGTCTCTTCGGCGTCAAGAGGCTCATCGGTATAAGGCTCATGACCTGTTGCTTCGAGCCCCAGAAGCTCTCAGACATCTTCTAGGGTTATCGTGAACTCGCCCCACGCAGCAATAAATGTGTGAGTCGTCACGTTCCAACGAGAAACAAGAATGGGGAGAGCAGCATTATTTTTGGAGAGAGTAAACTCACCAAACCATTTGGCCCGTTGAAGGCCAATCTTACTCAAAATATCACCATAGGAACTCACCATGTGAGAGTTCCAAGCAGCAAAATGGGCAGGAGAACCACCTGGTGCTTCGAAGTCAATTTGGGACCATTGGAAGTCCCCTCGCTCCAGACGAAACCGGAGAGTCCCCTCTGGAGGAAGAAAGCCCCACTTCGAGGGTTCTTCGTCCTCGTCACCCAGCACTAAGGACTCAAACTTGCATTCAAAGTTGACAGTCTTGCAAGCAGCAGCAAAGCAATCATCTTCGCCAAAAATGGGAGAGCGACGATAAAACCTTAACTGATCACGACGGACAGCGTCCAAGGCAGAGGCACCAGTAGTGGTGGCAACAGCAGTAGCAGGCGGCGCACTGGTTGAAGAGATGGTGGGATAACTTTGAGAAGCCATGACAGAGTGTTAGTGCAAACAAAAAACAACCTTGAGTCAGAGGAGCCTGAGCACGACAATGGCGGAAGAACAACCACAGGAGGTGGTGAAGATGATGCGAGCAAGAACAGGACGGCACAAGGTCGAACAGCAGGTTTCAGACGATCAACAATGGAAGCTTTTTCTCTCTCTCTCTAAAAAACGAAGGAAATTTGAGGCAAGTAGTGGGAAAGAAAGAAAAAGAATGGCTTTAAGTGATTTGGCCGTTTAATTTTTAAAGTTCGTCGTTTAAGTTTCCCACCATTACACGTGTGTGGCCGCCTGCAATCATTTCAAATGTACACGTGGCACTTCGGGAAGTGTTCTGACATGGAAAAGACAACGCTACGTCATTCAATGACGTGACACCTGGGGAACTGTCATCAATTAATGAAGTGACACCTAGGGAACAGCCACTGTTACCTTCCTAAGCAAGATTCAGTTTTGGGCGCCAAGATTTTCTCTGACATATCCAATAAACCCCCCAATGAAGAAGGTGTCCCAACGGTTCAAAAAAGGCACGATGTCCCCTCGACAGAAGCTCAAACGTTGTTTAGTTATGACTCAGTTACATCGGGGAGAATTTTTTCGCTTTTTTCGAACATTACTGCGAGAATATTAGCAGGTCCTTCGGGAGAATTTCAGATATTCAAGCTAGAACGGTTGAGGCTCCGCATTAGAAAAAGCTGCAGGCCAGACAGAGAAGGTTCATCGGATTAAGAAGTTTTCGTGGAGGCACTTCTTGTTCCCACAACAAATCCCTCCACGAAGGGGCAAATGTAGAGGGGGCCTGAAGGTAATCCTGGGATTAGGGATAATCCACTAATTAGCAACAGTGTTCTGAGGATAAGCTCAGCGTGGCAACTCAAGCGTGGCATCTTGGTGAGGGCATTAGGCCTACTCGGCCCAACTGAGATTGGCCCTTTAAGTTTTGGACCCCACAGTGATGTCTTGAATTGTTCAGTGTTTAGTGTAAATCATGTAAATAGACTTAACATGTTATTTTTTCTAACAAAGTTGGTTCTTTATTTGTGTTCATTTTCGCCCTGAACAACTCCTTATTGCACGAGTGCTTTAGAAAATTTTAGCCTTTTGAAGTTCTCATAGAAGTGGACCTTTCACACTCACATATGTGACTTCCCATATAGAGTATCTTAATATACACCCACTTTAATTTTCAATATATATTAGTCATTAAAATCTAATCTTATTCTTACTTTCTTTATAGGCAACATTGTTATATCATAGAAATAGGTATGGGCATTAGTGTTCACTTCAAAAAGTCAGTCGAGATTTAGTTATTCCTTTGAACCTAGATCTTGGGATCTCAAGTCAGTTAGGTAGGGTTTCCATCAAGACAACTCTTTATTTTGTAGGCTTTATTCCTATTCCCCTTAATAATTGATTTACTTGTTCTTTATTCAAACCTTTAGTGAACGGATCCACTATATTGTCCTTACAATTAATATAGTTAATATAAATAATTCCATTAGAGAGCATTTATTTAACGGTATTATGTCTTCTATGTATATGTCGAGACTTACCATTATACATATAACTTTGTGCTCGGCAAATTGCTAATTGACTATCATAATGTACACAAATTACAGGCATATATTTTGGCAATATTAGAATATCCTCTTAAACTTTTCAAATCCACTCTATTTATTCTCTAGCTTTACCTAAAGCTATAAATTCATATTCCATAATGGATCTAGCAACACAAGTCTTCTTTGAGTGTTTCTAAAACACCACAACACTACCCCATGTAAATACATATCTTTCCAATGGTCTTCACCTAGATTACTTATATACCTACTCAATTTGTTAACTAAGTAAGCAATATATGGACGAGTACAGTGCATAATATACATCTCCCTATGATATGAGAGTATTCTAATTGAAATATATTGTTTTTCATGTCTTTATATAAATGAAGCTTTCCGTCAATATGTATTTTACATCTTCTACTACTACCTTTATCGAATATAATGCTATGAGATAAGTCCATTCAATATTTTAGAATTTTTAATTCCTAATGTACCATCCGAAATACCCATATCTTTCATATAAAATTTACCAGACAATAT
The DNA here is from genome assembly GCA_949130495.1 of Sambucus nigra. NCBI lineage: Eukaryota > Viridiplantae > Streptophyta > Magnoliopsida > Dipsacales > Adoxaceae > Sambucus > Sambucus nigra. The sequence continues at coordinate 554,111,225 of OX422216.1, forward strand.
TCTCTTAGTAGATTTAATGATATATCTATTATTTCCAGTAATAATCATATCATCTACTTAGAAACAAACAATGATATTAAAACTTTGAGTGTTTTTAATGTAAACAAATTTATTACGCTATTTATTTTAAATCCATTTGACATTATCACATTGTTAAATTTCTCATGCAACTATGTAGTTGCTTGTTTTAATCTAGAAAGTTATTTAATGAGTTTACACACTTGTTTTCCTTATACCGGAACTTCAAACCCTCCAAGTTGTTCCATGTATATATCTACCTTTAACACTCCATTTAAAAAGGCCATTTTCATATCCCTTTGATGTATTTAAAGATTATGCAACACTGTAATAGCTATTAACATTCAAATGGATGTTATTGTCAAAACTATAGATTAAGTATCAAAATAATTTTGTCCTTCTTCTACTTATAGCCTTTATCCATAAGTATTTATTTGTATTTGTAAGGACACAAATTTCCAATTGAGTCCTCTTATAGTTTTGGCTCAATTCCGGACAAAAACATTTATTCATAGGATTTTATTTAATTGTAATATTCAAGACCTATGAAGTGTTTGTTGAAGACGTAGCGGCAAAGAGTATAAAGCATCATCAACATGCCGTAGTTTATGTGCCTCATTTGTACGTCATCAACTTAGGTTCCATGCTCCCAAGGTATGAATGTATTTATATGTATATAGGAGCTTGGAACAATTTGTATTGGGTGTTAGGTGAATTAAAACTGCATTTTATTTTTCAGAAAGAATCAATTAGAAACATAAAAATAAGTATATAAAAGTTTATAAAAGTTTCTGGGCCAAAATCAAATTTTTCAATCTTTCTGTTTGTTCGTTTGAAATGTCGTTCGAACGAGTTTTTTCGTTTGAACCAGATTTCGTTCGAACGAGTTTTGCCGTTCGAACCAGGTTCGTTCGAACGAGTTTTGCCAACGACCCTAACTGGACAGTCGTTCGATATGTCGTTCGATATGTCGTTCGAACGAATGTTCGTTCTAACGAGGTATCTAACGAACCTCTAACGAGCCCAGGCTGGTCACTCGTTAGAAGTCTCGTTCGAACGAGAATCACGTTCGTTCGAACGAACTTCCAGCGGGAACAGTTATTTGGCAGTTTTTTACAGTTTTTCCCCACTCCTCCACTTGGTTTTCAACCAACATTTTTCATGCAATATTATGTGCGGGAAACACATTTTCCAAGACAACTTTTCCATTCCATATCCAACTCTTAGAGAGAGTTTGAGAGAAAATTTAATTAGGGAAAATGTTCATGTTTTTGAGTGTCAATCTTTAATGGAAAATTCATACACACTCTAGTTTACACCCATTGTTGTTTATTCCAAGTTCTATATATACATATCCTTACTTGGAGTTTTTGGCACTGGTTTTCTCTACCGAATTCAAGAGACGTTTCGAGTTTGCTTCTACACCCCATCACAAAGAAGACCTTTGTTGAGATTCTACCTGTTTGGAGAAAGGCTCCATGTTCGGGTGACGGTGACCGTTTAAAGTCCTATCGGTGTATTCCGAGACCACGGTGGAGCTCCGTTGGTTATCCGCTAATTGGAGGTTGATACAAGAAGAAGCATCACGGCTCACGGCTTGAGAGGGTTTGAGTTTAGGAAGTAAGTCTTTTGTCTTGTATTTTGTAATACCGTTTTTAGTGGATTTGAGGCTAGGGCCGTCCCGAAGTTTTTTCCCGTTAGTGGGTTTTTCCTCGTATATCGCGGTGTAGTGTGACCTTGTTTATTTTATCTTGCACAATATTTAGAACGCATGCTTAGGATAATTTCAAGATAAAATTTGGTTTTACAATCACACACATTTAAGTTGGGACTTAAATTAAATATTGGATAAAATTGGTTTATTCAAGTCACTTGCATCAATATGGTTTCGCCTAACTTTGAATAATTGTTAATTATAACTTAGGCAAATTCTAGGACTTGAATTTTGTTTTAATTCGTTTCTTAAGATATTAAACCCAGCCTTGTTGTTTTGTGGAACCATCACTTGTATTCAACGCTTCCGCATTTATTTGTTTAAAAAGGAAATTATTATTTTAATTTGAGATTATTATTTTAATCACCGGGGATCCAACTGTGGTCCTTCAAATTGGTATCAGAGCCAAAAACGATAAATTATTTCGTTAAAGATCCTTTACTTTTTGGCTAAATATGGATTTTTCCCCATTTTCAAAATTTCCTATTTTTGATGATTCAAACTACGCGTATTGGAAAGCGCGAATGAAATCGGCACTTAAATCTATCGATGAACGTGTTTGGATGTCTGTTGTTAACGATTGGACCCCACCAACACATTTAATTGAAAATGTACATGTTCCCAAACCCGTTGATAGATGGACTGAAAATGAGTTTAAGCTAGCAAACTTTAATTCCCGAGGTTTAAACGCCTTATTTAGCGCTGTCACACCGGATGAATTCCGACGTATTATGACGTGTGAAACCGCTAAAGAAGCTTAGGATATTTTACAATTAACTCATGAAGGAACGAGTGTCGTTAAAGCTTCTAAACTCCAAAACCTCACTACTCAATTTGAAACTATCAAAATGGATGAAAAAGAAACATTTGATAAATTTTATGCTAGACTTTCTGATATTGTTAATTCATCCTTTAACTTGGGAGAGAAAATACCTGACGACCGTGTAGTAAAGAAAATTTTAAGGTCCCTACCCGATAGATTTATTCCAAAGGTGACCGTTTTAAATTCTTTACCCACTTTAGCCTCTACGAAATTAGAAGAGCTTGTTGGTGATTTACAAACCTATGAACTAGATATGTTTCCCTCTAAAACTGAAAAGAAAATTGAAAAGGGCGTTGCTTTAAAAGCCCGCAAAGAGGTTAAACAAGTAGTAGAGAGCGATAGTGATAGTGACTCGAAAGATATGGCTTTGTTTGCTCGTAAATTTAGAAAATTTCTTAAATTTAACAAAGATAAAGTTAAAAATGATTTTAAGAAATTTGAATCTTCTAAACATGATAAAAACGAGAAGATTTCTAAAGCCGATAAGATCCCTAAACCTAGTAACGAAAATATTGATAGGGACGAGTCTAATAAATGTTTTGGTTGTGAAGGTTATGGCCATAGGGCTTTTGAGTGCCCCACTAAACTAAGGAAAGAGGGTAAACGACCCATTTCATATAATGCGACCCTTAGTGATAGTGATAAGGAAGAGAAGCCCGAATCCCCCACTAAGAAAAATTTTGTGGCTTTTATGGCACATGTGAGTGATAATGAGAACTCATCGGATGATGAAATTATAGCACATGCCACTTCCAAGGTTATTGTACATGATTCTCTTATTTTTTATGATAGTGAGAGTGAAGAAGAAAGACAGAGTGAAAATGAAGATGAGGTTGATATGAGTGAACTTCAAAATGCTTTTCATGAATTATATAAAGAATCTATTAAATTGAAAAGAACTAATTTGAAGTTAGAAGCGAGTTTAAGAGAGAGTGTCAAGGTCATTGATGAAAGTGCCTTAATAGAAGACCTTAGGACACATGAGAGTAATCTTCAAGAGAAGCTTAACTATGTAGAAGGCGAGAGAGATAGCCTTAGGGGTTTAATGGAATCCTTGAAAAAGGAGCTTCTTGGTTTTGAAGAGCGAAATGTTTTACTAGAATCTAAAATTTTAGAATTGGAAAATAAATTAAAAGATTCTAGTAATGTCAAATTTGATTTGGAGTGCCGTTCGGAAAAACTAGATAAAATGTTAGGAACGGTCCAAATTAAAAATGACACTTTTGGTTTAGGCTTCAATTCTTGTAATGATTTTAACCCTAAAGTCAAAACCAATGTTTTAGGAGAATCATCTAGGAATGCATTTAATGATCACTCCTTAGATAAATCTTTTCGACATGCTCTTACTTGTACACATTGTGGTCGACAAGGTCATCTTAGGAAATTTTGTTTAGATCTTAAACGAATTCCTAGAAAATCCCATAGTAAAGTAACCACGATAGCTAACGTTCCTACACCCCAAGATAGTAATTCTTCATTTATTTGGGTTAGGAAATCCGACTTGGTTGCCTTACAAAATAGGGATTTTGATTCTCATTTACTTACACATGCCTCCTCCCTTGCTAAATCTAAAGGATAAATGTGTTAGTGTTTGCATACTTTAGCGTTTGTAATTCATGCTATATTCATATGCTAAATGTATGCTTGTTTAGTCATTTTCTAGTCATTACCTATTGTCATATCTCATGCTAGAAATCATGACTTGTTTATCTTTTTGTATTATATTTTGTGTTTGATTTATCTGAAAAATATAAAGAGATTTTTGTTTATCATTTGTGTTTTATTTATTTCATTTAAGCTTAATGAAAAATACAAATGATTTTTGGTTAGTCTTTTGAGTATATATCTTTATTTTTGATTAAAATGTTAAAAACTCAAAAAGATTTTGTTTTGTGTGTATTTTTGTTTGACACACTTTCTGTGGCATATATTTGTGTTTGAATCCTATCTTTTACGCTCCCATGTGGCTAGAACTTTTGGTTTAGATTTTCAATCCTTAAAATGTTCTTTACCATGTTTTATATGGAGTAGTTGGATTTTGTATTGTTCAAATGGATTCTATTTCTATATGCCTCTATTCACACATGCACGAGCTCTTTTGAAATCTTAATGTCACATGTTATATTTGAGCTTTTTGAGGTGTTCTCCTATCAATCTAGTCATCTACATATCTATGACCTAGGAGGACTAGTGCATGTCAAAATCCGTTGCATGTGAGATTTGTGAGAAAAATGAAAACATGATAAATTAATATATGCACGGGGAAGGGCTCCGAAAGGATGAATTAAATCCTTTGCAATTGTAAGCCACCGTTGATTGGATCTAAAAGAAATACGTGATCCAAAGGCCTAAAAACAGAATATTTGGCATTCAAAGAAAGCAATTGCCAAGGCCTATGTTTGTTTGATATATTCATTCAAAAACAAAAGAATATATATGCTTATTGAGGGAGAATTGGATGGTATATCAACGGTTTGCACAATGTCCGTTTATCCTAGTTGTCTTTAATGTCATGACTCTATTTGGTTTGTAGAATCACCATCATGCTAGGCTTGTATGCATTGTGTATGTTTGTTCATTGAGTTCAATCTTTATATTGTCACATGAGGTTATATTTAACTGTGATGAAGTTTGCAATCAAATGAGAACTCCGTGAACGTTTCTTAAGTGTTTGGGTCTAAATTTAATTGTTGCTTGTTCACACCCCTACACTTCCGTTTCCATATGACACATTTTTGCCATACGAGTGTGCAAACTTATTGTATTTTGTGTCATGTGTGTGTTTATATCTATATATATATGCAAGTGGTTCATTGATATATTTCTAGTATATATATATATATATATGATATTTGTATGTCTTTGCCTTGTTTTTAATTGCCCATATGCTTTCATGTCTTATCACTTTAAGCTTTCACTTGTTGTTTCTTAGTTCTTTATCCTTTGCCTATTCCCGAACAAAAAGGGGGAGAATGATGATAGGGGGAGAAATGGTATCTAATCCTATTATTATCATATCTTCGTTTAGGGGAGATTTATCTTAGGGGGAGACGTCTTTCTAAGTAGGTCATGTGTTTAAAGGGAGAATTAATTTAGGGGGAGTAATTAATTAAAAATTGCATTTAATATTTTGATATTCCCTATGTATTTGATGAGTTTGCTTAAGTGTGCAGGAATTATTCTATAGCGGCATCTTTCTATGGCAAAGAGTTTTATCCTTGGGTTGAGTCAAGATTGGGCGGGTTATGTTTTGAGTCTAGTAGAGCTTGACGGCCCTTTAGGATTTTTGTTTGGTTTTTGTCCCGGAATAGCCAAAGGGGGAGATTTGTAAGGACACAAATTTCCAATTGAGTCCTCTTATAGTTTTGGCTCAATTCCGGACAAAAACATTTATTCATAGGATTTTATTTAATTGTAATATTCAAGACCTATGAAGTGTTTGTTGAAGACGTAGCGGCAAAGAGTATAAAGCATCATCAACATGTCGTAGTTTATGTGCCTCGTTTGTACGTCATCAACTTAGGTTCCATGCTCCCAAGGTATGAATGTATTTATATGTATATAGGAGCTTGGAACAATTTGTATTGGGTGTTAGGTGAATTAAAACCGCATTTTATTTTTCAGAAAGAATCAATTAGAAACTTAAAAATAAGTATATAAAAGTTTCTGGGCCAAAATCGAATTTTTCAATCTTTCTGTTTGTTCGTTTGAAATGTCGTTCGAACGAGTTTTTTCGTTCGCACCAGATTTCGTTCGAACGAGTTTTGTCGTTCGAACCAGGTTCGTTCGAACGAGTTTTGCCAACGACCCTAACTGGACAGTCGTTCGATATGTCGTTCGATATGTCGTTCGAACGAATGTTCGTTCTAACGAGGTATCTAACGAACCTCTAACGAGCCCAGGCTGGTCACTCGTTAGAAGTCTCGTTCGAACGAGAATCACGTTCGTTCGAACGAACTTCCAGCGGGAACAGTTATTTGGCAGTTTTTTGCAGTTTTTCCCCACTCCTCCACTTGGTTTTCAACCAACATTTTTCAAGCAATATTATGTGCGGGAAACACATTTTCCAAGACAACTTTTCCATTCCATATCCAACTCTTAGAGAGAGTTTGAGAGCAAATTTAATTAGGGAAAATGTTCATGTTTTTTAGTGTTAATCTTTAATGGAAAATTCATACACACTCTAGTTTACACCCATTGTTGTTTATTCCAAGTTCTATATATACATATCCTTACTTGGAGTTTTTGGCACCGGTTTTCTCTACCAAATTCAAGAGACGTTTCGGGTTTGCTTCTACACCCCATCACAAAGAAGACCTTTGTTGAGATTCTACCTGTTTGGAGAAAGGCTCCATGTTCGGGTGACGGTGACCGTTTAAAGTCCTATCGGTGTATTCCGAGACCACGGTGGAGCTCCGTTGGTTATCCGCTAATTGGAGGTTGATACAAGAAGAAGCATCACGGCTCACGGCTTGAGAGGGTTCGAGTTTAGGAAGTAAGTCTTTTGTCTTGTATTTTGTAATACCGTTTTTAGTGGATTTGAGGCTAGGGCCGTCCCGAGGTTTTTTCCCATTAGTGGGTTTTTCCTCGTATATCGCGGTGTAGTGTGACCTTGTTTATTTTATCTTGCACAATATTTAGAACGCATGCTTAGGATAATTTCAAGATAAAATTTGGTTTTACAATCACACACATTTAATTTGGGACTTAAATTAAATATTGGATAAAATTGGTTTATTCAAGTCACTTGCATCAATATGGTTTCGCCTAACTTTGAATAATTGTTAATTATAACTTAGGCAAATTCTAGGACTTGAATTTTGTTTTAATTCGTTTCTTAAGATATTAAACCCAGCCTTGTTGTTTTGTGGAACCATCACTTGTATTCAACGCTTCCACATTTATTTGTTTAAAAAGGAAATTATTATTTTAATTTGAGATTATTATTTTAATCACCGGGGATCCAACTGTGGTCCTTCAGTATTTTTCAACTGATCCATCCGCTTTCAATTTTTTCTTTAATATGCACTTTCATGTAAGATCTTTATTACCTGATGGGAGGTCCACCAATTCCCAATAATAGTTTTGCATGATGGATTAAATTTTACTATTAACAGCCTCTTTCTAGAAAGGATATTTTGGAGTTAACATTGCTTCTTTGAAGCTATTAGGCTCACTTTCTAACACATAATTTAGAAAATCTGGACCAAATGACTTCGAAATCTTCTTCCTTTTACTGAGTTTAGGTTCGAAGTCATCATCTTTCTCAATATAATCATTATCTATATTTTCTTGATGACTATTAGATACAAGGTCATAAGTTTTCTTTAGAGAACTTGAATTAACTAGTTTATTATTAAGAAATATATCTTCAAAGAAATAATCATTTCTAGATTCAGTAATAGTGTTTACGTGTATATTCGGAATCTCTAATTTATGAACCAAAAATGAATATGCACTACTATTAATTTTATAACCAATCAATGTGCAATCAATAGTTTTTTTTATCCCATTTTAATCCTTTTAAAATCAGGAACCACCACCCTTGCAAAACACCCTAACATTTTAAGGTATTTATAAGAAGGTATTTGACTTTTCCACAATTCATATGGTGTCTTATGTGTTTTCTTATGAGGCATTTTATTCAGAAAATAATTTGTGAAAAGCAAGACTTCCCACCATAAGTTCCAAGGTAAATAAAAACTTATCAACATAGCATTCATTTTCTCTTTAAGAGTTTAGTTTTTGCGTTAAGTAATACAATTAGATTGGGGTGAGTAAGGAATGGTAGTTTGATGAATAATTCCATACTTCAATCAAAATTGTTCAATTGGGAATTATATCCACCACCTATGTCACTAAGAACCACTTTAACCTTTTTTCTAAGTTGATTCTTAACTTCTGTTGTCTAATGTTCGAAGACATTCACATCGCCATCCTTGTTTCGAAGCAAGTAAACATAATAATATCTTTTGTTATCATCAATAAAAGTAATAAAATACTTTTTTCCACCTCTTGTTTGAACATATTTCAAAGCACACATATCAATATGAATTAATTCAAGAGGGTTCAAGCTTCTCTCAACTGATTGAAAATGTGTTTTACTTAAAGTTACATTTCATCTCCGCTATAAGACATAAATGTCTTAGTTTATCCTTAATTTCTCGATGAAAGAGAGGTCACAATAAATTCAATGTGTGATTTGATTCTACCATTTTTAAAGCATTCATTAAACCACTCGGTTTTGAATCTCCAATTTGTTATATTGTTTAACAATTAGATTCTACCATATTTATAGCAGTCGTTAAACTGATAGGTTCTGAATTTATTCATCAAATCCAATAACTATGATTGTAATCACACCACTCTTTTGTGATTTTCGTGTGGACCTTACATTATTCAATGTATTGTCCAATTTATTGAGGATATAACACTTCTAAATACATTGTGCATGTATTCATGCGTCCACATAAATAATTACAACTTTAATTGCATGTCCATATAAATTCCACATAAGATAATTAAGGACTAATTAAAAAATATGGATACATTTCAATGTCTCACAATCAAATTTATAATGCACTCATTGTGAATCTCAAAATATTATCACGTCACATATTATTACACCATGTCACAGTATAAAACTAAATAAAATGTTGCCTAACATATAGAAATGTTAATTCCTAGACAATAGGAATTAATATCATAGAACAAGAATTCAATATTCTCAAATTCACAATCATACTTGCATTATTTTATTATCATATAATTGTCGCTTCCAATGGCATTTCATGCGTAAAAACTTTGTTAAATTTCCATTGTTCTAAAACTTGGATAAAGAATCACACACACACACACACACACACACACACATATATATATATATATATATATATATATATATATATATATATATATATATATAATATACCAACTCAAAATATTTTCATGTTCCATATAATATTTTTATACATGATAGTTTCTTAGTGTAGAATTTAACCACCGTCCATTTTCAAATTATGGAGACCATAACTATGGAGGCATATGGCCCACACATGCTCAACAAAGGCCCACAAGATCAAGTTAATTGAGAATTCATGACACGGAGGACTCTCACATGTATATCCCTTGGGATGGCTTGCATATATAAGAGATAGGTCCGACCTTTTAGGGATAACTGTTAATTGAGTTAGGACTCTCTTCAGATCCTCTATAAATGTAAACCTACCCCCTTGGGGGATGTTATGTTAAATTGTAATGTCAAACACTATTAAAACTCTGATGCCCGATTCTCTAAGTTAATATAAGAGAAATCCCAAACTCTGTGGATGTAGGCAAGTTGACGAACCACATATATTCTTATGTTGTGTGCTTTTTTTTTATCCTTCTTCTTGAGTGTTTTTCCTTATATAGCTCGTGTGCATTTAATACCAACATTATAGGAAATTACCACCTACAATTGACATTGTTTATGTGAAGAGATATAAGTTCTTTTCCAGTAGATAATTCTTTGAGATGTCTCACTCACCCAACCCAGATAACACAAACGTGAATGGCTAGGAGTGTTATTAATAGCATGGATATGGAAAATTACAGGGTTATCCCCTCGAGCACAAAAACTATGATGACTAGGAGGGTCATCAGCTGACCCCTCCCTTTCAGAGGGTCATCTTTGATAGTGGTGAGTATTACCAGTCCTCAGATGCTTGTTATTGTCCTTAGGAGGATAGGATGGTGAATAATGACGAGCTTGAGTGATCCAACCAGATCTCAATACTCATTAACAACTACGTGAAGTGCCTCCGGGATGAGAGTGCCAATAATAGGATTCAATAGGAGCAAAATGTCATAATCCAAAGATGCCTAGAGAGGCTGGAGAAGGAAGACATAAAGATAAGAACAAGCGTGGTTACCACTCACAAACTCTTAGCCCTCAGGCGAACAGAGCTCTCAACTGAGGATGAAGTAATTAGTGACAACATGAAGGTTCTTCTCAATGAAGACTCCCTAAAGGGATACCACACCCAAATGATTGGTGAGGAGATAGGGAGATCAGTGACTTCATTCGAAGGGAGGTAGAGAGACATCCATCCCATTAAGGGCCTCATACTACCAAGGAGATCACTAGATGATCACTCGTCTACCAAATGAATTCACTATTTAGCCGATATATAAAAGAGTTTGAGCCACCTAAGAAGTTCAGTCTGCCACGATTCAAAATTTATGATGGGAAGACTGATTCCACTGATTATATCAAGCAATACCACTAGGCGATGACTTTATGGAATACTAATGAAGGATTAATGTGTCAAATTTTTCCCTCTAGCCTTATAAATACTACACCAACGTGGTTTAAAAATATATTGCATCGATCAATAGCTTCCTTCAAGCAAATAGTTGAATCGTTCATAACCAGATTCATTACTACTAGCACTCACCCCAAGAGGATAAAATCACTTTTAACGATAAAAAAATCTTTAGGAAATATTTAGTGAGTATGCTAGAAGGTACTAGGAGGTGCACAATGAAGTGAATGATTTCACCGAGCAAGTTGCAGTGGCATCCTTCAAAATTAACCTGTCAAGCGGTATCATTCTTAACCAGACCCTTTCCAAGAGAGAGGTCATGCCTAGGATTGAAAAATATGCCAAGGTCGAAGATACGATGACCAAGGTTGACCATGATGGAGAGAGACAAAAGCAGACCAAGAATAAAGATAAGGAGGGGTAAACAGAAAAGTAAAAAAGAAACAGAGACGAGACGAGAAAAAGGATCCCGAAAAGTCCTTTAAGGCATTCAACAGAGTGTTCTTCAAAATAATTTACATCATCAAGGGACGACAGTATTTTAAATGCCCCGAGAATATATTTAGCGATTCGAATAAGAGGAACTCAACACTAAAATGTTCGTATCACAAATATCTTGATGGCAAGACAAAAACTAGAAAGCACTAAAGTTCCATATCAAGGAGCTAGTATAGGTTGCACTACAAGAAAAAAGCCTTTTTATGACGCTCGAAAAAATAATTTAAAAACATTTATTACAAAAATGTCATTTAAAGGTTAATGTTGTTATTAATGTGACATTTCTAATATAAAATGTCATTTTATACATATTAGTATTATTTTTTATGACATTTTAAATATAAAAATTATATTTGATTATAGATATTATGACCTTTTTTGATTTTTTTAAAACTTAAGTGTACATGTTATGACCCTTTTTTGGTCTTCCAAAATTTAGAGGCGGAGTTTTTTCCTCCTAATTTTTTTCCCTTTGAGAAGTTCCCGCTTCCTCAAAAACTCTCCCGCTTGAACAAGCCCTCTCCCTCACGCTCTCCTCTATCGTCTCTCACACTGGGCTCCCTCTCTTTCACGATCTCATCTCCATTATCTGACAATCTCCTCTCCGTTCTGTAACGTTGGTATTCTTTCTTTCTCCTACTTTAGTTTTTGTACTGCATCTCTTGAAATGAGAATGAAACATGAGTTTTGAGCTTGGGTATTCATTATGACTTTTGTTCTTGGGTATTCTTCTCCATTCAAGATTGAAATGAGAGTGAAAAATGGTACCCATTGAAAAGCACGTACGCTTTAATTTAGTTTTCGTACCGCATCTCTTCGATGTTAATTTCACCAATAATGCTTTAAAGAGATGCAATTTATCAAAATTTAGATTGATTCGTGATGTTTAGATTACTTGTGTTTATGTTTTAAATCTACGAAGATGATTAATTTTGATTTACTTTTGCAAAATTTGAATTTTTATGAAGAGATATTTAGATTGATTGTGTTTAGGTTTTAAAGTTGTGAAGATGATTGATTTTGATTTACTTTTGAGTGAAGATGATTGATTTTGATTTACTTTTGTAAAATTTGATTCTATCTTCGTTCTTGCCATTGTGTGGTGAACATGAAGATAATTTTTTTTACAAGAGACTAAAACGTTGTTATAATACTAGGCATCCTATTTTTATAAATTATTAGTTCGAGAAATCATTACTATTTTTTGTTAGAAACTGGTTTGATAATAATAGTATTTGACAACAAATAGCTCGAGTGAGTTGAAAAATCTTTTGTTTACCCTCTGTTCTGCTATTTGTTCAAAAACATTTCATGATATTTGCGAGATTCATACTCTCAAAAACTTGACAAGAGGAGAGAGGTGTACAAATGCAGTTCGTGGAGTGTGGGTCTCCACTAGGGGTGGCAATTTTAGACACAACACGAAATTGACCCAAAATTAACACGACTTGTTGTGTTCGTGTTTTTTAACACGAAGTTGTGTCGGGTTCGTGTCAAAATTATGAGCCGTGTTAGTTGTGTTTTGTCTTGTTAATCATATTTTTATTCGGATTATCGTGTCTATTTATGTTTAATTTATTGTAAAATCTAAGAAATCGTTTGTACTCAATAATAATAATGCTCCTAACCCATGGCAGAAGATCTCAACAAAGAATATCTTTGATGAATTTTGTCTATTTTGAAAGAGCTAATAAATACACCTAGTTTATAGTGAATTCCTTAGTTTGTAATTAACTTGGACTAGTTAATGTGAGCATAATTGTAATTTTACCTTTTGTATTTTGACATTGTTAATCAGGTAAAAAGTAAGGAAAAAAAGAAAGATTCTGGTGGCAAAGATGACGCAATTATTGAATTTGCTAATATTCTTGATAACATAATGGAGATGGATACGGTGAAAATTTCGGTGGCTATCTTTGACAATGATCTTGAGATCGCCTATATTCCAAAAATGAATTAGTATGGTTTTGTAAGATGCAAGAACTAGATGGAGTTTGCATTATCGCATACATGAGGTTAAATGTAAGTTCAACCATGTTATATTTAATTCATGAATGGATACATGAGGTTAGATGGAGTTTACATTTTTTCATACATGAATGCCCTTATAACTCACGTTCATTTTGTTTATGTATAGATTCCTATATGACAAATTTGGAAGGAGTTTTGACTTTATTAGATTAGTAAATACCCTATCAATTTGGGACACATTTTCTAAAAATATTGGGAATCAATTTATAACAGAAACTCTACAAAAGGCATTAGACAAACAAATATTTATTATTCCATTCAATACCGGGTAAGTTTGGTAGATATGTAAAAGTTTTCTAGCATAATAAATGTGTGTATGTATAATATTCCTAGTCTCCAATAATTCTTCATAATATAGGTATCATTGGGTTTTGCTTGTGATCGACTTTATTTCGAACAATGTGTTTTGGGTTGATTCTTTACACAACCATGTTATATTGTACTTGGTATCATGAGATAATATTTGGGAAACCAACCCTGATGATGCGGTGGAGAGCACAACATGTGGTGGTTTCTTAGAAAAATAATGGTATAAGTTTTTCTTTACATATTTCATGTTGTTTTGCTTCTCCTATTCAGTTGAAATTATTTTTTTCTTTTGATTATTATTTATTTATGAAATATTTGGATAAATTTTTATATTTATAAGGTAATTACTGTTACGTATATGTATCATTCTGTTGTACTCTTTTTTGTAATTTATTATAATACCTATTGGATATGGATTTGAATCTTCTAGCGTTTCGTATTGCAAATATTTTGTTTATAAAATAAACGAATTATGTAAATATTTTTGTATTGCAAACATTTTGTTTCTTTTATATACAATTTGGTGTATGCTTAGACTAAATACCTAATAAGAAATTGTAACTACTTGCAATTTATTTGTGTCGATTGATCATTATTTGAAACTAAGTAATATGTGTAGTACTTACTCTCAATTGTTCATCACACAAATTACTACTAGTGGTAGTTCATTTTAAAGTAAAATAGTGGTCGGATCCTCACTCTAATTTGTTCTCCTTGTTAGTCGTTGACCCTTTTTATAATGCCCACTTACAAATTTAAATAATGACCGGTGACTACTTTTATGTTGCCTCTTTGAGGATATTTGTTTGCTATATATATCTTTTGTTGAGTTTGTTGTTTGAACGTTCGATGCTTAGTTGGTTATTATGTCGCGGGATGATAATTTAGTACAAATTGGTTTGTTTTGTAGTACAACTACTTTCTTTGGCTTTATGAAGATGTTTTGGGTTTGTTTGAACCAATATTTTCTAACTGGGAGGTGGTATATGAAGAATTTATGTTCTCAATGTTATAATATTCATTTTCTTATAGTGTCAAGTTGTTGTTTTAGTCTTAATGTGAATTATTCATTGGTTTTGGGGTTATGCTATTGAAGAAGAGAGTTTTTATGGTTAAGTATGAGAGCTATCATTTGGTCTGCAGGTAAGTAATTTATTAGATGAGCTAACTCACTCTCTCACTCTTTTTGCCATTAACTCTTTCTCTCTTCCCCTCAATCATATATTGTTGTAATTATTTTTTCGGAGTAGTTCCTTAGAAGATTTATGTATTGTTGATAGTACTTGGAATTAATAATTTTATTTTACTAGTTTTCTTTTGCATTTTAAAGTAACTAATAAATTTCTTAACTGTAGGAATACACTCTAAATCTTAACTCCAGCGACCGAGTGGCACAGAGAGAGGCACGAACACCCAATGGGACTGAAAACTAACCAGCGGGAGGTGAACACATTCTCATAAAGCTCCCCATTGCAGAAATTAACTAGTATAGGCTCGTTTTGGGGTTCAAAGTGAGTGTTAAGTGGTGGAAGAATACAAAGGAATGACCAAGTGGCCCAGGGAGTGGCACAAACACCCCATAGGGCATAAAAATAACATGCGGGAAGTGAGTGAGTCCTATTCGGGCTCCCGGTTGCTGAAATTTACTAGTATAGGCTCGTTTTGTGGTTAAAAGTGGGAATTAAGGGGCGAAAACTAAAAACAGCGTTCGGGTGGTCGGGGAGTGGCACAGACACCCCATGGGGCACAAAAATAACTCGTGGAAAGTGATCGTGTTCTCAATGGGCTCTTGATTGCCGAAATTAACTAGTATAGGCTCGTTTCGCAATTAAAATTGGCATTAAGTGGCACAGATACACCAATGGGTTTAAAAGTAACCCGTGGTAAGTGAGCGCGTCCTTCGGGCGCCCGGTTGTCAAAATTTACTAGTACAAGCATGTTTTGGGGTTAGAAATGGACGTTAAGGGCGGGGGGATTCAACATAGTAACTAAATGTCCCCAGGAGAGGCACAGACACCCCATGGGGTAGAAAAGTAAGTCGTACGAAGTGAACATATCATCTATGGGATCCAGATTGTCGAAATTAACGAGTATGAGCTCGAACATTAAGAGGCGAAAACTCAAAAGATTAATCGAGTGACTTTAAAAGATGCACGTGAAGCACCTTATACCTTTGACTTGCTTAAGTCTACATTGTATAAGTGCTCAACTAATTTGGAAATATTGGCAAAATTTGTAGTCCATCCTAGAATCCAAAAAGCCTCAGAACCTATCTCTCTAATCCCCTTCAATGATCTATTAAGATACAAAATGAATCACACTACACACAATTAGAAGTGCATACATGTGTTCATATTACTTAAAATTGAGTGTGTGTTTAATTCCCCTTGATTTGGAGCTTTAATAATTTTTTTGGGAATTTTAAATAATTTTTAAATCTTTTTAAACTTTTTTTAAACATTTTTTTAATAATTGTTTTTATTAATAAAATGGGATAATAAAGTTTTTGGGGTTAATTTACTATTTTAGAAACTTCTTTTTTCACTGAATTGTTTGGTTGGGTACGATCTCAAAGCGCTAGAGACTTCAGGGTGAGGTTTTGTAATTATTTTGACGCGCGTGTGAGAGCCTATAACCAGCCAACACTTGTCATCCTCCAGGTTAATGTATTTGTGTTTCTTATGTGAGAGGGTTGGATGGATGATTGTTGATCGTTGGATCATTTCTTATCAAAGGTCTGCATGCGTTCTTGGTTAATCCCGGTGCTATCCATTTGAACCAATTAGAATCGTTTTAAACCATCGCTGTTTTAGAACCATTGGATCAAGTCAAACCTTTGAAGACTTGATCTCAGCCTTTGATTTGCCTCGAACGTCCAGAACCTTCCCCAGGCACTATAAATACCCTTCACTTCTCAGCCTTAAAGAACTTTTGGGCATTCGTCTTCCAGAGAGAAAAAAAATAAGAGAGAGAAGAGAGAAGTGAGAGAAGATAGAAAAGAATAGAGAGAAGAGAGAGAAAGGGAAACAGTTAGCCAAAACCAAACCCTAACCCTAAACACTTCGTCTCTGAAACAAACCTTCAAATAAACCTTACCCCAAACACCACCTGAGTGTTTGAAAGAGAGAGAGAGAGAGTGGTTTGTTCATATTGTTGCTGTAACCTCGTGATTTCTGATCTTGTACACAACTTAAACGTTAGAGTGAAGATCTAGTTTCTTTTTCATAGAAACGTTAGATCTATACTCTGAATGTTACATTTTTCACTAGATCTGCATATTTTCAACTTGGTTTAAGAAAATCATTTCTGTTTTGGTTTTAAAAATGTTTTGTAGTTTCTGTTGTTACAAAACTTAACCTGACCTAGTTGGATTCGCACTTGGAGGGTTTTCAATCTCCTAAACATTTTCAAAAGAGATTGAGAAAGGTCTTGACCGATTTCTTAAGCAAGATCTCCGTGGAATCTGGGTTATATTTAAAGGTCAAAAGGTTTTTAGTTTTGTAAGAAAGAAAAATAACAAAATCACTGCATATAGACTTTATATGTAATTTGTATAGGACTGTTTGTAAATCTAAGTGTGTGTGAGTTCATGCATGTGAATAGGATTCACTATACAAACACTTTACACACTACTACACTGGAAGTGTTGTGTTTAAGATCTGAGATCATTGAGTCGACGTAAAGAAGCTAAAGCAAAGGAAGTTAGCAAACCGGAGAACATCATCAACAAATCAGATCTATCAGAAGTTAGAAGGAGCCAAGTGGGGTATATTCCTAAACTTAGAATAGGTTGATTTGTGTGCTTGCATGTTGTGTTGTTTGTAACGGATTTTTGTTATTAGTGGATTTTTGTTTTTGTGACTTAGAAGTCACCGTGGATGTTTCCTCTGTTGGGAGAGGTTTTACCACGTTAAAAATCATTGTGTTGATTATCTTCATCTACTCACCTCACTCTTTAAGTGTGCTGAATTTTTGAAACTGCCTTAGTTTTAAAACTGATTACACAATCTTAACTAATCTCGTACATAAGTTTCTTTGTAAACAAATCTTGTTTATAATTTTTATTTTCAAAAGAAAAGGGTTTCTCCAACAAACATTCGGAGTTGCTTATACAGTTTAACCTTGTGTTAAACGGCATTAGCGACGTTTTTCAATTGGTATCAGAGCCCTGTTAACTTTTATTTTAAAAGATCTTGTGTTTCTGAAATCGTTTTCTGAAAAACGTAACTATGGACGAGAAGAATGAAAGGTTTGGTAATCTGTCCAGACCTCCTCTTTTTGATGGAAACAACTTTGCTTACTGGAAAGTAAGGATGGTTGCCTTCATCCAAGGGACTTTAGGATATGATGTTTGGGATATTATCGAAAATGGATACACTTATCCTACAAAACCAGCCACTGAAGGAAGTGATGAGAGGGTAAAGAAAATCTTAAGTGAATTTACCCAAGAAGAGAAAACCATTTCTCGAAATAATAATAAAGGCAAGAATGCCATTTTTATGTCCATTAATGAGTATGAGTTCAAAAGAATCTCATCTTGTGCCACTTCTAAGGAAGCATGGGACACATTAATCACTGCTCATGAAGGAGACTCAAGAGTCAAAGCTGCTAAAACCCAAATGCTTATCCAGCAGTACAACTCTTTGATCATGTCTGATTCTGAATCTTTTGATGATTTTTACATGAACTTAACTGATATAGTCACTAAGTTTCATGCTAATGGTATTACTTATGATAGAAATGAAATTGTTTCTAAAATCCTAAGGTCATTACCACAAAAGTTCGACAGTAAGAGGTATGCTATTGAGGAAATGAATGATCAAAACCTTACTCCTGAGTTACTCAGTAGCAAACTTAGAACTGTGGAAATGGAATTAGACTTTAAGAAACAACTGAATCATTCTCAAAGAAAACAACTTAACTCTAACTTGAGTTTTGCCTCCAAGATACCCAAACTTGAGTCCAATTTGACCAACTCTGACTCTAATGAGGAGTGTGATATAGACAAACTAGATAATCAGATTGCCTTAATGTCTAAACAATTTAAGAAAATTGTCAAATTTCGAAACAAACAGGCTACTAAACAAGGCAAGCCTAATTATCCTACTCTGTCTAATCCCAAACCTCATGAGAGAGGCTTTGACAAACATCCTAAGGACAACAATTCTAGACCCACTAGAGACCTTAAAAAGATTGAATGTTTTAGATGTGGGAAACTAGGTCACATTGCACATGACTGCAGAGTTAATCTGAATAAAGCCAACACACACAATAGAGCCAATGTCTGTAAAACTTGGAATGATTCAAGTGACTCTGATGAATAGGAACTTGAGTCATCTAATGTTCTTGACCCTTGCATGTCCTTTTATGCTAAGATCATTTACAATGATAATACTCATGTGTGTGATAATGATGCTCCTACTTCTGCTTGTGTGAATATTGCTTTGATTGGCCTAGATGCTCTATTGTCTGAAAATGTTGCTAGTTCTAGTTTCGTGTGTGTGAGTCAAAGTGATCTCGATAATGACGATGCAAATGGGTGCGTGAGTACTAAAACTGAATCGTTAGGGGTCACTACACACACTTCACTTACCGACTCAGACACAGATGACCTCCCTAATATCCATACCTTGTATGCTAAGACTCTTAAAAAATGCACTAGACTGGAGAAGACTGTTAGAGACCTTACTAAGAAATTAGATGATCTAAGTCTTATAGTGAAGTTGAATGCTGAAGAGTACACTAACCAGTGTCTATCTCATCAATCTGAAATTGAAACTTTTGATCAAAAATTAAAAGAATTGACTAAAACTAATGAAACCCTGGAAATGAAATATAAGGGAACATTATTAGAATTGGAGGAAGCAAAAACAAAGACAGCTACTGTTTTCAAAAAGTTTTCTAAGTTTGAAAACAATTCAAACTGTTTTACTGACTTTGTTGTTGACTCCAAGACCAATTCTGATGGTAGAACCGGCATTGGATTTTTCCCTAAGAACAAATCTCAAAATACAAAACTTGAACCTATTAAGTTTGTGTCTGGGGGCAAAAGACCAATTGAAACATGTCCAGACTTTCATTTGATTAAAAATGAATTTGATCAAAAGCAACAACAGAAAAACATTGGAGAGTCTAGTTATTCTAATGCTGAGACTGCACTTAAGACTAAATACGTCTGTCCTTTGATCAGAAAGGTTGATTCTATCTATAAGACCATACCCCCTAAAAATAGGACTTATGAACAGAATGCTGTCAAACCTATCTTTAGAATTTTTCCTAAGGAAATTCATCCCTCAAGCAATCAATATTTCTCTTACTGTGACATTTATGGTCACTCCTTTGAAGGTTGTTATGCTAGGCGTCTAAACACCCCTATATACAATACTTCTATCTATAAGAACTTTAACTATTCTAGTCAAAGTCGTAACAACTATGTCCTTCCAAGACAACCTGATAAGAACTCTAACTACAGAAATAGAAAGACCAAAACTAAGAGTTCATTTAAGAGAAAGGCTCCCAGAAACTTTCCTAAACCAAAAGCTCAACTTTTTCACAACAATCAGTTTGCTGCTCCAAATGTTTTTCGACAAAAAGCGTCTCAAAAATTTTATCAAATGAGAGCAAACTTGTGCAAAATTAAAACTAGAGTTGTGTGGGTTAGAAAAGAGTATCTTTTACCCCAAATGAAGTGTAACATTGTCATCACTGCTTTAAAAGCTGAACACACTTCATCTGGTTGGTACTTAGATTCAGGATGTTCCAAACATATGACAGGAGATGAAACAAAACTTCTAAACAAAACCAGATTTGCTGGTGGAAAAGTTGTTTTTGGTGATGGCGTTTCATCCCAGATCATAGGTAAAGGAACCCTAAAAGAAGAAGGAATGCCTGTTCTAAAAAATGTTCTATTGGTTAAAGGCCTTAAATCCAACCTCCTAAGTATATCACAATTTTGTGACTCTGACCATACTGTCACCTTTTCAAAGAACAATTGTAAAATTCTAAATGATAAAGGTGAATGCATTATTACAGGATTTAAAACACCTGATAATTGTTATACTGTCAAGACTAGTTCTGAAACCTGTAACATTGTTAGAATGGATGACAATGAGATCTGGCATAATCGTATGGGTCACTTAAGTTATGATATCCTTGGTAGATTGTCTAGTCAAGAAATAGTTAGAGGTATTCCTAAAATTAAACCTATTTCAAGTGTTGTCTGTGGTCATTGCCAGGAAGGAAAAATAGTTAAGACTTCGCATAAAAAGGTTAAAGACATCCTTACCTCTAGACCTTTAGATCTCATCCATATGGACCTTATTGGTCCCTCTAGAACTGTTAGTCTATGTGGACACAGTTATATCCTTGTCATGGTTGATGACTTCACACGATTCACTTGGGTTGCCTTCTTGAAACATAAATCTGACACATTTCAGAATTTTTTGAAAATTCTTCTAAGAATTGAAAATGAGAAGGACACATAAGTCAATCTCATCCGTAGTGATAGAGGGGGAGAGTTCATAGACACAGGAATAGTTGAATATTGTGACTACAACGGTTACAAACATGAATTTAGTGCCCCTAAAACTCCTCAGCGGAATGGTATTGCTGAAAGGAAAAACCGAACTCTTCAAGAGATGGCACGTGTCATGTTGCATGCTAAATCCCTACCTAAATACTTTTGGGTAGAATCCATTAGAACTTCCTGTCACATCACTAATAGGGTCTATCTTAGGAAAAACTCTAAACAAACCCCTTATGAGTTGTGGTACGGTAAGAAACCTAATCTGAAATACCTAAGAACCTTTGGAAGTCAGTGTTATGTCTGTAAAGACGGAGAACATCTGTCTAAATTCGAAACTCGTGGTGATAAAGCCATCTTCTAAGGATACTCACCAAACAGTCGTGCTTATCGTATATACAATCTGCGTACTAAGGCCCTTATGGAATCGATAAATGTAATTGTAAGTGACACTATTGTCGAAAATAAGATATCTGAATAACCTATTGTGGTTGAATCTGAAAATGATTTCAAAACTGATTCACCAGAAATAGATGACTCATTACCTATTGAGAGTCCAGAAGTACCTGGCTGGGTCTCTAAAGATCATCCCATTGACAATGTTGTCGGTAATCCTAATGAGCCAGTTCGTACTAGATCCCAGTTAAGAAATTATGCTAATTATGCATGTTTCGTCTCCCTTGTGGAACCGAAAAATGTTAATGAAGCATTGAATGACACACACTGGATTTCTGCTATGCAGGAAGAACTTTTACAATTCGTCATTCACGATGTCTGGTATCTCGTACCTCGGCCTCAAAACAAAAATGTTATTGGAACACGTTGGATCTTTAAGAACAAATCTGATGAAAATGGGGTGATTCTTAGAAACAAAGCTAGACTAGTTGCTCAAGGCTACTCTTAAATAGAAGGGATAGATTTCAGCGAGACATTTGCCCCTGTCACTCGTCTTGAATCTGTTCGTCTTCTTTTCGCCATAGCGTGTTACTTAAAATTCACACTTTATAAAATGGACGTAAAATCTGCTTTCCTTAATGGAATCCTGTCCGAAGAAACATATGTAGAACAACCCAAAGGGTTCATTGACCCTAAATACCCTAACCATGTTTTTCGTCTAAAAAAGGCTTTGTATGGCTTAAAACAAGCTCATCGAGCTTGGTATGAACGCCTTTCCAACTTTTTATTGGATAAGGGTTTTAAGAGAGGAGGAAATGACCAGACTCTCTTTGTCAAACATTTTGACAAAAACATTATCATCGCCCAAGTCTATGTAGACGACATCATTTTCGGGTCAACTTCAAACTCTGAAGTTAAATCCTTTTCTGCTAGTATGCATAAGGAATTTCACATGTCCCTTATGGGGGAGCTACAGCTTTTCTTAGGATTTCAAGTGAAACAGAATTCTGATGGTCTATTTGTTTCTCAAACTAAGTATGCCTTAGACCTTGTTAAGAAATTTGGCTTAGAGAATGCTAAAGTCGCCAAAACACCTATGAGTACTACTGTTAAATTATGTAAAGATGAAACTGGTAAGTCAGTTGATTCCACACTTTACCGTAGTATGATTGGTAGCCTACTCTATCTAACTGCCTCACGACCAGACATAATGTATGTTGTATGTCTGTGCGCTCGTTACCAGAATAACCCTAAAGAGAGCCATTTATTGAGTGTAAAACGTATAATAAAGTACATAAAAGGCACTCTTAACCTTGGACTTAGGTACACTAAAGATACCTGTAGCACCATCATAGGGTATACTGATGCTGATTGGGCCGGTTGTACTGATGATAGTAAAAGTACATCAGGTGCCTGTTATTATGTCGGCAATAATTTAGTTGGTTGGAGTAGTAAAAAATAGAATTGCACATCTTTATCTACGGCTGAGTCCGAATATATTGCAGCAGGAAGTTGTTGTGCTCAATTGTTATGGATCAAACAGATGTTAAGCGATTATGGAATTAAAGAAGAACAATTACAATTGTATTGTGACAATCAAAGCGCCATTAACATATCTAAAAACCCGGTTCAACACTCGCGAACTAAACATATTAAAATAAGGCATCATTTTATTCCTGAACTTGTTGAAACTAAGGAATTAGAAATTCATTACCTGCCCACTGATCTGCAACTTGCAGACATGTTCACTAAACCTCTGGACTATAACAGATTTCTGTATTTGCATAATTCTATAGGCATGGTATGCGCTGATTAAACTCTTAAAACTTTAAGTTTTACCCTTTGTCCATTTGAGACAAAATGGGGTAGAAATTTGAGTTTTATGAAGTTCATTTTTGTTCACATTTCATCTAACCTGCTTGATCTTAGTGTGTATATTTGCAGGAATCTCTTCTTCTGATTGTCTACCGTTTCTAGGGTAAAAATTTGTAAATAGTTGAGTTATGTAATTTTTGACTTTCTAGGATATGGGTAGATAGAATCTTTTGTATAGGACTAGGTTTTATTTTTTTTGTTCCCTACGAGTTTTAAGCTAACTCAAAGGAGATTTTGTCTCATATTTCCAAAGGGGGAGATTGAAGCACCTTATACCTTTGACTTGCTTAAGTCTACATTGTATAAGTGCTCAACTAATTTGGAAATATTGACAAAATTTGTAGTCCATCCTAGAATCCAAAAAGCCTCAGAACCTATCTCTCTAATCCCCTTAAATGATCTATGAAGATACAAAATGAATCACACTACACACAATTAGAAGTGCATACATGTGTTCATATTACTTAAAATTGAGTGTGTGTTTAATTCCCCTTGATTTGGAGCTTTAATAATTTTTTTGGGAATTTTAAATAATTTTTAAATCTTTTTAAACTTTTTTTAAACATTTTTTTAATAATTGTTTTTATTAATAAAATGGGATAATAAAGTTTTTGGGGTTAATTTACTATTTTAGAAACTTCTTTTTTCACTAAATTGTTTGGTTGGGTACGATCTCAAAGCACTAGAGACTTCAGGGTGAGGTTTTGTAATTATTTTGACGCGCGTGTGAGAGCCTATAACCAGCCAACACTTGTCATCCTCCAGGTTAATGTATTTGTGTTTCTTATGTGAGAGGGTTGGATGGATGATTGTTGATCGTTGGATCATTTTTTATCAAAGGTCTGCATGCGTTCTTGGCTAATCCCGGTGCTATCCCTTTGAACCAATTAGAATCGTTTTAAACCACCGCTGTTTTAGAACCATTGGATCAAGTCAAACCTTTGAAGACTTGATCTCAGCCTTTGATTTGCCTCGAACGTCCAGAACCTTCCCCAGGCACTATAAATACCCTTCACTTCTCAACCTTAGAGAACTTTTGGGCATTCGTCTTCCAGAGAGAAAAAAATAAGAGAGAGAAGAGAGAAGTGAGAGAAGAGAGAAAAGAATAGAGAGAAGAGAGAGAAAGGGAAACAGTTAGCCAAAACCAAACCCTAACCCTAAACACTTCGTCTCTGAAACAAACCTTCAAATAAACCTTACCCCAAACACAACCTGAGTGTTTGAAAGAGAGAGATAGAGAGTGGTTTGTTCATCTTGTTGCTGTAACCTCGTGATTTCTGATCTTGTACACAACTTAAACGTTAGAGTGAAGATCTAGTTTCTTTTTCATAGAAACGTTAGATCTATACTCTGAATGTTACATTTTTCACTAGATCTGCATATTTTCAACTTGGTTTAAGAAAATCATTTCTGTTTTGGTTTTAAAAATGTTTTGTAGTTTCTGTTGTTACAAAACTTAACCTGACCTAGTTGGATTCGCACTTGGAGGGTTTTCAATCTCCTAAACATTTTCAAAAGAGATTGAGAAAGGTCTTGACCGATTTCTTAAGCAAGATCTCCGTGGAATCTGGGTTATATTTAATGGTCAAAAGGTTTTTAGTTTTGTAAGAAAGAAAAATAACAAAATCACTGCATATAGACTTTATATGTAATTTGTATAGGACTGTTTGTAAATCTAAGTGTGTGTGAGTTCATGCATGTGAATAGGATTCACTATACAAACACTTTACACACTACTACACTGGAAGTGTTGTGTTTAAGATCTGAGATCATCGAGTCGACGTAAAGAAGCTAAAGCAAAGGAAGTTCGCAAACCGGAGAACATCATCAACAAATCAGATCTATCAGAAGATAGAAGGAGCCAAGTGGGGTATATTCCTAAACTTAGAATAGGTTGATTTGTGTGCTTGCATGTTGTGTTGTTTGTAACTGATTTTTGTTATTAGTGGATTTTTGTTTTTTTGACTTAGAAGTCACCGTGGATGTTTCCTCTGTTGGGTGAGGTTTTACCACGTTAAAAATCATTGTGTTGATTATCTTCATTTACTCACCTCATTCTTTAAGTGTGCTGAATTTTTGAAACTGCCTTAGTTTTAAAACTGATTACACAATCTTAATTAATCTCGTACATAAGTTTCTTTGTAAACAAATCTTGTTTATAATTTTTATTTTCAAAAGAAAAGGGTTTCTCCAACAAACATTCGGAGTTGCTTATACAGTTTAACCTTGTGTTAAACGGCATTAGCGACGTTTTTCAGCACGGGCACTCCATGGGGCATAAACGTAATCGGTGGGAAGTGATCGCATCCTTACCGGGCTCCCAGTTGCCAAAATTTACTAGTATAGGCTCGTTTTGGGGTTAAAGGTAGGTGTTGAGGGGAATTCAGAATAGCGAACAATTGGCTCAAGGAGAGACACAGACACCCCATGGGGTGTAAAGGCAACTCATGGTAAGTGAATGCATCCTCTCTGGGCTCTCAGTTGTCGACATTGGATCATATTGGGGTTAAAAGTGAGCGTTAAGAGGCAAAAACTCAAAATAGTGATCGAGTGGTCTGGAGAGAGGCACGGACACCCCGTGGGTCACAAAAGTTACTAGCGGGAAGTGAACGCATTCTGATCGGGCTCCCGATTGCGAAAATTAACTAGTATAGGCTCATTTTGGGGGTTAAAAGTGTGCGTTAAGGGGCAAAAACTCAAAACAAACTATAATTTTTAATTCCAAATAGGTTGTTATAACCAACCTAGAATTAAAGGGTGTTATATTCTTTGACTTTTAGTGACATGATAAGTATAAGTTCACGTGTTGTTAATTATTTAGCTATTAATTGAGAAAGGTCCAAGTATCTTCCTGTCGGTGAATCTGGCCTCTCATGTGTCTATTCTTTTCATCATCGTGTTCATGTGTAGTCTTCTCATTAAGTATCAAGTAGAGGAAGATGAGTAAATGATTTTATAAGTTGTATTTATGCGACAAAAATTGATTTTCTATAAAAACACGCACATGTATTTTTTTTTATATAAACTGAGTTTTCAATATAAACTCAGTTTTCAAATTTAACACTATTTGCTTTCTTTTACACGTATAGTTGGTTGAATTTGTCAATGTTTTGCATAGCCTATAGTGAATTGTGTCCAATTTCCTTTTTATGTTGATGTTCTATTGATATTCCTCTTTGTTTACACTTTATGTTTAGTGACTTTTTCCTATCTAAATAATTAGCCACCGTGTATAACAATTTCTTTTGTTTTTTAGATTAGGACTTGCGTTATAAGCTCTGTATTTTTTTTGAAGTTATCTACTTATTTTGTTTACCATACTTTCATTGGTGATGATACTAAGACTCTCTCTCTCATGCATCTCTTTCCAACCTCCCTTATACCAGCTACTCTATGTGTCCCTTAGTACTATCTAAATTATATGTGAGAATGAAGTGATTGAGGAGGTGTTTAGTGTTATGGCTCTTTTGAGTTGCTATAAGTGTACTTTCATAATGTATTTCTGGTTGTCATTATTTACACATTGGTAATTATTTGAACGTGCTAAACTTTGTAACTCTGTATTTTCCCAATGCCAAATGTCAAATTGTTGTGTTTAGTCACAAATTGATAATGGCGATGGGGTTTGGGGTTTGGTGTTTGTAGTAGAGGAAGGGAGTTGTATTAGTAATACTACATTGGGATTTTAGCTACTTTAAACGCTTAGGTTGGGGGTTATATTTAGCTGAACTTTCTATTGTGAGTCCATTATGCTATGGGAACTTTTTGGCCTACAGGATCAATTGAAAGGTCTTCAATTTAAACATTTTATGCGGCGAGCTAAATTAAGGCAATTGAAGGTACGTGTCTTACTTTTACAATAAAAGGTATGTGAACCTTAAAAGTATCTATAAATTTTTAAGCACATTGATATGAATCGTGGTTTTGACACAAAATTCATGGATTTTTAGTCAAATAACTACTATAACCTAGAAATATAAAGGAAAATTATTTGTATAATTGTGTTGGTATTTAATTAAAACTAGGACACTTGCTTAGTTCTGATATGCAGAAGTGAAGAACATAGAAACCTTGTGTCTCATTATTGAAAATATCTATTGTTGTTCTTGTCTTGTTTGGATCCATTATCCTTAATAATAGTTCATTCATAATAGAAGCGAAGCGCGAGCATTACAAATTATCACCCATAATAAGGGTTCATTCATAATAAATGTTGATATGTGAATCTGACAGTGAGTATTAGTCTACATTTCATCACAAAATATGGGTTGCCATTGTGTTAGGCTATTGAGAAAGGATTTATAGCCATAATCTTTGAAACAATTTTGATTAAGAAGTTACATAGACTAATTGGGCAATAATCACTACATCTGCTTGGATTAATTGTCTTGGGAATCAAAACTAAATATGTTGAAGTCCACCTTTGTGGACAACATTTCCCAACAAAAAAAATGAACCAATGGCCTTTACATAGTCGTCCTTAATGATATCCCAATATTCTTGAAAAAAAATCCATCGAACCCATCCGGACCTACTGCACTAGACTTATCCATATTGAAAACTACATCTTTAACTTCTTGTTGCATAAGCATCTGAGTAATCACTACATTATCCTCTTTAGAAATAAAACGAGGAATAAAACTAAACATATCCTCATCCATGTGTATCTCAGGTGGACCTCCCAAATTTTTTTGAAAGTTCTTAATAAATATCTGATTAATATCGTCTTCAGTTGATGACCACTGATCTGAAGTATCTTTAATTTTGTGGATCCTCAACTTATTTTGCTTTTGTATTGTCACTGTGTGAGAAGGCTGTATAACAATCACCTTGAGCCATCCATTTAAATCAAGTTTTTTCGTTTCCTATATTACTCCTCATTTTTAAGATGATACTGATATTGGGACTTTGCTTTATGGTAATATTCTTTACTATTCTCATTCGGATTATAATCATGACCCTGCTTTTGTTCCAATTTGTGACTAAGGCACTATTATCAAGCCTATTTGTGAAAAGAAAATCGGAATCGTTATCTTGTTATATATATATGTGTGTGTGTGTGTGTGCGCGTGTGCGTGCGCGTATGTGTGTATGATTAGTGGCTTAAATGATAGTTGTTTTAGCCTTTTTGGTGTAGTTCAGAAAACCTCTTATACCTCCTACCAGAGATCGATGACCATCTAATACCTCTAACCTACCACCTGCTATCACTACTCACAGCCATTCATCCAAACCTCTTGTTAACCAATTCAATCAAAACACTTCACTTGATCACCATCATGAACCTCTATAAAATTCTTCACCAACCATTGCTGTAAACCTTTCACCCTCTAATACTCCCTCATCTGCACTAAATATCCTCAAGCCATTAAAGTTTTACCAAACCCCTGTTACTACTATTCTTGACACCTTAGTTCCCTTTTCCGCTTCTAATCATCGCCACCAAGAATCTGTTAAAAGCTCATCACCTAATAAAACCCAAAATATTCCAACAACAAGAATATCCTCATTTACCTAGGCTCCTCTCAATTCTCCTAATCAATCCCAATCCTTTGAATTTTTCCCTCCTCATACACTTTGTCAAAATCCTCCAAAAATTCTATATCAGCCTCTAAAACCCAATATTTTGTTAATAGAATTCATGATGAGGACTTAAAACCTCAAGAAATCGTTGTGAAAACTTAATGCTCTCCCCAAAGGCTACAGATTTTCCAACTTTTAAAAAAACTTCTCTACATGATAAACTAGTTGTATCAGAATCATGAATTGATGTTGCTACTTTTCCTCCATTTATTGAGGAACTCAAAATCTTCAACAACAATTTATCTATTAAAATGGAGAGGATCACTAATTCCGTGGCTACAGGTGAGAAGCTTGTCCCTTTGATTACTCAGCATCAACCTAAGAAGCATAACTTTTGAAATTAATTATTTAATTCTTGTGCCCAGGCAATTATTTTTTAGGTTCCTGTGATCATTCTCATATGTATAAGCCGAGATGAGACGGCATTGGTCATGGCTCAAAAGGTGTGTTCTCTTTTGATCTCACACCCTACTTGATGTGTTGGACGTTGGTGCAAATGCTAATCCAATATTCAAGATGAAATGACCAACTATGATTGAGAATAACTACTCTCCTGTATTTCCTTTGAAACATCTGCAGAAGGATACGAGGTTGGCTATTTCCCTTGGAGATGAGAGCGTTGTAGCAATACCGGTAGCAGCTGCTGCAAATGAGGCATTCATGAAGGTTGGAAGCACAGTGGGAGATCTCAACTTTTCAGCTGTTTATGAGGTCGATAAGGTGGTTGAACATATATCCTGATACACTAAATCTGCAATGGAACTTAAAGGGCATTGACAGAGTAAACTCCTTGGTCATTGTAGATAGTAAATCCTCAGATTATTGAGAATGCAATGGAAAGAAGGGAAGTTTATGCTTTTAAGCATTCACCTAGTGGTGCCCTCTTTTAAACTATTGACTGGTGGTGTTATTATATTGATTCTGAATACTACATTATTGTGATAAGCAACTCTAATGGAAGTGTTTTTTTTTTCCTAAAAAAAGAAATATTATGACAAGCAGAAAATAAAGAAAAAAAGCATTCTTGTTTAAAAAAAATTACGTCAATCAACTTCTTGAGTTTGAATTATCTTGCTGTCACAGATTTTCAAGGGTTTATATGAAAATGCATCAAACAGCGAACGTGTTGGTTCTCATCTTTCTATTCTTGCTGCCGTTCATGATGTTAGCAAGTTTGTTATGAAGGAGCTGACTAGTTGGGTATGCTCTGCGTGACTCATTCCTACCTGTGTCCTATGACGAATGTGGCAGTTTAATAAATCATCACATTCCATCAATGTTGGAACACACTAGTCCCTCTAAGGTTTTGGAAATTCATGATTTTGTTTTTAAGTAAAACTGTCCACCATATTCACTATTAAATTGCTAAAAATTGCTCTACCAACAGCTAAAGCATATATACGATGAAAGAAGAAACAACTTTGCTTTGAACCAGCTTCGTGTATGCAAAAAGTAGGACAATGAAAAATAGTAGGAAAATAACCTATGAAGCAAAGAACACACTGAATTTGTTTCTTTATATTCACCATTTGATGTGCTAATCCTTTAATTCTTCACTAAATACTTCAACGTTGCAAATCGGGCATGTCTTATTGATGCTGAGCCACTTGGAGCCGCAGTCAGTATGGTAAATTTGCTTGCATGGCAAAGTAATTTGTTGGTCGCCTCTTTTATATCTCATTTAGCAAATCACACATCTCTCTCCAGATTTTTTTTCTCAAGAAGAAACCACCAGATTTGTATCTTGAAGTTGGGAGCAATTTAATAGCTTCTTGGGAAAGACCTCTACTTTGAGTTCCAACAGCTTCGCCTAAACTAAGTAATTCCTCATAGGTCATGTTGTTAGAATCAATGTTGTCTTGCCAAATGATCTGAGAATCTGCATCACTCTCGTGATTTGGAGTGCATTCTTCAGGCATCGCTTGCATATTCGGGACTGCATTTTCCACGGACTGTGTGTCTACGGCTGTAAGTTCTTCAACATTCATCGCCGAAGGGTATTCCCTAGTGCTCCTGCTGACATCCGTTGTTTAAAAAAAATCATTAGCCTCGTAGACACCGTAATAAGGAATACTTGGTGGACCAGACAATGCAAACTTGTACGAATTCATATTCATTGACCAGTATGCAGCTTCCTGATCAATAATAGGTCCATGATGCACATAATGTGCAGCTGGATGGGTAAGGCCCTCGAAAAATTCCATAAAGCTTTCGATTTTAGTGTAAGGAAATCCCGTGTCTATGTAGTGCACCTCCATTTGTTGGTTCCCGTTCATTTTGAACAATTATTCAACTCAAAATCGAAAAACCAGATAGAGATAAGGAATAGAGAACTGACATTGATGAACTTGGTTTAGAGGAGATGAAAGTGAAGGGGAGATATGAAGGTTTTTTCTTTTCTCTCTTTCTTCTGTTTCTTTCTGGTGGTCTCGTGTTTGTGGAGCTTATTATATGCCAAACTTAAGAGACTGGAAATTTAGGATTAATTCCTCCATAATTCTTCGAAATTTAGGATGAATCATCATAGTTTTGGAAAACCATAAAACAAATTTAAAAATTTTGGAAAATGTTCTTTTGACTTCAACATTTTCCATAGTTCTTGTATCACTTTAAATGTGCTAAGTGCGTAATTTCTTTGGCAGTTGATTTACTTCAATGAGGACCAGAAGTTCAACAAAGATATCACAGTTGTGGTTGATTGTGGTGAATTTCAGGAAAATCAGACCCGGTGTGGGTGGAGGTGGAGATGTGGTGATGTATTCTTGGTGGCTACGTGTTTTGCGATAACTATTTGTGCAAACCATATTCGAGAAAGATCTAATCAGGTTTAGTTCAGATGCTATCATTTTTGTATATTTTATAGTTGAGGTTGTCAAAATAATTACCTTTATTACTTTAATATGTCAATTTTAAATTATCATTTTGATCACACACAATATATGGTTGAGTTTTGTAATGGAATTTAGTAGAGGTCTCTACCTCTGGGATATCATCTATTTTAAATTCCTTAACAAAAAGAAGCCCCTTTTAGAATCTCACTGTATATGTTTGTATTTGTCGTTTTGATTTTTCATGCTACCTATGTAGGCTCCTGTGAACAACTTGAGGTACTATACGAGTGTTGAGTTAACACCAGTTTTTGAGATAATCAGTGATATGATTAAAAAGGCGGGCTTGTACAA
This sequence comes from Sambucus nigra, assembly GCA_949130495.1. Taxonomy (NCBI): domain Eukaryota; kingdom Viridiplantae; phylum Streptophyta; class Magnoliopsida; order Dipsacales; family Adoxaceae; genus Sambucus; species Sambucus nigra. The sequence goes on from OX422216.1 coordinate 554,143,482, forward strand.
TTGAACAACACGACCATTAATTGATGAATTGGTTGATGTTTGTTTGTCTTATTTTTTGATTCAGGAGATTGTCATGGAGACACCTTGTCTTGCAGTTGTTCTCAAATATTATAAACGTTGAATCCCCGAATTTCTTAATTTTCTCAAATCAAAATAAAATTTATAATTTCCTTTGATCTATATCTCGATGCGGAAGCGTTGAATGATGTGATGGTTTAACCAAAACAGACGGATTACCGAGTTTTAATTTCTTAAACAAATTAAGATTAAACACAAGTGAGAATTAATGAAACACACAAAAGTATTAATATTCACTTAAACCAAGTTAATTAATCCAAGCCCTAGAATTTTGCCTAAATCATAATTATCAATATTTCAAAGTTAGGCCAAACCAATTTTCGCAAATGACTTGAATTGACTAAATTTACCCAATATTTAATTTAAGTCCAAATTAAAATAAGTGTGATAATTTAAACCAAATTTTATCTTGAATTATCCTAAGCATGCGTTCTAAATTATTGTGCAAGATAAAATAAATCAATCACACTACGCCGCGATGTACGAGAAAAAACCCAAGACGGGAAACAACCTCGGACGTCCCTAGCCACAAATCCACTAGATACGGAATTACAAGTACAAGACATAAAGGCTTACAACACATGACTCGATCCCTCTCAAGCCTCGATGCTTCTTCTTGTAGACACCTCTTCCTAGCGGATAACCTCGGAACTCCACCACGGTCTCGGAATCCACCGATAGGACTTTCTATGGTCACCGTCACCCGTACATGAAGCCTTTATCCAAGCGGGTAAAACAATGCAAACTTCTCTTCAATTCGGTGTAGAGAAAACTGGTGCCAAACTCCAAGAAATTGATATGTATATATGTGAACTTGGATAAACACTAATTTGGGTGTAAACTAGAGTGGTGAATGATTGTCTCTTTGATAAAAAAACACACTCAAAACATGAACATTTTCCTAAACCAATTTTTCTCTCAAAACACTCTCTAAGAGATGATATAGAATGGAAAAGTTATGGAAATGTTAAGTTGGAAAATGTTCTTCCCGCACATGATAAAGTCTGAAAAAGTTGGTTAAAAACTAAGTGGGGAAAAACTGCCAAAAACTGTTCCCGCCTGGCATCTCGTTCGAATGACATTCTCGTTCGAACGAGTCTTCTAACGAAGCTCCAGTATGGACTCGTTAGAAACTCGTTGGATTAATGCTTCCGGTAAAGATGATAACTTTTATTTTGGTTGTAGTTTTTGCACAGTTACCTTTATTATGATTCTAAAAGTTGTATACTAAATCACATCAATCTTGCCCTTGGTCTTTTTTCATATACAAACAGAGTGTCATTGGATAAACTTTGGAAGAATTAATTTAGAGAAAATATTTCCTTGAAGTTTCTTCATCTTAAATATGAACATTTAATTCGAGATGAATGGAGTATTAATTTATATTTTTTTTGTATGGTCCATTTTTTTTCCACGTGGACCCATTCTGAGGTTAATTGGAGAATATTGCATATGCACTAGCTGCAAGCTTTGCTTCCCTAGCATTCCTTTTTTCCTTCGCAGCGGCGGACACAGTTGTAGCAGAGCCATCAATTTCTTCTAGAAAATGACCTTATCAGTCTTTAAGTTCTTAACCTTTTCACCAAGTTCATTTTTCTTATATGGATGAGTCTTGTTAGCATGTTGAGCAACTATAAAAGATTTGTGTAACTCCTTAAATGAGACCTTAGCATTATTGGAGGACTCCTTCACCCGATCATTCCTTTTCAGTAATTGATCGTAGTCGATCAAGAGCTACAAAAAATAGGGCAAATAAATATGAGAAAATTAAAAAAAAAAAGACATAAGGTAAGACTATGAAGGTTATCCATTTACATAGGAAATGTTATGGTTAGAACTCTCCATCAACCTTGAATGGGCAAAAATAAAGGCAACAACCCTATCTATTGGGAAGACCCTAGATCTAATTAGGTCGTTGGCAAAATTGGGACAGGTAAATAGAGAGTGGGAAACACCCTTGCCTTTATTAGCAACTTTCTTCCCCATAAGATCCACCTGCTGAAGATGATCTTTATTTTTCCCATTCGAAAGAGGCTAATGGTCCTTTATGGGAGAGTCATCGAGGTTCAAAGGGTTGATGTAACCCTCAACATCAATTTTCTTATTTGTCGATTACGATATCTCCAAATCTTTTACTGATGGTCAAACCGAAGGAGGAGATTTTCTACCAGCGTGCGCAACACCAACATTGGAAATAATTAAATAAATAATTTTTCACTTATCCATAGTTCTTGGAGAAATAAAAAGGGATTGGAGAAATGTCAAGTGGTTTGAAAAAATATGATGTTATTTCCTTTGTCAGATTGTCCCACTCTAAGTTTTGGGGGGACGTGTTTTCCTCGAATTATTGGCTCATCTTTGATTCTGGAGAAGTGAAGACCTCTGGTTCATCCAAGGTGATAGGGATGATCAACCTTCTCTCTATCGACCTTGCAATAAATGAAGTGGTAGTGCTCTTCTAACCGAGCAAAAATGTTGCCAACCTTGGGTTCTCGATATCTTTAACTCTTTGTTAAATGGACTAAACCTCCTGAAGATCACCAAAATAATGAGAGTGTCACGGGAAATTTTCTTCTTATTCCTCGCTACGAAAAAAGGGAAAAGAACAAATAAATGACATCAATAAAAAAAGATCGCAAAGCCAACAGATAGACTTTCTAACCAATTCCTTATCCGTCCTGAGGGCATCTTGGCCCTTCGTACACCACACCCTCAAGAAGGAAGGAATATTTTAAAATTTCCACAATCAGGTCGTGATCCCAATAATCTTTATTAAAATTGGGATGGTTCACGATCAGGGCTAGATTAGCCACCCTCATTGGTTTTTTCAGTAGTTTTTAGCTAGTGATAAAAGTACATAATCTCAGTTATGCCGAGATAAGGTCCATCTATCTCATTGATACAATTATCTCCATTAACAATCCTCCATATGTTTGGGGAAACATGGGCTGGGAACACATCGAAGTATTGGTAAAAAAGAACAAAAAATCGATTTGGGGGAAAAGTGACCCCACACTCAGCAATGAAAATCAAAGGCAATGTAAGGACATATTTTCCATAATCCCTAGTTTACATTGTGTATGTCGTATACCATTACAACCATCAAAGGAAGTTCATGTTCATATGTTCAAGAAAGCGTATCCAAATGATAAGTATCTTCAACAATGGTCCTCTATGAGATTGATTTTGGTAAGGATTGTGTTTAAGTTTCGTAGATGTTTTACTTTACTATTGTGATATTTTTCGAAAATATTTTTTGATCAAAATGAGGCATTTTTCTAACTTAAATGTTTTTTAATAGAGTTGTAGGCGGACTATAAAAATAAGTATTTTGCACTCTATTCGTTCAAACCACATCTTAGTGTCGTTCAAACGACATCAGGTTGTCGTTCAAATGACCTGATCAAAAGATATCACATGTTGTTTCTTAGGTCACGGGATTGATCCTTCCTTGCTTACTTCAAATGACCACTTACTAGATTGTTTTTTAATAGGTTGTTACTTGGGTCGTTCAAACGACTTGTCCCTGTCGTTCAAACAACATAGGGAAGTCATTCGAACGAGTTGCACCGCCTCAAATTTTTATTAGCCTATAAATATTTGTTTTGTGAATCTTATCATTTAAGACTTCTACTGCATATCTGCAAACTTTTAGTCTTCACTTTTTAGGGAAAATTTATGTTTTAGATTCACACAAAACATCCCATATACTTTTATGAATCGTTTTGGAACCCAAACACTTCTTTGTCGAAGTTTCTCTTGTAGAGAAGGATTCTCTATTGCTAGATTGGCAGTTCTTGCGGGAGATATTACTGAAGACTACGGTCATTGGGGATACTCGAGGGTATTCACTACTAAAGGAGGGGTTGCGATAATTAAGGTTCTCGAGGGAATCTTTGCTGGTTTAAAGGTTGCGGTCTTTATGGATATTTTGTGGGAAATTCATTACAGTATTTCTCTATTGTATTGTAAGTTGCGATTTGCAAAATTTTAGTGAAATAGAAGATTTTTACCCAAAAAGGTTTTTTTCCAGAAATTTAACCTTATTTGTGATTGCATGCTTTAATTGATTAATATCTTGATTCACATTGTGGCACGTGTGAGAAGTTTCTTGTGAGTGGCCCAATGTGTGTGTTTTCAACAAAACCAATTTTTCTTCGAAAAAAGATCCAACTTTTAATTATGCACCAAACCAAGTTGTGAAACCCCAATTCTTACTTTAAACCAATTTTATCTTGATTAATCCTAAACATGAATCTAGTGATTAAAGAAAATAAAAGTAAAGTAAAGAATACTCACAACGCCGGATGTACGAGGAAAAAACCCAAAACGGGAAAACAACCTCGGACGGCCCAACCAGACAATCACTATGAATAATGGTTTTACAAAGACAGATTAGCCTTACAGAAAGACTCGATCCCCACGGGTCTTGACGCTCCTTCTGATCTTCAATCGTTCTTCAATGGTGCCCACGCATAAATTTCGTCTTTCACGATCTCTGTCCACAACCCATGTGTCCACGTATGTCTCGGTGTCCACCGATATGGCTTTGATACATCTACGATGTCGAACACGATGTCCGTCGCTTCTTTATCGCAAAGCCCTATGTGTTCAATGTGTAGAACAAAACAACTTTGGTGCAGCAAGATCACGTAAACATATAAGAATGATAACTCGGATCTTTGCAAATTCTAAGGACGTGTTTAAGACTTTTAAACCTTAGAAAACATGTGCAAACAAGGTTCTGGTTTGTAAAACTGTTTTCCAGAAAGCACACTTACAAAATTATGATGCAAACACTGTTTAAATAGGATTTAAACATCGCCTAGAAAAACGTGTCGTTAGAACGACTTAAGCAAGTCGTTCGAGCGACCTCGCAAAAGTTTGACTTTCTTTGAATTTTGGATAAAAACGTCTCTTAACAAAGAGATTCAAATTAGTCAAACTCTATTTCGAGCTTATCATCATAAACGAAGTTTAAACCATTAAAAAACTTTTAAAACATTTAAAAACATTTTTCTTTATAAAAATTGCATCCTTATCTTTTATAAAATAATTCCGAGGACCATTAATTTTACGCAATGATACCTGAGTGATCTCGGAATGAAATTAACCTTGAAGACGAGTAAACTTGCACCAAATAAACATCCGCATGATTATTTCTTTGAAGATTTGCCGCAACGTCTTCAATTTCTTTAATACGTCATAGACCAAGTGGGATCGTGACATAATAAAATTCTCCCTATGACATATTACAAACACAGTTTTGTTCACGGAATTAAGTCAAAACAATACAGGGACTCAATTGGAAATTTATGTCCTTACAAATCTCCCCCTTTGACTATTCCGGGACAAAACTAAACCAGTGAAATGCCTAACCGGGCCGTCAAGCAGTATGACACCTAAATCCCATCCCATAAACCCAAAATAAAAAATACAGGACACAAACTAATATATGTAGCACCGGCAAGCATGAACTGTCTGAATGTGATGTAGACTTAAAATCTCAAATCGCTGAAGCATTCCTACACACACGAAACAGACAAACAAATACCAAGTGAAGTATGGAGTAACAAATGAAACCAATTTATATATTCAATAAGTGCATATCATCTAAAAACATGTGAGCAATTATTTGATACCAATTTGAAATAAATATAAGTGCTCAACAGATCGCCCCCTACATCACATACCACCTACATCACATGCCAAATCTCTCCCCCTTTTTGTCTCGAATAGACAATCTGGTGAAAAGATAAACCAATATGAAATATCTAGCATGAGAATATGATACCCAATTGAATCAAGTTGATACCAATTTTTTTTAAAAATGAAAATCGATAGAAAAACATGAGACAACCAACTAAGCAAGATCATGTAATGCCAAAATAGTAGCTAGTAAACCACGGAATCACACAAAGAGTATATCAATCAAATCAAGTGTGATAAACAGTCTCATATGCAAAATCCAATTTGGAACATAAAAGAAACTGCATACAAACCAATTAATCCAAAAAATGCTTCATGCAGTACCAAAAATATATCAAATTAAGCCAGAGGACTGCAAACCAATCAGAAGACATTTTTCACCCTATTGTTCAAACGATCCAGGGACTTCGCTCAAACGAGATGAGGAAGTCGCTCTAACGAAGTATAGAAGTCGTTCGCGCGAGATGCAATGTCATTAGAACGACTTCGCGCGACCTGCCAAAATTTCCCAGTTTCCCAGAAATATTATAAAGTATTACCCAGTGAAAAAATTTCCACAAAAAAATTCCAGGAAGGGACTGACAGAAGCAAAACAGTGCTAAAACAGTAAGCTTTTCGCACAAAATACAAAAATTCATAAAAACTTAAAAAAAGCGAGTTACATGCAAACATAGTACCGATGTGCTCAAACATGGACATGGAATGAATGGGCGTGAAACTACAACAAATGAGTCATAATTCCAACACATCGAAACGATCAGGAAGCTCTAATTGATAGCAATAAATCATCAAACTTTATCATAGCCAAATGAGAATTAAAGTGTGAGCTTAATGAACTAAACATACTACATGCACACAAATCCAGAATTTTGACGATTCTACAAATAATAGCGTGAAATTACAATGTTTCAACATTAGGATTAGTTGTGCAAACCCGTTTAAATTTTCTCCAACCAAACACCCTCATATAAACATACTTTTTCAAGTTCTTTTGAGGTTTCTAGCATTCTCACCTTAGAGAAAATCTTATTGGCCCTTTTTCTTAGCATCATGCTTTTTCTTTTTGGGCTCTTTTAAACGGTGGCTTTCACAACGAGTTAATTTTGAACTCTTGCAGCCCTTTCCCGTGAATCACTCATCATTTTTACCAATTTTAAATCCTCACAGTAAACGGTTATTACATGCACACATCTCCTTAAGTCTACTTACGCATAGATGACAAGATTGAGATAAGAACGCCTCACCAAATTCAAATATGCAAGAGAAGTCAAAACATCCATATAAACTTGTGCATGTGTGCAATGTTGTCATATATACAAAGTCGAATCAAGATGCATATCAACTTCGAAACAACCCCATATAAACAATGGTTAAGATCACTCTAAGTATCAATAATAATGACCAAATGTCCTAGCCACATGGAAAATGAAACGATGGGGGGGTCCAAGCATACCAATATGCCACATCAAACATGTAAACTCAAAAATAAAAACTAAAATTCTTTTTGGCTTTTCAAACATATTTTGACTCAAAGAAAAGCAAAATCTTTTTGGATTTTCAAAAGTTTTCTCAAAAACAAAATCTTTTTGTATTTTTCAAATAAGACTTAAAACAAATGAAAATTATAATGCAAAATGATACATATGTCATAATACTAGCAATGAATATATCATGAAACAAACTAGTATATGACAAACATGGCAACACTATCATCCTTTAGATTTCTCATGGGAAGAATCAAGTGCACCCAAACGAGAATCATGAAGTTTAATTCCTAAAGCCACTAAATCCGATTTCCTAACCCAAGTAGTTGTAAAACAATGTATGTGGGTGTGGGGAACCGGGGCAACTTTATTCCTAAACTTCCTAGGAGCTTGTCTAAGGTCGTAACAATAACGCCTAAGGTGACCTTTCCTACCACAAAAAGTGCAAGTGTAACGGTGGTGGGAATGATTACCTTTATGTGGACCTTTTCTAACCATCCTAGTGTTTCTCACACGTGCGGGGGGAATGGGACCAACTCTCTCACCAAAACCTATACCTCCCCTATCTCCCTTAATTTGGACGCTGCCTAAGATCGTATCTAACTTCTCCGACCTAGCCTCCAAATCAAACTTGACTCTAGACGAGTCTTTCAACCTTTCCTCCAACTCAATAATCCTAGACTTGAGTAAATGCCTAGTCTCCTCAAACTCTAAAATCTCTTTTTTCAAGGATTCCATCAAACCACGGAGATTATCTCTCTTTTTATCCACAAACTCTAGTTTCTCCCTAAACTTGTTCTCTCTTGCCCTAATATCCTCAATCAAACTATCATTATTTTCTATGGCACGCTCATTCAACTTAGATTGCAATTTTGAGTTAGCCTTTTTCACCTTCACCGTTTTGGCATACAACTCATTAAACGCATTTTGCAATTCTTTCACATCTATCTCCTCCTCATCACTCTCTTCACCCTCACTAACATGGGATTCACTCAAAACCTCCTCGGAAGTGTCATTCACATGAGTTGCATCGTCTTCGCTCACATGACATGCCATAAACGCAACAAAGTTACGCTCAATGGGGGAACTCTCTCCCTCTTCCGGTTCACTATCACTTAAGGTGGCATTATAGACAACGGGTTGCTTGCCCTCTTTCTTAAGTCTAGTGGGACACTCCTTAACTTTGTGACCGTACCCCTCACACCCAAAACAATTATCCGACTCATCTCTCTTAGGCTTTTCAAACTTATCCTTAGAGGTGGTATCTACTTTGTTGTTCTTGAATTTTTCAAATTTCTTGTCATCTTTCGATTGCTTTTGAAACTTAATAAATTTTTTTAATTTCTTTGCCAACAAAGCAACATCCTCAAAATCGGAATCGAAATCGGAATCCGAAACTTTAATTTCCTCCTTCCGGGTTTTCAAAGCAATACCCTTTTCTTTCTTAGGCACTTGCTTAGAGGTAAACATGTCGATTTCATAGGTTTGTAAGTCACCTACAATCTCTTCTAGTTTCGTTGACTCTAACCTACTCAAGGAGTTTAAAACGGTCACTTTCGCATCAAACCTACTAGGCAATGACCTAAGGATTTTCTTAATGACATAGTTGTCGGGAATTTTCTCACCTAGGTTAAACGATGAGTTGACATTATTGGAAAACCTAGCATAAAACTCATCAAAGGTCTCACTCTCTAGCATCCTAATGGTCTCAAACTGTGTAGTGAGATTTTGAAGTTTTGACGCCCTAACCGTGCTAGTGCCCTCGTGAGTAAGTGCCAAAATATCCCAAGCCTCTTTTGATGTTTCACAAGTCATAATTCTGTTATATTCTTCGTGTGTGACATGTGAAGCAATAACGTGCAGACCCTTAGAATTATATTGTGCAAGTCTTTGTTCAGTTTTGGTCCAAGACTCAACAGGCTTTAAACTAGTGACCTCACCTACAATAGTGACAGGGGGTGTCCAACCTTTTTCAACTGCAAGCCAAACGCGCTCATCAATACATTTTAAAGCACATCTCATTCTCATCTTCCAATAAGTGTAATTAGTGCCATAAAAAATAGGGGTTCGAGAAAATTCATTATATCCAGAATTCATCTTTGAAAACACACGGGATCACAAAACAAATAAAAATGTTTTCTAGCTTTGATACCAATTTGAGAAGTTTCTTGTGAGTGGCCCAATGTGTGTGTTTTCAACAAAACAAATTTTTCTTCGAAAAAAGATCCAACTTTTAATTATGCACCAAACCAAGTTGTGAAATCCCAATTCTTACTTTAAACCAATTTTATCTTGATTAATCCTAAACATGCATCTAGTGATTAAAGCAAGTAAAGTAAAGTAAAGAATACTCATAACGCCGGATGTACGAGGAAAAAACCCAAAACGGGAAAATAACCTCGGACGGCCCAAGCCAAACAATCACTATGAATAATGGTTTTACAATGATAGATTAGCCTTACACTAAGACTCGATCCCCACGGGTCTTGACGCTCCTTCTGATCTTCAACCGTTCATCAATAGTGCCCACGCAGAAATTTTGTCTTCCACGATCTTTATCCTTCAACACACGCATCCACGTATGTCTCGGTGTCCATCGATATGGCTTTGATACGTCTATGATGTCGAACACGACGTCCATCGATTCTTCACCGCAAAACCCTGTGTGTTCAATATGTAGAACAAAACAACTTTGGTGCAGTAAGATCACGTAAACATATAAGAATGATAACTCGGATCTTTGCAAACTCTAAGGATGTGTTTAAGACTTTTAAACCTTAGAAAACATGTGCAAACAAGGTTCTAGTTTGTAAAACTATTTTCCTGAAAGCACACTTATGAAATTATGATGCAAACACTGTTTAAATACGATTTAAACACCGCCTCGAAAAATGTGTCGTTCGAACGACTTAAGCATGTCGTTTGCGCGACATTGTATCTCGTTCGAACGAGATCCAATGTCGTTCGAGCGACCTCGCGAAAGTTTGACTTTCTTTGACTTTCGGCTAAAAACGTCTCTTAACAAAGAGATTCAAATTAGTCAAACTCTATTTCAAGCTTATCATCATGTAACGAAGTTTAAACCATTAAAACACTTTTAAAACATTTAAAAACATTTTTCTTTATACAAATTACATCCTTATCTTTTATAAAATAATTCCGAGCACCATTAATTATACGCATTCATACCTTAGTGATCTCAGAATGAAGTTAACCTTGAAGATGAGTAAACTTGCACCAAATAAACATCGGCATGATTATTTCTTTGAAGCTTTGCCGCAACGTCTTCAATTTCTTTAATACGTCATAGACCAAGTGGGATCGTGACATAATAAAACTCTCCCTATGACATATTACAAACACAGTTTTGTTCACGGAATTAAGTCAAAACAATACAGGGACTCAATTGGAAATTTATGTCCTTACAACGTGTTAGGGTTAATTAAAACTTGGTGCAGATTGTAATATAATTAAATAAATTTGAGACATTGATTCCGCTGCGCACTTTAATTTGGTATTGAAGCTAGAAACACTAATTTACTGTATTTGTGATCCACATGTCTTTAGCTTCTCCCGAATTATTTAAAGGATCTAATTAGAAATCATGTAAGAAGTCAACTTTCAAGACTTCTATTAGAAAAGATAATTCTGAGAGGTGTCTTCGTTGTGAGGGTTTTCGTCATAGGATATATGACTTCCCTACTAATCATAGGAAGGATGTTAAAAAACTAAGAACTCATGTTTCCATCCTTAGTGAAGTGAGCTGGAAGAAGAAATTTTTTATGCTAGTAAGAGATACCTTACCACCTTTGTGTCTAGTCATGTGAGTGATGAAGACAAATCTTCTCATGAAGATGTTTCTTTACATACTTCTTCTGTGGCCATAGTGAGTGAAGCCCAAAAGAGTGACGGTGATGTGAGTGAAGCCAAATAAATTGATGATAATGTGAGTGAGGATGAAGAGATGGATCAGAGAGAGTTGCAAGTTGCCTTCAATGAATTGTATGCAGAAACTGTGAAGGTAAAGAAGGAAAACTTGAAGTCAGAAGCCAAGTTGAAAGAATGTTCCATAGATAATAATAATATTGATGCATTGATTGAGTATCTTAGAACACGTGATAAGACTCTTCAGGAGAAGCTAGAAAATGTCGGGGGTAAGAGATATAGTCTTCGTGGTTTTGATGGAGGCTATGAAAAAGGATCTTATAAAGTTTGAGGAGTCTATACATGTACTAGAGTCTAGGATTGGTGAGCTTGAGGAGGTATTGAGAGATTCGAGTGAGTTTAAGTTTGATTTGGAGGCTAGGTCAGAAAAGTTAGGTAAGATATTAGGCACCATCCAAATCAAAGATGATAGGTGTGGTATTGGCTTTGATGACCATGTTTCATCCATTCCCAAAAGACAAAACCATGCATGCGAGAGAGACACCTAGGAACATTAGAAGAAAGTCACCTAAGAACTTTAGGTGAGATCCTCCTAGGAATATTAGGAGAGGACCACCTTTAGGTAACGTTCACCTCCATATCTACACTTGCACTCATTGAGGTAGGAAAGGTCACCTTAGGCGATTACGTTACAAACCTCAAAATGCTCCTAGGAAGTTTAATAATAGAGTCACTCCGATTTCCAAAACTCCCATGTGTTGTTACGCATCTATTTGGGTTAGGAAATCGGATTAGGGACTTTAGGGATCATGATTCATGACTCTCATTTCCTTGCACGTGATTTCACCTCATATTAGATGTTTCGATCAATCGTGTTCGATTTTTGTCATACACTAGTTGTACTTCACAATATATATTTTTCTAATGTTATGATGTGTATATTTTGGATTGAATTATTTTCATTTTGATTTATTGTTTGAAAAATCCAAAAAGCACTTTTTTTTGAAAAATTTTGGAAAAATATAGAAAGGTTTTCTATTGTTTTTCAGAAAAAATTAAAAAGACCAAAAAGATTTTATTTTGATAATTTTTTTTGAAAAACACAAAAAGATATTTGTATTTCATTTTACATCATTTATAGATGGACATTTAGGATGATCAAGTCACAAATTCATTGCATTATCTATGTGACTATTTGATAGTGTTTTGAGACACATCATTATTTTATTTTGTGCTTTGTAATGTGGGGAGTCATTGAGATGTGATTAGTTGTTACTTCCTACATGTTTGACTTATGATTTTCTCTAATGCACACTTGCATAAATTTATTTGATTATTGTACTTGTTTATCACATGTTGGTCAAAGTGTTTTCATCTCAATTATGTCTTTTAAATGAACTAAATGCGATAAAACTTGATAATGAAAGTAGTGAACGTAAGAACCGTTGCCCATGTGGATTTGTTTAATACTGAAAAAATGATGAGTGAATATGGGAAAGGGCTACGAGAGAATAATAATTCCGCCGTGAAAGCCACCGTTTGAAAAGAGCCTAAGAAAAAGTATGGTAATAAAATGAATCATAGCCAAAAGGGGGTCAAATAGTTTAGTTTGATCACCTCAATAGAAAAATAAAAAGAATTATTATTTACGAGGGTGTTTGGATGAAAATAAAACAACGAGTTTGCATCTCTTGACAAAGTCTTGAAAAATAATTACATAGTTTTGGACATTATTGGTGTGGAAATTATTTTAGACATTGATGTGTTGATTACATTGAGTCGATGTCCTTTAAATTTAACATTTTTACACATAATGATAATTTTGAGTTCATTCGTTAGGCGTATCCATATTCATCGTGCACATATGTATGTTTGAGTTGATTTTCCTAATAAATTTTTTTACATCCATTCATTCTGTTTCTACTATTTAGTTATCTTAGTGTTATTCATGGTGTGTGTTATTTGTTTGTAAAATTAGTTTTTCTTAGAAAATTTGAAAAATCAAAATTAGTTTATGGAGCCTTTTGAGTATATCCTTGCATGAGCATAATTGATATTAAATTGTGTTATTTGTTATGCATGTCGTGACACTCCATTTTTTATTATTTATTCTATTCCTTGTCTATTTCGGAAGAATAAAAGGGGGAGAACGAATTATGAATTATAGGGGAGTAAGAGTTTGAAATATGGGGGAAATTTAAGATTTGACCTTATTTGATATTTGATTTATGTTTATGTTTTCAAACTCAATACATCACGAAAGTATTTGCTTTGTTTATTGTGTGTGGAGCTTTGATGATCATTTGTAAATCACACAAAAGAAAAGTAAAAGATATTTGAAGATGCTAAAGATTTTTTTTGAAGACTTGCGTATTTAATATCTTTCCACTTTTGGGTTTCTGGGAGGGTATTAGATTTGTATAGGATATTTGTTTATAATTCAGATTGTTTTTATTTTGTACGGGCAAAGATATAGGGAGAGATTTGTAAAGTCATATTTTCGATAGTCCTTAGTTTACATTGTGTATGTCGTATACAGTTATAACCGTTAAATAAATTCACGTTCGTTCGTTAAAGAAGGTGGATTCGAATATCAAGTATCTTCAACAATGGTCCTCTACGAGATTGATTTTGGTAAGGATTGTGTTTAAGTTTCGTAGATGTTTTACTTTAGTATTGGGATATTTTTCGAAAATGTTTTTTTCACAAAATGAGACATTTTTCTAAATTAAAATGTTTTCTGAAAGACCTATAGGCAGACTTTAAAAATATATGTTTTTCGCTCCAGTCGTTCAAACGACATAAGGTTGTCGTTCAAACGACCTGATCAAACAACTTCACATGTCATTCTTAGGTCCCGAGATGAGTCATTCCTTGCTTAGTTCAAATGACCGTGTACTGGATTGTTTGTTTAATAGGTCATTACTTGGCTCATTCAAACTACTTGTCCCTACCATTCAAACGACATAGGGACGTCATCCGAACGAGTTGTGTCGCCTAAACTTTTTTTATTAGCCTATAAATACATGTTTCGTGAAGATTATCATTTAAGACTTTTACTATACACAAACTTCATATCTGCAAGCTTTTAGTCTTCACTTTTTTGGGAAAATTTAGGCTTTACATTCACACAAAACATCCCATATACTTTTGTGAATCGTTTTGGAAGACAAACACTTCTTTGTCGAAGTTTCTCTTATAGAGAAGGATTCTCTACTGCTGGATTGGCAGTTCTTGCGGGAGCTATTGCTGATGACTACGGTCATTGGGATACTGTAGGGTATTCATTACTGAAGGAGGAGATGTAGTTCTTGAGGTTCTCGAGGGAATATTTTATAGTTTGAAGGCTATAGTGTTTGTGGATTTTCTGTGTGAAACTCATTGCAATATTTCTTTATTGTATTGTAAGTTGCGATCTCCAAATCTTTAGTGAAATAGAAGGTTTTTACCCAAAAGGGGTTTTTTTTCCTGAGATTTACCCTTATTTTTTATTGTAAGCTTTAATTGATTAATATCTTGATTCACATAGTGGCATGTGTTAGTCCTTTATTAAATTAAACCAGCATTTCCATTTGGTTCATTCTTAGTATCGATGTCGAAAACTGTATTAATTACTAACCACCTAGTTAATTAATTAAACTGGTGCCAAATTTTATCTTTCATTAAATAAATAAATATACATGCAGAATAAAATAATAAATCCACACACATCATCATTGAGTCTGGAATTAGTACTGAATAAATACCTAAAAGACTGGCTGAATAAACCATCGATTTTAAATCCAAATCCAGCATAATAATCCAACAAATAAATAAATAATTCAAAACTGAATCTGAAAGTAAATGGGAAACACGGACTAAATGGAACGGTAACTGAAATGAGATCCCTAATCTAGTAATGAAGAAAATATGTATCTATTTTAATCTCCTGTATGCATCCACATATGTCGTAGTTGCGTATCCATGGAATAGAATCTCAAGTCTGGCTTCCCTATGGCTGGACACAAAAAGATTTTTAAAAATATTTGTGGCAAGGGTTAAGACCCAAAATATTTTGAAAATATTTAGCAAGTGATTAAGTTTTTAGTAATTAAAATGGATGAATGCTCTTCATATTTAAGCTAGTGTCGCACTAACTTGAGATAATACTCACCCATCAACTATTGCGCATACCTATCACTTTTTTTATAACCCTCCCAGCTACACTACCCCGCCTAACTAGCCTTGTTATAATCCCTTTCTGAAACCTTAATCTAGCCCGAATAACGTTTACCAATGATTTATAAGTTATTTCTCACATTAACATAATTTATCATCTTTAAATAACTCTATAACAAGTTCACTAGTTATATAAATAATACCATTTCACTCCAGGTATTTCACCCATATATAATTATCGACACTATTATATACGTATAAGTATACTACACACTCACACACATGTTATATATAGTATCCATCCTCCTGAGTAATAACTCACCGGATGTTTTCTCTGAAATTATATCATCCGAGGTATACTCAATCCAACTAGGATACCACGAGACAGTTCGTTCACACCAAATCATGAAATAAATAATAAACGTAGTGGAGGCGATCATAGTTCCCTGAGTGAGAGAGTGTATCATACCCAAAGCATCTCACCTCGAAAAGAATCACAACATAAATACTAGACTCTATGACCTGGGGATTATACTCGCCCTGCATTCACTGGCTAGGGGATTCACCCACATCGCGCAACCTCATATGATAGCACTAGAGGGATATTTAGTTATAGCAATATCTTACACTGATATTTAATGAGCACAGAATTATATATATATAAATTAAACCCGGCTAACTTGTGACTAACTCCCGTAGCACTAGCCCTTAACACCGAAGCCAAATTTCCCGACTCTTAATTTAATTAATTAAACATTAATTAATTTATTAAAGTGGTGTCTCTCAACCACAATTTTGACCCTCGATCGATCGGTGGCCATAACATGATCGACCAGCCAGGTCTGGCAGCTTCTTCCCCGTGTGAGATTTGGCCATTATTAATTCTCTAAGCTCTTAAACTTTCACAAAAATCCTCACCCAAGGAAACCTAACGGTTAATACCCGATTACACCAGTTCCAAATACTCAATAAATCATTGAACATTAATAATTTTTCACTTTAATCACGGAATCCACAAGTTGGGTGTTTACGGATTTCGTTCAGTCGATTACGAAAATCTAAATTTGTAATCCAAATTAAACAACATTGATGACTGGTTTTCTAATGTAAATCATATTCCGATGTCTTTGAATCGTACTACCACATCAATGGAATATTTACATAAAGCTATCCAAAATCATAAACCCCATTTTTCAAGTGAGAACCCACTCAGAAACGAATTTTCCAATACATCCACCATGATATAAATTAAAAACTAAAAATTAAATTAGAAATCAAGTTAACCACTTGCCTGTACTGGTTCTTAGGGTCTGAATTCCTTTGATGTGGAAGGCAGTTTGACGAAGAACACACTCAAACTCCTTTGATTTGGTTCCCTAAAATCTCCCTACTTTCTCCCTCTTTTCTTCTCTGCAGAACTAGGGTTTCTTTTTATGTTGTAACTGCCAAAAACTCTCTGCCTTAGGTTTTATTATGTTAATCACAAAATTATGCTTATGGGCAAAATTAAAATGGCTCAAACACTCCTGTGTGGACTCGATTATGCCTAAAAATGTCCCGAGACCTATTTACTAGACCCGGGTACTCTTTTCCGACTATCTCGGCCTATTCGAAATCAATCGTGCACTCAAAATTGTCATCTGAATTACTTTACTAAATGTCCCTATCTCAGCCTCAATATAGTCTATCATCGACTCCTTGTTGAGATAAAATGATAGCACATCACTATCACTCGTTATGACGTAAATAAATTATTACTATTCACTTAGTAATTATTTTCCATACATATTAACCATTAATTCTCCCAATTAACATTTAAATAAAATCATATAATTAATTTAATTTAATTACGACACATAAGTAATTTAAATTAGCCGAATTAATGAAATATATAATGCTTCAAAATACAGGGTGTTACAGTCCTCGTCTACCTCCACCTCCTTCTGCTTCTCCTGCCCCTTCTCATTTCCCTTGCCCTTACCCTCGCCCTCATCAGAGGTGGACCCCCCACTGACACTTCATGAAGGGGTACATATCTAATACCATCGCCTCCAACCTTTCTAGCTTATCGTCATAGGTGTCCACCTTACGAGATAACCCGGTGTTACTCGTCTCTATCCCGATGATCCTAGACTTACTCATCCGATAGCTCACCCCCTAGTCCTCCCCTTGTGATCCTCCCCAAGAACTTGGCCGAGTATGTCCGTAGCAAAAGATGCTTTGTTGGCATCAGACTGTTTTACATGCACTTCCTTAAGCTTTGCCTGAAACGACAAAAAGTATACGATTAGTTAATTAAGTGAATAAAAAAATTATAAATTCATTAAAAAAACTAAACATTTATAACTTACAATCGCGGTTGTGACGCTTAGGAACACCTCCTTGTCCTTACCCTTCTTCGTCCGAATTGCCACATAGGCATCCAGCCTATGTGGCCTACCCCCAGGACCACTCCCCGTCTCCTGAAATAAAATACTACAGAATTACTAAGTAACGCAAAGTAATGCTAAATTAGAACAATATAAATCTAAAATTAAAGAAAAATAAAAACTAACCATCCTGTGCTCCACCTCGGTGTAAGACGTTCGCCCGAAGTAGTGCACATCCAACTTTTTTGCCCGGTTTTCCTTCTCTAATTGACGAGATGCCAATTACCTCTCATCGATCTCATTGTCGATAAAATTTTGCCATTTTGACAATGAGATCGATTCCTTAGAGGGGATGGTGTCACATACTCTCTGAATGGACTCCCGGGTCTTTCCAAAGTACCGTGCCCGCATATTTTTCTTTCACGTCTTATATTAACCCTTCAACTGTTCCACCATGGAGTTAAGAATATGTGGGGGTAGGACAAATTGCGCTGTCAAACAAATACAAATAAATAAGAAAGTAAGTGTTGGTAGCTTGTAAATATAAATATAAATATAAATATAAATATAATTATAAATAAAAATATAAATACACTACCTTTAGTGTCCCTAGATGCCACGTTGAGCTCAATAGACATGATCCTCCAATCAGTGTACTCTGGACTGACGATTGTCTTCAGTAACTCTAGGGATCTAGCCAATAATGTCGTCTTATTCGCGATGATAGACCCCAATTTGCCCCATTTTGGAGGCCTAGTGGTCGAGGAGCCCTCGTTGTGCTGGGATGAAAATATTTTCTTCAAAAATTCAAATTATTATTACAAACATGTATATGGACTTTGAATTAATGCTCAAACTCGATAATAACAAAGTACTAGAAGAATACAAGTTAACGACATTTTAAATCTAAATATTGTTTCAATATTGGGTTATGTCATGCACTTTGAATTAATGCTTAAATTGATTAAAATCCTAATTAACATATTCACTAACCATAAAACCAATTTTGATTCAAATTCGATAATAACAAAGCACTAGAAGAATACAAGTTAATGACATTATAAATCTAAATATTATTTCAATATCAGATCATGTCACGGACTTTTAAATAGTGCTTAAATTGATTAAAATACCAATTAACATATTCATTAAGCATAAAATCAATTTTGATTCAAATACAAAAATAACAAAGCACTAGAAGAATACACCCACGGGTTATTACAAGCATTAAACTGATCAAGTACAAATGAGAAAAAAGCATTAAGTTGTCGTCCGATAATAATAAAGCACTAGAATAATATAGTCACTGGTCATTACAAATAATTGGAATATTTATTACAAATCTAAAACTTGTTTCAAATTCGGGTTATCATAAAAAATGGATTGATATTCGGTAG
The DNA here is from genome assembly GCA_949130495.1 of Sambucus nigra. Lineage (NCBI taxonomy): Eukaryota > Viridiplantae > Streptophyta > Magnoliopsida > Dipsacales > Adoxaceae > Sambucus > Sambucus nigra. The sequence goes on from OX422216.1 coordinate 554,162,562, forward strand.
TAGCATCCAATTCATCTACACTACTGTTTAGATGCTTTGGCGCATGTAGGACGATTGACCATGGATCATTGTTGATGTACTCTAATTAAAACACTTACTTGACCTTTTGAAAAGCACAGATAAACGGCTCATTGCTAACATGTTTGTTGCTCTTTAACTTTCACTAGTCAACCATAATCAAATGGGTACCAAGATCAACTTTACAAGCATTTTTATCCTCAACTCTTTCCCAATCACATTAAAATACAACCTCTTTGAATTTTACGTAGTCCAATTCAAATATATTTCGAATTACACCATAGTAAGTAATTTAAGCTTCAACGAGGTTTTTATCTTTCTCACTCGCTCGAAATTAAGTAAGATCCTTCTATGAAATGCTCGAGTTATATAAATTTGTATTTTCATCGTAAACCCTTGCACTGAATATGTAACCGTTCAATCAATACTTTTTGTACTCTTATGCCATGAACAAGGGTCCAGTGGCAAGATAAGCAAGCCTTGATGTCACATCACTCGTCTTTAAGAGATGAGAATATAGATAACTTAATTAGGTTAGTTGTAAAGCTTTTTTGTCGTGTGACATTTAATAACAACCATTTTCATTATAGTTTCCTTGTGTGACAACCACAACCTAAATTCGCTGTCTGATTGTTCCATTATTTTTCGTCTTTTATTGTTCTCACAGGCTTCATATTTTATGCATAGATTGTGACGAACGTATTATAAAATTGATCATGTATAAAAATTAAAATAATGTAAAAGTTAAAATAATTTAAACTTACCTTTCCATTCTTCGATATCTTCATGTGTGTCAAATAGATCACGAGCTACTTGTTCATGTTGAAAACTTGTTAAATTCACTCGTTTGCCCATCACATGACCACCCTCATTGACGAACTTATTAATATCATCCACGCTAGTTGAGTCAATCATATACCCCCGAGTGTAGATTGATGAATCTACGGTGATATATTCATATGCAAGTGATCCTTCAATGTATCATGTATTCTTGACGTAATCTTTGAAAACTTTCATCAATCTTTCAAAGGGATAAATCCACCAATATCTAACTGACCCGCAAAGAAGTGCCTCATCGCATAGGTGTACCAACAAGTGAACACTTATGTAAAATAATGATGGGGGAAAGTACATCTCCAATACACAAATCGCTTCGATCATCGCCAATTTTGAGGCCACTATGTGATCTCGATTGACTACCTTCTCATATAAAAGTGAGAAGGAGATACTAATTTGCATAGTAGCCCTCCGCAAATCCTTATGCTTGGAGAAACAGTTCTTAAATAATAGAGGAACCAATTGCATGATCACATTCCAATCGTGGGACTTAAACTTATGTAGATAATGGGTAGTGTAGTTCACAATTCTTTGCAAGTTGAATGAAAAATCAGATGGAACCTTTAAATTATATATTGTGTCTAAAAGAAACTTTGTTTCCTCACTCGTCAAAGTAAGCGCACCAGGGAGAATTATTATCCTTCCTCTACTATCTACTTTCAATCATAGTTGTGGCTTAAGTTTCAACGATTTAAGATATTTTCATGAATTTTCTCAATCCTACGAATGACTCCCCCCAAGGCATGTGCCCATAATACGTTCAGTGATGTTCTTCTATGCATGCATGGCGCACCGAGTTATTCTTCTAATGAAGTAAGTCAAATAAAATTGAGCTCCTAGACCATGCCTTTCTTGTCTCAGTTTCATTCCCAGTTGGGGTCTTCTTATGCTTGACATTATTAAATTTAGGATTCCTGGAATATTAGGAACACAATCAGAAGATTTACTTTTAATATCTGAACCTGGAAGTTTTGTCACACATACACATAAAATCACACACACACGCACACATGCATGCACACACACACACACACATATAAACATACACATATGTGTGTGTGTGTGTGTGTGTGCATGTGTATATAAATACACACACACACAAAGTAAAGAGAGAGAGAGAGAGAGAGAGAGAGAAAACATACTTGAGATATATAGAGAGAGATAGCAGTCGCGCAGAGAGAGAGAGAAAAGAAGGAGGGAAATGAAAAGGGGAAAAAAGAGGCGTTAGGGGTTTTTAGTTATAAAACTTGTCACGGACCTGTCAAGGTCATTGACCGTGATAAACCGTTGTCGCGGACTTATCAGATTCATTGATCGTGACAAAAAACACGTATTTTTTTATCACGGTCAATGACCGTGACAAGGCTGGCTGGCTCAAAGGTCACAATTTAGCCTTTTTGGTATAGTGACTCTCAGGCAACCACCATAAACTAATTCTATAGATACCCATAAAGGTATTCGATGTTTAAGCCTAAACTTTTTCAACCTGTTCTCATTAATAACGTACACCATGTCTCAATAAAAGAACTAACGTAGAAAGCAAAAGAGAATAAAATGAAAAGATCGAAGAAATTCATAGAGTGAAATGAAGGAAGTGACAAGCTCCCCTCTGGAAGACTGGAGATTACAAGATTTTCAAATTAACTAAAAAATTGGCAAAAAGGGTGGGAATTGTCACCTTATAGTTGAAAGCGCCCTCACAATTTCCCCAAAAAAGTAATGATTACACGTGCATGTAATGATTTATCAAGCGATAATTCACCGCCAGAAAGAAATATTTATCGTCATACCCCTGGAGCATTTGACTCTTTAGTGTTATGGACATTTACAAGACTTCCTTTCAACTAAACCAGCGAACACTCAAGTACGAAAACTTATTGAAGTCGACAATCGACCAAGTCAAAATAAATCCCAATGACCTCAAGGTGATACTGAGCTTTGGGGGAAATTATAAGGACTAGAATTACGAATGTAGATGGCCAGCATGTGCTCAACACGATTCCACAAACGCAAGTTAATTGATAATTCATACCACGAAGGACTCCCAGATGTATATCCTTTGGAACTTCTTGCATAGATTAGAGATAGGTCTAAACTTGTAATGATAACTATTAACTGAGCTAGGACTCTCTTAAGAGCTTCTATAAACGTAAATTCGCCCTCCTTGGGGACGACACGTGAAATTGTAACATCGAGTAGTGCTACAAATCTATCGATCTATTCTCTAAGTTAATATAAGTGAAAACCCAAACCCCATGGATTTAGGCACGTTGTCGAACCACGTATATTCCTGTGTTGTATGCTTTTTTTTATCCTCCCTCTTAGGTGCTTTTCCTTATTTAGCTTATTTTCATTGAATACAAGAATTGTAGAAAATTACCACCTACGCAAATTATAGCTTATGAGAATTCAATGTCATATTTTATCGAATGAGTTTTAATATAATATTTGTATTATTTATATACAAATACTATAATAAATGATATCTTTCCTTTTATTATTCTTTTGTTCTTTCGAAACATTGCTTAAAATCGTACCACCATTATTAAATTCTTTTGAACCTTTTATACTTTATAAATTCTTTTGAACCTTTTTATACTTTTCTTCTCAACATGTATCCAGTAAACATGACATGTTTATATATATCCAAAAAGAAACAAAGTCAAGAGATCATATTTTTACATAAAATTATCAATACTTTCAATAGTACAAGTATAAATTACAACCCATTGATATATAGATTGATACATATAAGTAAAGAGCGCCTTACTTTATATGTAACCCTCGGCATGGTTATTATTCCTAAGGTAGATTCTAGGAACCCCACAAATATGCATGACATAATTCCAAAATGGCGAAAATGAACAGGCGATACAAAAGGTACCCAGATTATTATAAAACATTCTATAATTAATTACTAAAAAAATCATTATGGAAGAATATAACAAAAAAAACCGTCTTAAGATTGTTATCCAAAATAGTTTTTATTTGATATAAAAAATATATAAACACTAAATAATTTGTGAATAATAATATGAAAACACAAGAAACTTATAGTAACAAAAATATATAATAAATTGATTGAGGCAATTGTCGAACACTCTATCCTTAACACGATATTTGGCCTGCAACGGTGCTTTAGAGACTCAACAACAATCGTCTTCCAAGATAAAATAATCTACACTTAACACTCCAAATTGCAAGCCACTAGTGAACCAATAATGAAAAACTCTCTTTTTTTGGACTGAAAACTGACAGACTTTAGACGTAAATAATGTCTAAAAAGCTAGAAAAAAATTAAAATCAAAACCACTTATTTATACTGAAATAAGTGTCGGTTAAAGACAGAACAACTGTCACAACAGTGTAACAACCCGTCCTTTTTGGAGATAATTAAATCCCATAATTGGGTGCAAATTGGGATTTAAGGAATTTCTCGAAATAGTGATTTTGGGATTTCTAGGGATTAGATGATTGTCTATGGGTGATATATTTACTTATGGAATTAAGAGAATATGTTGGAGTATTTTAATTATATGTCGCAGTTGAGTAAAGCGACAAAAAGGTAAGGTTTTAATTAGAAAACTCCCGGGGATATGTATTGGGTTAAAATAGTGAGTTGTGGTCAAGTACCTTAGATGGAAATTTCGACTGCGCCGTGAGTCTCGGAATGGCCGAGATAGTAGGAAAAGAGTGTTTGATTGCTGAAATTGAGTTTTGAAGAATTTTAGAGTTAAAAGGGCTCGTAATTGAGTAAACGAGTCGTTTTAAGGGGTATAAACCCTTTTCTCCCTATATAAGGAGGGATAGAGGGAGAGAATAGAAAGAAAAGAGAGAATAGAGAGAGGAAGGAAGAAAGTGGAGAGAAAAAGGAGACTTCGGGCCAAACTCCATCGGACTCGACTCAGGATCGTCAGATTTTATCCACGAGGCAAGTGTTTACTTGCTTTATTTACTTTTGAGCATAAATCTCATATCTTAGTTTGGTATTAACAAACCCTAAAGATTTTTATTGGCTTTTCGTGGATAAAATGGGTTTTCGGGAGTTAAAACGAATAAACCCCAATAATTTTCTAATTGGAGAAACTTAGAATTTAATCCAAATTTGTTGTTGGTTTCGGGTTCTAGGTTGTTTAGAACCCTTATTATAAGTGTATTTGTAGTTGGTTGAGGTTGTAGGATGTCGAGAGAGGTGACGAAAGCTTAGGAGAATCTTTAATGGCCGAAACAGCTTCTCGGAGAAGAATCTGCCCGCCATAATCGATTGAGCGAGCATGGGGGATCGATCGAGGGTCATGGGTCGATCGATCGACCCCATCTGAAAGTTAGGCAATTTTCCTAGGGTGAGTTGGATGGGATAGATTCCAATTCATAATGCTTCGAGGTTAATTAGGGGTTAATATAAGCGATCTTTTACGAGTATATAGTCCTCCAATTAAGGGAATTTAGGAGGGTTAAGTGAGGGTTTAAAAAAGTATAACCCTAAAACTATGTTTTCGAGGAAAATAGAATAATTGAGGAATTAGAATGATGATGATCCTAATATAGGGTGGGGACCTCAAATTTATTATATGGACAAGATGTAGCCCGTAGGTTCGTGGAAATGGAGTCCACGACCTCATTAATTTAAGGGTATTCGGGGGAGAAAAATCCCTGAAATATTTTGGTAGGGAATTTAGGCCTATGTAATTATGCGCATAGGAAAACATAATTATATTGACATTGGTTGAGCGAATTCTATGAGATTGTTAGTATGGAATTGGGAATATATGTATTCACTTAGAGTGAATTGGTATAATTGGAGATATCCACTAAATCCCTAGATGGGAATAAGGTATTTATTATTTATCAAGTCAGTAAATACTTTGGGTATAGTACCATGCGTATATGAATGCTTGATTATGATTCTTTGAGAGAATCTTTGGAATTTTGGTCATCCTTAGATGTGATTGTCAATTATGGCCATTTATATATATATATATATATATATATATATATATATATATATATATATATATATATATATATATATATATATATCTATGAGAATAAGAAATGCATGGTTTAAAACTTAGTACTTAATGAATAAGTATAAATGGTTTTATGAATGTAAAAATGAATGTTTTCAAAATGGAAAAGAAATGATTTTCGTAAATAATAATTTATGTATACACACCTCTCTAAATCGCTATCATAAGGGAAGTTCGCGCGTGTGGTGAAGTCTCCTGGATAATGAATGCAGGGGAATATAGTCCCAGGCCATATGAGCGATTATTGTATGTTTTCTGCGCTGGTGAGGTAATTCTAGGTGTGGTTATGACTCTCCCGTAGGCATATGGACTCTTTTCGACGTCTTGCGTTGTACGATCCCAGGTTGTCTTGATTGATTGGCCCTGAAAGATGATAGCCATTTAGGGGTGTACATAGTTGGGAAACCCGGACGGGCGGTCTTAGAAACGTTATATGATATGAAATATAACTATTTTTAATAATGTGGGACATTATTGATGTTAAAGCATTTTATGATAATAAAATGGCTTTAAATACATTTCCTGGATGGAAGAAGGGAAATGGGAAGATTAATACATTTCCTGAATAGAAGAAGGAAAATGGGATGTTATGAAACGGAAAAGCATTTTTATGATAATAAAACTTTCTTTAAATATATTTCCTGGATAGAAGAAGGGTAATAGAAAGTTTTGAAATGAAATCGAATTAGTAAACATTTTGTAAATGAATCCTCAGTCTGGTAGATAGATCCGGATGTGTATTATAAAGATGAAAGTAAAGTAAACCTCAGTTCGGGAGATATTATCCGGATGTATATTGTAAGATGTATATAAGAATGAATATATTATGTATGTTAATATACAAGTGTGTACTTATGTATTAGTTTTGTGCTACGGGCCTAATGGATCTCTACCATTAACCCTGCCAAGTAGTAGTGTACCAGGGGGGTTCCTTATTTGGATTTCGCTTCGCCAGACACCCCACGCACGAACTTAACGCAGTGTTGATAATGAAGAGAAGTTTAGCCCTTAGTACTTGAGTTGTAGAGGTTTCTAGTAGATGGGTGAATTATATTAGTTAGGCGGGGTAGCTTAACTAGAATGTTCTAGATAAGTGTGTTAGGTGTGCACTATTAGAAGAGAGGTGAGGGGTATCTCATGGGAGTACGATACCAAATTTAAATATGAGATAAAACCTATTTTTAAAAATAAGGCATTTATGCACTTGCTAAATATTTTCAAAACTCGGGCTCTGACCCGTTTATCTACTTTTCCTCTCTTGCTATATATATATATATATATATATATATATATATATATATATATATATATATATATATATAGGTGTCCAGACACAGGGACGGCTGGATGACACTTCTTTCGAGTCAGACGTCTGTTGCAGCAACTGTGGATGCACGCAGGTTCTTGATAGACGCTTCTATTCTTGTACTCTAGATAGGAGGTATTGTGTAAATATTCGGGCCGATGGCCCAATTGCATTTATTTATTCTTTTACCGCCTTTAAGTGCGACATTCGATTTGGTAGTATCATATTTGAACCGAGTGTTCGGTTATTTTATTTCATTTCAGTTTCATTCATATAAACTGTGTGGATGTTTTAATTTGGTAGTTGTTTAAAAAGAGTAGTTAAGTAAAATTTTGTCGCCGGCCTAATAGGTTATTAGTAATTAAATGGATTTTCGACAGTGATGCTAAGAACGATCCATGTGAGACTCCTGTTTTAATTTGATATAAGAGTGATCTCCTGGTATTTTATTAGGCGAGGTGTCACAGATGGTATCAGAGCATCCGGTTCTAGTGTCCTTAGGAATATGTGCAGACGTACTACACTTTCAGCGTTGCTCTCGATTTGATATAGAGCCTCAGGATTAGGATTGTTGATTTCTCTTGTGAGATTTCGTTCTCCTGCCATAGTATGAGATTATGGAAATCTTTTGCGTGCTCGTTCTAGGTTCGTGTACCGATCGAGGAAGGGCGACCAAGGAGGGCCGTGATGAGGGCAGCAGGAGGTGGGTTTTAAATGGAGCTGTAGGTGAAGTTGGGGGACTAGGGCCGCCGTAGAGGTCACTCCCCTTATAGAGATTGTTAAGGATTGGTGAAATGACCACTAAAGTATAGTAGTTATGAGTACCACAGTACCGCCGTGGTAGAGAGTGGTACTGAAGTCTAATTTTCCAGTGGCGATAAGGGTTTGAAAGGGATCTTACGGATAGTTTTAACCGTGAGTCCCCATTATTCGACAGAAAGGAGAAGAATGTTGTTTTGGATTATTCACATAAGGATCGGCCAGAGGCCAACAGTGAATAAAGAGAAAGATGGAGAAGCGAACCTTGTACCGAGGTGAGGTAGGTACAATGAATAATGACTCATTTCGAGGAATGATAGGCTCACTAGAGAAGTGTTGCTAACACTTATGGAGAATGGATATGTTCGAGGACCCCGTTGGTGGACATCCACTTGGGGAATTTATTGAAATAGGGTTGAAGCTCGTAGTGGAGTTTCCTTTTAACGGAGAACTTAGGAGGACTAGTAATATGATTGTAAGGATCAGGGTGAAGTTATTGTTATGAGTTTCACCTCAGAAGGAAGAGGTATAATTGGCGTGGCTAGATAAAATCGTGGTGTTCGTTAGCCCTAGACTCATGTGTGTAATTTGAGTTTTGTGGCGGTCTCGATAGCATTATATAATGTATATCTATGTGTTTTCCGCGGTAGCGGAATTTTATTTTCCCTCCATTCGCTATAAAGGTGGGTGTTAATATTCTAAATACATATATATATCTAGTTTGTGATACTTATTCTACATGTGTTATACGAGTACGGTAATATGGTGAGTATAATATGTTATGGTATATTTGGAGCGATAGCAGGCTAATGATGGCAATACTATCGTGTCCGCAGTTCCAGGGTGGAACGGGTTGTTGTTGCGATATCTCACCTGGATACATGTTGAGTTTGCCTTTATTGTTTTGGGTAGATGGAACCTCGATGAGCAGAGGTTTCATTATCGTGATTTGAGTATGTGGCAACCTTATAGATGTGATTTGAGGTGTGACGGATTAATTGCTGAGCTGTGAGTTTAAACTCATTATTGATTTCGCAAGGACTTAGAATTAATATGAGAGCTTAGTGGTATGGCTCCTGGATAGAAGAAATGGGTTCAGACTACATTTTATTGAGAGAGGGGATAGGGTTATCCCATTTGCATATTTGGATATTGACGGACCTCCATGACCGACGAAGTTAAGTAGTAGTGTGTTGTATGGGTTCCTTGTTTGGATTTAGCCTTGCGAGACGCTCCGCACATGAACCTTAACGACGTCGGGAGTGGAGAGATGTTATAGGATGTGAGGATGTTGGTTTTATTGACAAGTCGTATAGTGTGGATAAAACACTATAGACTATGAGCCATATGATGAGGGTATGGTTATGGAAATATTGTGCTATGGAAAAGCACTAAAGTGGTCCTCTCGCCGCAAGTGGGTGGGTGAAGTAGGACTTAGAGAAATTAATTTGAGGATTATAGCGAGGCCTTAATGAAAAGGCAAATTTTGAGGAAATATGTTTTGGGTATGATGTACGTAGTGCTTTTACAGAAAGTTGGCACTTCGATTAGTTAGATTTCCTTTTTGTATAGATGGGAGGATAGAATAGTAGAAATGCGTGCATAGGTTAGCGAGGTAGGATTTAGGATGTCCCGCTGGTGTGCCTTAGGTCGCTATATCTTGATGACCGACAATGCGAGGGAGTAGTGTAACGGGAGGGTTCCTTTTTTAGATTTCTCTTTTACGAGACGTCACACGCTTGAAACCAAACAAATGTCGAAAGTTGAGAGAGGCCTTGGGCACTAGGGATATACTTAGGATTATACTCGTTTCGCGTAAGTAGGGTAATGCATAGACCGTAGCATTGTTAGCATGTAAGTTTGATAGAGTTAGTGGCGCCGAGGTAAGGAGAATTGAATTTCGCGGGTTGGGAGGACCCATGTGTGAGTATTGCAGCGAGCAAAGGAGACCCTTATTTAGAGAGAGTGTTACATTTCAGACGTTCACAATGGATGTGCAGGTGTGCACGGGTTAAAAAAGGTGTATGGGAACCTTAGTAAGTTGGTTTATATACCGCCTGAAATAGAAGGGGAGTAGTGTATAAAGTTGAAGTTTATGTCGTGAGGCAGTCACGAATGGATTTGGAGAGTGTTGGATGGAATGTCGTGAGAGGTACGCGGTATTCCAAATTGTAGAAGGGGCAATAAGAGGAAATTTGCCCCAAGACGAGCGACGAGACTACTGCAAGTATTCAAGTCTTAGTAGAGTTTCCTTTTTAAAGGAAATCAGTTGTCCTGCTATGGGTGAGCGGACACTTGTTAGTAAGAGTATCAGCTTTGCGAGATGTAGAGCGGTAGTTATAAACTGGTTTCTCTTATTGGCAGTAAGATAAGCCATTGGAGTAATGCGTCATTGTTGTGCATTAGTATACAGAATTTTAGATGAGCTTGTGGTGAAGCTATTATGGTTGAGTACACCTTGAGGTAGGTGGAATATGGTAAGGGACCATCATGTTAGCACCTTTTGATTTTTGGGGTACTAAGACGTAGTTGCATTGGTGATCCTAGGTTGGTGGTGTAGGTTCTATCCAAATTTCAAGGACGAAATTCCATGTAAGGGGGGAGTATGTAACAGCCCGTCCTTTTTGGAGATAATTAAATCCCATAATTGGGTGTAAATTGGGATTTGAAGAATTTCTCGAAATAGTGATTTTGGGATTTTTAAGGATTAGATGATTGTCGATGGGTGATATATTTACTTTTGGGATTAAGCAAATATGTTGGAGTATTTAATTATATGTCGCAGTTGAGTAAAGCAACAAAAAGGTAAGGTTTTAATTAGAAAACCCCCAGGGAGATGTATTGGGTTAAAATAGTGAGTTGCGGTCAAGTACCTCGGATGGAAATTTTGACTGTGTCGTGAGTCTCGGAATGGACAAGATAGTCAAAAAAGAGTGTCTGATTGTTGAAATTGAGTTTCGGGGAATTTTAAAGTTAAAAGGGCTCATAATTGAGTAAATGAGTCATTTTGGGGGTTTAAGGGGTATAAACCGTTTTCTCCCTATATAAGAAGGGAGAGAGGGAGAGAATAGAAAGTGTAACAACCCGCCTAATGGGATACCGGGCGATCACTCCTATATCGAATTAAAACAGGAGTTACTTATGGATCATTCTTAGCATCATTGTCGAAAGTCCATTTTCATTACTAATATCCTATTAAGCGAGCGTTAAAACTTTTACTTAATTACTCTTTTTAAATAACTAAAATAAAACATCCACAAATTAATGCGTAAATGAACTGAAATGAAAATGAAATAAAATAAAATAACCAAACACTCGGTTCAAATTATACAACCATATCGAATAACGTATAAAAGAATAAATAAATACAGTTGAGCCATTGGCTCGAATGTTTATACAATGCCTCCTATCTAGAGTACAAGAGAAGAAGTGTCTACCGAGAACCCGCAAGCATCCACAGCTGCTGCAGCAGACGTCTGACTCAAAAGAATTTCCATCCAGGCGTCCCTGTGTCTGGACAACTATATATATATATATATATATATATATATATATATATATATATATATATATATATATACAACAAGAGAGAAAAAGTAGATAAACGGGTCAGACCCCCAATTTTGAAAATATTTTGCAAGTGCATAAATGCTTAATTTTTAGAAAAATAGTTTTAACTCATATTTAAATTGGTATCGCACTCCCATGAGATACCCCTCACCTCTCCACTAATAGTGCACATCTAACGCACCCTAACAAATCCTCCTAGTCAAGCTATCCCTGCCTAACTATTCTATCCCCCAACTACTATCTACCCCAGATAGTCCAAGTGCTAAGGGCTAAACTTCCCTCCATTCTCAACACTGCACTAAGTTCGTGCGTGGGGTCTCTCGTAAAGCGAAATCCAAACAAGGAACCCCCCCGATACACTACTACTTGGCAGGGTTAATGGTAGAGATCCATTAGGCCCGTAGCACACACAAATGTATAAATACATATATATATATATATATATATATATATATATATATATATATATATATATATATATATATATATACATCAACAATATACGTCCGGATAATATCTCCCGGACTGAGGTTTAGATAATATCAATTATATCTTATAATACACATCCGGATCTATCTCTCGGACTGAGGTGTATTCTATACTCAAATCAAAACCTTTCATTTCCCTTATCATATTCAGGAAATGTATTTAAAGCCAATTCATTAGCATGAATTGCTTTACCAAAACATATATCTTTTTAAAAGCCAATTTTATTAACATAAAAATGCTTTTCCTTTTTAAATTATCCCATTTCCCTTTTTATACTCAACAAATGTACCCAAAGCCGTTTTCATTATCATGAAAATTCTTTGATCATACCATATGCTTCCACATCCCTTCTTCCATCCGGGAGTGTTACCAAAGCCAAACCTTTATCCCATTTCCTTTTTTATACTCAGGAAATGTAAATATAAAGCCAATTCATTATCATGAATTGCTTTAATAAATCTAAGACCGAACTTCCAGGTTTCTCCACTGGACGCGCCCCTAAATGGCTATCATCTTCCAGGGCCTATCTATACAAGACAACCTGGGAACCTACCAACGTCGGGAAGCGGCCATATTGCCTGCGGGAAAGTCAGGACCACACCCGGAATCTCCTAACCAGCGCAGTAATACAAATGCCCATATGTCCTAGGGACTATATCCACCCTGCTCAATAGCCAGGGGGCTTCACCACAGCATGCGCAACTTCCCTTATGATAGTGATTTAGGGAGGTGTGTAATCCATATTTTATCAATTATAAAAACCATTTGTCTTTCCATTTTGAAAATATTCATGGTTATATTTTCAAAATCATTTCCATCATAACATATATATATATACTTTAAATCACACAGTATACACATATCCTATATATTCCTCCTAGAACATATAAATAAACCGCCATAGTGGCCTATATCATCTAGCGATGACCAATAATCCCAAAGATTCCCTCCAGGAATCATAATCATGCATTCCTATGAGCATGATACTAAACCCAAATATTTCTTACTTTAATAATCACTATATATCTCAATCCTATTGGATATCTCCAATGATACCCTTCACTCTAAGTGAAAACAACAAATATCTATTTTCCCAAATTATCCTAATTATCTCCTAGGATACACTCAACAGTATTCGATATAATTATACTTTCTACACGCATAATTGTATAGGCCATATGCCTACTAGAAATATCCTCGGGATTTATCTCACCCGATCAACCATAAATTCAGTGGGTTAAGGATTTCATTTCTTTGAACCCCAAGACTACACCTAGTCCAATTAATCATTTAGAAGTCCCCAATATAAATCAGGAACCCTAATCCATTAATTTCTACAAATATTCTATTTTCCTCAAAAATATGAATTAAGGGTTACATATTTAAAACCCTTACTTTACCCTCCTAAATTGCCTTAATTTATGGACCATAAAGTTCTAAAAGGTCCTTTAGGTTATCACCTAATTAACCTCGAAGCAAGATGAAATGGAATCTGTCCCATCCAAATCATCCTAGAGAAATTGTCAACTATCAGCAGGGGTCGATCGATCGACCCATGGCCATCGATCGATCGATGGCTCGATCGATCGAGCCCCCATGATCGATCGATCGATCAAGTCGGGCAGCTTCTTCTCCGAGAAGCTGTTTCGTCCATGGAAGCTTCCCCCAAGCTTCCGTCTCCTCACCCAACGGCCTATAACTTCTACCAACAACAAATACACTTATAATACGGGTTCTAAACATCCTAGAACCCGGAATCACCCAATATTTTCGGTTAATTTCTAAATTTCTCCAATTATCAAATTTTAGGGGTTTATTCGTATTAACTCCCAAAAACCCGTTCTATCCACGAATACCCAACCCAAAATCATTAGGGTTTGTTATACCAACAATGATATGAGATATTTATGCTTAAAAATAAATAAAGCAAGTAAACACTTGCCTCGTGTATAAAATCCGACGTCCTCAAGCCGAATCCCGCGGAGGCTGGCCGAAATATCCCATTTTCCTCCTCTTTTCTTCCTCCTCTCTCTCTCTTTCTCTTCTTTTCTTTCTCCTTTTCTCCCTCTCTTCCTCTTTATATAGAGAGAAAAGGGTTTTAACCCCTTAAAACCCAAAAACGACTCGTTTACCCAATTACGAGTTACTTTTACCTCTAAAATTCCCTGAAGCTCAATTTCGACAATCGGACACTCTTTTCTGACTATCTCGGACATTCTGAGACTCATGGGGCAGTCGAAATTTCCATCCGAGGTACTTGACCGCAAATCACTATTCTAACCCATAAATGTAAATGCGGGTTTTCTACTCAAAATCTTACCTCTTTTGTCGCTATACTCCACGGCGACATGTAATTAAAATATTTCGACCTGTATAGCCCCAAAAATAATCATGACATCCATCAGAAATCATTCAATCCTCGAAAATGTCAAAAATTACTATTTCGAGAAATTCTCCAAATTCCCAATTTATACCCAATTGTGGGATTTAAGTGTCTCCAAAAGGGCGGGTTGTTACATACTCCCCCCCTTACAACGGAATTTCGTCCTCAAAATTCAGATATAACCTAGACCATCTAACTAGGATCACTACAAATCCTAAAACCCCAAGGGAAAGATACTAACCCAATGGTTCCCAACCATATGCTACCCGACTACCACGATCGTAAAGTGACTCTAATACATCACATAATACCCATCATCTATATTGCCTATCGGCATGAATTTCAACCTTACATATTACGCCCATCCTATTTCAGGCGGTATATAAAACCATCTTACCAAGGTGCCCATACACCTTTCTAACTTGTGCACATTGCACATCCGTAGTGAACGATCGACACGTAACACTCTATCCGAAATAAGGAGCTCCTTTCCTCGGTGTAATACTCATCGATGGGTCCTCCCGACCCGCGAAATTCATTCGCCTAACCTCGACGCCACTAACTTTACCTAGCCTACATCCTAATAATACTAAGATCGATGCGATGTCCTACCTACGCGAAACTAATATCATCCTAAGTATATCCCTAGTGCCCAAGGCCTCTCTCAACTCCCGACATTTGCTCGGTTTTGTGTGTGGGACGTCTCGCCAAGGCGAAATCCAAACAAGGAACCCTCCCATTACACTACTCCCTCGTGTTGTCGATCATCGAGATATAGCGACCTAAAGGACACCAGCGGGATGTCCTAAATCCTGCCTACGCTAACCTGCAAACGCATTTCTACTATCTTATCCTTCCGCCCATACGGAAGGAAACCTAACTAATCGAAGTGCCTACTCTCTGTAGGAACACTACTTACATCACACCGATCACAGATTTCCTCCAATTTTTCCTTCTCATTAAGGCCTGTCTATTATCCTCAACTCAATTTCTCTAAGTCCTACTCCGACCCAACTACTTGTGGTGAGAGGACCACTTTAGTGCTTTTCCATAGCACAATATTTCCATAAATATACCATCATCACAGGGTTCATAGTCTATAGTGGTTCATCCACACTATAAGACTAACCCCCATCCTTGCATCCTATAACATCTCTCCACGCCCGACGCCGCTAAGAGTCATGTGTGGAGTGTCTCGCAAAGCGAAATCCAAACAAGGAACCCCTCTACACATTAACACTTGACTTCGTCGGTCACGGAGTCCCGTTATTTCAGACATGAAACCGGGATAATCCTATCCCTTATCACCGAAAGGTGGTCTGAACTCCTATCTCTCTAACTAAGAGTCACCCCCCCCCCCCCCAGCGCTCACACTAATTCTAAGTCCTTGCGCAAACCAGCACTGAGCTAAATCTTACAGCTCAACAATGATGCTGTGGGCCTTAAATTATATCTATAAGGTTGCCACATATACCAACCAAAATAAGGAAGACTCTGCTCATCGAGGTTCCATCAATCCATAACAATAAAGGTGAACTCAACCTTTATCAAGGTGAGACACCATAATAACAACATGTTCCCTCCAGGAACTACGGACACGATAGACTTGCCATTCTTAGCCTGCTATCGTTCCGATCAACCAAATACATTATATGTATATATACAAAATATAAACTCTCACCTCTATGACGAGTGAAAGAAAACAAAATTCCGCTATCGCGAAAAAACACATAAACCTACATTATTATGTTATTGTGACCAAAACAAAGCTCAAATTACACACACGAGTCTAGGGCTATCGAACACCACAACTTCCTCTAGTCCCACCTCTTACTAGAATTTCTTAACTCTAGGCCCCATCTGGGCACCCTAACCTAGTCCTTTATTCCTACCGGAAAAAGACTAACCATATGGCTCTACACTCCACAATACCATTTACATCACTGGTCTTCCTGACCAGGATAAAGTTGTCAACACCATCTGACTCTATAACCTTACTCCTTACAATCGCCTTACTAATCCTCTTAACTTCTTCGTTAAAAGGAAACTACACTACTAGCTTCAACAAATCTCCCCATGTGGATGTCCACTCAGGAGCACCCGAACACACCCACATTCTACCTACAAGTGAAAATCTTCCTTAAATTTTCACATCCGAGTATTTCCATACCCTGCTCTAAGCCAAAGCTCTAGGGCCTTCTACGTCCACTAGGTAGTGCAACGCTCACTTTGCACAACCCCAACTTTAATATATGGTCCTTATCAAAGACCCTTTCCGAACCCTTATCTCCACTGGATAGTTTAACTTGAGTACCACTTCCTACCATAGCAGTACTTGGATGGTCATAACTACTATACTTTAGTAGTCGTTGCAACAATCCTTAGCATTTTCCATAAGGAGAGTGGCATCTACTAAGGTCCTCGTCCCCAACTTCTACCCGCTTCTCCAGCTAAGCCCCGCCTCCTGCTGTCCTCCCCGAAGCCCTCCTTGGTCGTCCTTCCTCGATCGGCACCCGATCCTAGAACGAGCACGCAAAGGATTACTAAAATATTTTAACATGGCCGGAGAACGAAATCTCACAAGAGAAATCAACAATCCTAATCCTGAGGCTCTATAACAAATCGAGAGCAACGCTGAAAGCGTAGTACGTCCGCACAAATTCCTCAGCACATTAGAACCTGATGCTCTGATACCATCTATAACAACCCGCCTAATGGGATACCGGGCGATCACTCCTATATCGAATTAAAACAGGAGTTACTTATGGATCATTCTTAGCATCACTGTCGAAAGTCCATTTTCATTACTAATATCCTATTACGCGAGCATTAAAACTATTACTTAACAACTCTTTTTAAACAATTAAAATAAAACATCCACAAATTAATGCGTAAATGAACTGAAATGAAATCAAATAACCGAACACTCGGTTCAAATTATACAACCATGTCGAATAACGTATAAAAGAATAAATAAATACAATTGAGCCATTGGCTCGAATGTTTATACAATACCTCCTATCTAGAGTACAAGAGAAGAAGCGTCTACCGAGAACGCGCAAGCATCCATAGCTGCTGCAGCAGACGTCTGACTCGAAAGAATTTCCATCCAGGCGTCCCTGTGTCTGGACACCTATATATATATATATATATATATATATATATATATATATATATATATATATATAGTATACAACAAGAGAGAAAAAGTAGATAAACGGGTCAGAGCCCAAATTTTGAACATATTTTGCAAGTGCATAAATGTTTTATTTTTAGAAAAATAGTTTTAACTCATATTTAAATTGGTATCGCACTCCCATGAGATACTCCTCACCTCTCCACTAATAGTGCACATCTAACGCACCCTAACAACACCTCCTAGTCAAGCTATCCATGCCTAACTAGTCTATCCCCCAACTACTATCTACCCCAGATAGTCCAAGTGCTAAGGGCTAAACTTCCCTCCATTCTCAACACCGCACTAAGTTCGTGCGTGGGGTGTCTCGCAAAGCGAAATCCAAACAAGGAACCCTCCCGATACACTACTACTTGGCAAGGTTAATGGTAGAGATCCATTAGGCCCGTAGCACACACAAATGTATAAATACATATATATATATATATATATATACGTCAACAATATACGTCCGGATAATATCTCCCGGACTGAGGTTTACATAATATCAATTATATCTTATAATACACATCCTGGTCTATCTCCCGGACTGAGGTGTATTCTATACTCATATCAAAACCTTTCATTTCCCTTCTCATATCCAGGAAATATATTTAAAGCCAATTCATTAGCATGAATTGCTTTACCAAAACATATATCTTTTTAAAAGCCAATTTTATTAACATAAAAATGCTTTTCCTTTTTAAATTATCCCATTTCCCTTTTTATACTCAGGAAATGTACCCAAAGCCATTTTCATTATCATGAAAATGCTTTGATCATACAATATGCTTCCACATCCCTTCTTCCATCCGGGAGTGTTACCAAAGCCAAACCTTTATCCCATTTCCTTTTTTATACTCAGGAAATGTAAATATAAAGCCAATTCATTATCATGAATTGCTTTAATAAATCTAAGACCGCCCCTCCGGGTTTCCCCACTAGACGCGCCCCTAAATGGCTATCATCTTCGAGGGCCTATCTATACAAGACAACCAGAGAACCTACCAACGTCGGGAAGCGGCCATATTGCCTGCTGGAAAGTCAGGACCACACCCGAAATCCCCTAACCAGCGAAATAATACAAATGCCCATATGGCCTAGGGACTATATCCACCCTGCTCAATAGCCAGGGGGCTTCACCACAACGCCCGCAACTTCCCTTATGATAGCGATTTAGGGAGGCGTGTAATCCATATTTTATCAATTATAAAAATCATTTGTCTTTCCATTTTGAAAATATTCATTTTTATATTTTCAAAATCATTTCCATCATAACATATATATATACTTTAAATCACACAGTACACACATATCCTATATATTCCTCCTAGAATATATATATAAACGTCCATAGTGGCCTATAGCATCTAGCGATGACCAACAATCCCAAAGATTCCTTCCAGGAATCATAATCATCCATTCATATAAGCATGATACTAAACCCAAATATTTCTTACTTTAATAATCACTATATATCTCAATCCTTTCTAAGGATTTATTGGATATCTCCAATGATACCCGTCACTCTAAGTGAAATCAACAAATATCTATTTTCCCATATTATCCTAATTATCTCCTAGGATACACTCAACAGTATTCGATATAATTATACTTTCTACACGCATAATTATATAGGCCATATGCCTACTAGAAATATCCTCGGGATTTATCTCACCCGATCAACCATAAATTCAGTGGGTTAAGGATTTCATTTCCTTGAACCCCAAGACTACACCTAGTCCAATTAATTATTTAGAAGTCCCCAATATAAATTAGGAACCCTAATCCATCAATTTCTACAAATATTCTATTTTCTTCGAAAATATGGATTAAGGGTTACATACTTAAAACCCTTACTTTACCCTCTTAAATTGCCTTAATTTATGGACCATAAAGTTCTAAAAGGTCCTTTAGGTTATCACCTAATTAACCTCAAAGAAAGATGAAATGGAATCTATCCCATCCAAATCATCCTAGAGAAATTGTCAACTTTCAGCAGGGGTCGATCGATCGACCCATGGCTATCGATCGATCGATGGCTCGATTGATCGAGCCCCCATGATCGATCGATCGATCAAGTCGGGCAGCTTCTTCTTCGAGAATCTGTTTCGGCCATGGAAGCTTCTCCCAAGCTTCCGTCTCCTCACCCAACGGCCTACAACTTCTACCAACAACAAATACACTTATAATACGGGTTCTAAACATCCTAGAACCCGGAATAACCCAATATTTTTGATTAATTTCTAAATTTCTCCAATTATCAAATTTTAGGGGTTTATTCGTTTTAACTCCCAAAAACCCGTTCTATCCATGAATACCCAACCCAAAATCATTAGGGTTACTTATACCAACAATGATATGAGATATTTATGCTTAAAAATAAATAAAGCAAGTAAACAATTGCCTCGTGGATAAAATCTGACGTCCTCGAGCCGAATCCCGTGGAGGCTGGCCGGAATCTCCCCTTTTTCTCCTATTTTCTTCCTCCTCTCTCTCTTTCTCTTCTTTTCTTTATCTTTTTCTCCCTCTCTTCCTCTTTATATAGAGAGAAAAGGGTTTTAACCCCTTAAAACCCAAAAACTACTCGTTTACCCAATTACGAGTTACTTTTACCTCTAAAATTCCCCGAAGCTCAATTTCGACAATCGGACACTCTTTTTCGATTATCTCAGACATTCTGAGACTCATGGCGCAATCGAAATTTCCATCCGAGGTACTTGACCGCAAATCACTATTCTAACCCATAAAAGTAAATGTGAGTTTTCTATTCAAAATCTTACCTCTTTTGTCGCTATACTCCACGGTGACATGTAATTAAAATATTTCGACCTATATAGCCCCAAAAATAATCATGACATCCATCAGAAATCATTCAATACTCGAAAATCTCAAAAATTACTATTTCGAGAAATTCTCCAAATTCCCAATTTATAGCCAATTGTGGGATTTAAGTGTCTCTAAAAGGGCGGGTTGTTAGAGAAAGAAAAGAGAGAAGAGAGAGAGGAAGGAAGAAAGTGGAGAGAAAAAGGAGATTTCGGGCTAAACTCCATTGGACTCGACTCGGGATCGTCCAATTTTATCCACGAGGCAAGTGTTTACTTGCTTTATGTACTTTTGATCATAAATCTCATACCATAGTTTGGTATTAACAAACCCTAAAGATTTTGGGTTGGGTTTTCGTGGATAAAACGGGTTTTCAGGAGTTAAAACGAATAAACCCCAATAATTTTCTAATTCGAGAAACTTAGGATTTAATCCAAATTTTATGTTGGTTTCGGGTTCTTGGATCTTTAGAACCCTTATTATATGTGTATTTGTAGTTGGTTGAGGTTGTAGAATGTCGGGAGAGGCGACCAAAGCTTGGGAGAAGCTTTAATGGCCGAAACAGCTTCTCGAAGAAGAAGCTGCCCGCCATGATCGATCGATCGAGCATGGGGGATCGATCGATCGAGCCATCGATCGATCGAGGGTCATGGGTCGATCGATCGACCCCTTCAAAAAGTTAGGAAATTTTCCTAGGGTGAGTTGGATGGGATAGATTCCAATTCATATTGCTTCGAGGTTATTTTGGGGTTAATATAAGGGATCTTTTAGGAGTATATAGTCCTCCAATTAAGGGAATTTAGGAGGGTTAAGTGAGGGTTTTAAAAAATATAACCCTAAAACTATGTTTTCGAGGAAAATATAATAATTGAGGAATTAGAATGTTGGGGTTGCTAATATAGGGTGGGGACCTCAAATTTATTATATAGACAAGATGTAGCCCGTAGGTTCATGGAAATGGAGTCCACGTCCTCATTAATTTAAGGATATGCGGGGGAGAAAAATCCTTGAGATATTTCGGTAGGGAATTTAGGCCTATGTGATTATGCGCGTAGGAAAACATAATTATATTGACATTGGTTGAGCGAATTCTACGAGATTATTAGGATGGAGTTGGGAATATATGTATTCACGTAGAGTGAATTGGTATAATTGGAGATATCCACTAAATCCCTAGTTGGGAATAAGGTATTTATTATTTATCAAGTGAGGAAATACTTTGGGTATAGTATCATGCGTATATGAATGCATGATTATGATTCTTTGAGAGAATCTTTGGGATTTTTGGTCATCGCTAGATGTGATTGGCAATTATGGCCATTTATATATATATATGTCTATGAGAATAAGAAATGGATGGTTTAAAACTTGGTACTTAATGAATAAGTATAAATGGTTTTATGAATTTAAAAATGAATGTTTTCAAAATGGAAAAGAAATGATTTTCATAAATAATAATTTATGTATACACACCTCTCTAAATAGCTATCATAAGAGAAGTTTGCGCGTGTGGTGAAGTCTCCTGGCTAATGAATGTAGGGGAATATATTCCCAAGCCATATGAGCGATTATTGTATCTTTTCTGCGCTGGTGAGGTAATTTTGGGTGTGGTTATGACTCTCCCGCAGGCATATGACCGCTTCCCGACGTCTTGCGTTGTAGGATCCCATGTTGTCTTAATTGATAGGCCCTGGAAGATGATAACCATTTAGGGGCGAGCACAGTGGGAAAACCCGGACGGACGGTCTTAGAAACATTATATAATATGAAATATAACTATTTTTAATAATGTGGGACATTATTGATGTTAAAGCATTTTATGATAATAAAATGGCTTTAAATACATTTCCTGAATGGAAGAAAGGAAATGAATAGATTAATACATTTCCTGGATGGAAGAAGGGAAATGGGATGTTATGAAACAGAAAAACATTTTTATGATAATAAAACTTGCTTTAAATATATTTCCTGGATAGAAGAAGGGAAATAGAAAGTTTTGAAATGAGATTGAATTAGTAAATATTTTGTAGATTAATCGTCAGTCCGGGAGATAGATCCGGATGTGTATTATAAATATGAAAGTAAAGTAAACCTCAATCCGGGAGATATTATCCAGATGTATATTGTAAGATGTATATAAGAATGAATATATTATTTATGTTAATATATAAGTCTGTATTTATATATTAGTTTTGTGCTACGGGCCTAATCGATCTTTACCATTAACCTTGCCAAGTAGTAGTATATCGGGGGGTTCTTTGTTTGACTTTCGCTTCGCGAGACACCCCACGCACGAACTTAGCGCAGTGTTGAGAATGGAGAGAAGTTTAGCCCTTAGTACTTGGGTTGTAGAGGTTTCTAGTAGACGGGTGAATTAGACTAGTTAGGCAGGGTTACTTTACTAGAATGTTCAATATAACTGCGCTAGGTGTGCACTATTAGAAGAGAGGTGAGGGGTATTTCATGGGAGTGCGATACCAAATTTAAATATGAGATAAAACCTATTTTTAAAAATAAGGCATTTATGCACTTGCTAAATATTTTCAAAGCTCGGACTCTGACCCATTTATCTACTTTTCCTCTCTGGCTATATATATATATATATATCTAGGTGTCTAGACACAGAGACGCCTGGATGACACTTCTTTCGAGTTAGACGTCTGCTGCAGTAGCTGTGGATGCATGCAGGTACTTGATAGACGCTTCTATTCTTATACTCTAGATAGGAGGTATTGTGTAAATATTCGGGCCAATGGCCCAATTGCATTTATTTATTCTTTTACCGCCTTTTAGTGCGACATTCGATTTTGTTGTATCATATTTGAACCGAGTGTTCGGTTATTTTATTTTATTTCAGTTTCATTCATATAAACTGTATGGATGTTTTAATTTGGTAGTTGTTTAAAAAGAGTAGTAAAGTAAAATTTTGACGCCGGCCTAATAGGTTATTAGTAATTAAATGAATTTTCGACAGTGATGCTAAGAACGATCCATATGAGACTCTTGTTTTAATTTGATATAGGAGTGATCGCCCGGTATTTTATTAAGCGGGGTGTCACGAACAGTTGGTAAGAAATGAAAATAACAAGTTGTTAAAAAAGAAGTACTAAACTGTTAGAAAAATAAAATAAAATTTAGGCCAGAAAAAATAAAATACATACCAAATAATTGGACTCGGAAATTAATAAGGCCCAAAAATCTAATACTATGGCCAAGCCCAAGGCCCACCACCATGCTGAGCTTGGCCAGACGGGCGGCGGGGCGTGCATGTGTGCTTAAAAGAAAATCGAAGCCCATGTAAGTGATCTCTCCTTCAAAGGGTTGAGATAGCCCAAGGACACAAACTCAAATATCAAAATGAGTTATAATATACTACTCCAATTTTTCATATTTATCTACATGGAATAAGAGCTTTAACATAACACGTGAATCAAATTCCACATTCCAAGTGTATAGTTTGAACAATACTTTCTCATTCACGAATTTATAGTTTTACGTATGTAAGTATACCATGATATACTCCTCGCGAAAGAGCATGCACAAACACTTTGAATTGTCTCGAAAGACGTATGAATTTTATATTAAGTTGACTCTAAAATTGATCAAAATCTCATTTCGTCAACCAATTTAATGCGTTAAATTCCAATAATTTATTGTGCTCCGTCGAAAAGGCGCTAAAATAAAAAGGGCGAATTACAATTAGTTCCCTTGGTAATAATTTATAAGCATTTAAGGATAATTTAGAATTAGGTCACTTGTTATACCGCCAGCGTGAACTTCTACACGAAGAGAATTAGTGGAGTTAAGTGTTTAAAATTTGTCAAAAAATTTTTAGGGCTCGTTTGGTTCTCTATTCAGAAAACTCGATTTAAACGCTGTTTTTAAATTCAGTTTTAAAATTCAGTTTTTTGTGTTTATAATTATTAGTGTGCGTTTGGTAAACTTGTTTTTAAATACAGTTTTTTAAAAATTTGATAAAATTGGCAAACATGTATATTTATATCATACATATGTGTGTGTGTGTGTGTGTGTATATATATATATATATATATATATATATATATATATATATATAATAATGCAGGAGGGTCTTTTTGCCACCTCTTATAACTATTGCCACATTATATAGCCACATCATACCACTTTTGTCCCGTCATACAACTTTTACCAAACCTATATAAACATGTTTGTATCTATCTGTTGTTTTTATGTATACACCTACACACGCTATCATCTTATCAACTCAACATCCTGTTCATGCCATGTAATATAATTTTTTATATACAAAACTTTACACGCACAAGGCTCGAGGTCATGGTTTAGGACTGCATGTACAGTCACCTATGTGTGGCTCGAGAAACATAATTCATCACTTTAATTTGAATTTTTTCATACTTTCTCTCCTCTCACATCCGTTCAGTATATGGGTCATGTCTTGAGACTACTTCACGCAACATGTACTGAGTATACATCAGAGTAATATTTTTCCTTCGTTGCTTACAAAGAGATAAAGAGAGATATTGCAGAAACTGGAGCGTCAGTGCTGATATTTTTCCTTCGTTGGTTCTTCTCACTGTTAACAATTTCATTCCTTTATTTTTTTTTCTCACATGTTCTTTATCATTTTTCTGTATGCTCTGCTAACATTTTCATTAGTTTTTACTTTGGTATGATGAGTTATGGATTCGTAGTATTTGATTTGGGGGCTCAAAATAGACGTGGAGAGAGACTGGCCATGATTTGGGGGGTTCAACCCCAAAACACAAACCCCCTCCTCCTTTCTTCTCCGCCATTCCCCACTAAAATATGATTTTTTTTTTGGTTTTGTAGATCTCAAAGAACACGTATATTACTCTGTTTTTTAACACCATTCCCCACTTTTATTTTGTTGATCCAGGGGATAACAAATAACAGTGGGTGTTAAAAAGCACCCATATCAGGTATTTCGTTAAGAAGCACCACACCACACGGCGGCCCCTGAGGGCATACACTGTTAAGAAGCAACACCATTTGTGTTTTAGTTTCATGGTTCTCACGCTTCTCTTCACGTGACTGTCGAGGAGATCCGGGAATGTTGTCGGATCCTCAAGGGATTTGGAGGATGGTTTCGGGATACCGTTTAGGTATTTCGTTCTTTGTTTGTGGTGGGTTTTAAATCAAAGTTTTGATGATACAGGTACTGTTGCCGCTGACAACATAAACCCACTTCTTTTTCTTCCGGTTCTAAGAAATAGGTTCCATGAAATGGCGCTGACAACATAAACCCACTTCTTTTTCTGCCAAGAAATGGGTGTTTTTGCTTCCGATTCTAAGAAATTGGTTCCATGAAATGGGTTCCAAGAAATGGGGTTTCTTGCTTTCGATTTCATTTTATCTGAATCTTTTTATGTCTGCATTATTTTGGTTTTCAATTTTATGTCTGTTTTTGTTTTTTTCGAGGGTTTGAAATGCAACATTTGTTCTTTGTGTCTGCTTTTGGTTTTAATTTTCATTTATGGCACATATCTCTTTATAAAGGTGTATTTGTAACTCTAATATGGTTCTTTGTTTTATTTTGTAGACATATATGCTGTTCAACTTTTGGGTTCCCATCCTCAAAGGTTTTATACACATATTGTTCAGGTTTGTATACTAATGGTTTTCAGTAGATATTATATTTTTTTTCTACTAGATTTAGTTTTTTGGGGGTACTTCGTTGAATCCTATTTTCATCGGTTTTCTTGGTTTGCAACAGGTAATTGAAGTTGTTTCTTAGGTTACAACAGACTATTAAGTTTAGATTTTTAAAAATTACCATTTTTTCTTCACATATAGGACCGTGTTTATGATTTAGCCTTGCGGATTTTTATTGGTATATAATTTGAGTCGAGGCTATTCAAAAATAAAAAAATGCTAACGTGTTCAAAAGTAGGACCATTTAAAGATGTAATTAAATTTTAAATTCTAATTTGAATACATTTTTGACAATAAAGTTTGCTTAAATTTGACCTTAAATTGTTTCACTTTTTAAGTATTTAGATATATAGTAGATATGTTGTGAGTTTTGGTTGTCTTTAATTTTTATGAGTTTTGCATTTATTATATAGTGCGTGTGTAATGGGCTGAATTTAAACACTACTTCTTTTAAACACTACTTCTTTTAAACACCCATTAAACAAGTTATTAAACTTGAATTTAAACTTGAGATGGAAATTGAACCTGAACAAGTTTCTAATAATTTTTTGTCGATTCTCATGTTCGTAGGTCTATAAAATGGACATTCATAAGATCTCTTAAGCTGCCCAATGGGGGTACATTTTGGGGTACACATATCTTTATTGTTCCTATAAAGGTTGTAATTTGTCACAGTAGATTATGAACCTATAAATATCTATTGTTGATCTAATAGGTTCTTAAATACCTATATGTCATTTATTGGGTGTTGGACCAATTTTCTCTTACCATGATTTTTTTTAACTAATAATATGGCATGACTACAGATTTATCTGAACTCTTATTCTGAAAAGGGTTCGTAGAAAAGTATTTGTACGGAGGTTGTACTTCCTTAGGAGTAAAAGATACAATTAATGGTCACACCTTATCAGAGCAAAAGGCTCAAGAAAAATGACACCTACACATAATAGAGAGACGGTTCTCTATGATGAAATTTAATACAAAATTACGTTTAAAAATATTATAGTTTTTTATTTCTGTGGTGGTGCAGACACTTTTATATTTCTCCTTAGTTACCTCCTTCTAGACCGAAAATATTTATCTGCCATAATGAGTTGTTACATGCACCATTATTGTTGAAGCAAATTTAGTAATGGGTTTGAAATGAAAAAACGTTGTGACATTAGCTTTAATCATTAGATTTAACTACTATATTGTTGAGGGTGTGAAAAGTCGTTATGGGAATCCATAATATTTTATGTATTTTCTTCTTAAGATCAGGAATTGTATTGATGGCTTAAGTTTATAAACAACCCGCATGTCAAGTGCGAATTTTACCACATGGCTCGAGTTAACAAGGAGCAGTTGAAATACTCTCTTCAATAGAATATACATTGAGTCATTTAGAAGAAAGCTATATTGATGTATCATTCTTATTGATTTCATTAAGTGAATCACTCAAGTGTGGAATTCATAAAAATAAAGGGCTTTATAAACTTAGGGTCTATTGTAATATGTATTCTGGAAATAGGGCAACAAATATTTCATTAATAATTTTAGTCCCTATTTTTTAATTTTAGTCCCTATTTTTTAAAACGTTAACCAATCACGGAATGCCACATGAATAGATAATTTGAAAATAGGGACTAAAAATGAAAACCAAATGTTTATTATCCTATATCCATAATTGATATTATTTTAGACCCTAAAAATATGTAAACTATAAAAGTAATGAGTTAATGCGGAACAATGTGGGATGCGCAAAAAGGTTTAATAGGCAAGAACAAGAATTATTTTGTGGTATTATTCGTCTTTATTTTAATATCTGTGCAATTGTGATATATTTTGACAGTTTTTTTGGACACTATTTCAATTAGGACATAATATGAATTTTGGAGAGTTTTTTTTCTATTTTTTATTTATTTTCGACTTTAAATGTCCCGTTTCTCCCATTTTAATGTAGTGTTACAAAAGGGGTGTGTAATATCATTATTTATTAAGATGAAATTTAAACATTATTTTTAAGTTTTTGTTAAAGGGTAAAATACTATACATAGGAGCAAATTTATAACCATGCCATTATTATGGTTATGAGTGTACTACAAATAATCAAGAACAAATTTTTCACCGTGCCATCGGCACGGGTACACCCTAGTATATATATATATAAACATACATAAAACTTTCATACATACATGATATATGAATGTATACATACATGCATGCATACATACATACATACATACATATATAATAATGCCCTTGTACGGACCAGTCCGCATTTTGAAAGTGCAGACCGGACATGTGTCACCAGATGGTGATCGTAAAAATTATGGGCTAAATTATAGGCGCTCTCTCTCTCTTTTCTGATCTCACTGTCAGGTGACACATGACCGGTTCGCACAAGAGCAGTATTGTATATATATATATATATATATAAACATACATAAAACTTTAATACATACATGATACATGAATGTATACATACATTATAAATTATATACACGTATATTTGATATCATGTATTTTTAGGTATGTTTAATGAGGTATGTTGGGAAGTTTAACTATATATATACATACATGAATTCATAATATTTTTAATACATATATATGTATATTTTATATTATTCCATACATTAATAATAGGATCAAATGTCAAAAAGGCATGGTAAAGACTTTTTGGCATGGTGAAGGACTTTTTGGTGCAAAATAAAAAAGCTTGGACTAAACGTGTATTAAAAAAAGTTCGAGAGACTATTTGGTATATGTCCCTTAATAATACATGTATAAAACTATATATAAGTATCATGTATCTATTGATAATATTATTTAACTTTATATTATTCCATACGTAATTTTGTGTATATATATATTATTTATAAGAATTACCCACATATTAATGTATTATGTATGTATACTATATATTAAGGTATAACTGCATTAAAATATTAAGAATGAATAATTCTGAGTTAAAAAATAAAAAACAGAAGTTATAAAACACCCTAAACCTGTTTAATGAAAAACTTGATTATAACACAGAAATATTATAATTCTATGTTAAAAAACAGGTTGCCAAATGAATTTTTTTATCAGAATTGTATTTAAACACATAAAACAAAATTATAGTTGCAAACCAAACAGCCCTTAGTGTTTAAAATTTATTTGTAAGAAATGTAAGAGTACTTTCCCCAAATAAAAATTAGAAAAATTAGAAAACTTTCTAATCTGCCCTATGATAGTTTTCCTCGCATTACTGGTAGCTATAATATCGTTAACGAAAAAAAAAACTACAATATCAATAAAATCTGGATGCAAGTCTCTTGATTTCCTGTAAAGCCACTGTTATATAAAATCTTCTCCCAACACCATGTTGCGTAGTGACAAGAGAAGAAGTCGCAAGCCATATACTGCGAACTGTTGACAAAATTATTTTAATTATTATCTTTCATAGAGATTTCAAGTGTTAATAAGAGTTGCTTAAGAAGACCTTTTTTTTTTAATTTCATTCTCGTTTCTTATTCTCTTGCATATAGGAAGAGTTGTCATTTTCAAATTAGTTAATCCTCCATAATTTGTATTTTCAAATGGTATATCCTAAGCTACTCCCGTGAGCATGCGTTGGTGCTTTCGTTTTATAATCATTTCTATAAACAGTCCTCTTTCCTGCTGTGGTATCTAGTATAAATAATTCTACTGCACCGCCCTAAATAAACCAAATACAAACGATATGTATAGGTGGCCAAAACATATACTACCTGAATGAGGTCGAAACTGGCTGTCTAGGTAGTCATTAACTGTTTGATGTTTGCGGATAGTTTCAGCCGCGTCACATGAATTTTAAGTTTTCTAAGGGCGTGTTTGTCGTCCTATTCCAAATCTTGAAATTAAAATTGGAAGATCCAATTCTCATTTTTTTTTTGGCACATTAAAAAAATTAATTTATTTGGAATTTATTTATAATTCTCTTAGGTCCAATTTCATAACTCAATTTCATTTCATTTTATAGAGATTTTGAAATCCAAATCCATTTGAAACTTATTACAGGCACACACACACTAAAACCACGCTACACAAACAAAATCCTTTCTCTCTCTCCCTCTTTCCTCTCTCCGACAGATACTTCGCCAGCGCACTTCCTCCGACAACCAACTCTCTCCGACAGCTAATCCTCTCTCCATCGGAATCACTCTCACACTGGCAGCTAAACTTTTTCAGGTAAAAACTCTTTTCAACTTGAGAATATCCTTTCCCCGGCAGCCACACGCATAAAAAAAATCTCAGATAAGTTGCGTTGGTATGTAATTTCCGGGGAGTATGTTATCAGATTTGTTTAATTTCCGGCGTTAAAAAATGTTGTTGCAGATTATTTGTTTAATATCCGGCGAGTATGTTAAAAAATGGTGTTCAAAAATTTCTGGCGTTAATTTCCGGAGTATTTTTTTTAATTTCCGGCGAGTATGTTTTTTAATTTTTTAATTGAATAATAATGATCTATTTTTTTAATTAAATAATAATGATCTGTTTTTTTTAATTAAATAATAATGATATGTTTCTTTTTTAAATTTTTAATCAGATAATACTGATCTGTGTTTTTTAATTAAATAGTAATGTTTTTTAAAAAAAATTATTAATTAAAAAACATAAAAATGTTATATGATTTTGTAATTGAAAGTGTTATTTAATTTTTTAATTAAATAATAATATGTTTTTTAATTTTTTAATGTATGTATCATATAAAGTGTTATATAATTCTTTTTATGTATTGTCATATAATGTGTGTGTGTGTGTGTCTATATATATATATATATTAAAAAAAATTATTAATTAAAAAACATAAAAATGTTATATGATTTTGTAATTGAAAGTGTTATTTAATTTTTTAATTAAATAATAATATGTTTTTTAATTTTTTAATGTATGTATCATATAAAGTGTTATATAATTCTTTTTATGTATTGTCATATAATGTGTGTGTGTGTGTGTGTGTGTGTGTGTCTATATATATATATATATATATATATATATATATATATATATATATATATTTTCGTATAATTTGTTTATATATGCATTGCTAAAATGATTAAATGTGGAACGATTTCAGAAAATGGATCATTGTGCGTTGGGGATTCACGACTTGGTTATGAATGAAAATGATGATAGAGAAAAAAAGAAAAGAAAAATAATTGTAGGATGTCATATAGTTATTTCGGCGGCAATTGCGGTGTGGTGGGATAAAACACATCTATTGAAGGAGCCTTCCGAAGATTTGAGAAATGCAAGAGAGAGATATTTGAGAAGACTTTATTATGGAAATGATACAACTTGTGGAGAGCAATTGCGCATTGGCATAGATGTGTTTAATAGTTTATGTAACAAATTACGTGATAAAAAATTATTATGTGAAACGGCACACGTTCGGATAAAGGACGCTATGACTATGATTTTATATATGCTTGGACATAACCTAAAGAATCGAGTTGTCAAGTTTCAATTCATCAGCTTAGGAGAGAGTGTTAGTCGACATTTTAATTTGGTTTTGTACGCTATAATTAAACTAAGGGGCGAGCATTTGGTCTAACCAGAGAAAGAAATTGAAGGTTATGAATATGAAAAGAGGGAATCGTTTGAGAAAGAAATGATCCATTAATAGATATGGTAGATGAGAATTTACGTAATGAAGTGATAGAAGAAAGTGATGAAGATTGCATAGATGAGGATGATGTAATGGATAACCATAGTGCAACCAATATAGATCATATTAGAGATGTGCAAGTGACTAGGGAGTGGACGCAAAAAAGGGATGCATTAGCACAAGCAATGTTTCTTAGGTACCGAATAAGGCGGCGTCGAGGATAAATTATCCAGTTGGCTTACTTTTCTAGTTATACACTTGGTTTTAGCTTACTTGATTAATGCGTGTGGTTTTAGCTTACTTGATTAATGCGTATGGTTTCAACGTACTTGATTCATGTGTATGGTTTTAGCTTACTTGATTAATGTGTACGATTTTTTTATTTTCAATTTGATTGTTGTAAAGGAATGGATTCTGATTCTTAAGTTAGA
Source organism: Sambucus nigra (assembly GCA_949130495.1). Taxonomy (NCBI): domain Eukaryota; kingdom Viridiplantae; phylum Streptophyta; class Magnoliopsida; order Dipsacales; family Adoxaceae; genus Sambucus; species Sambucus nigra. The sequence goes on from OX422216.1 coordinate 554,194,673, forward strand.
GAAGGGACTAAGAAGGGAAAAGGCTATTCTCATTGACCCCGGAGATGGATAAAATATTATGCACTTTCTTTATAAATCACATTAATCAATGGAACAAGTTGGATGAAAAATTTGCATGAAAATCGACGGCATGGACTAGTGCCATAAATATCATGATGGATGAACATAATATTTTCGTAATAAAGAAAAATGTGCAATCATGCCTCAAGACTTAGGAGAAGCATTATGATGTTATAAGTAAAATGCTATCAACATCGGGGTTCTCTTGGAACTATTATAGGGGTAGAGTTAATGTTGAAAAAAGTATGTGGAATGCATATGTGCTTGTAAGTCTTATTTTAACATACTCATTACTTCTGTGGTATATTTTGTGGTTCTTTTAACGAATTTTTCTTTAATCTTAACATTTAAAATGGAATTTATTTTTAGGCTCATCCAAAAGTTTCCCATATCGAAGGAGAATTACAATGGATAATTAGGATAGTTTATGTGCTATGTTTGCTCAAGATCGTGCTATTGGGGATGGTGCTCGAATGGCATTAGAAGATGAGATGAAAATGACAAATAATGAAGAGTTTAACAACTTAGAAGATACATTGGAGATTGATGAGAGGACCCTTGAAGACGAAGCCACACATACATCTCGAGTTTGAAATGAACAAAGGAAGACCAGTGCATTATCTTCATCTATTTCTCGCTCGAAGAAGAGAAATCATTTCGGTTCTGAAGTACTTTCAAATGTCTTGGGGCGCATGGAGGAGTCACTTGATCGCTTTTTAAATTTTGAACCTTCCAAGGAAACAACTTAAATGGTATTGGATGGGGTTTCTAAGGTTCAAGATTTAGATGAAATACAAGTCTTGAAAGCAGTTAATCTTTTGATGAATGGTCAAAGAAAATTTGATACTTTTTTTGGTCTTCCGAATGTGCTGAACAGGCGATGGATTTTTATGCATCTTGGTGCGTGATTATTATAACAATATGCATTGACTTGTTATGTTATTAGGTGGACTTTTTTTTATCATGGTAATTTGTCTTAAAAACTATTTCTAGTTTTACAACTCTTAAATTTAGATGAACTTCAATCTATCTTATTTTAATTCGACTTCAATTATTAATTCTTATTAAAGTGTGATGTGATTCGATTCCACTTTTTTTATTAGAATCTTTATTAAAAGTGTTAATGCAAAAAACTAAACTAGGCTAATTAATTGATCATAGATAAATAGAAATACAAGAGACATTTTTTTTAAAGTGATTTGGCTTAAGAGAAGAGACTATGTCCACTGTTGTGTATTACTTTGGGATTATTCAATTGCCTCTCTTTTTATGTGTGTCCCTTGGATGTAGGGTTTATAATGTATTTATAGCCCTTAGGGGGTGTACAAGAACCGGAATATCAAAATATGAAATGTATTTACATCGTAGACATTTACATCTATACAATCATTTATGTATACAACTATTGGTCTTTTCCTGTCATCGTTGGTCGGCATCACTGGTATTAGTTGGGATCCCTGAAATTGATCGACATTTCATCCTTGATAACTAGGATTAATCTTCCATTATATAACACGTGTCAGTATTCGAATGGTCTATGTAGATGAATAATTTTTGGTATCAACAGAAGCCCCCAATGTTTCATACTTGAAGTTTTTACAAGAGTATGGAGCATTTAGCTCTTAAAGTTGCTAGGGAAACATTTTAGGCTTGGTCGGTTGCCGACTTCCCACACTTGTAAATTATGGTTTAACTATGAAAATATAATGCGCATGGCACTTTTGAAATTATCCACAACTTTAACGAATCGTTTTTGGGCAAATCCATCGTTTCTTCCTTTAGCCGCCCCCATTTCAATCGATGCTGCCTTTTTGTCATTATTTTTTCAGTTTCTGAGGCAGCCTATAAAGAGCGAGAAAAGTAACGATCTTTTCTTACCCCAAATTTTATGAGTGCTACAGTGTCTTTCGGGATTTCTTTTTCTCTTTAGAGCAATCGTTTTCTATTCTTATCTCTCTAAGAACTCTTTCTCTTTTCTTCTATTCTTCATCATAGTTTAATCTATTGATTCTATAGATGATTTCAAAAATGAATTTAAGATTCTATCACACCTCGATAAATTCTCGCATCGGCCGCCACTAAAACTAAGTCAATCTCCAAAAATGAAAATAACAATTAAACGATAAAAGATCCATCACATGCTAAAATTCTGAATAAAAGTCAATCTCCAATAATGATTAATTAAAATCTGAATAATCAAGAACTATGAATAATCCAACTGAAATCCTCTAACAACTTTGGAACCGAATGACCCCAAAAAAACAAATAAAGTCTCATAATGAAATACGACTAAAAAGAAAGTCTAAGTAAAGAAAGCAACAAAATTAATAAACTCCAGCTGCACCTCCAAATGATAAACTCCGATAATCCAATGCAGCTTCTCCAAAACTTATCCTGAAAAAGTTATTCAACGCACGAGGTTAGAGCCCCGAGCATGAATACACACTACTCCCCTCAAACAAAGTCCGTCAACCCAGACAGTAGCATTATACGTAATAAATATCACAATAGAATATTTTAATTTAAGACGAGATAGTTAATTGCAATGATAAAGAATCACTACCTACTCAATAATTCTTGTTCAAAAAATCCACACCAATATTATTTTAAAATATTCAGTAGTCCCAGATTGTGAATTAAATAAATTAACCAACTTTTATTATTCTTCTCACTTTTTATTATGACGGTCCTCCTGTCCTAGGTGGTAATTTCCACCAAAGTGTCACACTTCCCCTTGCCAAAACGCCAGCCGAATTCGTTCAAACTATAGATCCCCCGGAATTTGACAAGGTTCTACACACTACACGACACGACATAAAATGACAGCCGAATTCGATTAAACAGTCGATCCCCTACAATTTATGTCGCCACCAATTTTAATACCCGTTTTCATCTTAGGCATTAATTCTCAATTTCTCAATTTCACAATTTATAAATTATCCCATCTTTTTAATCGATGTAAGATCCACAAAATACCCCATTAGTCCCATACCTAAGGGTCTCCATGTCATCAATACGTCCTACCCTATGTATAGGATAAATTTCTAACATAAGCATCGACCTAGTCTTATGCCTAGGTTAGCGTAACGATAATAAAGTAACAAAAATCAGCCCACCCTTGACATAATAAAGTCGTAATAATCTACCATCACTAGTCCCATACCTAGAAGACATAAATGATCAAAAGGCCTACCCACTAGTACCATACCTAGAAGGCATCCTAAAATATAGGGAGAACAAAAATACCTAACAACATGTCATCACAAAGGCAATATAATAATACCAACAAGTCACACAAACAAGCATAATTATTCAATGTATAAAACTACGCGTAAACTACAATTCAATTAAATCTTAATTTAATTATCACATCGTCAGAACCACCCAATTAATCCCCTTTAATTATTTTAAATCAAATACACCGAGATTTCATCATTAAAATATCATATTTCCAATTTCATTATCTCTACACAATTACATGACTCATACGTCCCCAAGATTCATTTAATTCAAAACCAAGGTTTTTCTACATGCAACCTACACCAATAAAACCCAAAATCCACTCATCAATCCAATGTACCCAAGGGTTATGAATATTATTCAGAATAAAAGATTAAATAAAAATAGTCCCACAATTAGTGTCCACTTTTTCTAATTAAGTTGCTAATTGATTTTAATTAAAACATGTAATTAAGTGTTTAGAAAACACATAAAACGTATAATACTAAAGGAAAAGAATAGAGTATTCATGCCTGTGATTTGGACGAAGAAGATCTGAGTTGACAGTTGAATTTCTCTCGAAAAATTAACAAAGAAGTGTTCTTGAACAAACTTGATTAAACCCCATTTAAGCCTTCCAAAACTTATGAAAAAAACTTGATTATGTTGGAGGTTGATGAATACGGTAGAGAGGAAAAACTTTTGGAAGAGCTCTCTAATGAAAAACTTGGGGGAAAATGATTATGAGAAGTCCCCACACGAATTAGAATGGTTAAATAACAATTAGGAATCATAATCCCACTCTAACACTACAAATAAAATCACCGAACCACCTCAAATCTGGCATAGGCGATTGATCAGGTACGCTGCCTCACCATTTCCCTTCGTTTAATTCCATTTAACTAAAAATCAAGTTTTCCATTAGTCACGACCTACATCCGTGAAAAATGTTTTTTTTTTTAAATTCCATTTAGACTCCAATTTTAATTTCGATTAAAATTCCACTTTTTATTATAAAAACTCAACATATTTAATTATTAAAAATAATTAAATCCTATAATTTATTTTTCTTCGATTTTCAAAATTAATTTAAAAATTCCAATTTAAAAAAATACGGGTTGTTACATACTTCCCCACTTGCTACGAATTTCATCCTCGAAATTGGACGAAGCATACACATCAAACGTAAATATCGCAAAAGAAAATAAGGCTCACATATGCCTACCCGTAGAATCCCATAATTGGACGCCCATACTCCCAATCCTACGCGCACCTACCCCACGAATAACAAAATAATATATATATATATATATATATATATATATATATATATATATATATATATATATATATATATATATATATATATAACTGTGTACCACGCTGTGATAACCCACCTACTAAAATAAGAGGTGGCCAGCCCGATACTCCAATAATCACGAAAATCATAGAAGGTTCATTCTTAGCATCACTGTCGATTAAAATACTAGTACGAGATAACCACCAATTATTTTAGAAAACGGATTGTCAAATTTAAATTTTTATAAGTAAAAGAAAAACACTTAGACAATCCCATTTGCAAAACGGTGGATACCATAAAAAAATCAACAAGTAATAGAATACAATATGCATAAATCAATAACTGAATAAGCTGTCGGTTAACAGACTAATACAAACAGGTTACATCGAGTATTACAAATTAAATATCAGAGCATAATAAATGATTGCAAAGCTTGGGCATCACACCCGAATAAATATACTGAACATAACTAGAGTACAAAACTAGAAGCGTCTAAAACAAATATCCTACAACATCCGCAAAATGCTATAGCTCCAAGACAACTGAAATGGAGAGGTCAATACGGGAGTCCTTGCGGAGGAGCACTAGAACGGATAAGGAGTTGCATGCAAACAAAGAAATATAAACGGGACAGTACCCGGTTTGATATGATTACCATGTGACTAAAATGCATGACAGTTATGAACGTACTTGTCTCTCGCAATTTAAATCATAAAACTTCTCACCTCTCAATCTAAAAGCACAACCTAGCTCAATATCAATGCTAATGATCAATGATCATATAAGCATGGGAGAACTCATCTACTTATACTCAAGGAGACATCATTACAATTATAAACAACCTAAATACACAATTCCTTTTCTCATTAGGAAATACATATGTGGCAATTCATTTTATCAAATGTTTACCAATTTAAATTTTATCTCATGACTTTCGTTACAAAGTCTATTTCTCTTCTTCCATCCAGGAAATGTATTTAAAGCAGGTTTATTATTATAAAAATGATTTTACATATCATAACTTCTCATTTCCTTGCTTCCATCCAGGAAATACATTTAAAGCCATTTTATTATCATAAAATGCTTTAACATCAACAATGTCCCACATTATTATAAATAGTTATATTTCATAACATATAACGTTTCTAAGACCGCCCATCCGGGTTTCCTCACTGTGCGTTCCCCTAAATGGCTATCATCTTCTAGGGCCAATCATTAAGACAACTTGGGATCCTACAATGCAAAACGACGGGAAGCGGCCATATGCCTGCGAGTGAGTTATAACCACACCCAGAATTACCTCACTAGCGCAGTATAAACGATCATATGGCCTAGGACTATATTCGCCCTGCATTCATTAGCCAGGGGACTTTACCTCACACGCGCAACTTCCCTTATGATAGCGATTTAGAGAGGCGTGTTGACATAAATTATCATTTATGAAAATCATTTCTTTTTCCATTTGAAAACATTCATATTTTACATTCTAAAAAATCATTTATTCTCAACGATTAAATACCAATTTTAGAATATGCATTTCTTATTCTTTAAGTCATATTTTATTAACAACCTACGACCTACGACCCGAAGTGACAATATGCTCAAACTCGTCTCCAACAGTCCACACAATACCATAAACCATCAAAGTGAGTCTCCATCAATAATAGTCTCCCAAAAGTCTCAACATTATCGTTTTATCTTCTATTAATTTTAGGTTAACTTCCTATATCATTCGAACATTAACCTACATAAACTAAACCTTAGAATAAGCCCAATTAACCCCATACTAGCCTAGGATATTTATCTACCCAATAAATACCTCTAAAACTCTTCATTACTTCCCAAAGGAAGATTCCTAAACCTCAAACCTAAAAGAAAAGGGGCTAAAATAAAACTAGAAAATATCACAAAAACAGGACATCCGAATCGATTCGCCTAGGGCCGAATCGATTCACCCCTGATTTTGAATCGATTCGCCCAAAAGTGAATCAATTCGGTGAGCAAACCCAACATTCTACCCCAGTCCGAATCGATTCGGCCTTAACCCGAATCGATTCGGCTTCCTAGACCTGTATCCTCCGCTGTTACCGAATCGATTTGCTAGGGAGCCGAATCGATTCGGCCTGGCAGAAATGCCCAATTTGGGCTTCGGGTTGAAGAACCCTAATTTCCCCAAAACCTCAAATCTTCCATTTCTAACATCATCAACAACAACTAATTCTACCCAAACCATTCTACACAACTACTAACTCATATTTTCTCCTCAAATCAAATTTAACTACAAGATTAAGGGTTAAATCACTAAAAACCTCCAAATCCTAAAAATGGTCTAAATATTAAAAAATATAACTATACATGCAATTTATCATATTAAATCATGATCTAGCAAGTAAGAAACTTGCCTCGAGTTTGTAGTCTCGGATTCTCCTCCGGTAGCAACGATTTCCAGCTCCAAATCTTCATTTCTCTATTTTTTCTCCATTTTCTCCCAACTCTCTTCTCTCTCTCTCTCTCTCTCTTGGCTTATAGCATGAAATGAGAAATAAAAGGGTTTGGAAGACTTAAACGGTTCTTAAACATAATTTCCCTCTTTTAAATGTTAATACACCATTAAAATGACTCGTAACTACATAATTGAGTCATAACCGATCAAAAGGGCCCGAAACTCAAAAATACAACTTGACACTTATTTTGACTATCTCGACTATTCCAAAACCAACCGCACCCCCTATTTTGGCATCCGGAGTAAAGTGAATTTTTTTTTTTTATCCAGATTCATTTTATTTCATTAATTGTGCTCAGATTTAAATATAAGTCATAATCGTCGTTTGAAGTACATTAAGGTACAACGATGTAATAAAACACAATATAATGTTATTTACCTTCTCATAATGGTAAATAGGCAAAACACGATAAATATTATCCCTTAATATCACGGGAAATAATATTTACTTCAACTTTCTCTATTTTATAAAATTAGCCCATCAAGGAAAATAATATAAAATAGTCGCTCAAAAGTCTGGGTTGTTACATACTCCCCCCTTAGAAGGGAATTTTTCCCTCAAAATTTTGGCTTACCCTATAATCATATAAAGGGTGTACTATTCTAAACTATCGTTCTTTCATCCTTAGCAACTCCTCGGCCATGTGGCATCCCCATTGGGCTTGGACTAAGGTCGTCACTATCGATCTTAGTCTAGATATTTCGTGCTTCAATGTAGCACCTAGTCGTTCCTCATGAACTATCGATCCTACCTTTATACTACGGAAGAATATGCCTACATAACTCGGCATAAGTCGCCATTTCTCCTTAATTTCATTATACCCGTGTTAGGGAATACCTCGTTAACACTAACTCCCCACCTCCGATACTACATGACCTCTAGTCGAGTCGGCGTAGCCCTTGAAAGTATGCGAATCCACAAACCTTATCATTTAAGAAATATCCTTGGACCACTCAAGTCCAAGGAATTTATTATCCGCTGGTTCCATCCAACGAGCAGGCGAATTACTTAGTTTGGCTACACAAGGCCACCCACAGTGCCATACATGTAGAAAAACGACCCAAAATTATTGTATGGAATTTTGATATATAAAAGCTACTGCTCCCATATTTCCTTTAAGCCTAAGGCACACCTTAGAAGTATGCCTCCCGACATTAGATTAACCTTCTCCATTCATTCATCCACTTTAGGGTGGTAGGATATACCCCATTTCCATACGGTTCCCATTTCTTTCTGGAAACTTTACCAAAACCTTGACACAAAAATCTAGTCTCGGTCCAACACTATATTGATAGGAGCCTTATAAAATTCATTTACTCCACCATAAAGAGTTGGGCATACTCCTCCATAGACAGTCCGCCCACATTGGCCAAAAAAATAGCGATTAGGTCAAACGATCAACAATCTTGCTGAAATAGGATCATGACCATTACGGTGCCACCAATTCAATGAAAATGTCCACAGATATACCTTTCCTCATTCCCCCACTAGTCTCTTCACACTAGTAGGCGAAATGATCAATCACGGACAAGAATGCTCTTGCTGCAACATCCTCCTAGTTAGGCTCTTTCTCTGACGGGTTTTCTACTCGGCGCATCACCTACTCCATTCGCATTCCTTAGCAAAAGGGAATATCCAATTGATTGTCCTTTACGAACTACAAACATCAACTCTGTCATCCCAACAACATGTTGCAATAACTTGTTACTTGTAAAAAGACCAAATTTCCTACCCAGGAAGTAGTGCCTCCATTTCTTTAAGGTGAATACTATCGCTATGAACTCTACATCAAGCGGGGGATAATACTTCTCACGAGGTTTAAGTTTGTGAGACGCATAAATAATGGGTCCATGCTCCTGTATTAATACTTCCCGTTCCTGGCAGAGACTCATTTGTTAAATCCGCTCTCGATCTTAACAACACGAGTGTAGGAGTAAAAGTTCGCTCCTCCTTTTAACTCCCCAAAAATTAGTTTACCAACGTGACTCTCTATCTAAAAGAGGCCTCACCTTATCCCAACATTCCGAATCACTCGAGATCCTATACTTCTTATTCCTACTGACCTAATCCCGCTCAAAGTTAACCCACAACTTACTCTTGGTCAACTCCCTACTGCCTTCCTAAAACAACGTCACATGCCTAAGGGCCTTACGTCCTAATAATCCTAAGGTCGATATATATCCTAATCGATTTGTATAAGTATTATCCTAATTATATCCCTAGTGTCCAAGACCTTTGCCAACTTCCGACATTCGCTCGGTTTCATACGTGGGACGTCTCGCAGAGCGAAATCCAAACAAGGAACCCTCCCGTTACACTACTACCTCGCATCGTCGGTCATCAAGATATAGCGGTCCAAGACACATGATTGGAACCAATAAAATTCTAACTCGTAACCCTACTAATTCTATTCTACTTCTATGTCCTACCATTTCGAATAATTGAAAATTTAACTAATCGGACATTTACTTTCTGTAAAGTCTCACAAATACTTTATCCTCAATATGCATACATATATATATTTTTAACTGGCCTTCTCATCAAGGCGTAACTATAAGTCTCAATCCGACTTTCTTATCTAGGTCTCCCTCACATCGATCAGAGGAGAGAACTAATTGCAGTGCTCCTATATCGCACCTTAATAGCCCTTTAATCACTCAATCACGTGATTCTCATCTAAACCTTCTAACCCAGCATTCCAATAACAAAAAGAAAGAAAAGAATGCAACGTCTCTCCACTCCCAACGTCGTTAAGGTTCACCCGTGGAGCGTCTCGCAAAGAAAAATCCAAATAAGGAACCCCTCTGATGCATTACTACTTAACTTTGTTGGTCGTGGAGATAAGGCAACATCATACATGCAAAATCAAAGAAATAAAATGAAAAATTCCTATATACCTTAAACGGTCTCTATAAAGTCTCAATCCTGTATCCAGGTGAGATATTATAGAACAACTAGTTCCATTCTGGAACTACAAATACGATAGCCTCGCAATTTATTCGCTTGCTATCGCTCCAACCAAACTAGAATATTTCCACTCGTATAATACATATAATACGAGTAGCACATACCCCACATATACTTTTAAAATATCATCACTCGCCTTATAACAAGTGAAGGAAAAATATAGAACCTCCCTACCACGGAAGTCATATAGATACACTCACTATAATAATATCGATACTATCACAAGCTCGATTTACACACCCGAATCTAGGGTTAATACCATACTACTCCATCTTATTATACAAAATGCACCACCCTTAACTAAGGTGGAACTCCCTCCATCACTCTTGCCAATTTATTTGGCCACTACCAATGGTCCTCAAACACCGTACTCTAGTCTTATCCCAAACCAAACTACTTCCATTTATTCCCCAACTAGGCACCCTACTCTTGCCCTTGTTCTCCAATCGACAAGATCAAATTGCATGGTTCTACATTCCACATCAAAACCGTTCCTCCATCTCTAGCTACCCTGGTGATTACTCGTGTAGTTCCCTTAACCTCCTCAACAAAAGAGAACATGCTACCGGCCTCCCCCGCCTTAGTTCAATGAGTCTTCCCTGGGTGGATGTCCACCAATGGGTTTTCATGAACACTACTTCTCCGTAAGTGTTAACAACACTTATTCGTGAGCCTATCATTCCACTGAAGGGCTCTTTCTCCCCTGCACCTACCTTATTTTGGTGTACGGTTTCCTTAATTGTACCACTCTTTATTCACGGTCGGCCTCTCACCGAACCTCGTGTGAATATTTGAGAATCTACCTTCTCATCATTCTTGTCATTCCAGATAAACTCGCTGTTGAAAATATCCACACTACACCAAAACTGGCGATTGGTCACGGCCAAAATCCCGGACCAAAACTGTGGGTCGCGGACTTGGGCCATGACCATTTTGGGCGTGACCAATTTCGTGGGTTGCGGCCCAAGTTCGTGACCAAAAAATGGTCACGGCCCAGAGGGGTCACAGCAGATGGTCGCGGACTTGGGCCGTGACCCATGCCGTGACGGGTCGCGGTCTTCGTCCGTGACCCACAACCGTGACAAATTGGTCGCGGCCAAAGTCCGCGACCCACAACCGTGACAAAAAAGGAAAAAAATGATAAAAATAAAAATTAGGACTAAAATACCAAATATACTAAAATAGCTCTAGAAGTTCAGCTAAAATTGATTAATATGAATATTAACATCCTAAAATCTAAATATGTGATATAAATTGGCTTACCCAAAGTTTTTTTTTACTAATATTAACAACCTAGTAGGTTGTAAGACTAAAGTTTCAAAAACATTATCTTACACATATAAATTATCTCTGCCACAATATAATCCCAAATTCAAATCATATAAATTATCTATATATACTATATATAATGTGTATAAATTGTAAAGATATGTAAACTGTATATACATATATTAATGGAATCTATATAAATTAATGGAGAAAAAAATAAAATTTACACGGGAGAGAGCTAGGGCGGAGCTAGGGCGGAGCTGGGGCTGCTGCTTCTAGGTGTTTGACTAACCTCCTTAGAATTCCAATCGCTACCTGATTGACGAGAGAGAGAGATAGAGAAGCGTTTAGGTCATCTTACAAGAGAGAGAGAAGCGGGCAAATGAAAAACTAAATTAGGGCGCCTCTTTATTTTTTAGGAATGACCTGGTCACGGCCTAAAGCCGTGATCCACCATTGCAACACCTGATTGACGAAGAATGGTCATGGCCTACAGTCGTGACCCCCTTGCGCGACCAACAGCAGTTATCAAATGAGGTTTGGTCATGGCCCATAGTCGTGACCCACACCAAGACATGGTCACGACCCCAAGCCATGACCCTCGATCTGTGATGGGCGACCCTTATCATCCACCCTATAGTGCTTAAATGAGGTATGGTCACGGCCCATAGCCGTGACCCACACCCAAAAATGGTCACGGACCTAAACCGTAACCCCCAATGTGTGTACTATCTTCTTCGTCATGCCATGGGTCACAAACTTGGGCCGTGACCCCTCCGCAACCAAGCTTGGAGGGAATTTTGGCGCGAATTTGGGGCCAAGATGGTCACGACCTGGTCACGGCCCAAGTCCGCGACCACTGCGATCACGGACTTGGTCCGTGACCACTTCTAGAGCATCGATAATTTAGTGTGATAATAAATATGGTCACGCCAAATATTGAGTGGGTCACGGCCCAAGTCCGCGACCAGCTGGTCGTGGACTTGGGTCGTGACCCACTGGGCTTGACCATTCGCAGGATTTGGTGTAGTTCCAACGGGTTTCTCTATGGGCAAAACTTCCCACTCCACCAAAATATGGCGACTACCATTTTTTCCATTTCAACCTTACTCCTATGGGTGAAAGATTTTCCTCCAATCTTAGCACCTGGGCACTTCTATACCCCTCTCTAGACCAAAGCTCCTTTGCCTTATATTTCCACCGAATGAGGTTACACTTCCTTCATCTGGCTTAACTTCAACATGGGGTATTTATCAAGGACTTTTCAACTTCAAATCAACGTCTCTTAAAATTACAAGATTAGTACCACTCTCTACTTCTAGCGGTACATGGAAAACTATATCTACTGTACTTAGTAGTCGCGGTAGCAATATAAGATTATGCTACAAAGGGAGAGACCTCCAAAGTGTCTCTCATCCCCGACTACAGCTTACAGTTCTTAGTAATCCTGTCCCGTGACGCCTTCATAACGGCTTCCTCTAACGCCCTTCATCAGTCGTCCTATGAATCTCAAATGAGCGTGTAAAAGATTCTCTAAGTTCATGCTCTACGGTAGAAGAACGAAAACTCACCAGAGAAATCAACGTTCTTAATCCTAAGGCTCTATATCAATCTAAAAACAACACTGAAAAATAGTACGGCCGCACAGATTCCTAAGGACACTAGAACCTGATGCTCTGATACCATCTGTGATAACCCGCCTACTAAAATAAGAGGTGGCCAGCCCGATACTCCAATAATCATAGATGATCCATTCTTAGCATCACTGTCGATAAAAATAATAGTACGAGATAACCACCAATTATTTTAGAAAACGGATTGTCAAATTTAAATTTTTATAAGTAAAAGAAAAACACTTAGACAATCCTATTTGCAAAACGGTGGATACCAAAAAAAAAATCAACGAGTAATAGAATACAATATGCATAAATAAATAACCTAATAAGCTGTCGGTTAATAGACTAATACAAACAGGTTACACCGAGTATTACAAATTAAATATCATAGCATAATAAATGATTACAAAGCTTGTGCATCACGCCCGAATAAATATACTGAACATAACTAGAGTACAAAAAATAGAAGCGTCTAAAACAAATATCCTACAACATCCGTAAAATGCTATAGCTCCAAGACAACTGAAATGGAGAGGTCAATACGGGAGTCCTTGCGGAGGAGCACCTAAACGGATAAGGAGTTGCATGCAAACAAAGAAATATAAACGGGTCAGGGGCCGGTTTGATATGATTACCATGTGACTAAAATGTATGACAGTTATGAACATACTTGTCTCTCGCAATTTAAATCATAAAACTTCTCACCTCTCAATCTAAAGTACAACCTAGCACAAAATCAATGTTAATGCTCAATGATCATATAAGCATGGGAGAACTCATCTACTTATACTCAAGGAGACATCATTACAATTATTCACAACCTAAATACTCAATGCCTTTTCTCATTAGGAAATACATATGTGGCAATTCATTTTATCAAATCTTTACCAATTTAAATTTTATCTCATAACTTTCTTTACAAAGTCTATTTCCCTTCTTCCATCCAGGAAATGTATTTAAAGCAGGTTTATTATCATAAAAATGCTTTTACATATCATAAATTCTCATTTCCTTTCTTCCATCCAGGAAATACATTTAAAGCCATTTTATTATCATAAAATGCTTTAACATCAACAAAATCCTACATTATTATAAATAGTTATATTTCATATCATATAACGTTTTTAAGACCGCCCGTCCGGGTTTTCCCACTGTGCGCGCCCCTAAATTACTATCATCTTCCAGGGCCTATCATCAAGACAACCTGGGATCCTACAACGCAAAATGTCGGGAAGCGGCCATATGCCTGCGAGTGAGTTATAACCACACCCAGGATTACCTCACTAGCGCAGTATAAACGATCATATGGCCTAGGACTATATTCACTCTGCATGCATTAGTCAGGGGACTTCACCTCACGTGCGTAACTTCCCTTATGATAGTGATTTAGAGAGGTGTGTTTACATAAATTATCATTTATGAAAATCATTTCTTTTTCCATTTGAAAACATTCATATTTTACATTCTCAAAAATCATTTATTCTCAATGATTAAATACCAATTTTAGAATATGCATTTCTTATTCTTTAAGTCATATTTTATTAATGACCTAGGACCCGAAGTGCCAATATCCTCAAACTCGTCTCCAAGAGTCCACACAATACCATAAACCATCAAAGTGAGTCTCCCTCAATAATAGTCTCTCAAAAGTCTCAACATTATCGTTTTATCTTCTATTAATTTTAGGTTAACTTCCTATATCATTCTTACATTAACCTACATAAACTAACCCTTACAATAAGCCCAATTAACCCCATACTAGCCTAGGATATTTATCTACCCAATACATACCTATAAAACTCTTCATTACTTCCCAAAGGAAGGTTCCTAAACCTCGAACCTAAAAGAGAAGGGGCTAAAACAAAACTAGAAAATCTCAAAAAAACAGGGCATCCGAATCGATTAGCCTAGGGCCGAATCGATTCGCCTAGGGCCGAATCAATTCCCCCAAAGCAAATTAATTCGGTGAGCAAAACCAACATTCTGCCCCAGTTTGAATCGATTCGGCCTTAATCCGAATCGATTCGGCTTCCTAGACATGTATCCTCCCCTATTACCGAATCGATTCTCTGGGGAGCCGAATCGATTCGGCCTGGCAGAAATGCCCAATTTGGGCTAGGGGTTTAAGAACCCTAATTTCCCCAAAACCTCAAATCTTCCATTTCTTACATCATCAACAACAACTAATTCTATCCATACCATTCTACACAACTACTAACTCATATTTTCTCCTCAAATCAAATTTAACTACAAGATTAAGGGTTAAATCACTAAAAATCTACAAATCCCAAAAATGGTCTAAATCTCCAAATATATAACTATACATGCAATTTATCACATTAAATCATGATCTAGCAAGTAAGAAACTTGCCTCGAGTTTGTAGTCTCAGATTCTCCTCCGGTCGCAACGATTTTCAGCTCCAAATCTTCATTTCTCTTTCTTTTCTCCATTTTCTCCCAACTCTCTCTTCTCTCTTGCTCTCTTGGCTTATAACATGAAATGAGAAATAAAAGGGTTTGGAAGACTTATACGGGTATTAAACACAATTTACCTCTTTTAAATGTTAATACACCATTAAAATGACTCGTAACTACATAATTGAGTCATAACTGGTCAAAAGGGCCCGAAACTCAAAAATACAACTTGGCACTTATTTTGACTATCTCGACTATTCCAAAACCAACCGCACCCCCTATTTTGGCATCCGGAGTAAAGTGAAATATTTTTTTTGGTTCCAGATTCATTTTATTTCTTTAATTATGCTCAGATTTAAATATAAGTCATAACCGTCATTTGAAGTACATTAAGGTACAACAACGCAATAAAACACAATATAATGATATTTACCTTCTCATAACGGTAAATAGGCAAAACACGGTAAATATTATCCCTTAATATCACGGAAAATAATATTTAGTCCAACTTTCTCTATTTTATAAAATTAGCCCATCAGGCAAAATAATATAAAATAGTCGCTCAAAAGTCTGGGTTGTTACACACGCGCTCTCGCAAATCACCACTCGATTCTATTTTCGATAATCTTCGCAATACCTAAATTCTAAAATTAAATTACCTTGCTGCATTAATATAATACATACCCAAAATTCATGCTAACGATCTCCAACATAAAATATCGCCTCCAAAAATTAACTCTAAAGATCCTCACAATAAGCTTACTAGTTCTAAACTCGATGCCTACAACGTCTTTAATACCAAACTCCATATTTCCAAGAAACACATCTAACACGTATGTTATACCCTCTACCTTAAGGAGTAAGAATCAATAAAGAGAATCAACGATCGATAACGTGGAAGCTAAACGGACTCACAACCTACGAGAATTAAGACCATGCTCTGATACCATCCGTCACACCCATCTAAATTCTGGTGTCGGTCGCCACCAAAACTAAGCCGAGTGTGAGTAAATAAATACCATTCTTAGCATGAGATAGATATGAGACATAAATAAATCAATCCACAAGATAAATAATTGAATTAATTTGAACATAGAATAACAATTGAATGATAAAAGATCCATCACATGCTAAAATTCCGAATAAAAGTTAATCTCCAATAATGATTAATTAAAATCTGAATAATCAAGATCTATGAATAATCCAACTGAAATCCTCTAACAACTTTGGAACCGAATGGCCCAAAAAAAACAAATGAAGTCTCGTAATGAAATTCGACTGAAAAGAAAGTCTAACTAAAGAAATCAATAAAATGAATAAACTCCAGCTGCACCTCCAAACGATTAACTCTGATAATCCTATGCAGCTTCTCCAAAATTTATCCTAAAAAAGCTAGTCAATGCACGAGGTTAGATCCCCAAGCATGAATACCCACTACTCCCCTCAAATAGGATCTGTGAATCCGGACAGTAGCATTATACGCAATAAATATCACAATAGAATATTTTAATATAAGACGAGATAGTTAATTGCAATAATAAAGAATCACTAACTACTCGATAATTCTTGTTCCAAAAATCCACACCAATATTATTTAAAAATATTTAGTCGTCCCAGATTGTTAATTAAATAAATTAACCAACTTTTATTATTGTTCTCACTTTGTATTATGAAGGTCCTCCCGTCCTGGGTGGTAATTTCCACCAAAGTGTCACACTTTCCCTTGCCAAAACGTTAGTCGAATCCGTTTGAACTGTCGATCCCCCGTAATTTGACAAGGTTCCACACACGACACGACATAAAATGCCAGTTGAATCCGGTTAAACTGTTGATCCCCCGTAATTTATGTTGCCACCAATGTTAATACCCGTTTTCATCTTAGGCATTAATTCTCAAATTCTCAATTTCACAATTTATAAATTATTCCACCCTTTTAATCGATGTGAGATCCTCAAAATACCCCATTACTCCCATACCTAAGGGTCCCCATGTTATCAATACGTCCTACCCTATGTATAGGATAAATTTCTAATATAAACCTCGACCTAGTCTTATACCTAGGTTAGCGTAACGATGATAAAGTAACAAAAATCAGCCCACCCCCGATATAATAAAGTTGTAATAATCTACCCTCGCTAGTCCCATACCTAGAAGGCGTAAATCATCAAAATGCCTACCCACTAGTCCCATACCTAGAAGTCATTCTAAAATACAGGGAGAGCAAAAATACCCAACAACCCGTCCTCACAATGGAAATATAATAATACCAACAAGTCAAACAAATAAGCATAATTATTCCACGTATAAAACTACGCATAATAGTCCAATTCAATTCAATCTTAATTTAATTATCACATCGTCATAACCACCCAATTAACCCCCTTTAATTATTTTAAATCAAATACACTAAGATTTCATCATTAGACATCATATTTCAAATTTCATTATCTCTACACAATTACATGAGTCATACATCCCCAAAATTCATTTAATTCAAAACCTAGGTTTTTCAATATGCAACCTACACTATTAAAACCCAAAATCCACTCATCAATCCTACGTACCCAAGGGTTATTAATTTTATTCAGATTAAAATATTTAATAAAAACACTCCCATAATTAGTGTCCACTTTTCCTAATTAAGTTACTAATTGATTTTAATAAAAAATATGTAATTAAGTTTTTAGGCGACACTTAAAACGTATAATACTAAAGGAAAATAATAGGGTATTCATGCATGTGATTTAGATGAAGAAGATATGAGTTAACAGTTGGATTCCTCTAAAAAAATTAACAAAGAAGTGTTCTTGAACAAGCTTGATTAAACCCTATTTAAGCCTTCCAAAACTTGTGACAAAAACTTGATTATGTTGGAGGTTGATGAATATAGTAGAGAGGAAAAACTTTTGGAAGAACTCTCTAGTGAAAAACTTGGGAAAAAGTGATTATGAGAAGTTCCCCCCCCCCCCCCCCCCCACGAATTAGAATGGTTAAATAAGAATTAGGAATCGTAATCCCACTCTAACACTACAAATAAAATCGTCGAACCGCCTCAAATCTGGCATAGTCGATTGATCAGGTACGCGCCTCTGCCATTTGCCTTCGTTTAATTCCATTTAACTAAAAATCAAGTTTTCCATTAGTCACGACCTACATCCGTGACAAATGCTTTTTTTATATCCCATTTAGACTCCGATTTTAATTTCCATTAATATCCCACTTTTTTATTATAAAAACTCAACATATTTAATTATTAAAAATAATTAAATCCAAAAATTTATTTTTCTTCAATTTTAAAAATTAATTTGAAAATTTTCATTTAAAAAGATCCTGGTTGTTACAGATATCTTCTTGGGTTGTTTTGGAACACGTTATTTTGCCTGCTGATTTTTTCTCACTTGGTGAGGGTCACTGGTTTTCCTCTATTTTTATAGCTGAGTGTGGGCTTACCTTTCCTTCCAACCCCTTTGTGCCTTGAATTTTGTCAATACTTTGACGTTGTCCCAACTAGGATAGCCCCCAATACTTGGAGGGTTATAAATGGAGTGTATAGATTGAATTAAATCCATGGAATCCATCTAGGGATTTCAAAAATAATATTTTGTTATAAGTGGATGACTAGTGACAAAGACTAGGTCTGTAAACAAAGCGTTAGTAGTTAATCTTCCAGACTCTAATAGGGATTATTTTGAGCATGGAGTTGTTGTAAAAAATGGGAAATACGCCCCTTTGATTGGGGATGTTGTGTATCAGGGGACTAAATGTCCTCCTTTTGCTAATGGGATAGGTTATTCCTCATTAACTATTTTACCCTGTACATATCTGTTTAAATGTAACACTAATTGTTGCTCTATAAATTTTGATTGCAGTTGATCAGAAGAGAAGGTTCCCAAAGGAAAGTGAAGTGAATCTTAGAGAGTTAAAATTTATTTGGGGACTTAATTAAAGGATCGGTGAGGAGCACGTCAGGAATGCATCTTAGTTTCTACAGTACAAGAATACAATTTCCTCCTTTTGTTGCTTGTCCTACTCCTTCCCCTATAATTGACCTTGAGCAAGAACCTCCTTATACTTCCTCATAGTCTACATCTGGCAGTGGTGATCTTATTGCCCTTTCCCCCTTTTCCTTAGATTCAAATTTGCCCCTTGCTGTAGCCATGGAAAGGGAAAGTTTCCCAACATTTTGGCAAATATAACTGCCAATTCCCCTTCCAAACAAGTTGATGAAGGGGTGAAAAATATAGATAAAGCTGGGAAGAAACCCCTAGGCAAGAAAATTGAAGAGAGCCCCTTGAAAAGAATAAGGAAATGGCTCCCTTCTAAGTTAGTAGAAGGTTCTTATGAGCTTCCCGACCAACGAGAGTTGGTCAATTTATCTTCTTCTGCCTCTCCAATGGTCCTTGGACCTAGATTGGAAAGACAATTAATAAGGTCTGGAACTTTACCAGACCACATAGGTGATGCAGCTGCACTGCCTCGTTTCAAAAGTTCTGATAGGGCTGCTCAAAGCCTTGCTCTGGTATGTTCTTTTACCTTCTTTATTTTTTCTTCATAACACTGACATTCCTTATTGTCTTGTGCAGTTTCTCGTTGACTTTAACAATACGCTGGAGAAAGATGAGGCATTGAGAGCTTATTTTGGTGAAGTTGAAGAAGCTTTTAATGACCTGAAAAAGTCAGTGCTTGATTCCCAACAAGTATTGGTCAATGAGCAAAAGAAATGGGAGGAGAAGATGAAAACTGCTGAAGGAGCTGCTGAAACCGCTCAAGGTCTGGCTGATATTATGCAGAAAGACTTAGATGCCGAGAAAGTCAATATCGCCCAGCTACAGAAGGATTTAGGTGTTGAGAAGGCATAGAGAACTAAGGCTAGGGAGACTGGGATAGAGCCATTATAGCAACTTCTTTCCAAATTAAATTTACGAAGAAGAAATTCTTTAAGGACGACTGGTCTACTGCTTTGGTGAAGGTTGGCATACCAAAAGACTCCGAGCTGTTCTTGCGATATGATCATGGGACCCCTCCGAACATGGACGAGGAAGTTGATGATGGGGGTTCTAGTGAATCCCTTATGGTGATGAGGTTTGTTGATCAACACCAGGATGTTGATTGTTCTGCTCCCTCCACAGTTAATCCTCTTCCTCCGTCTTCCCCTTCTTCTACTTCAACTGATCCCGAGGCAGATAAGAAGAAGGTGTAGATATGAGCAGATTTTTGTTTTCCTTTTTCAATAGTTGTACTTTTTCTTTTTCTTTTTCTTTTTGAAGATGTATCTATACTTTCCCCTTTTTATTAATGGACACATTCAATTAAATTGGTCAACTTTTTCTTCACTTGAGTTTTTAAAATCATAATTTAATTTCAAATATATAATATATGATGTGTGCAAATCTATGATCTAAATCTTCCTTGTTAAGTTAAGAAAATTATGAACCCGCCATCTTTTAACCATTCTCTTCTATCTTTTAATCATTCTCATCCGTGCAAATCTATGATTACATACTTTGAAAATTTTCGTCGTGCCTGGGCATTCGCCTAGTATATATATAAAGAGGAAAACTCTCTTACATCATACTCTATACATCACGCCATACATCACAGCTAATACTAGGCCCTAAGAAAAAAAAATTTCAAAATTTTTATTTTTTATTGAAATTAACCTTTCGATCAACAAATGTTCAAAAAATTAGGTCAAAATATATTTTCTAACTATTTTTAAAAAATTACAAAATTATGTTAGCACATACCCTTATAAATAGGGGTGTGCACGAACCCGAATAGACCGAATCGACCGAAAAAACCGAACCGAACACACTTTTGCGAGTTTTTTTAATTCGATCCAAAAATATATAGGACCGTAAAATTCGGGTCGGTCTCGGTCTTAAATTGTAAAAAACGGTTTTGGATTGGACCACACCGCTTTCATTATATATATACATATAGTTTTTTTTATTTTCTACACACGCACGGAGCAAGCTGTATACGACAAGTTCACAACCACACACGCTCCACACCAACATAAGTTCAAAACATATAACCTAATTTCCTTCTCTCTCTCTCTCTCTCTCTCTCTTCTACGAACAGTCAGCCACACATAGCACAACCCTCATATCATCTCCATCGGCCACAGGCCCACATCCCCTCATCTCATCTCCCTACTACGAACAGCCGCCGACCACAGGCCCACAGCCCCTCATCTCATCTCCCTACTATGAACAGCCACACGTGCCACACACGCCCATAGACCCTCTCTACTACGAACAGCCACACACGTCATAACCGCTCTCCTTCAGATCCGACCACTCCCTTATCTCCGTTTGCAATCTCTGATCAAGGTACGCTAGAGAGAAATTTGTTTGTAATAAAAACTTTCCATCTGTTATTTGCTTGTAATATTAACTTTGAGGAGTTGAAATCTCAAGAGAAATTTCCATCTATTAACCCAAAATGCCTGAGTTATCACTTTGTTTTGAAAACTCATCTGTTATAACCATGTGTTAACATTTTGTGATATTGTGACATAAATGCCTCAGTAATTATTTATTTGTAACCCATCTTTTATTTGTTATAACCCATATGTTATTTGTTTGTAATTATCTGTTATAACCTTGAGTAATCATAACCCATTGGTTTGTAACCCATCTGTTATTATCCATTTGTTTGTAATTATATGTTATAACCCTGAGTAATTATCGGTTATAACCCATCTATTATAACCCATGTGTTGTTTTCAATAAAAAAAAATATGTACTGCTTTATATGGGTTGGACCGAATAGGGCCAAGACCGAACACGGACCGCTTGAAAACCGAATAGGACCGAAATCGATTATTTCGGTCCGGTCTCGATCCATAATTTTTTACGGGCGATTAATGCGGTCCGGTCCCAAAAATACCCCAAAATCAGAGCGGATTGGACCTCTATCACCCCTACTTATAAATAAGGTATTTTCAACCCTTTGTTGTTGGATTTTTAACAAATAGTTAAAAATCATATTTTGACATAATTTTTTGAACATGTATTGATCTGAAGGTTAACTTTATGGATAAAAAAATAAAAGATTAAAGTCTAGAATTAAGTGTAATATATGAATGATATATATATATATATATATATATATATATATCCACATAATATGATAGCATGGTTTTGAAAAAATATCTTCACTTTTTGGATGTATGATATTTTCCTCTTTCATGCCCATGCATGAGATGTCATGCTAAAGTGTTTTTTATTTATTTATTTATTTAATATAAAGGGTTTTGTTTTTGTTTTTTTAAAAGGGAAATAAATTTAAATAATTTAATTTATATTTTTTTTATATTTTTTAATTTATATTTTTAAAATATTTATTTATATATTTTATTTTTTCTTTAATTTTTACTTTTTATTACGAGGATAAATTTATCGCCGTACCCTCGGCACGGACATCCGCTAGTGTATATATATATATATATATATATATATATATACCTGGTAGCAAAGGATTGTGGTTGACTCTTGAGAGAGCCGTGGTCTCGAACATATGAAGCAGATTGACATGTGAGGCATTTTCTTAATATGTCCCTTCACTTTCCTGTTGGACTCCTATTCTATTTTCATAATCTTTTTTGTTCGGTTAGCTTTCATTTACTTTATTTAAGGGGCTTTAACGTTCTAGTCCTTGGACTAGCAATTTTGGACAAAAAAACCAGGCCCAACAAATTTTAAACGATTAGGTCCAACATATAAATACCCCGAAATTAAAACAAACACGCAATATTCAGAAAACGAAGCGCCCAAAACATTGTATTCTCTCTTGAATCAATCGTACCGTCTCTTCGATCAAAACCCCAAGACGATTCTATTTCTCAGTCAAATTTTGGTCAACAACAACATATAAATACTCCTGATCGAAGCTCTAGAAACTCTGTTCGATCAAAACCCTAACTCTCTTCAATCAAAACCCTAACTCTCTTCAATCAAAACCCTAGCTCTCTTCTTTCAAACCCTAATCGTTGAAGTTCTACATTTTACATTCTAAATCAAATTCTTCCAAACAGCACTAACAAGTATGTATACATCCTCTTATCACCTTTTTGTCCTTGTGTATTTTGTGTTCTCATATGTATAAATTTGTAGACATATGGACTGATGAAATCACATTCTTCTTTTTCATGCGTTGTATTCATCATATATTTAGAATGTATTCATCATATGGACTGATGAAATCAAACATTGTATTCATCATATGGATTGGAATATGTACATGTACAAGCCCTGTGTTGCGTGTACTATGTGTATTTTGCGTGTACTTTTTAAAAGTACACAGAAAATTAACAGAGTACACGCACATTGAAAATGAATGGGGAAAGTACTCTTAGGTCCCTCGCAAACAAATTGTAAATACTAAAGGAATTTTGACAAATTTTAAACACTTAGGTCCGCTAATTATCTTCTTGTAGAAGTCCACTCTAGTGGCATAACAAGTGGACCTACTAGTAAATTGTCCTTGAATGTTTAAAAATTGTTACCAAGGGACCTAATTGTAAATGGCCCAAAATGAATTTCTCAATTCATTATGCGTGTACTTTTATGTTTTATACGTGTACTCTATAGAATATCTCATGTACAAGCCCTGTGTTGCGTGTACTATGTGTATTTTGCGTGTACTTTTAAAATGTACACGCAAAATACACATAGTATACGCACATTGAAATTGTATTTCTCAATTCATTATGCATGTGCTTTTATGTTTTATACGTGTACTCTATAAAATATTAATTTCAAATCCATATTTGATCAATCCTATGTTATTTTGGTCATCGCCAGCGGCATTTGATTGATTTTCCATGAGTTTTTAAGAAGTATTATTATTTTGTTAATATTTAAGAGTGTTTTTTGTCCAATAGCCAGCTGCATTTTAATCCAATGTCCATGTACACGAACATTGAAATTCAATTTGTTCAATCCAGTGTCCATGTACTAATGTGTATTATGAGTGTACTATTTTGTATTGTTGTGTTATTGTTTAGGAATCGTACGATCAAGCATGTTCAACTACAAAACTGCTGCTTGCACGTTCGAAGATCTTAACAATACAAAACCTTTCACATTGACAGTGAATAGTACTAATGATGACGAAATTCATTTTCTCCTTCGCATTAACGATATAGCTAAAAGGTTACTTGGTTTCTACTACTACTATGAAGACATTTACTGCACTTTTGATGTGGAACAGCTTCAAGTAACTGAATCGAAAGCGAAGGATTTAGCTAAACGAATTGAGAAGTATTGCTTAAGGGGTTTTGATAATGTTGGAGCTTTTAGCATTCAACTATTGTATCACTTCTTTACTGAATATGTTAGGAGTAGAGAATCTTGGTTTTTCACTTGTCGAACAACCTCTGTTAGGTATTACCATGAAACTGACGATATATATTATCGCCTTTAGCATGTATTTTGATGAGACTTGTATAAATTGTTTGTGAGAATATTGCATGTACTTTTTTTAAATACGCTTGTATTTTATTGTTTTAGTCTATTTTTTATTCTAATTCGCATGTATTTTATTTTTTGTACATATAATTATAGGTTAGTAATTTAAATTTTGTTTATAGATCAATATAATGGGGATGAAGATGAAAGCAAGAAGAGGAAAGAAACAAAAAAAGAGCAGTTCTGATGATAGTTCTTCATCCAGTTCCAGTTCCAGTTCTAGTGTGGCATTGAAAGCTAAACGTCCTGCAAAGAAGAATGACCAATATCGTACAATATTGTTAGCTTTCTCCATGATTTGCATCAGA
Organism: Sambucus nigra; assembly: GCA_949130495.1. Lineage (NCBI taxonomy): Eukaryota > Viridiplantae > Streptophyta > Magnoliopsida > Dipsacales > Adoxaceae > Sambucus > Sambucus nigra. Next base: position 554,219,807 of record OX422216.1, read on the forward strand.
TTAAAGATAAAGTAAACAATAGCCATATTGAACTTCTTAAGAAGACTCCATTTTGGGAGCTTTTCAATGCCTACTACAGTGAGAAAGTAGTAGAAGTGGACCACAAGAAGACGGATAAAAATATTTTATCAATTATCGAGCTGTACAATACGGAAACCAAAAGTGTCCGTATGAAGATCAGTATTCCAATAATGCCAATAGATATAAGTGAAATATTTGGCATACCCCTGGTGGAGGGTTTAATATCAATAGAATTGAAAAAGCGACTGAATACTGCTCAAAAATCTGGATTACAAGCACGATACTTGTAAAAAAGAATAGGAAAGTCAGAAATTTTGAATGGTTTGAAGAAATCAGTTGAATTGGAGACAGATGAAGGAATTGCTGATTTTGTTAAAATTGTGTGTCTCCACTTCTTGAACACGTTATTTTTCTCCAACTCAAACTTCACCCTTGGAGAATTTTGGTTGAAATACATTGAAAATATTGAGGAAATGAATAAATATGATTGGGCATCTGCTGTGCATGAGTTTCTGATACATTCACTTGATAAATCAGCAAGTTCAAAACCTAGCACAGTTACTGGATGTGTCATTTTCCTACTGGTGAGCAAAAAAACATGATTTCTCAAAATTAACTTACCAATACTCACGTGTATTTTGAGAATACACGTGATAAATTCACGTGTATTTTGAAAATACACGTGATAAATTCACGTGTATTTTCAAAATAAACGTGATTATCAACCGGATTTTGAAAGTACACGTGTATTTTGAAAATACATTTGATATTATTGATATTTCAAAATTTACATACCAATACTTACCTGTACTTTGAATATATTACGTGTATTTTTAAAATACATGTGATATTTTCTCTTGTTCTTTCAAAATACACTTGATATTTAACGTGTATTTTAAAAATAGACGTCTTATATCACGTGTATTTTGAAAATACACGTCTTTATCACGTGTATTTTGAAAATACACGTCTTATATCATGTGAAAGTACACTTGTATTTTACAAAGTACACGTGTACTTTGTTTTGTAAATAGAACCAGTGTACTCTCAAAATACTCTTGTTATATCTTCTGTCAATATTATAAATGTACTTTAGAAAGTACACGTGGACTTTATATTGACAAAGTATAAGTGTAATTTGAAATGGTAACGTGTACTTTTCAAAATTTGTAAAGTACACGTTTAATTTTGCATGTATTTTGAACAAATCTCTTGTTTTTCCATTATGAATCCCTAGGTAATAGAAGTATTAAATTCATTTTTTTTTTTGTATGATCACAGTATTGGGCATGTGAGAAATTTGAAATTATTTCTCCTATTGAAGAATATAAAGAAAATACTCCAAAATTCCTGAAGTGGAAGTTGTCGTCTTTGAAACAATGGTTTGTGAAGAATGACATCGCAACAGAAACTTTGAAGCAGGCTACAAATAAACCAGCTTGTAAGGAATGTCCTGTACAAAAGGAATCTCAGTTTGAAGGGCCAAGTTACTCTTTGAACATATCTACAGAAAGTCCTATACATGCTGATTCATCATAAAAAAATGTTGCTGAAGATATTAATGACAATGAGTTTTCACATGGTTGGAATATTCCCCTTAAAAACATTGTGACTCCAAAGAAAAAGAAGGTAAAAGATCAACCAAAGGTTAACTTGGAAGAACAAATTGCTGTTTTGAAAAGGAATTGTTGGAAAAAAATAACCAACTATCTAAAGCAGGTGAAGACATTAATGGTGCACTTGAGAAGGTGACCTCTTTGGAGGTGGAGAGTGCCATTTTGAATGTACAGTTGCAGGTAGATCGTGATTCACTTTTTGAAGCCCATGAGGAAATGATGAAGTTAAAGGTGGAGAATTCCAGCCTTTTGAAGGAAAAAGAGTTATTAAATAAGTTGGAGGTAGAAAATGCCCAACTAGTTGAGTTAAACAATTCTTTAAAAGAAAAGCTTGATCAAGTCATAATGAGTGACTCAGATAGAATTTAAGAATTGGATGAATCATTGAAAAAACAGGCAGAATCAACACGAATTTTGGAACAAAAGAATGGATATTTGTCTCTCACTAATGAAGATCTCAAAAAGAAGTATGATGATACATTGCAACAATGGAAAGATTCTGACATAGAAAAGATGACATTGAGGCAGAATCTTGAGGAGTCAGAGTAGAAAAGAACTCAGCAGGTACTTTTGAATGCAGAGTACATGCAGTTTTCCAAAGTACACGCAGTTTCCCTAAAGTACATGTTTAAAATACACGCATTTTTCCAAAGTACACCCAGTTTTCTTTCATAGTATTTTTAATGCAGTTTTATTTGATATTAGATATAATGCAGAGTAAATGCATTATTTTTCGCATTGTTTATAATGTAACATCTTTTTTGTATTACAGGAAAACAATAATAAAATCCTTAATGACGAAATTTCGGAGTTGAAAAAAATGCTTGGAGAATCAGAATTGAAAAAAACTGACCAGGTATCTATAAAATACAATAGATATATAGTACACGCTTTACTTTCTTAATTTATTATAAATTTTATGTATATTATAAATTTTATAAAGTACACGTATTTTATAATACATGTGTGTATTATATAAAGTACACGCGTATATTAAAATACACGCGTGTACTTTATATAATACACGCATGTATTATAAAGTACACGCGTGTATTATATAAAATACACGTAAGAGAAATTGAATCATTGTTTCAAAAAATGCTTACAATCCAACATTACTTGTTAAATATATCAGGAAAGAATTAATAAAGAAATCATGGATGAACTTTCGAGTTTGAAGATTGAACTATCCTCAAAGAAAGTTCAGGGCTCCCCCAAAATATCCAAAACAAAAGGACCTCTTACTAGAGGCCAGAAGAAAAGAAAAGCTGACGGCGAAACTGAAAAGCATGAACCTATTAAGAAACAAAAGGAATCAAAGCTAAGAAAAGGCCGTCTTACAAAGCTCAACAAATGAAGGAAACTCACGGCAATCTTGAAGCAATCGAAGCATACAAATATCTCGATGAAGCTTCGAAGAAAAAGATTGAAGAGTTTATTAAAATTGCTGAGCCAGGGTAAAGTTTATTGTTTTATGATTTATCACTTCGCTAATTTATATTTTTTTTTGTGCAAAAGAATAAGGTTATTATTATTATTATTATTATACAATTCTTATTGATTATATAAAATGCAGGGAATTTATTTTTCAAGGGCTGGCTTCGTATGTCCCATGGGAGGATTTACTTGAAATCCTCAACAATCATGAAATTTCAAGCCAAGTATGTAGTCCAAATATTAGTCATCCATTAAATTTCAACATTATTATTTCCTCACCATTTTATATTGCGTGAAACAGATAATACTTGCCTTTAGTGAAGTATTAAGGTTAAAATTGTTTGAGGAAGGGCTCCCCTACTCACACACTTTTTCTGATTATTGTTGGGTAAGTACAATTAGACCGAAAGTTTTGAGTAACAAAATTTCAGTTTTTTTTATTAACACTATATCTATAATTTTTATTCAGATAGAAGCTTGTAGCTCAAAAGAACTCAATAAGAAGGGGGAGTTATACAAAGATTTATTTGAATACATAGGCACTTGTAATAATTTTTTCATTGTACTAAGACATAGTGTAGGACATTTCACATTACTTGTGATATACGTAAAAGAAAATAAAGTGGTCCACATGGAATCCCTGCGACCGAACGACAAGGGAAAAAACACAACATTCTTCGATGATGCAAAAAAAATGGTTAGTTCCTAAACTTAATTACTAATGTTACTTGTACTTATATTATACACGTGTACACGTGCATTATATAATGCGTGTACTTTGTATTAGTTGTACATAATTACCCAGATTATCAAAGTACACGCATCATATTTTAAAATACACGTGAAATGAACCAATACAAGTTACGTGTACTTTAATATTATGCGTGTACTTTTAACTCTTTAGGACAAATACACGCATCATATTTATGCGTGTACTTTTAACTCATTAAGTAAAGTACACGCATCATATTTAAAAATACACGTCATATTTTAAAATAAAATATGTGTGTACTTTAGTATTATGCGTGTACTTTTAACTCATTAGGCAAAGTACACGCATCATATTTTAAAATACACGTGATATGAAAAAATAAAAAATGCGTGTACATAAATATTATGCGTGTACTTTTCAAACTTTAATCTTCATATACTATTTTATTTGTATGCACTAAATATTTGTCGTCTTAACAGTTTTCTGTCTTTCAAAAAACATTGTGCCTATTGAAGACTGAAGCAGAAACAATAAAAAACAATGGTTTCAAAATTCAGAGGAAGTTTGACGAAGATACACAAAATGAGTTTACTCTGGATGATGATCCATTGACAGAGCAAGAAAGAAGGACCGTAGATATTTTGCTGGAAAGTGATCTCAAATTTGACCTAATAAGAGATCATGAATGCCCTAAACAATATAATGGGTAAGAAAAACTTCATTTCTAAAAATTACTAATTTGTATCCTTTCAAAAAATTTCATCACATCATATACTAATTTATATATTTGTTTTATTACAATTTCAGGGTTGACTGTGGGGTGTTCTGCATGTACTACATTGAACAAATAAGCAGAAACAACGAAATGCAAAAATTGTTTGAAGACCCTGACATGCTAAAACAAAGAGCATATGTACTCAGGGAAATTCTTCTGTCAAAATATTTCTTCCCCCGAAAGGAGAAAAAACTTCCATAAATTGTGATTCAAATTCAACACATATATTTGTAATTTATTTTGTGTTATATTGGTTATTGGTTACAATATTGATTACACCAAAATGGTTTTTTCCCGATGGCGCGGACCACAATCCACGTAAGGTTTAGACAAAAAATGCATCTGATTGTTATGAAACAATGTACAAGCAGTTTTCACGAAAAATACAAGTGATAATTGCCAAGTAAACCAATGAATTCTTCAAAGTACACGCATTTTTATTAAAGTACACGCACTGGTTAATACTATAATATTTATTTATTATTTTAATTGAAAACTACTTTGAAGAATTCATTAAGGACACAATAACCAAAATCAATTTATTAAGCTCAACTACTCACTTCCCAACTACTTCTGGTCAAGAAATAAATAACTTTCACTTTTCCTATAAAAGAGTAATATTTGTTCCTTTCTTAACCATTACATCTAGGGTAAAAATAACATAATGGCTATTCCAGCAGAAACCTTGAGAGAAACTCTTGAGAGAGATGAAAGAAATAAAAAAAAATAAGGCAAATTGAGGAAAATATTTCCTCATATGAAACTGCCTTTAAGCAGTTTCAAACATATGTGAGGGAAGGCTATTCTGGACTTCCATCCAATCCCATAGATTTATTTGATGTGGATGAGGACCCTCCTCAAACACATGAAGAACTCATGTCTTTCTATACACAAGAAGTTCCCATGAAAATTGCAAAGCTGAAGGAGAAGAAGGCTCTCCATGAAGGCCTTGTAACTGTCATAGAAGAAGAAATTCGGCACTGGTCGAATTTCATTGAGTCTCTCCCTGACACCCTGGATGCCTTTGACAAACATCCCTACTAGAAGCCTTGTTTTGTTTTTTCAGCTTTCTTTATTTGAAAAAATTGTACTTTATTTTTTTGTTTTTAATAAAATTTTTATTTCTTTCATGAATGTGTTCTGAGTTATATCATACACCCAATATAGTAAAGTACACGTGAACCCTTATAAAAATGATCACATGTATTGTTTAAAATTTAAACATTAATATAATTTCATGTAAAAAATTATATAAATGCATGTACTCTATATATTACACGTGTACTTTATAAAGTACAAGCATAGTCTATAGAGTACACACCTATTGAAATACCTGTATAATAATGCGTGTACTCTATATATTACACGTGTACTTTATAAAGTACACGCATAGTATATAAAGTACACGCCTATTGAAATACCTGTATAATAATGCCGCTGGCGCGGACCATAATAACCATAGGAGTTTACAAATATGAGTGGCCCAAATGTCTTTTATAAAGTACACGCACATTGTAATGTCCAAAACCATTTTCCAAATAGTACATGCATTTATATACGTCTACTTGATAAAATTACATGCAGAATACATAAAGTACACGTATATTGAATTAGATTTTTGTCATATCAATATGCGTGTACTTTGCTAAAATATTTATGTACACATATATTTAAATGTGTGTACTTTAATTATCAATGCGTGTACTTCATAAAGTACACGCACATTTCATCAAGTACACGCATATTATATTTATATTATGCGTGTACTTCATTCTTGTACATTAAGTAAAGTACACGCATGACCAAATCCATTTTTAAATGCGTGTACTTTATTAATATACGTGTACTTAATAAAGTGCATGTATATTTAATTAAGTACATGTATGTTTTATGAAAAATATGTGTACAGCAACACAAAAAACAAACTAAAGAATGAGACTTAAAAATAAATTACATTCATTTATGTGAAACAAACGGTTTATTAATTAATTTATTCAATCAAATGGTTAAAATGAATGAATTCAACAATTTTAAAAATAGTCAAATGGGTTCCTTACAAGTACACCTGTAATGACCCGTTTTACTACACCTCGAGCAAGTAACTTCCCTTACTGTGATCTCACCAGAAGACTTTATTCTTTTATTTCTTGGCCTGCCTGTCGGCCTCTTAGTCATTGGTGGAAGGATAGATGGATTTTCAGGAATAGGAATATTTAAGGAAATCAAATCACGAAGAGGAACTATAGGTATCGAGTATGATTTTCTGTAGAAAGATACCTTATAGTACTCCTCAATATAATCATAAATACTGGTCCCTTTCCTCCACACAACACAAACAGCACGAGAACATGGAAAACATCTAATCTGCCAACTCTTACAAGAACAAGTCATTTCTCCTAAGTCAACTGTTGCTCGCACTTCTGAATGAACTTCAAATACATTTTGACTTGAGCGACTAATAGTCCAATGTCGGATTTTATTCCAATTTTCATTCAGTAACTTTTGAAAAAAAGGACATAGCTCATTTGTCCAAGTGTCAGACTCAACAAGTTTGTTTGCATTGAAATTCATAATCTTCACTCTCAATTTATCAAGCATATTTATTACTGGTAAATGCTTTTCCTCCAATATCCATGAATTGAATGACTCCGCAACACTATATGCCATGTCACCATACCGTTTACTAGGAAAATATGCACAGGACCAATTTTCGGGAGGCAAACTATCAATGAAATCGGTAATAGCAGCTCCTCTTTCCTTCTTCAATGATTCAATATTCTTGTGAAATACATCTACTGAGACAGCATATGCACAAGACAAAAAATCTTTAACAATTTTCTTTCGAAATCCAGCACAATTCCCACGAATTTTCTTTTTTATATTCCCTTGTAAATGATGTATACAGTAGGAATGTGCAGACAATGGAAAGACCCTCGAAACAGCTTCAAGTAATCCATTGTTTCGATCTGATATACATGTTATGTTTCGATATTGCTCAACTACTGCACTATGCAAATTGACTAGAAACCACATCCAGTTATCTTCGGTTTCGGAATCAACAACAGCATATGCAACAGGAAAAAGTCCTGAAATATAAAAATATATCAAAATTAAAATAAATAACATATCCATGTACAACACTTTGTATATTGATGCTGCTGGCGCAGACCCTAAAACACATGAGAAATATATTATGTGTTTAATTTAAATTATTTGTAAATAACAAGACAAAACATAAAAATGTACCGTACACATGATAAAGATAAAAAGACATGCACATTTACTTTCTAATCTTTTTCTTGGCTTTATTATTAACAAGACTAACATCAACATACACGCATAAAAATGTAAAGTACAGGTGAACTAAACAAAAACATTCAAAGGTACTTTACATTTTTAACATGTACTTTACTTTATTATTTCTAAATAACAACACATATCATCAAAGTATACGCATAAAAACTGAAAAGTACACGTGAAATTAAGAAAAACATTCACGTGTACTTGACATGTAAAATGCGTGTACTTTAGTTTGTATTCAACATAATATCACGTGTACTTGTCATGTAAAATGCGTGTACTTATTATTACACATAAATCATCATCAAAGTACACGCATAAAAATGAAAAGTACACGTGACATTAACAAAAACATTCACGTGTACTTGACATGTAAAATGCGTGTACTTTACTTATTATTACACATAAAATCATCATTATCATAGTACACGCATAAAAATGAAAGTACACGTGAAATTAACAAAAACATTCACGTGTACTTGAAATGCACTATGCGTGTACTTTACTTAGTATTACACATAATGACAATACACGCAGAAAAATGAAAAGTACACGTGAACTAAAACAAAAACCTTCAAAGGTATTTTATATTTTTATGCTTGTATTTTGATGATATGGAATGGAACAAACAAAATATTAATGCAATACACAAAATAAAATATTTACAATTCATTTACCATTGTTCCCATTCCTTGCAGTAGCTGATAGTATTGTTCCACGATAACGACTCTTCAAAAAGGCACCATCAAGAAATAAAACAGGTCTGCAGTATTGAAATCCATAAATACATCCTCTAAGCATTACAAATATTCTCTTGAATTTTTTAGTCTCATGTTTCACGCCAAGGATGCAATGCGACCCAGGATTATACTGCAATAGAAGTTCACGATAATTATTCATTAATGCATAAGAAACCTTTTCATCACCATGTATATCAACGGCAGCCATCTCTTTCGCACGCCATGCATATTGATAAGCTATATCAAGACCATAATTCTTCTTCATATCTCTAACTACATCAATTGGTCTCAATAGCGGGTTATCTCTAAGATCATCAGCTACCAATGTTGAAACCAACTTGGAGGCTATCATTTTGGCTGACGGACTACGAAAGACACCTCTACATGTATGCTCATTATTCATTGCACGTATGTAAAAGTATCCATTTATTGTAGATAATGAAGCATGAATTCTCCACATGCAATTCTCAGTAGTCTTTTTAGAGCATTCAGCCGCCACTCGAGTTTTATCATTCTTCAAATACACATACTTGAACCCAACCTCAACGGCATACTTTCGCAATTTAACCCGAAATTCCACTACACCTCCTTCAAAACACAGCTGCTCATGACTTATTTAAGTCTTCTAATCATTCGAAAGATAGACTTTCGACTTACTTGGCTCCACACCTCCAAGATAAAAATCATTTTCAATGGAACTATTAAAATCATTTTTAGTGTCTGATGATAAAGACTCTAACCTCTGTGTATTTGTATCACCACTGTCAACCCTCTCAGAACTTGTAATACTGCAGTCAACCCCTTCAAAAATTCGATTAGAGCAGTCAACCCGTTCACGACATGTATTACATGGAAATGGTAATGAATCAACGACATATATCAAAATGAAATTAGCTTTCACGATCAATTGGGACCGCAACATACACCAAACATCGTTGTCACAAACCAACATGAACCGACATTCATCACCAAATGAATACCTCAATGAAAAACTCCCACTTCTCAAATTAGTAAACCTAATACACAACTCATTGCATATGAAATCTAATGAGCTATCTTCAAATATTTCAATACAAGCCATATTATCCAAATAACAACACATTGCTATTACACTACTTATCATAATGTCCTGCAGTAAAACAGAGACGAAAAATATTTACTTCAAGGTCAACAATTCTAAAAATGTGTGCAATAATTTAATGCATGAAATATCAAAATATTTATTTATAATTAATATAAACTTACAGGCACTTTTTAAAAACCTATACATGAAGCAATAAAGCACACACATATTATCAAAAAATCAATCACGTGTACTTTATAAACACTGCGTGTACTTTGAAAACTGATATCGAACTGGTTATTTCCGCTGGCGCGGACCTATATCAATAACTGATTCAATACCAAATCAAAATCAAGGACTCTTAAAATTAGAATGAAACATCAATAATATTCATTCAGCACATTCAACTAACAATTACAAATATTGATAAATATAACTTATTTATTAAGAATCCAAACATAAATGCATAAAAAACACAAATTAAAAACATATACATATATAACATATTCAATCACATGAATGAATATTACAATGAGTCTCTTGAATCAAAACAAAGGACATATACTTATTGTAATCGATCGAAAATAGAAAAATCAACTGCTGATAAAGATAAACTTACAAATGATAGAGCCAAGTGATACAGGTAGAATCGATTAAGAACACTGTAATCGATTATAGGACAGACGATCAAAGCATAAGATTGGTGTTATTTTCGATTTTGGAGAATAGTCGTTAGTTGCAGAGAAAACTCCAATAGCCGATTTGGTTTATGATTTTTTTAAATTGGGGTATTTATATGTTGGACCTAATCGTTTAAAATTTGGTTCACCGATTTTTTTATCCAAAATTGCTAGTCCAAGGACTAGACCGTGTGTTCACTTTTTGGATGTATGATATTTTCCTCTTTCATGCCCATTCATGAGATGTCGTGCTAAAGTGTTTTTTATTTATTTATTTAATATAAAGGGTTTTGTTTTTGTTTTTTTAAAAGGGAAATAATTTTAAATAATTTAATTTATATATTTTTTATATTTTTTAATTTTTATTTTTAAAATATTTATTTATATATTTTATTTTTTCTTTAATTTTTACTTTTTATTACAAGGATAAATTTATTGCCGTACCCTCGGCACGGACATCCGCTAGTATATATATATATATATATACCTGGCAGCAAAGGATTGTTGTTGACTCTTGAGAGAGCCGTGGTCTCGAACATATGAAGCAGACTGACATGTGAGGCATTTTCTTAATATGTCCCTTCACTTTCCTGTTGGACTCCTATTCTATTTTCATAATTTATTTTGTTCGGTTAGCTTTCATTTACTTTGTTTAATTATCATATCTCCTAGTCCTCGCCGGTGGAAATTCGGGCCATACATGTATTTATGTATCTGTCTGCCCATGTAGAGATACAGCAGGCTTTGTGATTCCCCTTTTGACTTTGGGAACCATATAAAAGTATCACAATAGGAAGGAAATAAAAAACAAAATAATTGGCCAGTGATGTTTGAGGACATATTGAAGCTGACGGTGTGTATATTAACAAATGCATAGATGGGGTGATGCATAATTATGTATTAATTAATCGCATAATCGTTTATTATTTTCCAATCGTCTATAATAATAGGTGGTTTCCTAACGTTACATAAACCTGCAATCCACTGTAGGTTTCAACTTACCAGTCGCATTTTTTATTTTTAAAAAGTCTTCATTTAAATTTTGCCTATTTAAAACTATTATACCAAATTTATGACATTAAACATGAAATTGTTCTTTCTTTTTCATTTGGGATAATTCAAGACTAATTCCATTTATTAGGGCAAAAAATACATCAAATTTTATTGACTTTTTTTAATCTACAAAATTCTTTTCATTATAGACTCCATATGTATAAACAAATGTATCATCAGATATATTTATTTTAAACTCATTTACTCTCTCTAAAAACAAATACATAATCACACACACTCTCTCTCTAGCAGCCCCAACTCCCACTCTTCCCCCCCCCACCTCCGCCTCTCTCTCTCTCTCTCTCTCTCTTCGTCTATTTAGTTGATTTTTCTGCTCCGCGCTAGCGACACCATCGCTCGAGTCGAAAAAAAGGAGTTTTCGCTGAAAAATGGAGGTTTTACGAAAACAGTAAATTTATCTGTTTTTATTTTTTTTGTCAAAAAATATCGAATATCGGTATTGTTTGATTGATCTAAATTTTGTGAATTTTAGATTTATAGATTTGAAGTTAAGGACTTTTGAAGATTTGATGTTTTTTTTGTTTGTAAAAAACTAGGTAACAATTGTCAAAAATATTTCGAGGGTGTATTTGTCACTTTAATGTACTGAATTGATAAAATGGAACCATTGATACAATTGATTCGCTAAAAAAATCTTTTTCCTCATTAATCAAGTGAACGAAACTTGCTGATTATTATTCATTTTTATTTTTCAAGTAAAATGTACATTTTAAAAGGATAGAGAATTTGAATTTGTTCGTTCTTTTTTGTTTTCCTAGTAAAATGTAGCTTCTAAACTGCTCATTTAACTTTCAAAAGTCCTATGAGCATAACTAACGTGCTGAATGATTATAAAATCCTCTCTATGTTTGTAATTAATTTGTACTTCAAGGTTATATGGCACATTAAAAGGAGAGACAATTTGTAGGGCACATTAAAAGGAGAGACAATTTGGTTAACTATTTCATTTAATGGATACTATGACAAATGTTTGTTTAGCAACCATAGGTGAGATATTATAGATAATAGGATATTTTCTCTTTTTTTTTTATTTGAGCTATAATTATTGAAAATCAGTAAAAAAAAACATAAAAATAACCCCAGAAAAAAATCATTTCGAAGGCTCCCGGCCCCGAATTCCGGGCATTGATAGATGCTTTGTATACATTAGTGCCCCACCCAAAACAAAATTCTAGCTCCACCACTGATGAGAATCAAACATATCGCAGATGATCGTGATGACCGAAATATCATCTTAGGAGAGAGAGTTGGATACGTAAACAACCCGACATGTGTTAGCGAATAATACTTTATAATTGCGTTGTACATGTTTTACAAATTTATTAAGTGAACTCCAATAGTTATGTACATGGACTCAATTTTTTATGTTATAAATGCAAAAAGGAAAGAGCTCCTTAAAACCATGTCTACATTTATTATTCATTGTGAAAGAAAATATAGTTAAGCCTAATTGAAAACATGTTTGATATAATAGAAGGAACACCCTTATTTAAAGTGATTGATATACTAAAATTACAACTGATAGGCATGAGATTGTTGTTTACCTTAAACTTTTCTCACACACACGTACCGAATAAAGTACCATTATCTTTCTCATAATCTTTCATTTGTGCCACTGATAAATTCATATTAAATTGAAAACATAGAACAAATAAAAGTAGAGAGAGGATTACACATATTCACCACGAAAAGATTGAAATGATGGTTTGAACAACTTTTATATATGAACTTACTAATACATGAACTAATTAAATGTATGTATTGATAAAATACATGTGTTTACATACATGAATCAACTAAATACATGTATTAACCAAATACATATGTGTCAACATTTATTTAGATAATACAAAATCAACAAATGACTAACACATTAATAAAGTGTATATGTGTCATCGTGTGAGCGTGACAAATGTCGACACCTTGTTGTGATGTCAATTTTAGTTATACTAGGTTTAAGCCTCGCGCGATGCGCGAGCGTGTTACAAAACAGTTAAATAATTACAATTATAAAAATTATCAAATATTATAATATATATAAAATACTAACTTTATGCGTGCACACACACATGTCACGTGTCCCAAAATCGTGTCACCGTATCATTTTCCAAATTCAATATACAAATTCTCTTGTGAATATACAACTCCTCTTCTCATTTATTAGATTCTAATCACAAAAACATTTGGTCTTATTTCTCTATCATAAATTTCTGTTGATTATAACAAAAAAAATTACTATTTTAAAAAAGACATAAAGTTGATTTTAACAAAAAAAAATTATTACCTAAAAAAATTGAAACTTAGGTGGTATACAGCTAACTTTTTGTGCCCATTTCATTAAACAAATCTATACATATAATAGCAACTCGAACTAAGGCTAAACAAAGGTAAAACCCCTAAATTGAGAAAAAAGCTTTTGTAAAGTAACCTGTTTGTGATGTATTCTTAAAATGAGCATAGAAACACAGGGAGGATAGTAGAGAAAGTGTGGTGAAAACCTTTGAGGGATTTGGGTTGAATTGACCTTGATTTTCCGGTGCTGGAGGGTCTATTCAATGAATAACTTCTCTTTCATGTCATAATGGATTAAAATCTTGCAATTAGTATTTTTCAATTCCAACAAATTATAAGATTACATAATGTATTTATTGAAAATTACATGAAAATCAATATACCAACGTTATAAAATTTAAAAAATGGGGATAGTTAAGATTTAGGAATTTACATAATTGGTTATAACATACTATTCTCATTGAAAAAGTGACCTAAAATCATTTTCTATAGAATTAAAAAAAAGTATTACGACTTTAGAAAAGCTCCTAAATATGAAGAATAATTGTCAAAAATTCACATAAAATCATTTAGATATTTGAATAATAAAAATGACAAACATATTAAAGAATGTAAACAACAAAACAAACCTAGTACAAAAAACTTAAGTCAATGTGAATTATGCGCTAGCAAAACTTAAGAGATTGAGAATGATAGTAAATTAACCAAAAAAAAGAATGATAGAAAAACTCATCGATTTTCATACCATTGCCCTTTACCTAAACTAAAAAAACTATTCCAAACGAAATGGATTATAATTTCTTAATATTCAAAATGTTGAGAGTGCACTAAGATTGCAAATACCCCTTTAACAGTGCAAATAAACTCGTAAGGGACTATTTGATATACGTGATTTTTCATGACAAATGCAAAAGTGACAAATGAACGATTTATCCACTTTTGTATGCATTTGATAGGCATAATTTGTCATGACATGTGAACCCTTGATTTTGGTGGCAAGATTTGCTCACCTCTAACCCACATTGAAAAAGTTTCCCCTCAATTTACTATTTTTCTTTTTGTTAAAATATTTTTCTATATTATTGAAAGCAACCACTTTTTATTGAAAGCAACCACTTTTATAACATACTATTCTCAACCACTTTTTATTGAAAGCAACCACAATTTACAACCACTTTTTATTAAAAATAAAAATATTTGTTATTTTAAAAAAAGTTTATAAAAATAAAAAGCGTTTTTATTATGAAAGCAAAAAAGTTTTGACAGTTTAACGAAAATTCTTTTATAAAAAAACAGTTTTGTTTAAAAAAAATTGTTTTCAATGTTTTTCTAAAAAAATTATTTGTATAAAAAAGCAGTTTCGTATAATAAAAAAAAATTATAGAACCAAAAATGTCTTGTTTTAAGAAAATTGTTCTAAGTTTTTTTAGGACATCAAAATTATACTAATCCTGGAAAAAATTCTTTTGATACAAAGAACTCTTTTGTTTTAAAAAAAAGATAAGAAAATAGTGCATTTTAAACTATTTTACAGTATTTTTATAAAAAAAAATATCTTCTTGATAAAAGCCCACTTTTATGTTTTTTAAAAACGCCAAAATTAGTCTAATCCTAAAGACAACGGTTTAAAAAAACTGTTTTTATATAAAATTATATAAATCCAAGATCAATATTTTTTTAAAAAAATTTGCCATATTTTTATGCTCTAAATACTTATACATTCTTAATGACAAACATACTTTCTTCACAAAAAGGAAAAATGCAATAATTCAGGAATCTAATCCAAATGAGAAAAATCATTTTTATTGGAGATAATAAAGGAAAAACAAAACATAAGGTGTAAAAGCATATTGTGAATAGGAAAGAGGAGATAATACCTTGATTTTTTTAGTAGTAGCGTTCATTTTGCACAGGTACATGATTTGATTGTATGGGTGTATAAATAGTTGGAGTCTCTTGAGATTTGAGGAATTTAATTAGGTAGTTTTTAGGGAAGTGGAAGTGGGCATTGGAAAATGGAGGGGTGGGGAAGAGGGAACGGACAAGAGAGAGACCTTTAGATTTAAGTTAAAGCTATTGATAGAGATTTAATGATATTTAATGCATTTAATGCATTAGTCTTTATTGCTTGACACGTGTCCATTCTCTCTAAAGAGACACCAAAATTATATTATGTTACTAGCATGCAGGCCACGCGATGCGTGGCCGAATTTGTCAAATTTTATTTATTTTTGTTTTTTCTTGTTTCACACAATAAATTCTAAAATTTAAGTATGATTTAATTTTGAAATAAAAATAAAAGTAATATTAATACAGAGTGATGAATCGACTTTAGACCATAATAAGGCTTGAAGACAACAATTTTATATCGATACATAGAATATATACATGCATCTTTATACCATTAATGATATTTATATAGATACATAGATAGAGATACATGCATTTTTATACTTCTAATGATATTTAGAATGGATACATAGATATAGACACATGCATCTTTATACCATTAATGATATTGATATAGATATCTAGAATAGATACATAAATATAGATACATACATCTTTATACCACTAATGATATTTAATACATCTGTCACGTGTCAGTCGCACACGATTTGGGTCTACAATTTTTATTATATACTATAGATTAGATGCGTACCTATTAGAAAGTGTTTAGCTTCACCGAAGCATTCCTTTTACTCCGTTAACTATTGCAATGATTCAATCACTCTTTCAAAATCATCCACTATAATGAGGTGCTCACACATTCCCCACGTCAAACCTAAATGTTGAAGTTCAAAATGATTCCCATTCGTGTTCAATGTTTGAAATGTCACTTAGATAAAAATGTTTTCTTAGGTCTTAAAACGTAGTATAAAAATCTAATTATATGAAGAAAAGAGAAAATAAATCATTGGGGAAAAGCCTTCAATGATGCAAAGTTCTGAACAAGATATGAGTGGTCTCTATACACTTATTCCTCTTAGTTTACTACAATCTATTTAATTTTATTTCTTAAAATCTCCCAATAAGTTGGCCTCACAGATCGGGGCGGACCTACCCAATCCCAAGTTTTTTTTTTTTTTTGGGCGGGGGTGGGGGGGGATTTTTATTTTTTTTGCATATATGGTACAAATAAAATTAGGCATCCAAATGTAAATTTTTCAAGCACAAAGCAAGTAAAAATAGACTTTTTAAAGGTAATGGGTGGAAAACATAATTATTTTGAGCATTTTACACTCGTACTCTTAATTAATTCCGCTTTTCGAATTTTAACGGAAAAAAAAAACTAAGCCCACTCTCTATTTCTTTCTGTTACAACCCCCTCTCCGCCCAACGTTCTCTCAGACCATCTCTCTTAATTGCCGCCAACACTGACTGGGATCCGCTCTCTATCTCTCTCGATCGCTGACTAGGATTTTATTCTTCCGCTATTGATGTAAGTTTTTTTTCCCTTAAAATTCTTTACAATATATATTGAAGTTAGTTTAGTATTGTTGGGATTAGCTGAGTATTTTAGTTCTATGGAGTGTTTTTAGTTCTTGTGTTGTTGTAGAGTATTTAGTTAAGGGAACTTTTTAGTATTTTAGTTTTATTGACTATTGAAATTTGATTAATTTTTTTACTCAAAAAAGTAGTACTCTTCTTTTTATGTTTTATTGTTTATTACTTAGTATTGACTGAAATATTTAGTTGATAAATTTTATTTGTTGAAAAATTGGTGAATATTTTACCAAATGTAATTGTTGATTATAATTATTGTCATCTAATTCCTAAAATTATAAAGTCTAAAAAATTGCTAAAAGTTAAAAATGACTCAAAAAAATCATCTGGGGGGCTCCCGCCCTCGAATCCGCTGCTTCGTTTAAAAAAAATTCGCATTCACGGATAAAAAATCATGAGTTAGCTACTGTTAACATATGCATGTATATATAAATAATTATGTCACAAGCTTCCTTTGAAATAACAAAGTCTCTGTCATCATTTACAACCTAAGTCATCCAATACATCCCCTGTCCGGAAAAACTTTAATATAGTAATATTTTACTTTTCCAAAACTCGAAGTTTCATTAATTTTGTCACTCACTAATTAAAACTTGGCCAGCTATAGGCTCTTTTTCAATCCAATTATTCCCACTAATCAGTAGCCCACTTGCTTTGTTGCATCACCAATATGACTTCTTAACAAACCCTCTTTATTTCTGTATAAATACATGTTGGAATCAATCTTACTCAAATTGAATCTCTCCTCCTCCTAATTACTCTCTTATAATTTTTGTCTCACAGGGCTAGAAAATGTCTATCGTGAGTAGACCATACGCATACTCCAAGATGGAAATTGAAGACCCTGAAGATTTAAAGCATAGAAAGGCTCAATTTATGATCTACAAAGTATTAAAACATGCAGATTATCAAAGAAGACGAACATCATGGTTTCGGGTTAGAATTTGCAAATTGAGGGTGAAGATTGGAAAGAGATTGAAGAGGTTAAGAAAGAGCATTGTTTTGAACATATATGGAGCTAAAAGTGGTATTTCTAAACAAGTTAATAGTCAAGTGACAAGTTGGAAGCGTTTCTTTGGTGTAAGAAGGACTATAGTTAGTCTCCCTCCTATGTTCACTTGAAGTTCTTGTTTATCAAGAAAATTGAGCATCTTTTTATTGATCAAACTTTCATGAAGCATTTTTTCTGGTTCTTTTGCTGGCTAATTGCAAAGACTTTCTAGGTTATTTTTTTTTATAGAAAGAAATCAAGAACATGGGAGTTGTAATCAATGTTTTCAGTTTGAGTTTGTGTTACGTTATGTTTTGGAGCAAATGTAGTTATGTGTAATCATTTGGAATACGTGAATTTTGGATAAAATTGTATGGTTACTAATATATAAAAATAATACAACATAATAAAAAATAAATGTAGCGATTAATTTGAACCTCAGACAAGCATTCCCGATGAAATTCATACACTTATTTAAGTAGGTTTGTAGTTATGTTTTTGTAAATTGTCCTACCAAAGTGTACACTTGCATATATTATGCGCAATGTATTTATAGAGAACATTTTGAACCTTAAGGGATTTGAAATGCAATCTTTTTGTTTTCTAAAATGGGCTATGTTAGCAATGCAGCAGGTAATCTAGAGCTGTTGAGAACATTTAGGACTCAAGCTGAAACTTGTTCCAACGTTTGGCTCCTTGTATGACATGATAGATATAAAAACATGTATAAATCAAGTTGGGCAAAATCATAACGGACAGAATTTGACTTTGCACCCTTTTTTTTAATCTACTTATTCACTCATTTATTTATTTGTTAAGAGAGAGAGAGGAGGCATGTTTGGTGTTGAAGTTAGGCATATAGATATAGATATTGGATTTACAAAACACCCATAGATGAAACTAGCCATTACAAAGGACAAAGATAAAATAAGAATGACGACGGCTTGCTTGGCATGTTTTTGGAACAAGATCTTCCATTTAGTTTCCCATGGTGGCCTACATAAGAATGCCCTCCTGCAAAAGAAAATAGGCATAAAAGACAGAGCAGCCAACATTTTTTACCTGCTTGCTTTATATGTATGGTATATAGTAATGACAAAGAAATAAGCAAGGTTCTTAAAAACGCGGGGCGTGATCGAGGCGTGGAGACCCAAGCCTTAAGTCTTAAAAGCTTAGGCGGGCCTTGGCGTAAAAAGGCGTGAAAAGGCATTTAGGCATTTTTAATATATTTTAATATTTTTTAACCATAACAAGGCTATTAAAATACTAAAATTGTACATATCATAAAAATATGTCTGAATATTTGCAAATAAAAATACTATTTGATTATTTTGGATGAGATAATGGTCCGGTTTGCAAAAAAAATCTTTAAAAGACGATATCGTTTCACTAAATCATTCTTGTTTTTAGAGAAAAAGTACGCCTTAAGGGTTTTACCAAGCATAAGGCGTCAAAATCTTAAGGCGGGGCGTTTCTTCCAAGCCTCAAGCCTAGGCGTGCCTAGGCGGGTTTTTTAGAACAGTGGAAATAACACAAGAAAATGGCGGGAACAACCACTAGTATTTCCAACCACCCGAATTTATTATTTTTTTTCCTTACCTGATGCCGAATCGATTTCCCGACTCCCCATCCCCACTCCAAATAAAACAACTGAAGAGTGTGTGTGCTCGCGTTCAAATGATCAAATTATATATAAAACCCTTTTAACACAAACAAACCCTAAACATGCAGCAGTATGTGATTGAATAAATTGATAATCTACGCAAGAACATTCAAACACATGCAATTAAGGAAAAATTCCCCTCAGGGGCAAAACCATTTATTTTCACTGTAATTTGTAAGAAAACGGCTTTCAATCGGATTACAATGAAAATACAAGTTGACTAAGAATTACCCTCGGGTATCGGATTCTGTAGTCGCGGCTGGAATTATCCCTTTCCAGTAGGGATGCAATGAAGAAGAAGAACGGTCTCCTCCACAAGGGTTGAACAAACCAAAGTTGTGTTCTTGGGTTGCAAAAGGATTCACAAATATTTGGCAAGGATGTGTGAATCAAAACATGAGTATTGGGACTCAAAAATATGAAGACTAGGTGTATTTGGACTCTCAAATTCGTCTCCTAAAGTCTTGCAAAACAACTCTCCCGAAGTTGGTATTTATAGGGAAATACATGAAGAGACCCACGATCTTAAAATGCTGAAATTCTATCCAGCGTACAGGTACCCCGAACCGGTTCGGGTACCCCTGCGAACCGGTTCGCCCCCCCGAACCGGTTTGGGTCTGGGTTCGGGAAAGTGTGCTGGGAAAGGTGCTTAAATACTTAGAAAAATTCCCAGAATTTTCAATGAACATATCTCCATTTTCAACGGGCCATAACTTGTTCACCGTAGCTCGGATTGAGGTGCCGTTTCTTCCAGTATCTTTGTTGCGGCAAGCTATTCAACTTTCCAGTTGACCGGTCCTCCGGACGGTGGCTGTAAAATTACCAATTTTCCCTTGAACATCCCTATCATGCCTTGTTTCACTGATTTGACTTCTCTTGCGTTCCACTTGCATTACGAGCCTTCAATCAAGGAATGTGAAGTCGTTGATGCAGATGAGGGACATATTAGTGGAGATAATGCATGCTTGATTAACGAAATTCGGATAGAGGCCGTCATGTGAGATCGTGAGGTGACGTGCCAAATGTAGCGGCGTACGACATAAATAAATGAAACATTTCGGACATGAGAAAAATGTCCGTACAACAACTGATACACAAAAAATATTGTAATGGTTAAAGAGTATTTGAAAAGATTAAGTTGCGTTTATGTTACAGGTGTCATTTGGTGTATGCATATTTGAGAAGACATTGGTATTTTCCCTATAAAAATATTGTCCAATAAGTGTTTGATGAAATCTGTCAAATAACACATAAACTATATATCTTTGTGAACATATGATTTTATTCCTGTAAAAATAATGGTCAAAAATTGTTTGAGGAAATGTGTTAATAAAACATACATTCGATAATTTTTTTTGTTTTATATGTTGCAACAAAGAAACGATGGTAGAAAATTTATTTTAATATGCATGTGTGGATATAAAAAAGTGATGTTTTCCCTCTAAAAAAGTGTCCAGTAATTGTTTGAGAAAATTTAGTAGAATATACATGAGTTTTTATCTTCCATAATCCCACTAAAGT
The DNA here is from genome assembly GCA_949130495.1 of Sambucus nigra. Classification (NCBI taxonomy): domain Eukaryota; kingdom Viridiplantae; phylum Streptophyta; class Magnoliopsida; order Dipsacales; family Adoxaceae; genus Sambucus; species Sambucus nigra. The sequence goes on from OX422216.1 coordinate 554,241,199, forward strand.
ACTGCAATACTTTGGTAGATGTATCACATGTAGATAACATGTGATCAACTACTTATAATTCAGGATTGGCAGCATGTAATACATATGTGTATTCTTATTCTCTACATATCGTCTACATTGAAACAGTGAGAAAATTAAGTGTTAAGTTTGTGTATCGTAGAGACTATCACCCCTATATTGTGTTGAAATTTTTTCGTACGGCATCAAATATATTTAAAGATAACAACCTAATTCATGTCTCAAACTATATATATAATATGATTTTTAATAAGTACTTTCAAGCTCTGACGACTAATAACATGTAGCGAGGAGACTTCTTTCTATAGTTTAACAAGTAAAAAATACGAAACCGGTTTGTCAAACTGATACGGAGAAATCAATCAAGATCAATGAAAAAATGCATCCCTTGAGGAACATGAGAGTTAATTTTGGTCAAGTTCCCTTCATTAAAATAGTACATTGCCCTTTCATTTCAAATATGTGAAGCAATATCATTTTTACATTATTGTTTATTATATGTACATAAATCAAGATTTTATCTTGGATGGGAATCAAAGAGAAATGGAATAGATCGATATTATTTATAAATGTTTATGAGTGTAGTATAGTTGGTCATAAGAAGATATGAATACTAATTTTTTATTGTACCAATTTAAAAACATTTCTTTATTTTCCTTTTAATTCAGTGTATAATGGAAACTGGATGATGTATCTTTTTTTTGAAATTTTTGATTTTTAGGCTCCATTATTTTTATTTAACTTTAACTACGGAGAAGATAATTTGGATTTTATTACTAATGAAGTGAAAATGGTCATAAGAAGATATGAATACTAATTATTTATTATGCCAGTTCAAAAATATTTCTTTATCTTCCTTTTAATTCAGAGTATAATAAATATTGGATGATGTATATATTTTAAACAAAAATTATTTATAGGCTTGAATATTTTTTATTTAACTTTAAATATGGAGAAGATAACTTTGATTGTATTACTAATGAAGTGAAAAAAATATGAGAATTTTAAGTCTTTTGTGAACAATTCAATGAAAAGTCATAGTCCACTCGCTCTAGACTATCGCTTGTAATATATTGTCGAGTTTCAAAGTCTATCGTGTACTTTTAGTGAGGTGAAAGACTTTTTAATCTTATCTTTGTATACCTTATGTATATGACGTATAGTAATCAATTATATGTTATCACAATCTTTAGCTTATATCTCTGTAAAAGAATGTCAGAACATTATAAACTACTTGTTTAAGATTCAATTTATTATAATACGCTTCATAAAAAGGGAAAATAAGGTTTTATAAGAGGGGCATTCTAGAGATTTAACGTTGAATCTAGCTTTAATAAAGTTGGCTCACACTGAATTACAATGAATAATATCTCACAGGTGTTCCATCAGAGATGATTGATTATAAATCTTCAGGTTCACCATCCCAACACCACCTTTATTATAGGTAGGACATGTATTAACCCAAGAAACTATTATAACTGCTCTATTAGAGCATCCGCACTGGTGTGCGTTGGCGAAAGCTAAATTAAGCTGCGTGTATGACCTTTTACCTTTCACCCAAATGGGCAGCATGCAGTGGGGGGGATTCTTACGAACTTCCTACGAACTTCATTTGTTCGTAGGAAGTTCTTACGAACTAAAGAAGTTCGTAAGAACTTAACGGTCATATAACGGTAACATTTTCCTCGGTGTATTTATTCACAAACGTTTATCAATTCCTCAATTCAGTTCTCTGCACCTTCGTCTTCCTCCAGACAGTTCTCTTTATTCTGTTCATCTTCTTCATATCTTCCATCAGTTATTTTCATTCTTGGTTATTAATTCCATCATCTTCCTCTCCTTATTTTCTAAATTTTTTTACATATTTGTCATCAAAACAGTCCCATATAATCTCAAAATACAGTAGTCTGCCCCTAAATTTCTTCATAAACTCTAAAAACCATCCCATATAATCCCCAAATTAATTTCAAATCAGTCCCAAATTAGATTTAAAGAATCCTCCAAATCAGATCTTGTCAACAACATGGAATTAGGTAGAAAATGGAAAAAATACATTAATATCGGGAAATAAAAAAAACACGGGTCGACTTCAACAACAATTCTCGATCCTTCTGCGCCGATTCAACCGTCGAATCCCGTAATTGACAACTATACTCGTATTTACGACGGCGTATCACACGCGTCGGACGGCGAAACTCTGATAATAAATGGAAATAAATTCGAATTTCGAGAGAATTGGGCGGGGCCAATGAAATTGTAAAAATTGATTGAAGATAAAAAATCGGATATCAAAGAAATTACCGACAATGTCGGTTTTATGTCGAATTTTGTTTCTATGGTGATGCCCAATTCCGATCAATGTATTGTGACAATGATGATCGAACATTGGTGGAATATGACGCATACCTTCCAACTACCATACGTCGAGCTTGCCTTCACTCCGCTCGACTACACAATGCTTTTCGGTTATAATTTTATTTTATTTCATTGTACTTATATTCATAATTGTTTCAAAATATGAAAATAATATGTTGAACTTAAATTCATAACTAATCGTTTGAAATATATTTTATAGTAATTATATTCATAATTATTTAAATATATGACAAAAAAATTTAAATATGTACCGACATTCCGATTGTGTCAATATATGAAAATAATTATTTATATTCATAATTGTGTCAATATGTGAAAATAATTTGTTGTACTTAAATTCATAATTGATTGTTTGAAATATATTTTATGGTTTTTATATTCATAATTATTTAAATATATGACAAAAATTTTAAATTATTTACCGGCATCATAATTGTTTCAAAATGTGAAAATAATATGTTGTACTTAAATTCATAATTAATTGTTTGAAATATATTTTATGGTATTTATATTCCTAATTATATAAATATATGACAAAAATTTTAAATTATATACAGGCATTTCGATTGGACTAGGACGACCTATTCAAAATCTACGAATTGAACAATATACCAATTTTGGTAATACCATAAATGAATTTTTCCCAGAAATTCATATACAGAGATTTACCGGTGCGGGAATTACAGTTTCTGATCTTAAAAAATACATAAAAAAATTCGTCAAGGTTGAACCATTACCAGATTATATGTCCCCAATCATAGCTCGGGCATTTTGGTTTTATGTATTCGGGAGTGTATTTTTTCCAAATGCTCACTCCACTTTCGACCTCAGCTATTTACATTATCTGGAGGATATTCCTGGCATCGGCACATATGACTGGGGTTCGGCGATTTATGCCCGTATTATATGGTCTTTGGACAAAGCCAGTCGACGATCGTTGACTAGCGTTAAATGCATGTGGCAAAATACTCGAGGTATATTTTCGTTTCATCTTATTTAATGAAATTTATGTTTCATTACAATATATGTCAACTTATTCTAATGAATTAAATTTATTGACAAATTTTGCAGTATTTACATCATAAGTACATGGCCACGGCATGTCATATTCTCGTCGATTCGTCCATCGATGCGTGGCCCCTCATATTTCGTTGGTCGAGGGGGAACAGAAAGAAAGTAAAGGGAGCACATCGGTTTAACATCTCAAGCAGTCAACATCAGCTTGAGATGCGGTCACCCGAGTCCATTATATGGCAGCCATACGAGACTTCTGCCTACCGTGACTCTGATGTCATCTTATATGCTCGTGAGATATCGGGGTTACGGATGATTTTTTAGGATCCCTTATTTAAGGGTTTTTGGTACTTGGGTGACTGGGTTGTTCGATAATTAACTGGGTGGATATGTGTAGCAGACAACCCACCATCGAGTTTATGTTGTGTCTCAGAACACGATTTTCATGCAGCTGCTGCCCAAAATTGGCCTCTCGCAAATCAATATATAAGAGATGTGTCCCAAGAAGAGTATAATTCTTATTGGAAGGCAATAGCACTCAGGCAATTACTACCGCCGATTGCCAGATATGATAATGTAGATTTGATTGGAGTTGGTTCAGTGGCACCTTCGACGTTGCGAATCCCACAAGCACCAGCACCAGCACCAGCACCGATAAATGAACCGCATGTGTATGAGACACAGTTCTCTATGGGTGGTTCTACGCACGTCCAACCACTGAGGCAGAATTAGACGGTTGACGTCGGCCTACCGGAGGGGGCTTCATATACTATAGATGTCCCGAGACCTGAGTTTTCAACCAGCGTACCTCCAGCTCAATCTTTGACGCAGTTAGAATGACATGAGTCCTACATCGAAGCAGCAAATAACATTCGAGGTCTCCGTCATTTAATATTACATGAGACACGTCAGCGAGATGATCAACTCAAAGCACGTGATGACCGCATTGAGGAGTTGGAGCGTAGACTAGCACGGTTTACTATGCCTAATCATGGGTTTGAGGAGGGTGGTACTAGTTTTAGTCGTCCGAGTGTTTACAGACCACACCTAGCCCCACCCTCTAACCCGGTCCCGACATATGAGTCGCAACAAGCTTGGGGTAATTTATTTGGGTCTGACCCTTACACGGGTTCACATGCTGATTTAGGTGCGGATTTTGAGTTCGGACAGGGCGCCAGTGATGTATAATGTACTATTGAAATATGTTATGAATAAATTTTGTATTGTTGTCTCAATTTAATTGTGATGATAAATGTTATGATGTATAATGTATCATATTTATGAAAAATGTTATGATGTATAGTGTCTCATATTTATTATCAAAATATATGGTAATAAAATGTATGGTAATAAAATATATGGCACTCAAAATATATGGTAATAAAATAATCATCACAACAATTATTCTGAAATAAGTTTATCATTGATTAGTATTGAAATAATGACTTAAGTAGTATAAACAATAATACATGATCCAAATGATTATTAGGAGTATGTGTTCAAACGCTTAGGTCGAACCTAGTAGAAGTACAACAATATGGTTTCCCATTGTGCACTAAACATTTAGGTAAATAAGATCGTTGCGTATCGGAATCAACATATTCTTCGTTGTAGTTTGATATATTTGGTTCGTACTCTTCCCCATCATTTTCATATATATATATATATATATATATTTTGAAAAGGGAAAAAACCCCTAAATTATATTTTCATATATGCATTTCGAAAAGTAATCATAACCGGAATTGGTGTAGTCGAAAATATCGTTATCTGATGCCAACGTAGAGTCGTTATATATGTTAATTAATTGTTCCTGAATGTGACGACCTGATAGCAGCGTGCGTTGTGCTTTGTGATAACGTTGTAGGCGCCTCTCCATCTGCTATATCTCTTCCTCCAATAACTTAAGACAAAACATATTCGCTTCTTCAGGATACGATATTGGCCAAAGTGCGGCAGCCTGATTTTTTGGCACGGGTATGTGATGGTAATGGCAAAGCACCTCCATGCCACACCTTTCATCATATTTATCTGGCCATGTGAGGTGTTCCCAAGGATACACAACTCCGTCTTCAGGTTTCGAATTGGGGGAGATTATGAATATATAACCAAAGTCATTGAGAAAACGTCGAGAAGTATCAATTGGATATATTTGGAAAATTATTTTTTTCCCATACCAATCATTACCAGTAATATCTGTGTAAGAGCCATTGTAAATGGATGAATAGTAGGGAGATGAATCCATCTTTGAAATATAAGACAATGGTAGATAACAAATTATTGCAATCCTTCTAATTTATTTATAGGTAATTTTAAACCTTCGAAGTTATAATTTTATTTTACAATGGTAACAAATATTTATAATAATACAAAGGCACACATACCAATGGAAAAGATAAATTATACAATAATTTGCAGGCAATAATAAATTATAATTTTATAAAGGCACACATAAAGCTGATGACGATTGCAGTTATCATACAGTAACTTGATAAATTAACTATACATAAAGTAGTTATCATACAGTAACTTGACATACAACATATTGACAACCTGAAGAACCCGAACCCAAAATGTAGCACACTTACCAATAGCAAGATAATATTTGTAGCACACTTACCAAGATAATATATGTAGCACATACCAAAATGTGAATATTATACTGTATATTTACATACGATAAATTACATACACATGCACCCCAATAGGACACATATATTATCTAGATAATATAGCGCACTGATCTAGATAATTTTGTATTGCACACTTACCAATAGGACACAGAAATAGGGGTGGAAATTTTTGACACGACACGATAACCCGACATGAAGTTAACGGGTTAGGGTTGATGATTTCTTGACACGAACCCGAATATGACACGACCCGCCAACACGAATAATATACGGGTTGGGTTAGTTTCAAACACGTATAACTAAAAAATGACACGAATAGACCCGCTTAACTCGTATTTTATGGAGAATATATTAGATAATTTATATATCTTGATAGACATTCTATAAAATTCATGGAGAATAGGATGATAAATTATTTATGAGTTGCAAGAAGTTGAAATTAATTAAATTTAAGTTATTGTAGGCCTATGATTGGTTAAGAGAGAAGATTTTTTTTTTATATTTTACTTAATGGGTTATGAGGGTCAACCCGAGCACGATACGATAATAAATAGGTCGGGTTAGTGTTTGCTCATCTGACACGATTAGTTAAATGGGTCGGGTTAGGGTTGACTAATACTTGACACGAACCCGACATGACACGACCCGAACACGACACGATGCACACGAATTGCCACCCCTACACAGAAATTAACATTTTACCTATATTATCTGTAGCACACTTATCTGTAGCACAGTTATTTGTAGCACACTTACCTATGTAAGATTTTACTTATAATTATAATAGCGTTGTACCGTAAAACTAGACAGGTAGAGTATAATATTTCATCTATATCTAAATTAATTTGTAACCATATTATATCATGGACTCCTCTACTTCTAGCGATGAGGAACGAAATCTTTTGCTCCAATATGCACAATTTAATGAAGGTGGATCATCCGATGATTCAGATGAGGAAATGATTATTATGATGGAGTTTACCTGGTGATGTGCTGAAAAAAATATAATTCGTGATGGGAAAGAACTCGAAACGAGACGTCGAGTGAATCGTAGGAGAGAAAGGAGACATGCAACACTATGGGAAGATTACTTTGGGGAGGATAAGGTATATAACGAGTATTTTTTCTGAAGGAGATTCAGGATGAGATATAGTATTTTCAATCACATCCTTGAATCTGTTTGCCTTTATGATAACTACTTTATTCAGAACAATGATGCTTGTAGTCGTCAAGGTTTAAGGTCTCATCAGAAAGTGTTGGGGGCAATTCGATTGTTAGCTAATGGGGGTTCCCATGACGTGTGGTCTGAGCAGTACGCTATGAGTGAAACCACTCTATTAGAAAATGTTATTAGATTTACAGAGGCAATTGTACGAATTTTCGATCCTCAGTACAGCAAAAATCTGATACAAGGCGACGTCACAAGGTTACTCGAACAAAATATAAATAAAGGTTTCCCAGGAATGCTAGGCAGCATTGATTGCATGCACTGGCATTAGAAAAATTTCCCCACAGCATGGCACGCTCAATATAGTGGACGTAAAGAGTCACCTACTATAATCCTTGAAGCGGTTGCGTCATACGACCTGTGGATTTGGAAATCTTTCATCGGTGTGCCTGGTTCTTGCAATGATTTAAGTGTCTTGCATCGTTCTAACGTTTTCCAGGAATTGTACAATGGAAAGGAAGCTCCCATTAATTACACTATTAATGGAAATTCATACGACATGGGGTACTACCTTGGTGATGATATTTACCCTCCCTACGCTACAATAGTTAAAACTTTTAGGAACCAACAAGGGATTACACAAAAATAAAAATTATTTTGCAAGTACCAAGAAGCGTGTAGAAAAGATGTTGAACAAGCTTTTTGTGTACAACAAGCCCGATTCGCTTTTGTTCAAGTACCTTGTAAATTATGGAATATGGCATCACTATCAACCATAATGAAATCTTGCATTATAATACACAATATGATTATTGACGATGAATGTAGAGATTGTCCATGGCAAAATGAATACAAACATAATGATGTAACACCTCATATTTTGAGGGTCCAAACTAATTTCTACGACTACCTCACGCGGGATGCAAAGATAAGAGATGCAACTAAACATCAACAGTTACGGAATGATTTAGTGGAGCACATTTGGAACACCCACGGTGATGAAATGGTGGGTTGAAGATATGTTAACGTATTTCTGATATTAATTGTGGCTATTCGATTTATTAGTTACATTTTTAATTCGTAATTGTACGATTTTTAATTTGTAATTTTACCACTATTGCATTGAAACTAAAATTTATAAACAGTACTGACATTACATATATTTAAACGTTGACATTGGATATATTAAAATGGAAACTAGGTCAGTGTACATATACTGAAAGTAAATGCCGAAAATAAAATAACGAGGATTCAATACAACTATAATAAATACTACTAGTCATTAATTGAACCAATTGGACTTGACGTAGGGTTAGACGACCCGGCATAGTTCGATTGTAACTCAGAAATCGCAGCTTCGGTGGCAGTAACCATCGATGTTAGGTCGTTGAACCTTTCATAATGAAACTGTTTTTGCATATCAGTCATATTGTTCATATCTAGATCCAAGATGTACGACTGATCTCGGCCTAGGCGCACGAGCTGATCTTATTTTTTGGTGATCTGATCTTGTTTTTTGGCGAGTTGATTAACTCGCTTCATCTTGATGAACGCATCTATTTGAGAGTCAAATTTAAGGGCACGATTATTCTTCCACTCTTGCTTGATTTTAAACATTGCATTGAAGTCTTCGCAATGTTTGAGTGCTGCCGTGTTATAATCCAAGCTGTCAGAACGCGCTCTTTGATGTGCACTTTATTTATCACCCTTCCTGTCTGGGGGTCTATCCGGTACGTCTCATACTCCCGGAGTGTCATCTTCGCGTACAGGTGTAGGGCCGTCGTCGTTCCCCGCTATGTTTTCCAAGTTAAATTTTGGTAAATGTTTTAAAATTTGATAGCAGTTATCAAACGTAAAATGTTTGTTGGTTTTGGCGCGTTATGCGTCGCATGCATTACTAACCGCTTGGAATTCGTCCGTCCCGCTTCCCATATTTTTTATTTGGTAAGAAAGCTTTGCAATATATAGCATTATTTGATGCGATATATGATTATAACGTGTTGATATCATGGATCTCGTATGAGTAATTGTAATTCCAAGTGTGACGTTATACTCATCTTTCATGGTGTCCCAAAATGTGTCCGATGATATCGAGTTTCCTTTAATACTTCGGGTTGTATATTTAGCATACATGGTACATAATACTTCGTCCTCAAAAGGAGTCATATTAGGTTGTCGAGTTGTACCGAAACTAATCGGTTGAGAGGAAGACATATTTTTTGTAGAAATAAAATATATTAAGAATGGAAATAAGAAAATCACACGGAGGAAATTATACTCTCAAAATTTATAAAGGGTGAGAATGAAAATTTGTGAGGAAGGTGGGCTCTATTTATAAAGAAAGTATCCAACGGCCGTTAAATTTACCAAGCAGTAAAAACAACTTCCTACGAACTTCTTTTGTTCGTAGGAATTCTTACGAGCTTCTGAAGTTCATAGGAACTTCTTACAAACAAATGAAGTTCGTAGGAACTTCTTACGGAAAAAATAAGTTCGTAGGAAGTTCCTACGAGGTTCAGAAGTTCGTAAGAAGTTTTTAATGATTCTCTACCCATTCAGTAACTTTGTAAATCCTTTACCTTTCCTCTTGCTAATTTTTCCAACTACCTATCACCATTGTACGTGTCTCAGTTGGTAATTTTACAAAAAAAAAATTTCAAACTCTCCACCATTATGGATGATCTTAAGAGTATTAATAGACCATATAAATGAAGTAATACAAGCCTTAAGTATATCTAAAAATTCGTGCCATTTATAGGTAAAATAACAACTTTTATAAGCTGTATTTTGCCAGCAATAGATAAAAGGTTTGCTTGCCAAACTTTTAGTTTAGATCTGAATTTGTCAAGAAGAGGGTTAAGATGTGAAGGGACTTGGTTTACCTTTAGGGTCCATTTGTTAACCCAATTCCAAGCCATGGAAATGGAATTAAAAGGCTAATTTTAATTCCACGGAATTGAAATTGGCCTTCCAATTCCAAGCCTTAGAATTGGGTTGCCAAATGGACCCTTAAAATTTGGAACTTTCAAGTAGGTAAATGAATTACCTCCTTCATTGATCCCAATAATGTTGATGTTAGAAGCCTTTATATGGTTGGATCCTCCCCCCCTAAAAAAAGATCTTAATTTACCTTTATTATTAACTTGCCCCTAGCACCTTCATACTATTTGATGAGGGATATAAGATTATTAAGAGAGGAGCTGGTGGCTTTGCAGAAAACCAAATGATCATCTGCATAAAAAGGGTGGGATCGATTTGAAGAACCTCTAGGAGAAGACATTGATTTGATTTACATTGTCAAACTAATGGAGTTATGCCTCTACCTAGAACTTCTTCAGCCAGAATAAATACGGAGCCCCACATGGAGTCCCATTGATTAATATGGAAATATGCATAGAGTTTATAATAGATTGAATATAATCTAAAAGTAAAGTAGAGAATCCAAATTATCTTAGCACATTAAATTGTGCAAGAACATTAGCCACTCCACGTGGCACATGCATTAGAAGATATTCACTATACATATAGCTTCCGTTTTCCACTCTTTTCTCTCCCTCATATTAAATGTATATTTTATTTTCTAAATTGTGCCTCACTCTTCCTTCCTTTTCTATCCCCAATGTGTTCTCTTTTCCACCACTACTCTGTTAAATTCCCTTCCTGCACACACGTTGTTGAATAAAGGAGAGCACTGCCATATTTTCTATATGAATATCATCATAGATGGTTTGTGAAGATGCCCTATAAGAACATTTAATAGTGTTTGGACCATTTGTTGGTACACGTTTTTCTGTTGTTGGATCCAAAAAAGCATTGGTAGCTGTAGAGAGAGTTATCTCAGAAGATCAAGGTGCTGCAAATTATGATTAATACGTATGAGGTAAATTACCTTATTGGGTATAATTGGAAGATTTATTGATCTTTTCTGTGGAATTATTTATTGCATGATATGGATCAATGGGGAAGATATGGGGAGGATGATTGCAAATCTCTCAATTTGTATCCCACATGATGAAGAAATTGATAAATTTATTACAAATAGTAGTTGTATAAATGAATTTCTTTTAAAAAGATTAATTGACCTCACATTATTCCACAACAATCAATTTGAGCCTGAGCCATTAAAATATGCATAGTAGAATAACTTCTCATCACAGTTTCAATTTTACTCTCTAAGCATTTAAGTTGCAGCACCTAACAAATTTTTTGTATTTTTTATTGGAATTTGGAACTTTAGTACTGGTTGTAATTTAATATGCCTATAAATTTATTTGATTTTTTTAGATAATTATTTGATGCTTACTTATATATAGTTAAACTCTTTCTTTTATGTTGTTAGATAAATTGTTTAATAGGTATTTCCATGCTTCCTTATATACACTTTTATACACTTCTCTACTATTTATTATTCATTTTATTAGACCAAATCATCAATGCTTCCTTATATATAAGTTTCTCATTTGTATCACTTCCCCCAACTAATATTTCCATTGGGTTTAAAAATGAGGTCGGACTATATTTCTTTGTATAACTTGATTTTCAGTTTGGTATTTATATGAGATTTGGTCCACTTAAAGATGATCATGCCTACATATGTGAATTTGGTGGGAAAAGGATGAAAAGATGTTAATTTAGGTAGTCTCACTGATAGTTTGTAGTTTATGCCATGTATCTTTGTTTCATCATATGGTATTTTTAGTTTCATCCCCATATATTTGTTTTTTAGACTTCATCTTTTTTCAGCTTTATCTTCGTTCATAAAGGGCTTGTTTTAACTTTTGAAGCTTTTATATTTTTTCATAATGAGGAGGTCTTAATTTCTTCTCTTTTCCTGTATTAATGAAAAAAACTTTTGCAAATATCGGTTCTCTGCTTTATAGGGTTGCCCACTCTTAAGAGTCACATGACATTGAGGTCAAGTAATCCACTTCTTCACACGGTTCAAATATTTTTTTCATCACACCTCAAGTTTTGAGCTTCGAACCTAATATTGATTTTTGTTTTATATTTGACCCGTTAAATAATTTTGGAGTCGTTTCCATATTTTTGGTATAATGGTTTTTCTGTCTTTAGGTTCTATTTGATATTAAAATCTCTATTTTTTCATTTGAACATGAATTTACGGAGCTTTGGATCTTTATGAGAACTAGAATTCTATTTTTAAATTCTATATATTGTGTTTCATTTCTTATAGTTTTTATATCTAAACTATTTGTGTGTTAGGATAGATAAGTAACATTACATGAAAATTTTCAAGTTTCAGGTAGTTAGCCAATGGCTCCAATGGAAGGTAGGGTATTTTTGTGAGGATTGTTGTGTCCGCAAATGGAGTACTTAAACATAAAACGTTATAAATCGTCTTTGATGTAAAATAATCCAATAATTCGTACTCCAAAAAAACAATTTTTCATACATTATAAAGGATCTGGAGAAGTGAATTATATCATGTTGACTTTTAGATTGTGTTGAGTTAGACCAAATTTAAGGCCAATCATGATAGTTTTTATGCATCGTATGAAAATTTAAGGCCTTGAGAAACTCCAGAATTACATAATCCGGAGTTATATTTGTAAACAAAATGTACTTGGAGTTGTAAATATATGCTTAAGTTGGATAGTTAATGAACTGTAATGTGAAATGTAATATTTCAAATTCGATTTAAGGATACTATATTTTCTTTGTCTTCTCCGTCACCTTTGTCATATTATAATTCTCATCTACTTTTATATCTTCTTTTGTTTTGATTTGTTTTGGCAGTTTGAATCAGAAGAGGATGATTGTGCGGCTTTCTAAACTTTGTTTGTACTAAAAGTATAATAATGTTAAATTTAATCTATATTTTATTTTTAATATATATATATATATACATATATATATATATATATATATATATATATATATATATATATATATATATATATATATTATAAATGACGATGTGTAGTGTAATAAATTTAGATTCGAATACGACAATTGGTTCCATCTTTATGAACTGAGGTTTGTGGGATTTTTATGTTTTTTAGATTAATTTTGAGTAACTAATCTTGAATTTCAATGTAATGTAATTGTTTCTTTAATGTATGTTTTTAGTAAGTTTTATGTGAGATAGAGTTCAATGAATCTGATATGTTGTGGAGGATTTATATTGCGTTTCACTTTATTCTTATTTTTCATTGGAGGATTAATGTTTTTAATGTCAAGCATATGGACATTTAGATTATGATTAATGTCCTGTGATACGAGTAAAGTAGGATTTAAATCATGGTTTCCATATAAAGCATTTTCATTGGCTCTATTTGTTTAACATTTTTTTAGATATTAGATTTTTTGTAAACATTTATATGAATACATTTTTTAGATATTAGATTTGTTAATGGTGTCATGTGTGTATGGTGTTGTGGTGGGAACCACATGCTTTCATGGAAGTAGATGTTGCGTAACATATTAAGTCTGAGTTCAAATTCAACACTGTCAATGCTACATTGGGTACATTTTTTATGGATGCTACATAACAACTTTATGGATGATGAGATTTTGTTTTTTTTTTCATTCCCCTTTTGTTTGGTTATTTTTTGGCTTATTTTTTGACATTTTTGATATCATAAGAGCTTTATTTTGAGACATTTTTGTCTTAGATTAGGAGACAGACCTACATTTTGGACCAAGTATTAATAAAAAACAGAACTTATTGACCTATGTTGGGGTTTTTTTCATATACAAATTCAACATTAAATAATAAGTGTTGAATTCATATACTCTCTTTCTTAAAATAGTCCTATTATTCTTACCCTTAACAATGGTCATTGCTCTTTCATTTATCTTAAGAGTTCATTGTATGCAACCATTAGTAAATTATTTGGAGTAGTGGTTTGAGGATGCTGTACTTTTGGTTATACATTCCAATATCTATTTCCAATATATAAATTGTTATTTCTTATTACTCATAACTATTACCACGAAATGCTTGAATCAAACAGATGAATCCATTGAAGGGCGAAAAGGCAATTGTCTTGCCCGCGCATCACGTGGGATCACGACACCTTGTTTGGTGTATGTTACATTGCTTGAATTTATATAACAAATTAGAACTTTTCGCACTTGACATTTTCAAGAGCACAAGATACGAATATTGTTATTTAACCACCATTTTAATGGCAATATGATGTAAATTTGTCTGTTTAATTAGGTATATCCGATAAAAAGGTGAAAATTGAAATGTTGTTGCAATGATAAACACCATTATAACTATAATAACAATCTTAGTTTATGTTTTAATTAAAATTAAATTTGAACGTGTAATTTTGGATCGATGCAAAATGTTGTATGTATAAAACACTTATGAGTTATTAAAACTCAAAAAACTACATTGTAATTATTTCGACATTGCTTTAATTTCAATTTTACAAAAACTCACAAGTTTGGTATGTAGGAAATAAAAAATATAAAATTATGGTGCATTATATGTCACAGACCTAACCTCATTTAACTTCGCTGTGAGGTCCTTCACGGTTATACATAGTACATCTCGCTCAGTTTGGAGTGTATAAGAGTGGTGCAAAGTCTCTCGGATTGTATTCCTCTCAAGCTCCAATTATTGGTACCAATATTAAGTTAGAACAAAGATATTCTTTGTCGACATATACCTTAAAAAATATGATTAACTAAAAGTGTCGGTGACTCATGGACTAATAGATCATATAAGTCTAGCATGAGTCTAGTGGTGGAAACGCGTCATTTTTTATTAATTTCGTATCGGAGCCTATCAGGTTTTGTGTCAATATGACCTCCACCTAAACCTCATCCAGTATGCCTATTTGTATCCTCTATTCTACCTGGTTGATTTCATGTTTATGCTGTGTTCAATCTATATATGAATGAAACTTGTCTTTGATTTTCATTAGATCTATAAACCAAAGCTCGATTCGTTAGGTTATTGTGTTCAACGGGCCCACTCGCAAAACTCCCAAATTCATTAAGGCCCCATCAAGGCCAATAAAAAAACACATAGTTTGAGTCATGTTATGGTATTAGGTGGCATTTTTCCACCCTTAGATAAGGAAAGCCCGGTACTATACCCTACGTAATGGGCACAAAAGACTCCTAACATTGTGAATCATTAAAAAACAATATCTATGTATTAAAGGCAACATCATGCTCATTATGCATTATTATCAATTGTGGCATAAATGAAAATGTAGGATGCAATTGATTGGGTTATGTATGCCATGGTACATAGTAGTTAGTCGCCCCGTATACAACTATGAGTAGTGAACTTACTTTATGTATCATAACCCTCACATGTTTGTCCACATACGACAATGCAGTCAAAAAATTGTCTGCACATTCTTCTCGAGTATCACTGTCTATCAAATCACATATTCTCAATTTAAAAGAATTCCCAGGGGTAGTTTGTTTTTTTTAAATAATATATGATGCCCTTATGCTTATTATTTTCAAGGATATTGACTTATTTATTTGTGTTGGATTGGATTTATATATGGAATTTCTCATTCGTCATATTATATATGTCATATAAATATATGTTAAGAGATTGCTTACTTAAGTGCTATATGATTATTTTAAAATTTATTTGATTACAAAGTCCATTATCTATGCAAAGAATTATATTTTCCATTTGTTATGATTTTTGAGTTGCAGAGTTTGCTTCTGACATTTCAAAGGTATTAAAATAATACTCTTCACTACACCAAATCCTGCGAATAGTCACGATTTTGGGGTAACGGCCTATTGTCGTGACCAGCTGGTCACGACCGAGAGCCCTGACCATATCAAAAATGGGTCTGACGAAGTCCATGACTCAGTATGGTCATGGATCGTCTTGCATATGATCACTGACCACGATCATGACTCGTGTGGGTCAAGGATATAAGCCTTGACCCATCCGTGACCATTATGGCGCCAAGTTTACCTCCAAATGTGGTCTCAGATAGGGTCACGATCAAAGGTCGTGACCATAACCCAAAGCCACACTGAGATGGTCACGGCTTTGAACCGTGACCATAATGGGAATGGAGTCACGACCAGAGTATTATTTACACGCCGATGTTTTAAATTTAAAGGGGTCACGGCAGTGTCTTTATACTTAATTCCCAGCCGAACTTTTCATTTCCCTCAAAAATTTCTGAACCCTTTAAAGTTTCCCTCTCTCCATCAATTTTGGCTCTTATCCGATGATTTTGGCTCTCAATCTCAATCTAAACATCTCTTTCAATCTCAAAGGTAATATTTTGTGCATTTGTATTTCTTATTTCTGTGTGTTTATGTATGTGTGTATTTTTATGTGTGTGTATTTCAGTGTGTGTATGTGTGTGTACGTGTTGTATACATGTGTATATTTTAGTGTGTATATGTGTGTGTACGTATGTGTATTGTGTATGTATATGTGTGTATATGTATATGTATATGTATATGTATATGTATATGTATACTGTATGTGTGTGTATTTATTATGTTTGTGTGTGTGTGTTCTAGAAAAAAATATATGACTAATGCTGGTTCAAGTTTTGGGCTGAAATATAAAAAAAATGTGTGTCCTTTAATATTGATGCTAAATTCGGGATTAATTTTAAGGGTAATGTTTTTAAGGGATTAATTTTATGACTAATGTTTGTAAGGATTATTTTACGACTAATGTTTGTGAGGTTTAATTTTAGGGTTGATATTAGGATTGATTTTAGGGATTGTTGGCTTAAATAAAAAAAAAATAGGTATTCAAAACCTAATAAATTAACGGTGAGATATATACACATACACGAGATTCACTCGTGGGAGACTATGTGTGGCTCCGCTGGTTTCTTTGGAGTTTTGTCTGGACAGTATTTGGACTAGTGCCCTCGCTTTTTACAACTATATCAAGTGTTCCCATTACAGATTTTAGATGGTGGAGTTCGATTTTGTTGAGTGAGGGGATGTAAGTCTTGTTATGCAATTTGATTGCACACTCTACTTCTCAAATTCTATTGGTAGGAACTTCCATTGTAAATCAAAGACTTAATATGAACGAGAAAGTAACCGTTGTGTAAAGGAAATCAAACGTCGGTTCACAAAGATTTTCGCGACCGTTGTGTGAAGTAAGGTCGTAATGACCACAAAAAAGTGAGGTCTATTTTGGGAGTATTTGACTCAAACTGACTCCACACTCGCATTCATATACCTATACCTAAAACAACCACAAAATGGCCAATTTAACAAGCAGGAACCGACCGCGTAATCACGGGACCCCCGGTTTGTGTGTGTATTTTTGTGTGTATGTGTACACGAGATTCACACCTTCGTACATAATAACTAGTTAATGATTCATTAGAGACATTATTTATAGGAATAATATTCACGCCATCGTTTATTTTTCTCAAGAAAAATGAGTCACAGTGATAATAAATGACAACAAGAGTGTGAAAGGTTGCAACCGGCGTTCACTTGTACCTCTTTCATTAATGAGCCTCATTCAGTGAGTACTCCGATTTATTGATATGAGAATAGGAAGATTGAATAATTTAACTACCTTATAAACCGTGGATTTCATCTCTAGCAAGAGTACTTGTTCAATCGTATTTTGTTTTCCCTATTAGAATGTTGTGATAAAGATGTACATTATATATTCCGCATACATAGTCCTGATACAACACTGACCTTGCTTAAGCTGTTAGAGAAGACAAAAAAAAATTCATCCATTATGGATAGAATTACGTACAAAGAGCATTGTCGAAGACTGTGATGTCTCGTGACACATCCACATCAAACTCAATCTTGCCAATAAGCTGAAGAGGATGAGATTTCGAGTTCATGTCGCTGACACCTATGCATCCATTATAGATACGCTTCCTCATAATTGGTCACGTGCAAATATCCATAGGTTTTTAAAAATAAATCCCGACTGGATTGAGATCAGACACATTGAACTTTTATTAAAGTCTTACCATAAAAAGGTAGATTATAATATATGGTAAAAAATTTATTTTACTAGTTATATTTCATATTAAACTTTGAAATTATGAATCTATATTTGAAGATAATGTTGGATAGTAATGGAAACAACTCTGTAATCGAGGACGTGACACCATCATAAGAATAATTCTCATCACCAATTGGTGAGAAATACTCAAGTCCACTAACGGTTCACTCCCCTACTTCGAGTTGTAGTAGGCAAGGTACTCTTATTAATCCAACAGACACGCCCACCGCTCCTAATACTGTATGGTCGGTTCAGAAGAAGCCCATTAGAATCTCTCTATTAGGAAATAACCCCATAAGGGGATAATAATCATGTTCAACAATTTAAATCCCCGTGTTTATCCTGGGCAAAAATGAATGTGGTAGTGGGAGGAGATGATAATTGGAGCCTCATAGATAAAGCTATTAAAGATGACATCTACGAGCAACTCAACAAACTGTTTGAATTTCCTAAAAAATCAACAAATAAGGTTGTTTCTAAGGTTTTTGAACAACTCCGAACATATCGGAGAAACCTTAGGCAAAAGTATTTCTCAAAGGGAGCAATCGAGCTCTAACATTTTGGCGCTCAAAGACAAAGTCCCTACGAATGTTGAGATGCCAATCGTTTAATGAAATGATTTTTTGGAAAATGAGGTGAACGACTATAAAATGCTACAAAAGGAGAAAAACAAATAGAATAGGACCAAAAAACTGTTGTCCACTAGCTTAGATCGAAATCTTATGAAGATTTGAAGAACGAGTGGTTGAGCAAGACAAATGGAAGCCTAGATGAAGGAAATACACCTAATAGGTCCAATTTATACGTGCATGCAAGGCGAGACAAAGATAATAAATTCCCTCCTCACTTGGCCAAGACTCTAGAATCAATAGAGTCTCTGAGTATTCAGTCAGCTTCAAGCCCGTTCGACGATATTAAAAATGATGCCCTTGCACAGACCTTGGGGAATGACCATTAAGGGAGGGCAAGAGGTTTGGGGTCGCATATGTCAAAAATAAGATTCAAACATGTCGCACCTCTCGTGGATAATTTTTCTTCCGTTTAATAAGCATTTCTCGTCCAACGATGAACGTCATTCTAGGACTGAAGTGGATGTAATGGGGATTCAAAATGAATTGGGAGGCATGAATGATAAACTTTTACAAATTGTGTCCCTTTCAACCAGACGTATGCCCCTGCAACCCCTATGCATCCCGGTTTCCCCTTAACTCCTCAAAATGTTACTCCTTTTTCATTCCCCTCACAAATGCTGATTCCTTCTTCAATATTCCCCTTCTCAGGGCCTCAGCCTGCCATAGGTCTTGAATCATTGTCAATAACCCACGTTAACTATAATGAGAAATACTATATTAAGGACTAGAGCGGTAGAGTTGTCATTCTGGTGTGCACACTCATCTCCACTCAAGTAGGAACTTTACAACATAATCGACCTTTACAGGAGGGTGAGTGTCAGATACTGGTTGATAAAGTATATGTTGGTTGCGAAGAGGCTCCAGTGTACGTCACCAGCAAAAAAGGGAATTTGTTAAAAAATTATGTCGACTTTTTTACTACTTGGCTAGTTTATCGTTTGATGAAGATGTAGTAATATTTTTCTTATGATGTAATAATATCATTAGACAAATTTATTTAATTTGAATTTAAGTGGGTGTGTTCTTGTATATAAGTTATTGCATAGTTTGATTGATTGGTGCGTTGTTGATATTTATGCTTTACTATACGAAATGATATTTATGCAACATGATATTTATTTTATCATGTTAACAAATGACTGCAATTTGAAGATTATTGAATGAATTTTCCAAAGTACAAAGAGTGGATGGGGGAGACTGACGAAATAGCTAATAGTTATTTTAAAGGCGTTCAAGAATTTATTAGCTACGCTTTTAAGAACCTTAAAAGTGAGAAGATTCCATGTCCGTGCACCCATTGTATTAACAAAAAATATAAATCTTTAAAAGATGTTGAGTTATATTTAATAAAGTGGGGAATTTGTCAAGATGATAACAAATGGACATACTATGGTGAAAAACATATACCTCATGTTCCCGAAAAATTACCGGTAATCGACAGCATAGCAGACCACTAATGAGTGAAAGTGCTAAATTATTCGCCAACATATTGTCCATTGACCGACCTAATTGACGATTCTTACGGAGTCCACCACGAAAAAAATCACCAACCTATGGAGATAAATAATGCGGGAAATGAACAATTTGAGACTGAACTACCAGGAGACCGAGAATATATAAGGTTGAAAGTCGATGCGGCTAGACCGTTATATAAATATTACGATGAATATCACTCGGTATTATATTCAATGATTGGTTTGAATAATTTGAAGATTCATTTTGGTTTGTCTGGGAACAGCGTAACCGGAATTCTTAAGTGGGTTAAAGATATTCTCCCAAACGAGAACCCGTTACCAGACAATTATCCTACCACGAAGAAGAGGTTGAAGGGTTTGGGATTAAAATACAAATCTAATCATGCATTCAAGTATGATTGCATATTGTACCACAATGAGCACAAAAAGAAGGATGAAAGTGTAGTATGTGGTGAACCTAGATATGTAGTTTGTGAGAAGGTAAATGACATACATGGAAAATATCAAAAGAGCTCGCCTGTTCCACAAAAGGTTTTAAATTATTTACCACTTGGCCTATGGTTAAAACAACTTTTTACTGTACCATGGATAACAGAGGACATAGCGTATCTCGTAGGAACTGATAGCGTGGTAGCGGGATCCACGATTTGAGAACAATACCAAATTTCATAATATCTACACGTAGGCCTAAGAACATACCGTTAGAGTGAGAAACCATAAACCACCACCTAAACGGCTCCGTGAGCAGCGCCAACACCTCCCACGGGACCAATGTATCCCGTAGGAACTGATCGCATGGCCACGGGACCCCCGGTTTGAGAGCACGACCTAAATTTTAGAATATATACACTTAGGCTTGAAAACATGCCGTTAGAGGGGAGAACCATGAACCAATCCCCAAACATCCTCATAAATGGTGCCATTACCTCCCATGAAACTAACGTATCTCATAGGAACCGATCGCATGTCCACAGGACCCCCAGTTTGAGAGCACGGCCTAAATTTCAGAATATCACCACTTAGGACTGAAAACATGCAGTTAGAGGGCGGAACCACAAACCACCCCCCAAAATGGCCCCATGAGAGGCATCAACACCTCCCACAGGACCAACATATCTCGTAGGAACCGACCGCGTGGCCACGGGAACCCCAGTTTGAGAGCACGACCCAAATTTCAAAATATAACCGGGCTCTCATACCGGGGGTCCTGTGACCACGTGGGTTTTTATAATTTATTGTTTAGCATTGTGGTTGTGCGGGATTTACATTACGCAGGTTTTAGAATGTCCAGAAACAGATAAAATTTTGCCTAATTGTTTTTAATATATTTAAAAATGGTCATGGACATGGATTATGACCAACCCTATTTTTTTTAATCATGCATAAATGGGATCACGACCTAGGGCTGTGACAATATCAGGGTATATGTCACAACCTAGGGTCGTGACCAATCTGATAACATGAAAGTATGGGTCAAGATCCATGACTGTGACAATGTATGTGACCATTTTCATACGTTAAAGGGTTGGTCACGGCTTTGAGCCATGACCGACTACGTGAAAATTCACGTAAATTGAAGGGTGGGTCATGGCCCAAGGCCATGACCAGGTATGAAATGAGGTCACGAGTAGTGTTCGCGACTATATTTCATGATCCCCGAGGTCTGTGACCAATGTTGTGGTTAGGGATATGGGCCGTGACCACTGTATTTGGCCACACTTGATTTGGTCATGGACCAAATTCGCGACCCACAGCCTGTGGACACGGACAAAATCCATGACCAATCGCCCAGTTTGGTGTAGTGCTTGGAGGTGTAATCATCGAATGATTGTAGCGGTGGTATATTCATTTGGTTTTTGAGCTAGAATTAGAAACTAATAACATGTCATCCAATAATATTAAACTATCATTTTAATAAGGAAAATGAAATTAAATTTAACTGACGAACATATTCAATAGTGAGGTGGAAGATGAAATGTCTCCACAATCATGGAACACCACTAGAATTAGTGTATTCATTTTAGTGAATGTTTTTATTATAATTAAATCTTAATGCATAATTTGGAGTGATACTCACTAAATGTTACCATATATAAAATAATTATGAGCCATTAGACCTCACAAAATTATAATGCAATTACTTTGACAATGATTGAATTTTATATTTACAACAAATCATAAGTTTCATAAATATATAAACTAGAAAACATAAAATTATGTTGCACCATATGTTCCATACCCAAACTCATTTAACTTAACTTAAAGACAATTCATAGTCATACATAGTGCATCTCGCGATGTTTAGAGAGTCTACGAAGGACTCTGGGGTCCATCACATCGTAAACCTCAACATATATAGTCTTTGTCAACTAGTGACTTAGATAAACATGCTTAAATAAAAGAGTCAACAACTCATTAATCAGTATATCGTACAAGTCTAGCATGAGGACAGAGGTTGTAGCGGGTCATGTTATTCTAATTTCATGTTAGGTCTTATCAAGTTCCTATTGATATCACATCTACCCAAAATTAGGCCAATATGCCTTTCCTATCCATTGTGTTATTAGACCCGTGTTGTGTTTTGGCCTTGTTCAATTTGTATACAAATGACTCATTTAACCTTTCTCCATTAAATTGGTAAATGAAAAATTATTCGTTAGGTTATCTTGTTTAACGCCCCGACCTGAATTTGTAGGTCCCTCGCGGGTCAATCCAAACTAGTCCGTTTGCGTTAGTGTGAAGTGATGTTTAGTAATCCTATATAATGTTTCTAGTCCTTTTTATATAATTAAAGTTCCAATACTTAACATGCAATTTCATTTCTAGAAATATATACACAATATAACAAGTGTAGAACCCATTAGAGTGCCTGCAGGGTTAATGTAATCAGAGCTGCTAATGTAAGAGGGTAAAGAAAACTTACCTGTAAAATGCTCTCAAATATGAGACCGCATTTATCATATCGTAATAAACTAAAGGTGTGAGCTAATACCCAACATGGTTCTTATCAAAACGCAATATGAAAATGTGCGGAAGATAGAGTGGATGCTATAACATAGTGACAACTAGAATGTGCACGTAATATATGTATAACAATATATGCAAAAAATTTGCTTTATATGAAAAACTTTTACTTGTTCCGATTAAATTATGTTAACCCTTTTTTATACCCGTTACATGAATATTTGCACAACATCTTTTAGTTCCAATAAACCAACCAAGTTAATTTAGGAAAATGCATTCTTTATCACCTTCTTAGAATATAATTTTTAATTCACAAAAATACCACACTACCTAATTATCTCTCCACACACACAATTGGTGTTTTAAGGTAATTATTCATGCTTCTTAACTTTATTACCCTTAAAGTAAATTTTTTTATTCCACTTTAGGTTACGTATTTAACTGTATTTTATCCTTTATTAGATACTTCTAATTAACACTCCCGTGGATTTTATTGAATTTACATTAAATTCCCTATGTTGTCCATTTTAAACCTTTACCTGGAATTATAGCCGTATCCATTTGATTCCATTTATCATTTTCGAAATTTTAATCAATTGCAATTATTCCTTTGTTATCCTGGAGTCGTATTCCTATTTATGTTTACATTCTTTCATCGTGCGCCACAGATGCAACGGTCCATGATTTAATGGACAATTATTTTTGGTCTTTCACTCTAGGACTCCGGCCCCTTCTTAATTATTTTCTAGTACTCTTTTATGAAAAATCTTTCATTTTTTGTTAATTCCATTTACTTGCGGTCTAACTGCTATTTGCCTTAAAGTGTACCTCTTAGTCCCTTAATAATACGTTAACCGTTTTCCCTAGGTAAATACTGTTGTGTTTATCTTGTTATATACTTGAATACATTCTATAATTTTAATCCTTATTACTTCTCTTTGATGTATTACCAACAAGGAGGTTCAACATAAGAGTTAGTCATGTGGATAATTATGAAGTAGTTATTCTTTAAATAAGATCATGCCGGTTATCAAATATCTCGAACGATATATTCAGAGAATCACTACACGAGCCAATGGAATTCCTTGATCAATTAAACTACTCTAATTCTGCACAACTATAAACATAACCCACACCCTGGGACCAAGGGGGATGTTAGTTTTTAAAACTTTGAGAGACACTAATAATAATTTAGCAAACCCCTCCATGAACGTAGGCAATTTGTTGAACCACTTATATTTGTGTATTATATGACATTTGTGTGTTCTTTTCTTAATTGCTTTCTAAAATTCATTAATTATGATTAACTGCACTAAAAAATGGCGCCTTCTATGGAAAACGATTTCCTTTCTACGAAGTCAATCCCTACAAAATAATATCCTAGATCTCTCACAACTGAAATAGCGTATCCTTACATGGCGACTTGCGAACTGACCTAGCTCCACTTAGGGCCAGGTTAGAAGTTTGCCAAGATGAGAACCCAAGATTTTTTCTCGAGCAACAGCCTTCTAAGGAAAGCCACGGGCATCTTACATTAACACAGATCTCACGGTTGGTCAACGTGCATAAAGCAAGACTTAGACAAAAGGAGGAAACAACTTGCCTCCAGATTGAGGACAATTTTCATCTCCAGCGGTGACTAGAAAGAATAGAGAGAGAATTACTCTAAGAAAATCAAAAAAAATTTGGTCCAAAGGGAAATGGACCATCACCCAGCTCATCGAGGAGATAAATCTATAAAAGAGTTGGTAAGGACGGTTCTAATTATCGAGATAATGTCTCATTCTTAAGGGCTATCGAGAAGGAGGAACCCTCAAAGAAGTTTGCAACACCCAAGCTCAAGATCTGTGATGAAAAACTGACCATACAGATCATGTTTGATAGTATAGGCAGACCATGACCTTATGGAGTCACAATGATGCTCTGATGCGTTTTATTTTCCATTTCATCTTGGGCGATGTTTCCTAGAATGGTCTGAGAGGCTTCCCCTCAAATTCATTAAGATAGTCATCGCTGAAGCCTTCACTGCTCAATTCATAACTAGTAGCTCTCACCCGAAGAGTATGGACTCACTGCTCATAATGAGGAAGAATCCATAGGATACTCTACATGAATATAACAACTGTTATTAGGAAGTGTTCAACGAAGTGGAAGACTGCTCAGAGTAGTTTATCATGGCATCTTTAAAAATCGATTTACTACCTAATTTTGTGCTGCACCAGTATCTCACCAAAATGGAGGATGACACCATTGACGATCTCATGTTGCATATTGAAAAGTATGCCAAGGTGTAGGATGTGGTCCAGACCAGCTAGGCAAAAATTGGTCATGCTAAAGTAAACAAAGGGGGTAGCAAGGAAAACAATCCCAATAAGGGAAACAAGAAGCTAATAGTGCCAAGCACGGGGGTAAAGAGAATTCATCCAATGTTTTCCAAGCCATCAATAAAGTTTTCAAAGAACCAATCTACAAGATCCTTGGGAAGATCAAGGATAAACAGTTTCTTAAATAGCCAAGGAAGGTGGGAGGGGATCCGACCAAGAGTAACAACACACTATGGTGTGCATTCCACAAGGAAAACAGACACAAGATAGAGAACAGTAAGGCACTAAAATCTCACCTAAGGGAGTTGGCCCAGGATAGGCACTTGAATGAGCACATAGAGAAGAAGTCCGACTAGGTCATCAGGAATGGTGACCAAAAACCAGACACTATATTAGATGACGAGACATGACATGAGTTCGTAGTCATACATGGATCTTTCGACATCAAGAAGATCTAGGTAAATGTTGTTCGAATGGAGCTTGATAACACATATTTGTTACCTCCTGATGCGGAATTCTTACTATAGCAAGTGATGTCGTCTTACATCCGCGACCGTATTTCCTATAGGTAATACATGATATCCTTACAGCCCTACTGCAACCTTGTGGATATTGATTGCGGCCCCTTATAAACTACATGTCATGGACCAAGCGTGTCCATTCAGCTGGCCGCAGCATCTTCCCATCACAGCAACAGTACAAAGCATACATCTCCTATATCTAGATGTCCACACCTCAAGATAGGGAATTCATTTTCATTACTAGTGCCAAGACATAGATCAGAGATCACGAGTCTCTCCAGACCACTCGGTCCAGCTTGGGGGCTTCCCTTTAGCATCGCAGCCATCTCTCTGACACACCGAAGTCCTCATAAACATATATTATCTACTATTCTCATGCTTGTACGCCTCTTTAGGCCTAATTACTATGTATCAAACAACATATATAATGAGAGTGTGGCACCAAAGTGGATGTAGGCTAATTATTATAGTCGAACCACTCTATATCTTATCTTTTATCTCTCTTTACTTGCTCTATTGTCTTATTATGCACTTTATACTGGATTTTCTGGTACGAGAACGACAAGTAAATGATTTCTCGTGTCATCAATTTGGTGTCGTATCTGGGAAATGAGGTATTTCAATTTTATTTCTATATATTTTGAGTTCTTAAACACCTTATTTTATTCATGGGGATATTTTGGATCATCATCTCATGAGTAAATTCAGGTTATTAAGCTTTATTTTGTATTTACACCCTTAAATGGGTACTTCATATATTCAGATCTTCTCTTGGGTCCCCATTTTATGATCCTGGATCATGATGGGCTAGCTCTGTAATGGTAAGTGATTAGGGAAGAGTTATATTTACTCGCTTTTTTCTTGTTCTTTACCTATGATCTAGGGTTTATCATTAGAATTGTGCCATTTTGTGCACCCTGAGGCTATTCTCTCATGGATAGACCCTAGTAGGTATGCTCTCCACGTGTTTCTAGAGAAAAACTCAGTCTCTGGGTTTCAATCTTAGGATAATTCCCTTCATTGCTTAGAAGGGGATGCGGCTTGGTAGTTCAACTGTCTTTCTTTCCGCGACCTCTACTAGTGCGGTTGAGTTACAGAAGCTTCAAAACATCAAGGAGTGGACTCGAGCTCAACCTTGGTGAATTCCATTATTCCTAGAGCCATAGAAGTATACTTGGGTGCTTCACTAGCCGCGGCCTCATTAGAAAATCTTATGCAGCAGTGAAAGTGCTGCATCCCAGCTTCATACTTGGTTAATCTAGTATTTATGAGATTACTCACTTCTGTCAGTTGTCTCAAATTATATATATTTTTAAAGACTAACAAAGTAAAAAATGGAAGGAGAATCTAGCCAGAGCACCGAAGTCAAAGATGAGATTGTGCAATTTTACAATCACCTAAACCATCTCTACGATAATAATACTTCACTCCAAACCCAAGTCAACTATCTGATCCAGAGGGTCCTCATGCTAGAGGTCACGGCCTCATCCCAAGTGGGTATGGAACCCAAGTTCATTGTTGCATCATCCATCACTGCCAAGGCCATACTAGAAGTTCCAGCCCCAGAGGCAGATAGCATTTCCAGAAGAGGAAAGTGGAGAAAACTGAGAGATGTTTTGAGGCCTACACCCCATTGGCCTTTCTAGTTGAAGACGTCTTTGAGTTTGTGAAGGAGGACAAGCTACTGAGGTGGCCCAAGAAGCTAAGGGCTCCGCCCCATAAGCGGAACAAAGCCAAGTGGTACAAATTCCACCAAGACCACGACCACAACACTGAGAAGTGCTATTCCCTGAAAGATGAAATTAAGAGGCTCGTAAGGCAGGGAATGCTGCAGCGCTTCCTTAAGGATGCCTAAGGGATGCAGCCTAGTCTGACAAGCCACATTCCTCTTTTTATGCCCATATTTATGTTTCTTCTATTTTCGTTCTTAGTGAAAACACTTTCTATGTTGTTCCCGTTTTAACTTTGTATTGAACTAGAAAAGTCATGAATATGTGAATAGATATAATAAATCAACTTCACTTTATAGTGCCATATTTTGATTCTCATTTTCGTTAAAAGTTATCTTATAAAAGACTCTTTGTCTTCAACAGATTTCGAATCGAGAAAACATGTTATATCGGTAATGATAATATCTAAATGGGCCCACAACGCCCACCGTGACCCCTGATTATTTGAACGCAAGTGATAATTGAAATGGCAAAAGAAACCATTGAGAGCAGTTATCTAAATTGGTCTGCAACATCACTCATAGAGACTATATTCCAACATATTATGGCTACATTCTTGAAAGCATTTATCAGAAAGCGTCATTAGCCACGAGGGCATATAATGCCCGTTCTTAGCCTTCGGGATGCGTCATTAAGCTGGGAAGCTTATAATATCTAGACAGGGATGGCTATGTCACTAAACCAAATCTGCCGAATTGTCACGGTCATTGACCTTGACAAGTTAGACTTGCTAAGGTCAATGACCGTGACAATTTTAGGGGTGACAACTTTTGTGTCACAAACGTGTCACGATCATGTCACGATCCTTGACCTTGATAAGTTTAGTTACGATTAAGGACCGTGCCAAACCCATGACATTTAATAAAAAAATTGTCACGGTCATTGACCGTGACAATTCTGGGCAGAATTAAAAATAAATCTGCTGGGTAGTATGGCCACTGCCACTGCCCAGCAGTATATTTGTACCTGTTATAGCAATATTGTACATGTTAAAACATCATATATCCAAATAAAATAGATATAATACAAATATACATTCAAAATAAAATGCATCACAATATAATCCAAATATAAGTCAAATGTAACAACTTAAAACAATTCAATTCAAATAATGTCATTACATGTCTGGGGTAAGGTTAGCTCTGAGGAGGTGAGTAGGCCACACGATATAAGAATTGACACATCCAACAATATACATCGTGTCGCATTGTTCACGCAACCATTCTCGAGCATCACATGCGTGACGAGCACCTTGAACTCGATGTCTTGAAGCGAACGTCCATGAACTAGCATACCCTAAACGGTATTCGGGTCCCTCAACCCTCGGCCTATTCGCTAGCCATCAAATATGTCCAGTAAAAACACACGCAACCAACTAAGTTTCAACATCAGTCAGTCAAAGGGATCCAAATAGGGGAGTGGATCATCAAAGTCCACACGTGTCGGCGATGAAGCAGCGAGGTCGACATCCTCCTCCTCCTGCACCTCCTCCTCCACCACCTTCTCATTCCCTTTCCTTTTACGGTTTCCTCCCAATGAACGCTTCATGAATGAGAACATATCTTAAGCCTTCACCTCCAAATGGGACAGCTTCGCGTCATGCGAGTCCACCATTCAAGCCAACCCTGTGTCGCTCGTCTCCAATCCGATGATCCTAGAATTGGCCACCCGCAAGCTCACCCCCCTTTTCCTCCCCTTGCGATCAGTGCCAAGCACTTGGTTGAGTGCGTTTGTGGACAAAGATGTCTTGTTAGCATCAGACTGCGACTCATGCACTTCCTTAAGCTTTGCCTGAAATAACAAAAAGCACATGATTTGTAAAATAATTAAATAAAAAAATTATAACATAATTAAGAAAAAGTAAATTGTCGGATTACTAACAATCGTGGTCGTAATGCTCGGGGACACCTCCTTATCCTTCCCCTTCTTCATTCTAATAGCCACATAAGTATCGAGCCTATGTAGCCTACCCCCAGGGCCACTCCATGTCCCCTGAAATAAAATAAAGCAAAATTAGTATCGGCCCCCCAAAGTAAAATAATGCAAAATAATATATTTCTGTAGTTATAGAAAAATTAAATCTTACCATCATCCTATGCTCCACCTCGGCATAAGACGTCCGGTCGGAGTAGTGCACGCCCGTCTTTTTTTCTCAATTTTTCCCTCCTCGATTGGCGAGATGCCAATTGTCTCTCCCCGATCTTATTGTCAATGAACTTTTTCCATTGTGCCAATGAGATCGGCTCCTTCGGAGGGACGTATTCACGCATTCATATAACGGACTCTTGGGCCTTCTCAAGGTACCGGGTCGCATATTTTTCTTCTACGTCTTGTGTTGCTCCCTCAACTGCTCCAATACGGAATCGTGTAGCTTTGGATCGAGGCTGAATTGTTCTTGTCCAATAAATACAAAGTTAGTTACGAATAAATATAAATAAAAATATAAAATGAAATTGAAATCGAAATCAAAATCGAAATATTCATATTCATATAAATATAAATACATTACCTGTAGTGCCACCCAAATAGCTAACTTGAGCTCATTTGGCACCTCCCTCCAACCAGTGTACCCCGGGCCGATGATTATCTTTACCAGCTCGAGGGATCTCGCTAATAGCCCCATTTTATTCTCGATGGCCATCCCCAATTTGTCATATTTAGGGAGCCTAGGGTTCGAGGAGCCCTCGTCGCCTCCGCTACCACCAAGCCCAGACGACATCATCATAATCAACATCATCATCCTCGCCTTAATACCTGAAGGAGACATTTCTGTAAAAAAAATGTTGTTATTAGTACAAATCAAAATGAATTAGAAGAATACATGCAAATATATACAATTACTACAAATCAAATTGAATTGTTACTGTTTAACACCTCAATTTTGAATTCGAAAACAACAACATCTTGCTCATAATATGCACAATTAATAAAAATCCTAAACAATCCCACCCTCACCCCTACTGCCCACACACACGCACACTACATAAGAGTGAAAATGTTAAAGTGCAAATCAATTAAAAGCATTAAAAATGGATTGATAAAGTACAAATTGGAATATTTATTACAAATTGAAAAATTGTTTCAAATTCGGGTTATCATAAAAAATTGATTGATATTCGGTAAGAGCAACCAAGTCATCCACACTACTATTTAGATGCTTTGGCGCATGTAGGACAATTGACCACGGCTCGTTATTGATATACTCTGAGTAAAACACTTGGTTAACCTTTTGAAATGCACAAACAAACGACTCATCACTCACGTGGTCGTTGCTCTTCAACTTGGACAAGTCAACCATGATTAAATTGGTGACATAATCAACTTTACAAGAATTTTTATCCTCAACTCTTACCCAGTCACAGTAAAATACAACCTCTTTGAAGCTTATATAATCCAATTCAAATATATTTCGAATTACACCATAGTAAGTCATTTCAGCTTCAACGAGATTTTTATCTTTTGTGCTCGCTCGAAAGAAAGTAAGAGCCTTATATTTAATGTCCGAGTTCCTTGTACACTTTTGCGACAAATACGTAACCGTTCAATCGATAATTTTTGTACTCTTTTGCCACGAATAAGGATCCAGTGGCTAGACGAGAAAGCCTTGATGTCCCATCACCCGTCTTTAAGAGTTGACAATATAGATAAATTATTTAGATGGGTTGTGAAGTTTGAGTGTAATGTAACGTTATATAATGATCATTTTTATTATAATTACCTCTTGTGACAACCACAACCTAAATTTGCTGTCTGATTGTACCATTATTTTTCGTCTTTTATTGTTCTCACAGGCTTCATATTTTCTGCATATTACAAAATTAATCATGTATAAAATAATCTAAAATATTCTAAAATAATTTAAACTTACTTTTTTCATTCTTCGACATCTTCATGTGTGTTAAATAGATAACGAGCTACTTGTTCATGTTGCAAACTCATTAATTTCACTCGTTTTCCCATCACATGACCACCATCATCGAAGAACTCATCAGTGTCATCAAGTTGGTCGAGTCAGGCATATATTCCCGAGTATATATTGATGACTCCACGGTGATGTATTCCTCTGTAATTGATCCTGCAATGTATCGCGTATTCTTGACGTAATCTTTAAAAACTTTCATCAATATTTCAAACAGATACATCCACCGATATCTAACTGGACCACAAAGAAGTGCCTCGTCTCATAGGTACACCAACAAGTGAACACTTATGTCAAAGAATGCAGGGGGAAAGTACTTCTCCAACACACAAATCGCTTCGGTCACCGCCTATTTTGCGGCCACTATGTGTTCTCAATTAACTACCTTCTCACACAAGAGTGAGAAGGTAATACTAATTTGCATAATAGCCCTCCGCAAATCCTTGTGATTGGAGAAACAGTGCTTAAACAATAGAATAACCAATTTCATGATTGCATACCAATCATGAGACTTACACTTATGTAAATCATGAGTAGAAAAATTCATAATCCTTTGAAAGTTGGACAAAAAATTAGATGGGCCCTTTAAATTATATATTGTGTCTAAAAGCACATTCCTTTCCCACTCGTCAAAGTAAATGCACTAGGGGGAGTTATTATCCTTCCCCTACTATCTTCTTTCAACCATAGTTGTGGCTTAAGTTTCAACGATTTAAGGTCTTTTCGTGCATTTTCTCCATCCTTTTAATGACTCGCCCCAAGGCAAGTGCCCACGTTATGTTCAGCGAAGTTCTTCTCTTCATGCATCACATCCAATATATGGCGCACCGGGTTATTCTTCCAATAAGGCATGTCAAATAAAATTTACCTCCTCGACGATGGCTTTCTTGTCTGAGTTTCATTCCCTGCTGGGGTCTTCTTATGCTTGACATTCTTAAATTTGGGATTCTTACCTGGCATATTAGGGCCACATTTAGAAGATTTACTTTCAATTTTTGAACCTAAAAGTTGTCTCGGCGGTAGCCTATGTTCAACCTCTCCCAATAAAAAAATAGAACCTTTCTCAAATTTGAAACTATGAGCCGGGGGGAAAAACCTCCTATGGCAATGGTATACATTTTTTGAGCTAATGGATAGATAAAGAGATTCAGTCTCCTCTTCATAAATAGGACACCCCAAATTACCATGTACTACACAATCGGATAATATCCCATAAGCTATAAAATCATGAATTTCCCACATCAACATAGCTTTTAGCGAAAACTCTTCTTTTCTAAAAGAGTCAAATGATTGCACACCCTCTTCCCATAACTCATTTAATTCTTCTACCAAAGGAGCCAAGTAGACATCGATGTCATCACTTGGTTCCTTTGGCCCAGGTATCAATAAAGACATCATCAAAAATTTAGGTCTCATACACTGAAGGAGGGAGGTTGAGTGGGGCTAGGATCACTGGCCAAACACTCTAATTGGTGCTTAGATTTCCAAATGATTTGAAACCATCTGTTGATATAGCCAAAATAATGTTACACTGTTCTCGAAAAAAATCGGGATACTCATTCTTCATCCTTCTCCAAGCTGTAGAATCATTAGGATGATGCATAAGATTACCCCCTACTTCTACCCTAGCATGCCAAGTCATTGCCTCCGCTATCCATGGTACTTTGAAAAATCGCTTTAATCTAGGCCCAACGGGAAAATATTTCAACACTTTTGAGCTTGTGCCTTCCTAACTAGTAGGTTGGACATATCTAGGTTCATCTCATACCGGACAACGATCAAGATTTTCATACTCCTTTCGGTATAGTATGCAGTCATACACATAAGCATGAATCGATTTATACTTCATTCCCAAACCTTTCAAACTGTTATTCATAAAATGATAGCTATTTGGAAGCGTATTCTCCTTAGGTAGTAAGCTCTTCACCCATTTCAGAATTCCTGTCATGCTATTGCCAAACAAACCATATTGTGTCTTTAAACTGTGCAAAAGAACCATGGCATGTAAAGTTGTTTGATCTTTCTCACAGCCAGAGTGTAACGATTGGTTCGCCTTAAACTTTAAACTTTGGCAGTCATCGTCAAGGTTTATCGTGATATCTTCACGAGCACTTGAACCTTATTCATCATCAGTAACCTCATTCTCCTATGCTTCATTAACTCCGTACGCATCATTAACTAAATCCTCTAACATATTATGATCTACGTCGTCCCCTTCTACATATATCCTACTTATTGAAGGTTGTTCGGGGACAAAAGGAACTTTCAATTCACCATGAAAACTCCAAAATCGATAATTATCTTGCATACCCTATCTTAATAAATGTAGTTCAACTGTTTTCCACTCAAACACCTTACCATTCTTACACCTAGCACACGGACATGGAAAATCTTCATCATTATGACATCTCTTTGCATATTTCACAAATTCATTAGCACATATGTGAAACACATACCCATTATATTTGTCTCACTCATCCACTCTTTTTATTTCGGATATCCCATCTCAGCTACCACAACTAATCACCTATTAAAGGTAAGAAACGTATATTCATGGATTAGTATAAACAAAACTTAGATTTATAGTATGTTTCATTTAATTATGCCTTATTTATATTCATGGATTAGTATAAACAAAACTTAGATTTCTAGTATGTTTCATTTAATTATGTGTTATTTATATTCGATTTTTAAATTTCACATTCAAATTCAATTTATAATAGAAATTCCTATTTCCTCCATCTCCTTTAAAGGGTGAGTGGTCCTATCCCATTCAAGACCGCATATTTCTATAATATACTTAACAACTCATGCACATTGTTATGATTTGAGAAAAATTCGGCAGCATATCCCCATAGTTTTCCAAGTACACGACGTAGATTGGAAAGTGTGAGTGTTATTTCAATTGATCAATTGAAATAACAGTCACACTTGTCAATCCAGTATGTACCCAGGGAACATTAGGATATGACTGCAGAACTTCCTCCAAAAGTAACAGCTTTAAGCCACTAAGAATATTATTATACAAAAATTATGCAGTCCCAAACTGTCCAAATGGAACAATTCGAGAGTTCTCATTATAGGGGTAATGACTCTCGAACAGGTCTAAGGGCTATTGAATGCGCACGCATAAGAACTAGAAGGCTAGTATCTATGCGCACTATATGTAATTTCAAGTGTGTTTTATTTAATTATCATACTATATATATATTGTTCGTCATACAAAGTAATTTTAAAAAAAAAGTTAAAAAATCCCACCCACATATGGACAATAATACAGTGGTCATGCCACTTTTAAAATTAACCAACCCAACATCGATCCACTATAATCCAACCGCAATGGAAACAACAAATGTGTATCCCGTACTCCTTCTAATTCATCTACTCAATTAATTCTTTTCATCAATTAAACTAACAATTTAAGTATACAATTATTAATTTACTAATTTACAATGAGGGGCAATCATACTTGCATATGAAAAGGGGCACTAATTATTAATTTACGAAAAAAATTAACAACCAATCAATATTAAATCAATCAATTATTTTACAAGGAGGACTACAATATGAGGGCCAATATCTAATAAATCAATAAAAATTGAATTTAAAAAAACACACACACGCGCATATACACACACAACCCCACAACCCCTGCCCCCCCCCCCCCCCCACCCCCCCAGCACTGCCCCCCACTGCCGTTGCCCACGACACACACACACACACACACACACACATACACACGCACATATACACACATGCACATATGCACACACACACGCATATATACATACACAAACACACACACACACACACACACACACACACATATATATATATATATATATATATATATATATATATATATATACACACACACACACACGCACAAACACCCTCCCTCCCCCCCACACACATGCATATATACACCACACACACACACATGCACATTTAGACTCACATATATACACACACGAACATATACATAAATGGAGGAGAACTAGAGAGAGAAATCATACCAAAGTTGTAGAGAGAGTGTGTGTGCAGTCGCTAGAGAGAGAGAAAAATGGAGGGAATGAGAAACGGTGGGAAAAAAGAAGAGGGAGGTTTTTTTACTGATAGAATTGTCACGGACATGTCACGGTCATTGACCGCGACAAGTTCATATAATTGTCATGGTCAATGATCATGAAAAGTCCATGACAACTCTACTTGTCATGGACTTATCACGGTTATTGACCGTGACAAAAAATGCCTATTTTTTTGTCACGGTCAATGACCGTGACAAGGCTGTCTGATTGAAGGGTGCCAATTTGACCATTTTGGTGTAGTGTATATATATATATATATATATATATATCAACAGTTGTGGGTGGCTTAATAACATAACTCAGCCTGGGGAGGCTTGATAGTATCCCGTATATTAGCTGTGGGTGGCCTAACATAGCCCAGCATGGGGAGGCTTGATAGTATCCCGTATATCAGCTATGGGTGGATTAATAACATAACCCAGCCTGAGGAGGCTTAATAATATCCCATATATTAGTTTTGGGTAGCATAATAACATAACCCAATCCGGGGAGGCTTGATAGTATCTCGTATATTAGCTGTGGGTTGCATAATAACATAACCCAGCCTGGGAAGGCTTGATAGTATCCCGTACATTAGTTGTGGGTGGCTTAATAACGTAACCTAATCTGGGAAGGCTTTATATATATCCAAACATAACTTGGGGAAGCTTCATAATACCTAGCCCGAGGGGGCCTGAAAATAACCCAATCGAATAAAGGAAAGCCACAAAAGGCAATCGAAGCGACTAAAGGATGCTGTGTTGATGTCATCATGAAGCATGCCAAAGCTACAAAAAGAGGGTGGCCTTAGCCCAGCATGCTGCCATCAATTTCTTCACTAAGGCTTGAAAGACGTCGCAGCCCTATCAATGAGGCTGCAACCATCAGTAATTGCTAAAAGGCCGTGGACTTGGTCAAACCAGCCGCAACACTGCAACCTCAGTGTTGCGGCATCAAAACTTGGAAAAGTGCTGGAAAAATTAAAAGAAGTCAAGGCAAAAAGTAACAGGCCGCAGCCTATTATGGGAAATCTTTTTTAAAGGCTGCAGTGGCAAGTTAAATGAGGCAAGGAAGTTAAGTCGTAGCCCCAAAAGCCACTTCACTTTGGCACAACGGCTTTGGGGGATAATAACCATATGTGGTGAGAAAAATTTGAATCCTTTTAAGGCAAAATACATAGGGCCACGGCCTTATGTCCATTACAGTTACTGGATAACTCTTACAAGTTCATTCAATCAAGCAATCAAACATATATGCAGACAGTAAGTATTGAACCATATGAAAAAATGAGGAGCAGGGAAGGCAAATAAGAAAAGTTAAAAAGGAAAAAGCCTAATATTGTTTACAGACAAAGGCCGAAGCAGTTCAACATCAAGTTAAGTTAAGAGGGACGCATCCCCAGTGATCAAAATTAAAAGAAAGCAAATTGGCTGCATCATCTTCTTCATCTCCCTCCTCTCATTCCATGCTTGTCACGGTCTCCTCCTCAGCCGTCGTAACCTCAGATTCAACCCTTAGCCTAGCCCTCTCCTCAGCTACATCCTTCATCTCAACTACACACTGTAGATACTCAGCGTCACTAAGGCCCCAGGCAAGAACTGTTTCCTTACTTTTAGGAAAGTCTTTTATAAATCTGTACCTGAGCTCTTGGTAGCCACAGAGGTTGGATCTATTGTTGATCAGGTATAAGTCTTTGGATCCTTTAAATGACTCCACAGTGCTGTCAATTTCCAATTGAAGGGTCGTGACATGATCTTCCTCCATCTTCTTTATCACCGCGATATGGGCCTGGGCATCATTAGCATCTTTTGATTCTAATTCCTCATACTTCTTCTGCTGAAGTTCAAGCTTGCTGTTTGCAAACTCCGTGGAACTAGAATCTTACACAACTTGAGATCAGGTAGACTTGAGGGACTCTATAACCTGCCTGAAATTTTCCTCAGCCTCCTTCTTGTGGCATCTTCAATGGCCTTAACCATCTTATCTGCATTCATCTTATACGCCTCGAGTACCATGGCAGAGGACCGCTTACCAACTTTAAAGGAAGTAACCCTAGCATTATCCATGTCAGCGGAGTGCACTCTCTCTGCGGCCTCCTTCAGCTTGTAGATGGCCTCGTACTTCCTCTTCTGGGACATCACTACATTCGCGTCCTACAAATAAAGTTGATATTAGAAGAAAAATATGAAATGTGAAAACAAATATGAGAATTTACTTGCACTTACCCTCAATAGACTATGGAGACCATAATACTCTAAGTAATCATGGTCTTCATCCACGAGGCGATCAAGGTACGCGACATCTGGGACCCTTTTCATTCTGCGGACAGCCCTCGCAGTTATGTACTAAGAAAATTCTGGGTTGGCCTACCTAAGTTGGGACCACGGACGTCCATCAAGACCAACACTAGAACGACATTAAGGAGGTGTCAGGTTGGCATTAACAATTACAATTATTGAAGGTGGTGGATTTGTATGGATTGGAGAGGTGCCGCGGCCTTCGATCTATTCAGAAGTTGACATTAGCCCTTACGCGGCCAAGTGAGCTCCAATGTCATTATCAAAATTACCCTCATGCCTCTCATGAGGAGCGACTTCCTCAACTCGAGTGATAGGTGCGACAGGATTTGTTTGACCCTCATGATGGTTAGAGGGAACAGTAGGATTATTTCGATCAACTTGGTCACTAGAAGTGACTGCGATGGGAGCATTGGACTTTGTTCTTTTCCTTTTTCTTTACCTGGCCGTGTTATTGAGGACAGTCGCGTACTCATCCATCTCATCAAGATGAGATTCAAGCATCTCTTTATCAATCTCCTTACTTAAATAAGAAATAAAGCAACATTAAAATCAAAGTTGGGAGTACATGATGCGGAGTCAAAAATTTAAAGAGAAAAAGTAAAATCGTTCGCGCCCATTTCATTAGGAAGATATTTGTTAGGAAAGAAGCCTTACTTCTAGATTGAAGCAGAGGTTACAAGAGTGCGGAACTTCTTCTTATCAGCAGGAACTGTCGCGGTCTCACCAACTCTCTTCTCTTGCCGCTCACTCTGTTGCAAATTATCAAGAACTGCAGAAAAATGCAAAGGTTAGTACAAAAGCAAAATGTGGAGAATAATATGCAACTATAAAAAGGGGACGCGACTATAATTCAAAAAGTATCATTTATCAAGCTTAGAGGGATATCCCAAGTACCGCGACATCCTTAAGGTTCTCTCCCTCTCAGTCTCTTCGGGGTGGATCTCCCACCCTTCTCCATAAATGAAAAAATATTTGCCCTTCTAGTTCTTTACACTGGCAGGCGTTCCAAAATAAAAAGTCTCGTCTCTACCAGGGACAGAAAAGTAATAGTATCCTACAAATTTTACATGAGTTTTCCTTTGGGCTATAGAAGTAGAAAAACTCCGCAGGAGTAATGTCTCTCCTGAATTTCTTCTTCCACAGCACAATAGCTGCAAGAATTGCCCTCCAGCCATTAGGATCTACTTGGGCTGGGCTAACTTCATCGTTTGGAAAATTCTTCTAATTGGAATAGGGACAGGTAGTCGAAGCCCATAAATGAAAGCGTAGAGGGGGAAGCAAACCCCATCGTCAGTAAGTGCCATGCATGACCTTTGTTCCGCAGCGGGTGCTGAGCACATCAAACCCTCAGGAAACTCAAAGGCTTCAGCCACCTGATCAAACCACTCTAGAGTCATAATGCTGTGGATATTAAGGGAAGCAGGAGGTCTCTCATCTCTACCAAATGGGCCAGTAGGTGCGTCCCTAAGGTCAGATGGGCCCACTTTCGCGGCATTTATGTCCATTGGCTGATTACTATAATTAGCCTCCTCCTCAATTTCCACAGAGTCTAAGTTTGAATTTGAATCTAGTACCACACAAATGGGGAAATTTCTCAATTGGAAAGTTCCAATCGATGTCAAAGGGCATACAAAATGAAGTTCAAGAGGAGAGGCTCCAAAATATTTATTCCAAAAGCCTCTCAGAAATTCATCTGGGTCAAAGTTCATATGGCTGCAATAATACCTAAAAAGCAGAGAGTTCGCAGTTAGGTGCCGCAGCCAATATGGTCATATATAGGCCTCTTAGAGGCCACTACATGAATAATGATGTATCAAGTTTGAAGGATAAATAAGAAATGTTGGGCAAATTGGCTAACTACATTAAGTGTTGGGCTCTCTCGTCCTAGAAGTTAACTTCTTTCGCGACATATTATTTTGAGGAAGGGGGTATGTTATAATCTTACATAACGTAGTCGTTGGACTAGGGGATAAGTTCAGCGGGAACTAACCTAAGGTCCTTAGGCAAGGGAATATTTACATGCCGCAGCTAAAAATCTACACGCCGCAGCAATTGAGGGTTGCAGACATTTACCTAAGACCAACCTAAAAAATTACCAAGGGATTTTGTTAGGCCGCAACTTGATATTCATCGAGCCGTGGCCATATGATCAAACAATTTAGTATTTAATGTTGAATAAATTTGGTGATTGAAGCCCTAGAATTTGAAGAGTTTTCTCAAGAAAGTCAAGAACATGATGGGAGATCAGAAACCCTAAAAGACAACCCAAACCAACCAAATTCATTTATTGGGTCAACATTGAAGATTGATTCAGTACAAGATCGATTACCTAGTTTAAATCTAAAAAATTACATAAATTCAAATGGAATTTATTAATCATGAAATTAGCAGAAATGAATTCAGATGATGAATCATTCGATTACAATAATTATTTTGCAAAAGAATAAGTTCAAATAGATCAATTCCAATTAGAGAATAAAGAATAATTGGAAGGATTAAACTGTAAAGATATACAGGAAGTTTTTGGTCAAAAAATTACCTAGAAATGGATGGAAATCGATTTCTCAACCTCAAACCTCCTTGCGCCGCCTCAAACTACGTCACACACTGGCCTAAAAGGCCGCCGAAAAAGTTAAGATGAGGAACGAATAGAGATTTTGCCTTCGATATGCTCTCAAGGGTTTAGGAAATATAATGAAGTCCATGGACGGTTATATTTATATAAGAGGGCGCGGGAAGACAAAGCGTCATTTTGGGAAGCTACCGCAGAGTTAACATGCCGCAGCACTAGCAGATTCAAGACGCAACACTAATTCCTTGGCATTGCGCCTTGGGGGCTTATTGATAGCACCTATTTGGTACCTCCTACCATGGAAGTCTTACTATAGCAAGTGATGTCGTCTTACAGCCGCTGCCCTATTTCCTATAGGTAATACATGATATCCTTATAGACCTGCCGCAGCCTTGTGCATATAGGCTGTGGACCTTTATAAGCTACATGCCATGGACCAAGCCTATCCATTCAGCTCGCCTTAACATCTTCCCATCATAACAATAGTACAGAGCATACATCTCCTATATATAGAGGTCCACACCTCAAGATAGGGGATTTTGGTTCATTACTAGTGACAAGACATAAATTAGAGATCACAAGGCTCTACGGACCACTCGGTCCAGCTTGGGGGCTTCCCTTTAGCTTGACAGTCATCTCTCCAGCACACCGAAATCCTCACAACCATGTATTATCTTCTATTCTCATGCTTGTACGACTCTTTAAGCCTAATTAATATGTATCAAACAACATATATAATGAGAGTGTGGCAGCAAATGTGGACGTAGGCTGATTATTATAGCCGAACCACTCTATATCTTGTATTTTATCTATTTTTACTTGATCTATTTGCTTATTATTCACTTTATACTGGATTTTCTAGTACGAGAACGACAAGTGGACAATTTCTCGTATCATCAGATCTCAAGAAGGTCATAGCCGTAATGTAGGCTTTCCAGATATATATTGCCAAAAGCCTGGTTGTGAAGCATTGACGACCAAAGGACATAGATTACAACAAGCATTTTGTTTTCACGGAGGAAGATTTAGTTGGGGTGAGAACCCCAGACCCTGATGCGATAATTATCACTCTCAGGATTGTAAACTGGGATATGGATAGGTTATTGGTAGACCAGGGGAGTTCCTTGGAGGTGACATACCTCGAACTCTTCCACAAGCTCGAGCTCAAGATGTTTAATTTTAAAAAAGCAAATATTACTCCGCTTGGCTTCGCAAGAAAAATGATCGTGCCATTTGGAAAGGTGGTCCTGCCAATAAGGGAAAAAGATATTTCAAAGCTCATTAAGTTCTTGCTGGTAGACATTGAGTCTCCCTATCACGCCATTCTCGACAGAGGGTGTCTCCATGCTATATAAGTTATCCCTTTAACCTACCACTAAAAGCTCAAGTGAGTTATAGATTGATTTGTAATGCAGATAAAAGACAACCAAGCCATTACCCAGAAATGCTATATTACCGCGATCATACCCAAGTAGAAGGAAAAAAAAGACAAAGAGATTCTTTCAGAGACACCCCTTGATAGGGTTACTCCACCAAAATAGCAACTACGGCATGTGATAATATGCAAATATTGTGTATTTCATCCCTCGAACCTACGCATTTTAGCCCCCTCGGGTGCCTTGATCTCTATATTTTTGCCCGTTAACCAGACAACCACTTTTTTATATAGTTAACATATTATATGAGGTATAATTGGGATTTTTTTAGGTATGTAGGTACTAAGTATGGAGTTTGGATGCATTCCGGCTAATTTCCGTACGCATTCTCACATTCAAGGGAATTTTAGTCATTTCACAGCTTAGTAACCTGACCCAAGATCTCACGAAATATGTATCCCTTCTCACAAGCTTCGCATGGCCGCAAACAGTGCACGAATCCGATCCCTAACGAAGAAGTTATAGTGATTTTAGCGGAAGAGAAAGCCAAGTGAACCAAAACAGGAGGAAGATTGATGCAGACATGCTTGATCGATCGATCGATCAAATGGATCGATCGATCGATCCCCCAATTTTCATTCATCGTGGGAAACAGTGGTCTCATATCTGATTGATCGATCGATCGATCAAAGGGATCGATCGATGGATCCCCTATTTTCTGCAAATATTTTCCATTTTCTTTTCTTTTTCCTATTCGTTTCTATTTTTATTCCAACTTACTATATAAAGATTTTTTGTTTTAATAATTAGATATTCAGTAGATAATTAGATTTTAGATAGTTTTAGGTTAGGTTTTGTGAGTTGAGAGCTAATTTTTTCTTCTGCATTTCGTGTGACACCTTGTGGGTTTGTAA
This sequence comes from Sambucus nigra, assembly GCA_949130495.1. NCBI lineage: Eukaryota > Viridiplantae > Streptophyta > Magnoliopsida > Dipsacales > Adoxaceae > Sambucus > Sambucus nigra. Next base: position 554,284,174 of record OX422216.1, read on the forward strand.
GTGTGAACTATTCATCTTCCCTATCCATTAATATAGTTTGTCTTTCCTTATTTTCATGCTTTGTAGTTAGTTTATATGCTTTATTTACATGCTTTTATTTATTGCTTTCTAGTGTAGTTTTATCGCGTTTATTAACCGCTTTCCTTTACCGCGCTTTTATTATGCTTTCTTGCTAAATTAGTCTAGGTTGTGTCGGATTGAACTCATTCCGGGTTGACATGTTTCTTTCCTTTGGTGATGGAGTTTACGGGTCTATTTCGGGTGTGTTGTCCTAGTTATTACGCCTAGGAGATTTGACGGGGTATATCATGTATGCTCCGTATTTACGACCTTGCGTGCATAATTTTCGGGGTATTCGTTGACGCCAAAATCATATTAGGCTTTTATGAGAATTTAGGGGTGTGACAACACTTAATTTAATTAACTATTGAAATGAGATGCATTCGTAATAACTCGTCGATCCATGTAACAATTTTATACTAATTAACTCGGGTGAGGGATATTCGACGCAACCTATAGTTTTACTGCTTTGTTAATCTAGTTTAAATACTCGTCTAGATTAATCATTTCCCTTTATGCATCTTTTAATTTTTGTGTGTAATCATCTTTTGCACTTTTATTTAGGGATACTAAACCTTATAAATTTTAGCAACTCGTCTCTGTGGATTTTTTATACCCAGAATTGGCCGCTATACTCACCCGTTGAGTGTAGTCATAAGTTTAGGTTTTTGTATAGTTCAGGTGAGCCGAATTCAAAATGACAGGCGCGCAGGTGATGCTTGAGTCGTGGGGAAACCATGCCTATCAAAATGGTCTACCAGGGGTAGAGGAGATTGGATTCATCCCGCTGATAAGTTCGTTGAAAAATCAGAGGTTATGTTTGATGAAAAAAGATCAGAAAAGAAGTCCCTAATCAGTACAACATTGACCAATCATGACAAAGGGGAGTTGATCCCCTTTCTGAAATAGAACTTAGATGTAGTTACATGGGAGCCATATGACATGCCAGGAATCGATCCTGTAGTCTCCTGCCACCGTCTTCATTTAGATGCGATATTTAATCCAATTGCACAAAAGGCTCATCGAGCACCCCTAGAGAATCAAGAGCGGTAGAAAAGGAGGTAGGGAAACTTATGAAGGTAAGGTCCATTAGAGAAATTCAAATCTCAAAGTGGTTATCAAATCCGGTCGTGGTCCATAAAAGCAATGGTAGTTGGAGATTCCTTATAGACATCATCGACCTTAATGGGATTTCCCGAAAGATAGTTTCCCCCTGCCAAAGAAAGATCAACTGGTCAACGCAAATGCAGCCCATGAATGAATGAGTTTTGTGGAGGCTTACTCAGGGTGTCACCAGATTCCTTTGTTTGGCCCCGATCAAGATAAAACATCACTCATGAAACCATTAGGCATGTACTGTTACAAGGTCATCCCATTCGTCCTTAAGAATGTTGGAGCCACCTACTAAAGACTAGTCATAAAGATGTTCAAGCAACAAATAGTGGAAATAATGAAAGTATACATTGACGATATACTCACTAAAATCAGAAGCAAGGGAGACAATCTCAAATACCTAACCAACACCTTAACCTTAAGCACTACTTTGAAGGCCACTCCATTATTATCATTACTTTTCCTCCTCCTTAAGTTTGTGCTTCTCAAAGTCGATCTTTTTAGGAAAATGTCAAAATGATCAGTTGAATTTGGAAGGTTTGATATTAACTTTCAACAAAGGATGGTAGTTAAAGGGAAGATATTGGCTAACTTTATAATGGAATTCACAGTAGATGGTCCGACCGACCAATAGGTGACCGAGTAATCAAAAGTCCATTAGTAGAGTCAGTCCAAGAGCTAAACATTATATGTCAATGAATCCTTCAATTGTAAAGATTCAGCTATAAGAATTCTCCTCGTACCTCCAAAATACATAATGATCAAGCAGGGAATCAAGTTAGGCTTTGAAGCCTTTGATAATGAGGTCGAGTATGAAGCACTTATAACTGGATTACAAAAGGCCCGTTTATTGGGGGAAATTGGCTCAAAGTATACTGCAAGTCCAAATTAATGTCCAACTAAGTTAGTGGGGACTTCAATGTCATGGATGATAGAATAGAAGCCTATCTCGCGATAGTGCCTGATCTAATGATTAAATTTGAGGAAGTCTAGATTCAATAGCTCCCCCGGGGGCACAACAATCATGCAAATGCCTTAATAGCCATAAGCTTAGAAATAGACTTCGATCTCAGGAGAATAATCAAAGTCGAATTCCTCTTCAAGCCCAATATTGACAAAACTATATCCTCCGAGGACATTCTCTCCACTGAAAAGGGTCCCAGCTAGATGGATTTAATCATCGCATACTTGTAAAATCAAATACTGTCAATAAGAAACTATCCCATCAAGCTAGGGTGAAAGCTGCTCGCTTCTACCTAGATTCGGAGGGAGACTTTATAGGAGAATTTTCACAGTCCCGTACCTCCAATTCATACACCCAAAGGACGTTGACCAGGTTCTATAAGAACTTCGCGATGGGTTTGTGTAAGTCACATAGGAGGAAGGTACCTATCGTTCCAAGAAATTAAATAAGTCTACTGATGGCCTTATATGCAGAAAGACGTAAATGTTTAAGCTTAAAGGTGCAAGAAGTGTCAAAAACTTTCTCATATTCTCCACCAACCGGATAAAGGCCTAAGTCCACTAACCAGTACACGATCGTTAACACAATGGGAATTGGACATCATAGGGTCGCTTCATACTTTTCCAGGGAATCACAAATACTAGTTGGTTGGCACAAATTATTTCACTAAGTGGATTAAGGAGGAACAATTAGCAAACATTATAGATGCTAACATAATAAGGTTCATTTGAAAAAACATCATAACTAACTTCGGAGTGCCAAGAGCCATCATAATAGATAATAACACGTAATATGAAAGTGGAACTTATTAAGCCTTCTGCGAGGAGCACGAAGTCAGGCACCACTTCAGTTCTATAGCATACTCCCAAAGAAATGGCTAGGTAGAGGCCTCCAACAAGACGATGATCGATGGCATAAAGAAGAGGTTGGAAAGAGCAAAGGGTGATTGTGTAAACTAACTCTCTCGTATCCTTTGGGAATATCATACCACGTCAAGAAGACCCAGCAGGAAAACACCCTTTGCCCCCATATACAAAATGGAAGTTGTAATTCCACTCGAAGTTGGTCTCCCGACCATGAGAACAGAAGTTACCGATCAAGGACGTCATATGGAAATCTGGGGACTAATTGGGAGGTTTCGTTCAAAGTAATCAAAGATGATTTTCAAGGAGCTTATTGCTTAAAAACAGTGGAGGGCAGAGAGATACCCCGAGCATGAAACATAGCTCTCAAAAAGTTTTATTTTTAATTTTCACTTTTAGCACTTAGTTTTTGCAAATTTTCATTACAAAACATATGTTTCTCTCAGTTTATTACTTCAGTAATTAATAAAGACCTTTTCATTCGCTCAATTTTTTAGTTGTTCAATTGATGTACATTGTTTCCAAGCAACAGGCTAAAAATTGGCATTAATCTTTAAAAGTATCGATCAGGCTTTAACATAATTACGATAGAAACTTCACTTACCACAATTAAAATTAAAGTCCTTAGGTCCTTGTTACTACCAACACACGTGACTTTATGACTTGCCCAAGCAAGATAAAGTCCTACGGGGGATCCCTAGGAAGTAAACAAACTTTGTTTGGTCAAAATAATTCTAAATGAGTGGACTGCCCATACACCACGTACATTTTTCCATTGTCTAAATTAGGCCTAAAGGAGTGTGACACAATAACCTAAAAGTTAAGATAGATAAATATAACGCATGCTTGGCATAAAGGATTGGAAAAATGGACAGAAAATGGTATCAATTTAACTTTTCGATAAAGATCGATTATAAAATGATACTAGTTACAAAAATCTACTACAAGCAGTACAAAAATTAATTAGAACCATTTATGGTCGGTGGGAAAGGAACTTTGCAATCTATCTCCTCCTACTATCATTGGGATATGGCTAGTACTCATCATCACTATCATGACCTTCTAGGCAATTTTTAGCAAGTTGAAGAGGTATGGCGCCCAATGGTACCCACTTTCAGTCCTTGTCAAATGGAGGTCACCTGTTAGCCGGATAGTCAACATGGTATATATTTCAAAGTTGAGAGTCTTTAGGCTCCTTCACTACTTTTAGGGCATTCAACCAACCATGATTGTAAACCATATCCTGAGCCTCTTACAACCTAACTGAAGCCTCTTGTCATTCTTTATTATAGCCTACCGACCATGCTGCTCGGTGGCCCATTCTAAACAGGTATCGAAGCTTCTTCACGTCATGGATGAGTCCTATCACCATTTCTTTTCCTTTTTGAGCATCCTCCTTGAACTCTAAAGCTTCTTCTTGAGGACATCATTATTAGACTGGATCAGGGTGTCGACCTCACCTACATCGTTAGCCTCAACAAGTTATCCTTTAAATTATTTATCTCATTTTTCATGGAGGATCCCACATCTTCTAAGTCCTTCAGATTGTCCTTTAGCTTTGCGACCAAGGTGGACTGGTCCTTGTAGGCCTTCGTCATCTTTTTCAAGGCCTTATGAACAAAAAATATGCTCAGCGAGCTGAGCACTTACGCCTTAGACAAGTAAGTAATCAACCAAGGCTATCAAAAAAGGAGGGAATCTCCTTGGTAATCGGCTACATAAGTAAACAAATATAGAACTAAAATGATTCAGAAAGGGCATTCAAAATAATACTAGCAGTTATAAGAATAGATTTTCTTTGGTATGAGTAACAAAGTGGGAAAAGCCCTTACAATCCGACCAAAAAGAAAGAAAAAAGTATAATCCACCAAAACCTAATCTAAAAAGGCCTTATTTTTTCACCTGCTCCTCAGCCTCGAACTCCTTTCCCTATGTCGCCACTTTCTTGTGCTGGTCGGCGGGGTTTCTGGTGGAAGCCTCCTCACCAACCTTTGGTTAGAGGGGTAAGGTTTATACTCGTCGAAGATCTCAGATTCATCAAATACCTTAGCCTACACTAGGTCTACACCCCAACCCTTCATGAAGTTATCCTTTCGAACATAGGCTAGATGGAGCTAACATCTGCGTAGGCCTCTCCATAACCTTTCTCAAAACTGGCCTCTTTGTTCGTAGGGAACTTGATAACCTCCTTCACTAACCAATTACTTTCAACCCTCACAGTAAGTTATTCTTGGTCTTCAGCAAAGCAATAACATCAATGGCTTCGTTCTTCTCCTCCTCGTAGACCTCTTGGGCCTTATCCATGGCCTCGTCGATTCTCTTGTGGACCAGGCTAAGTTCATCATCAATATTTAATTAGTCTTGGTAACCATCCAAGAGCTGGGTAAACTCTGCCACAAGCTACAAGACAGATGTAACACTCCGTAAATTCAAGGACCGTTAATTCAATAATATTTTGGAGACAAAGAATTTATTTTACTGGGAGGAATTAAATTTGTGATTTGAGAAAATTTTAAATTTGAGAAATTTATTAATTTGGTGAATTGAGGATCAATTATTTGGACTATTTTATGTCTCATTTTGAGGTTAAGAATTTGGAGACTGTTATAAGTTAATTAGGTATGTAATTTAGAGTGCAAGATTGAGTCCTGATGGGTCGAAATAGTTAGAAAGGAGTGTACATAGGTATAATATGGGTTTCGGGACCTTTTTAGACACATTTGAGCTCCTAAATAAGTGTTTGGGCCCTTTTCAGAAAGCCCATAAGGCCAAAAACGGGATTTAAGTTAATAAACCTAATTGTGAAAGGGTGGGGAAACTTTAATTCATTTTTAGAATACTAAATTGAGGAGAGCCAAATAAGAGAGTAACTAGAGGAGATTTTGAGAGAATGATCCAAGAACAAGAGAGGGGACCATTGAATAAACCCGTCATCTTCATCAAAGAATTTGATTCTACAAACCCTAAGGTTAGTGGTTTAACCTGTGTTTGATTAACTACATTTTTCCTACTCATATTAAAGAAGGTGTGAATTGATTAATAGGTTAGGGTTAGTTCAACATTTAATTTGGGGATTTCATATTTCTGATAAAAAATTTTGTAGAGATGATAAGAATATGTGGATTTTAATTCCCCAATTTGTGTGTATGATGTAGTTAGATTGATTAAATCAAATGAGTGTATTTAGGATGAATCTTGGAAGGTTTTGGGGTAAAACATGTGCAGGAATGAAGGTTTAAAAATTATAATGGCGGAAATGGGTTTTCTGGGTAGCGGTGGAGGAGAGAGAACATCACGGTCATTCGAACGACCTGGTGTCTCGTTTGAACGAACGTACAACTCATTCAAATGAGATTGTATCTCATTCGAACGAGATACAATCTTGTTTAAACGACCATGTGTTTGGACATGGAGATAGATGTTTTCGTTACGAACGCATGACCGCCAGTTTCGTATTTTTCTAATTTTTTTTAATTAGTTATGATTTTATTACTGAAGGCTGTCTAAAACTGAAATCTTTTTGAGAAATCAAATCTTCATTACTTAGGGATGTCCGTAGGTGAGTGTAAAACTCTGAAAAATATTGAAGAGCATTATTTCTACCTTGTAATTTGATGGGAAGGAATTCGGAATATGGATTTCGAGTGTTTAGGATGAACAACACTCGAAAAGATATGAACGAATTCAAATGGACATTTCGGATGAAATTGGAATACGGGTCCAAGGAGTGAGTTCGAGCATTTTTGTTGAGTGTCACCATTTTTAATAAATTAATTAAGGTATGGTTAATTAAATTTGGAGTTGGGATATGGACTCAGGCGAAATTTGGACTAGTGCTATGAGCATTTAGGCATGGATTTGGTCGAGCTAATTTATTATAGGGATATATAATTTATTAAAAAATATTCGAATATAAAAAGGGTGTTAACCGTAATATGTGGGATTAAGGAATAAGTTCTACATAATGAGATTTTGGGCTGACGGTCCAAGTCCGGGTAATCTTGTTGGGTGACATAACTTAAGTAATAAATGAATAATTGTGCAAAATTACTTAAATATCAAGTCGGTAGGTAGACTTGGAAAGGTTAAGCTAGTGTTATGGATATAGTACACGGGTAGCCTGAATTTGATATATATATATATATATATATATATATATATATATATATATATATATATATATATATATATATATATATATATATATGATTTATAAATATTTGTGTGTATAATATTTATAAGAAAGCATACCCGCTCTAATGCTATTCAGGAGGTTGTGCGATGTGGGTGAATCCCTTGGATAGAGAATGCAGGGAGAGTATAATCCTAGGTCATAGCATCTATTTATAGGGGTGAGTCATCTTCGGTATGGGACGGTAACTTTCGGGGGGAACAATGGTCGCCTCTTATTCGGTTATAACAACATTTAGAGAATACCCGATGAGTGCCTATTCGGGTGGATAATTATAAATATATGACATGTGTGTGAATATTGTAATATAATGATACGTATATATGGTGTAGATTTATATACGGGTGAATACATGATGTGAAATATATAATTATATACCTTGAGATATTGTTATATGATATCAAATGAGAATGATTTAAATAAGTTAGTGTGATTAATAATTATAACTCGTATTCTAAACTCACTCGGGATATAGTAGTGGGAAAATTTGGATATTGATATATAGATGACAAGGCTAGTTATGGAGTATATAGCTAGATGGGTCATGTATAGGTACGTTAGGTGTGCACATTAGTTGAGGGGTGAGGTGTCCTCAAGAAAGTGTTCGACACTAACTTAAATATGAAGAGCATCCATTCATTTTAATTACTGTAATTAAATTCACTTTCTAAATATTTTCAAAATATTTTGGGTTATAACCCTTGCTATAAAATATTTTCAAAATCTTTAGGTGTCCAGCCATAGGGACGTCAGAATTGTTCTATTCTAGGGTTACGCAGCTGCGACACGTGTGGATGTTGCAAAACTTTGACTTAGCCGCTTCAGTCATTTCATTTCTAGAGTATGATGCAGTAGGTATTCCATTTGGTCATGTCTCCCTAGTTGTTCCATTTTATTTCAGTTAGATGTTGTACTTAGTTTAATACTCTCGTGGATCATTGTTGTTATTGGTTTGTAGCTGGTGGTTGTCTCGGCAAGGATTACATTTATTCCACTTTTAGTATTGTTTGATTTAGTGATTGTATGATGGTTAGTTATATATTCTTTCGCATGTTGTTGTTGGGATGTTAAATAAAAAGATAAAATTTGGCACCCTGACTTTTGAATAATAGGTGGTTAGTAAGTTTTAAAAAGTTTTCGACAGTGATGCTAAGAGTGATCCAGATGAAATTCCTGTTTAATTTGATATAGGACTGATCACCCGGTATTTTATTAGGCGGGGTGTCACAACAGAAATCCATGGAAAGTGTTAGACAAATTCACAATCACAATTATAGGGATCAATTGGAAAAGCAATGTAAAATTCTTACCATGGACAGAGTTTGGTAAGTGCAATTAGAAATTTGGTCAGGAGCCATCAATTTCAGCTGCTCGCGATCAGCAGCGAGAACATCCTCCCTCAGGAGACCATGGGACAGGGATGGATTATATACCATATACATGGCCCGGGAGGAGCTGGGGAAGGGAGGGGTAATGTCATTCTTCTTGGAAGGAGGAGGTACCATAGGGGTCTTCTCCTTCCATTTTTCTTTAATGACCAAACCTCGTTCATTGCCCTGTGGACCTTTAGGGTCAATCCTCTTTTGGGATATGGCTTTGGGGGAGAAGGTAACATCATTATCATCTTTATATCTGGAGAACTCTCTTCCTGGGAGGTGCCATCGAATTTTCTTCATCGATAATAATGGAGTTGACGTCAAGAGACTCAAACGTGGAGGAAACAAAAGCCTCCTCACTTGTAATGGGAAGATCAGGAATGTCGTCTAACATGGAGGAAACATAAGCCTTCTCTCACTCACCAAGCCTTTAAAACATCAATACCGTTTATATAGGTGACAGATGGCTCTTTGTTCTTCCGGCTATTTTCTTAAAAACACAACAAGAAACATTATTAGCAACAATAGTTCAAAATAATGTACAAAGAACAAATAAAAAAGAGATAATCATTAACTTATGTCACCCCCCGGCTAAGCTAGGCGCATAAAGCCAACATGTTCTTTGCCCTCGGGGAGAGGTGCATGTTTCTAGTTTCTGGCAATTAACTCCTCATCATAATATCCTTAGTTCAAATCAGGTAGGTTCACGACCAAAACTCTTTTTTCCTTCCTTGACTTTAAATAAACAAGGCTATTAGTGGTATGGGACCAAGTGCAACAATACCTAATTTATGGAATACCAAAATTAGTCCCATAAAGCTCATTGATTTGATGTACCCCATTGACAATACGCCATGTATTGGGGTCACATTGACCCTGGACCACCCCAAAGAACTTGCGGAATTCCAAGAAGAGAGGGTTTAAGGTAAAAGTAAATCACCCTGAACCAAAGAAGGGTATGAATCCAGTGCCCCCCGCCCACGATAATCGCATTTTCGGGTATAGGGGCACAATCGATTGTAACCCATGAAGGAATGGAATATGTTCTCTTAAAATCCTCTACTTTTTGGCCATGAAGTGTGTCCACCATTTGCCGAGAAATAAAATATGACGACTGAAGAAAAAAAGAACATGGGAGAGAAAAAAGCTATGATATACAAGACACGACAAAGAGGAGGACAAGAACTTACAAACTAGATGAACATGAACGTGAAATCTGTGTTTTTTTTAGAAGAAGAAAGGAAGCAAAAGTGATGGTTTAATTTTGAGTGTGGAAGTGAACTATGTTTGAGAAGTTTGCACAATCATATGGAATGGTAATCGAGAGGGGTTTTAGTGCTTTATCTTTCTCAAAGACCAGTATACCCCCACTAGTTGATACATATTTACAAAATCATCCTGCCAACAAAATTTGTCAAAGTTGGATTAAGATTAGTGGGCCTCTAAAGAGTGTAAATTCTATAGCGGCCTTAATTTGGCCAGGAATTTTAGGGCAATTGTGGGTACCAAACCATAATTGGGTCCAATTTTGCCCTGATCTAGTAATCCCATTCATGCCTAATGCAAGTCTGACCCAACCTGTTAACAAGAATGACCAGCACAAACATCAATCACATAGTTATCCTTTAAATAAGCTCATATCGATTACCCAAAATCATGAATAAGATATTCATGTAATCATCACACGACCTAATAGCAAGAAAAGTAAGTTCCTTGATCAATTTAACCACCGTAGTTCTATATAACTATAAATACAGCCCACACCCCAGGGCCAAGGGGAATGTAATTTTTGAATTTTGAGAGACATTACTAATAATTTAGCAAACCTCTCAGTGGGCATAAGAAATTTTCCAAACCACATATATTTTTGTGTTGTGTGATATTTGTGTATTCATTCCTTAATTTCTTTTTAAAATTCATTAATTACGATTAATTGGAGTCACACAAACATCTTTCCTTTACATCTTTATTCCACTTCCATGTTTAAGGGCTATATCCATAATTTAGTGTTTATGTAGAGTTTCATGTAACAAGTTCCTTTACAAATGTTTAATAATAGTTTTTGTATTTTCATTCAATTTAAAAGTCACATTGCTTGGTTTAACATTATTTTGAAATTATAACACAATAATTTCACCTTAAACACCATCTTGATGTGTTACTAGTCAACTCAAAATTATAACAAGTGGGTACTGTGAAGCTTTTTACACATAAAATCATAGTCTTGGTGTCTAAAATTCCTTAAATATAATCCAACATTTATTAACATGAAATAACACCAAATTAAAGAAATAATATCATTTAGTAACATGAAATAACACCAAATTAAAGGAATAATATCATTCGAGTATGATATATTTGTAAAATAACTAACTTTGTAAAGCAAAGTTTACTTTTACTTAAAAAGCCACTTGAACTCTCTCATTTTTAACATATTCAACTTATTAAGAATATCAATATACACACTAATTTTTGGGAAAAAAACTTATGTTTGTAAACACTAAACTCTACTTTGCAAATTTGTTATTGTAAATGGTAATTTCTTGCAATGTTTGTATTCAATGCACTCAAGCAAAATAGGGAAAATCACTCAAGAGGGAGTATCAAGAAGGCACACACCACAAAAATATATATGGTTCAATGACTTACCAACGTCTATGGGGTTTGGGGTTTTCCTTTTATTTACTTAGAGAATAGATTGACATAGTTATAGTACTAGTCGATGTTATAATTTCACACGCCCCTCCCCAAGAGGCGTGGGTGTAAATTTATAGAGGATCTTAAGAGTATCCTAGCAGAGTTACTAGTTAATTAATAGTTATCCCTAGAAGTTCAGATCTACTTCTTATCTATGTAAGTCATACCAAGGGACAAACATTTGAAAGTCCTTTGTGACATGGATTCTCAATTAACTTGATTTTATGGAATTGTGTTGAGAGCATGCAGGACATGTGCCTCTATAATTCTGGTCCCCATAATTGCCACTAAAGCAGTATTGCATTGAGGTCACTAGGATTTATTGTGGCTTGGTTGACTTGAAACTTCAGCAAGTTGTCATACTGGAGCGTTTGTCGGTTTAATCAAAGGGTAGTCTTGTAAATGTTTATAACATGTAGGAGTCAAGTGCTCTAGGGGTATGCCGGTAAATTTTTCTCTCTCACAGTGAATCGTAGCTTGATCAATCATCACACGAGTGTGTAATCATTAATTTTTCTGGGGAGCCATGAGGAAGCTTCCAACTGTAAACTGACATTTTCCACCCTTTTTCCCGTTTTATAGTTCATTCAAAAATCTTGTTTCTTCTATTTCCCATCCTTTCAAAGTAGAGCTTGTCACTTCCTTCATTTCACTATAAGAATTTCATTAAAACTCTCTCTTCACTTCATTCTTCTTCGCTTTGTTTGTTTTATTCTTTCATTATGCTTGTGATTTTAATACATGGTGTATGTTATTGATGACAATATATTGGAATAATTTAAACTTAGTCATTTAATTCATCCATGGGTATCTATTGAATTATTTAATGGTCCTTGTGACCTTTGTGCCCTTGTTGAAGGCCATTGGTTGCCTTCGGTTTTAATTGCTGAGTGTGGGGTCATTTTTCCCCAAAATCGAATCTTTTTAGAGTTTTTCAAATACTTCAATGTGGTCTTAGCCCAAGGTGTCCTAAACACATGGAGGATTATCAATGGGGACCCATATTGACATAATTGAGATTATTTATTGTTATCACATGGTGAAATTCGCTAAAACCATTAATTATATGAGGATGTGGGCGTCTAATCGATCCTTAGTCATGAACCTTTCCAATCCCAACAAGGATTATTAAAAACCATAACTGTTTTATTTATTGCAAAGAGTTAAAGTTGCGGAGCATCCAAGGTAGGTAACGTTCTTGCTCGATTACAAGAGTATCACTGCTTTATTTATCGCAAGGTTGATAGTGGGAAACATGATCATCCCTATCACCTTGGAGAACCTAGAGGCCTCCATTTATTATGATTCAAAGGGTAACCACTAAATCGAGGAGATAACATCCCCCACTACTTGTAGAGAGACGATCTGATAATGGCAAGCATATCGTCCTCTTTCAAACCTCTTTATGTCTCTTCGATTCCTTCTACTATTTTGTCTAATCACTGTGATGAAGAGGAAGATCAATAATTTGATTATTGTAAATGTTGGTGTCGCACATGCATGTACCAGATCTCCTCCTTATATTCGTCCATTTGGTAAAGAGAAGGAACTTGTTAGGCTGACAAGCAAGAAAACTGATGTTGAAGTTTTACCAACCCTATGAACCTTGATGACTCTTCCATTAAGGATCATGAGCCTCTTGTAAATAGGATAAATAAGGAACAACTTCCCCTGCAGAAACTTGTAGGGAAGAAAACTACCAATAAGGGCAAAGATGTTGCCCAATCTGTAGTTACTCATCCCAATCTACCTAAGGAAATGTTTAGATTCTGGGTTTTCCCCATATATAGGGCCACTCCTTTGCTATCCCTCATTCAAGGTTGTTAGAGCATGAAAACCATAACCTTGCCCGTGTAAGTTGATATCTTTTACATTATCACTTTATGTATGCTTTTTGTATATTTTGTAAATTTTATTTGCCCTTTTGTTTTGCAGTTCTTTATCGATTATGATCAATTATTGGAGAGGAACGATCGGAGTAAGGAATCATTTATTGATGCGGAGGCCGTGTTTAATGAGATGTGTAAATCCCTTGAGGTTATTCGGCTTGACAATAAAGCTAAGGTGGCTGAGAAGAAGAAACTGGATGATAAGGTCAAGAACCTAGGGATCAAGAAGGACTATCTCTAAAAGAAGATAAATGAATTCGTTGCTACTGCGGCTATCGCTATGGAAGGAAAAAAAGAAGCCACGGATTCAAAGGTTATGACTGAACTTGTTAAAACATAGGTAGCTTGGGCTAGGGCTAAGGCCGAAGAAGCCTTGACTATTATGGAGAATTCCAAGGAAGACGCATTCACACGTGGCTCGGACAAGGCCTTTAAAAATGCTAAAATGAAAATAACCTACCTTAAGAAGGTGTTTTTATATAATGGATGAGATAAATATCATAACAAGGTCGACACAATGGAGGATCTAATCTTTTCAATGAGCATCTCCTAGGATCACCTCCTCAAATTAAGGAAGAGGGCGATGATGATAATGAGGTCGATGTAGAGTAGAAAAATACTGATCAAACCCTAAATGCTAATGATAAATCTAGAGACCTAAACCAAACAACGACCAAACATATGACTAAAAAAGGGAAGGCCAGAAAAATACCTCTTTAGGATATGATGGAATATTGTACTCTTTCTTTTATTTTCCATTTACGTAAGGTTGTGTGCTAGTTATAATACCTTTTAATAAAATAATCAATTTGATCCAATCATTGTTGTCTTATTTAATTTTTGCATGACTTCTCTTTAATGAACTCATGCATATGACGACTTGTTCGTGCACTTTAATGTAAGGCTTGCAACATTGACAACTATTTAGAGTGACTTCCAAAAAAGGTGCAGAAGACTGTTCGCTCCTGGTCATAATGAGAACCGTGGTGAAAAGATTGATGATATCGTAGGTATTGACATGTCATCCTAAGCCAAAGAGGCATATTTTAATCTGTGTCCTCTCTTTCACGAGGAAGATTCAAAAAATGCTACCTATCATGACATGATCTTCTGCCCAATGAACCCACAAAGAGGCATTATCAAATCTTAAAGCTGACTTCGAAACAAAGTAGGTGGACCTAACGAAAAGGAGCAACTTCGATTGAAAGTTGGCCATTATAGAATCTGCCTATTCAAAGATGGAATATGTTCTCCGTTCTAATATCGTGGATTCTAGGGAGGTCGCTGCTATGTTTGAGAGAGATAACAAGGATTTAAGGTTTGAGATTGAGGGCCTTAAAAATCACAAATCAGTTGCTCAAGATAGGGAAGGTGCTTCCTTTATGGAAGAGGGGAATGCTAGGCTAAGGGAGGAGCTAATAAAAGTTTAAGAGTCTAAGGCCATTATTTCTCTCAGTGGCAGAAAGGAAATCGTTTCGCCGGTGAGTTAGAGACGATTAAGAAGACTTTGCTCAATAAGGTATAAACTATCGATAGTTTGACCAAAAAGGTTGATCGCCTTATGTTCCAGTTCCACAAGTAACCTTGTCAGGTCTGGATGGACGACTACACCGAGGCTCTTCTAAATATGGATTATGTCTTGAATGATGCTTCGGGTGTGGGTTATAAGTACAACTGGATTAATGCCCTTACCTTGGGAAATACCCTATAGGATTCTGAGTTATGGTACTGGTATGACCCAGATTTCTTGGAACATCCAAACCCTCCTTACAATCTTAACGTGTCATGGATCCCAAATGATGCCATTCCGATCAGCCTTATCAGGAAATACCTTGGTGATTTTGTACTTGATGGGGATGAGGAACTCTGCCTACCTCAATAGTTAGTTGATCAGATAAGACCAGGTGGGCTATTAAAGATCAAAGACATGGTTGCAACCGTTACACCCTATGTGTTAGATGTTCCACCTATCGGATTTAGGAGTTCAATAAATGAGTTTTCCCGGTCGCGTAATTGATCTGTCTATATTCACCATTTTTTGTAAATCCTTTACAATTAAATTTCCTTGTAATTTCTTATAATTGGTAATGTAAATTTTCACATTTTTTCTTTCGTATGTGATGTCAGCACATCTAAATTTTTTACATTTTAGGTGATGTCAGCACATCTAAAATTAGGTCTATAATTAAATAGAAAATATGCACTTGTTTGTAGGGTCATTCCCTATCGAGGATTTTCGTGACCTAGTTGGTCGGGGGTGCCTAAAGCTTCCTAGTAGGACTTTCATCAGCAGTAAGCCATTGTTTATGTTTTGTTATTCACTAAAACTCTTTGTGTTAGCTAACCTATACCCAGAGGCGATTTTTGGTGGCTCAACTAGTTAGTCTTAAAATAAGACATTCTTGAGAGGATACATATATCACAAGGGTAATTAATATGTTAGACATAATTAATTTAAATAATTTTTCTTCTTTACTAACTACTTATTTTCCTGCCACTTGGAGCAAAGCATAAGTGCGAGAAGTTAAAAATAATTTCTTAAAGAGACTTCAATATTAAAATAAATGGAAAAAGTTATCATAAACTAAAAAATCTAAAAGTGAAATTTCTTAATATTATCTGCGTTCCAAGCTCGGGGAACCTCCCTACCCTTCATTATTTTTAAGTAGTAGTCTCCTTCAAGGTTATCACATATGACTTTCAATGGAATTCTCAATTGGCCCCAATTTCCCATTAGAGAGGTTTTTAGCACTATCCATATTTTTTCTCATAACATAGTCTTCGACCTTGAATCTTCTCGCCTTGACCCCCTTATTGTACTACATTTCCAACCGCTGCTAGTAGGAGGCAATCTTTACAAGAGTCAATTCTCTCTTTTCTTCGACCAAGTCAAGCCCCACTCTGATTGCTTCGTTGTTGAAATCTTGATCGACCAAGGTGTACTTCATGGTTGGCAAACCTACTTCTAATGGGATTACTTCCTCCATTCCGTAAGCCAAGGAAAGAGGTGTTTCCCTTATTGATCACCTGAGTGTTATTTTAAGTGCCAAGAGAATTTGGGAGATTTGGCCAACCTAAGCACCTTTTTCTTTTTAAAGGCACTTCTTAAGTCTATCATGGACCGTCTTGTTGGAAGCTTCTACTTGCTCATTTCCCTAGGGCTATGCCACTGAATTGTAGTAACGCCTGATGTCATGTTATCTAAAAATATTTGGAAAAAGATGCTCTCAAACTGATTCCCGTTATTTGTGATGATGATCGGAGGAATGACAAATCATGTTATGATGTTTTTCATACAAATTTGGTCATATTAACATCTTGGATGTTTGCCAAGGGTTCCCCTTAAACCCACTTAGAGAAGTAGTCGGCACCAACCAAGAGATACTTCCTTTGTGAAACACGTGGGGCAACGGACAGACAATGTCAAGTCCTCACTGGGCAAATGGCTTAGGGCTTGTGAGAGATTTTAGGTCGATGGTCGATTTGTGCACCAATGGTGAGAAAAATTGATAGTTTTTGCATATTTGAACATAGGAAACTGTGTCCTTTTACATGTATGGCCACCAATATCCTTCTTTTATTACCTAAATTCCAGTGATCTACCCCTGGTAGCGCTCCCATATATCCCTTTATAATGCTCGTATATAATCTCTTTAACATAATCTGGGTGCACGCAATGGAGGTAAGGCCCTGAAAAAGAGCAGTGATAAAGTTTCTTGTCATCTTCTAAGTGGAAACGAGCACATTTAACCCATAACTTATACATTTCATTCCTATCAATTGGTAGGTCATCTCCATTAGGTAACATATGATCGAATCCATCCAAGTCGGAGTTCTATTGATGACCATAACCTACTAAATAAATTTCCCTATGTTGATGTTGGGTTAGTCGAGGTACACCAATTTGATTGTCCATTTCATGACACTTACGGCTGAAGCAATTGTGGCCAGTGCATCAACATGACTGTTGTTCCCTTTTAGGAACTATTATACTTGTATATGTAAAAATTGGGCGACCAATTATTGGGCTTCCTCAAGGTATGAGGCCATGACCTTATTCGTAGCGCTATAGTCTCCTGATATATGATTTAATACTAGCCTTAAGGCATAAAAAGCATCAAGATGAATGGCTCCCAAGGAGAGTACCTTTTGCAATCCGCTGAGCAAGGCTTCGTACTCAGCTTTATTGTTGGAGGCTTCAAATCCCAGACGGATTTCCTGTTTGAGAACCTTTTTCTCCAGGGATACCATTACTAACCCCACTCTTACCCCTTTGGAATTTTAAGCACCATCAATATACCATACCATTCATCTCCCTCTATGATTGGCTATGAGATAGAATCAACAGTTCCGTTTCCAGTCTCTTGTGGTTTTTAGTCATAAAAAAATTCGACGATGAAGTCTATTATGACTTGCCCGTTAATCGAGGATCTAGGTTGAAACTAAATATCAAGCCTCTTGAGTCCTATAAACCACTTAGACATCCTTCCAGATAGGTCGGCATTCCTAAGCATTTCTTTCAAAGGGAAGGAGGTTAGAAATATGATGGTGTGTGCCTCGAAGCAGTGTTTCAACTTCATGAAGGCTATCACTAGTGTGTATTCGAGTTTCTCCAATAGAAGGTACCTCTTTTTGGCATCAAGTAATGTTTTTCTCGCATAATTAATCGGAGCCTGTCCCCCATTATTCTTGAAAACATAAGTCGAGCTAAGAAGGCCAATGGACACTTCCAAATAAAAGTATAAAGTGACACTATCATCTGGAATGGTCAGTAGGGGTTGTTTTCTCAGATAATTCTTTAATTTTTCAATTTCCCTAGTGCATTCATCATTTAATACTCAATTCCTTTCTTTCTTAATTTATTGAAAGAAAGGTCGGTAATTCTCTAAGGACCATGATATGAAGCGGTTGAGAGCAACTAGCATGCCAATCAACTTATGTACCTCATGCACACACTTGGGGGACTGCACCTTTCTAATGGCTTCACTTTTTTCAGGGTTTCCGAGGAGCTTATTTTATTGTACCAAAAAGGAGCACTGCGCCACAATCAACTTCATTCTGTAATAATGAATCACTTTAAAAGTTCTCGCCAGGTCTTCAAGGTGATCCCTCTTCCTCCTGCTCTTTACAAGCATGTTATCGATATATACTTCCATTGTGTCTCCTAACTGCTCCTTAAACATCTTCGTTACAAGCCTCTAGTAGGTTTCCCTAAAGTTCTTCAATCTGAACAGCATCACCACGTAGCAATGTAGACCCAAGGTGGTGACGAACGAGGTCTTTTCCTAGTCAGGGATGGACAAAGGGATTTGGTGGTATCCCGAATAGGCGTCGAGGAAGCTCGTATGCTTATGGTTAGTGGTCGCGTTGACTAGCTGGTCTATCTTCGATCGAGGAAAACTATTCGTCGAGCATGCATGATTTAGATCAGCACTACACCAAAAAGGCTAAATTGGTACCCTTGACCCGACCACACTTATCACAGTCAAAGACGTGATAAATAAATACGTATTTTTTGTTACGATCTTTTACCGTGACAAGTCTATGACGAACAAATAAATACATTTTTATTGTTTGTCATGAACTTATCATGGTCAATGACCGTGACATGTCTGTGACAATGCTAAAAACATTAAAATAGCTCATTCTGTTTTTCCTTCCCTCTTTCATTTATCTTGTTTATTTCTCTCTCTCTCTCTGTAAGACCTGCGATGATCTCTCTCTAATCTGGTACATTCTCTCTCTCTCTCTCTCTCTCTCTCTCTCTTTGTATTTCCTTTGTGTGTGTGCGCGCGTGTGTGTGTGAGTTTATGTGTGTACGCATCAATGTGTGTGTATAGAGATTTGCGGGTGGTGTGTGTGTGTGGGGGGGGGGTCTATGTGTGTATGTGTGTGTGTGTGTGTGTGTGTGTGTGTGTGTGTGTGTATGTGCATGTGGGTTAGTATGTGTGTGGGTGGATCACTGTGTGTGTGTATGTGGGGTATTGATTTTCTTTTTTATAAAATTGAAATTGGTATTGAAATATGTAATGTAATTGTGCGTGTGTGTTGGGGTCACTGTGTGTGTGTGGTATTGATTTTTTTTTATATACAATTGAAATTGGTAATGTAATTGTGTGTGTGTTTGGGGGTCACTGGGTGTGTGGGGGGGGGGGGTATTGAATTTTTTTTATATGAATTTGAAATTGCTATTGAAATTCTGAGTGTGTTTTGGGGTCACTAATGTAATTGAAAATTGGTTTCTCTCTCTAATTGTAGTAGCATCGACCATCTCTCTCTCTCTACGCATATTTTGGAACATCTCTCTATCTCTCTTTATATATTTCTCTCTCTCTCTCTCTCTCTCTCTCTCTCTCTCTCTCTCTAATACCAAATCTCTCGAATTAAAATTACAACTATCTAACTCGAAAATAAAATACAAATATTCAATGCTTTATACACCAATGAAATAATTAATACAATTCTTCCAACTTGTATTAAAATTCTTCCTAAATAATCCACGCTAAAATAATCCCAATAATCCATAGCGCTCAAATCCACGCTAACCTGCCAACTAAAAGAAAATATGGGGAAGTACACAATACGACAGGAATTATGCGCAACAAATACGAATTAGCAACGAATAAAACGTAACAACACGAGTACGAATATTCAAATCAAAATGCAAATCTCAAAGCATTTATCAATATAATTTCTCAACAACACTTTAACTGGGTCACCAGGCCTCACCACATCCGTATATGCTTTATATATATATATTGAGTTGGTTGGCCATAGGAAATTCTAATATATCGCATTATTATTTGCATTGTTGTTTGGGATTCTTGAATTGTTGTTGACTGGTGGATTTTATCACTTAAATGTCCATTGGTCCTAGGCATTTCTAACATTTAGGGTTGTGATTAAACCGAATATAAATAAGTAATCATGCATTCACTTTAGAATACATGCATGCATGTAGACCGCAAAGAAACTGTTATATAACAAGTAACGAGGGTAACATGTAATAATAGGAACCGCAATAGATAGCCATTGGCTATCTATTGCGATTCTCATTACTATAATCTAGGCATGCATGTGTAAATTTACAATAAGTCAACTTGTTATATAACACTTTCTTTGGGGGGTGCATGCATGCATGCATGTATTCTCATATGAATGCATGACATAACGGTTCTGTAACATTTATAAATACTTTAAATTACATATAGTGCGCATAGATACTAGCCTTCTAGTTCTTATGCATACGCATTAAATATACATTAGACCAGTTTGAGAGTCATTACCCCTATAATGAGATCTCTCGAATTGTCCCGTTTGGATAGCTCGGGACTGCATAGTTTTTGTATAATAATATTCTTAGTGGCTTAAACTTGTTACTTTTGGGGGAAATTATGCTATCTTAATGTTCCCTCGGTATATACTAGATAATGCAATGTTAAGTGTTATTTCAATTGATAAATTGAAATAACAACTTACACTTGCAAATCTATGTCGTGTACTTGGAGAATTATAGGGATATACTGCCGAATTTTCCTCAAATTAGAACAATGTGCTTGAGATGTTAAGTATATTACAGAAATATATGGTCTTGAATGGGATAGGACCACACTCACCCTCTAAAGGAGATGGAGGAAATAGGAATTATATTGTTTTTGTAATATAACACCGAAAGGTGAAATGTCAATCTTGTAGTAAATTATTTAATGGGAACTAAATGTTCACACTTTAGTTTATACTAATCCATGAATATATGCTTCTTACCCATACTAGGTGATTGTAGTAGATGTGATGGTATATCCTAAATACAAAGAGTGGGTGGGTGATACAAATAGATTAGGGGATGTGTTTCGTAGAGGTGCTAATGAATTTGTGAAATACACAAAGAGATGTCATAATGATGAAGAGTTTTTGTGTCCATGTGCTAAGTGTAAGAATGGTAAAGTGTTTGAGTGAAAAATAATTGAATTATATTTATTAAGATGCACTACACCAAAATGGCAAAATTATCACCTTTCAGTCGGCCACCCTTGTCACGACCATTGACCGTGAAAATAAACACGCGTTTTGTGTCACGGTCATTGACTACGACACGCCCGTGACAAAGTATTGTCACGGTCAATGACCGTGACAATACTTAAAATAATTATCACAGTTAAGGACCGTGACATGTCTGTGACAATTTACACAGCAAAAAAGCCCTACCCTTTCTTTTTTTACCACTGATTTTGATTTTTCCCTCTCTTTCTCTCTCTAAGCGATTTCGAGGTCTCTCCCCCTCTCTCTCTCTAAGGTATGTTTTTTCCTCTCTTTCTCTTTCATTTCTATGTGTGTGTATATATGTGTGTACATGTGTGTGTATATGCGTGTGGTGGGGGAGGGGGTAGGGGTGGGGTGGGTTGTGTGTGTACGTGTGTGTGTGTGTGTGCCGGTGTGGTGGGGGGGGGGGGGCAGAGGGTGTCGGGGGGGAGGGGGAGGGTGTGTGGTGGGTGGGTGTGTGTGTGTGTGCAGGTGTGTGTGGTGGGGGGAGGGGGTGGGGGTGGTGGGGGTGCGGTGGGTGTGTGTGTGTGTGGTGGGGTAATCTTAACAATTGTATAGCTTTAATTAATAAATTGTATAGCTTTAATTGTAATTTTAATTGTATAGTTTTAGATGAAAGTAAATTAATAATTAGTGCCCATTTCATATGAAAGTAGGATTGCCCCTCATTGTAAATTAGTAAATTAATAATTGTATACTTTAATTGTTAGTTTAATTGATGAAATGAATTAGTTGATTAGATGAATTAGAAGGAGTACGGGATACACATTTGTTGTTGACATTGTTGTTGGATTATAGTGGATCGATGTTGGGTTGGTTAACAGTAAAAGTGGCATTACCACTGGATTATAGTCCATATGGGGGTGGGATTTTTTAACTTTTTTTGAAAATTACTTTGTATATCGAACAATATATAATTATTAATAATTATTGGATTATTGTCCATATGGGGGTTGGCCAATGTGGGTTTTTAGGTGTATATGGTGGGTATTCTTAAGTGGTTAATTCTAGATATTATTAATAAAGATAAGTAGGGATCTTTTGGTATGGCTGAAAATGGCTATATTATTAATAATTATTGTGTGTGTGGTGGGTGGCAGGGGGTGGTTCGTGTGCGTGTATGTGTGCGTGCGTGTGGTGGGGCAGGGGGTGGGGGTAGGGTGGGGTGGGGCAAGGTGGGGGGGAAGGGGCAGGGATGGGGGTGGGTGATGGGGTAGGGGTGGGGGCTGCGTGTGTGTCTATGTGTGTGTATGTGCGTAGTGTCCATTGCAAAAGAATTGATTGATTATTAATTTTTTTAATAAATTAATATATGATTGCCCATTATTGTAAATTAGTAAATTAATAAATAATTAATTATGAAAGTAGGATTGCTCCTCATTGTAAATTAGTAAATTAATAATTGTATACTTTAATTGTTAGTTTAAATGATGAAAATAATTATTGTGTGTGTGGTGGGGGCAGGGGTGGTGTGTATGAGTGTACGTGTGCGTGTGTGTGGTGGGGGAGAGGGTGTATGAAAGTAAATTAATAATTAGAGCTCATTTTTCTTTGTAGTAATTGTTCATATTTGCATGTCTTCTTCTAATTTTTTTTTATCTGTACTAATAACATTATTTTACAGCAAATGTCTCCTTCAGGTATTAAAGCGAGGATGATGATGCTGGTTATGATGATGTCGTCTGGGCTCGGTGGTAGCAGAGGCGACGAGGGCTCCTCGTCACCTAGGCTCCCCAAATATGAAAAATTTGGGATTACCATCGAGAACAAGTCGGAGCTATTAGCGAGATCCCTCAAGTTGGTAAAGACGGTCATCGGCCCGGGGTATATGAGTTGGAAGGAGGTGTCATATGAGCTCAAGTTAGCTATTTCGGCGGCACTATAGGTAATATATTTATATTTATATTTATATGAATATTTCTATTTCAATTTCAATTTCAACTTCATTTTATTATTTATATTTATATTTATTCGCAACTAACATTGTATTTGTTGGACAGAAACAATTCAACTTGGATCCAAAGCTACGCGATTCCGTCTTGGAGAAGTTGAGGGAGCAACACAAGATGTGGAAGAAAAATATACGGACACGATACTTTGGGAAAATACGAGAGTTCATTATCCAAAGGCGTGAATCCTCCTCGCCGAAGGAGCCGATCTTATTGGCACAATGGTAAAAGTTCATTGACAATGAGATCGGGGAGCGACAATTGGAATATTGCCAATCGGGGAGGGAAAATCGGGCAAAAAAGACGGACGTGCACTACTCCGGCCAGATGTCTTACGCCGAGGTGGAGCATAGGATGATGGTAAGATTTTACTTTGCGGGGCCGATACTAATTCTACTTTATTTTATTTCAGGGGATAAGGAGTGGCCCTGGGGGTAAGCCACATAGGCTCGATACTTATGTGGCTCTTCGGAAGAAGAAGGGGAAGGACAAGGAGGTTTCCCTGAGCGTCGCGGCCACGATTGTAAGTAATCCGAAAGTTTACTTTTTGTTAATTACGTTATAATTTTTTAGTTTACTTATTTTACTAATCATGTGCTTTTTGTCATTTCAGGCAAAGCTTAAGGAAGTGCATAAGTCGCAGTCTGATGCCGACAGGGCATCTTTGTCCGCAGACGCACTCAACCAAATGCTTGGCTCTGATCACAAGGGGAGGACAAGGGGGGGGGGGGGAGCTCGCGGTGGCCAAATCTAGGATCATCGGATTGGAGACGAGTGACACCGGGTTGGCTCGAACGGTGGATTCACATGATGCGAAGTTGTCCCGTTTGGAGGCGACGGTCCAAGATATGTATTCATTCATGAAGCGTATGTTGGGTGGAGACCGTAAGGGGAAAGGGAAGGAGAAGGCGATGGAGGAGGAGGTACGGGAGGAAGAGGTGCAGGATGATGAGGATGTGGACCTCGCTGCTTCATCACCGATACGTGCGTACTTCGATGATCCACTTCCCTATTTGGCTCCCTTCAACAGACCGATGTCGACACTTGGTTCGCCGAGCGTGTTCATATTGGACGTATTTGATGGCCAGCGGATAGGGCGGGTGTTGAGGGACCCGAATATCGTACAGGGTGGAATAGTTCATGGACGTGAGCTTCAAGAGATCGAGTCCAAGGTGCTCATCACGCATGTGATACCCGGTAAGGAGAACTCCCTATTGTGGTTGCGTGAACAATGCGGCACGATGTATATTAGTGGGTGTGTCAATTCATATATCGTGTGGCCTACTCACCTCCTCACATTTACCCCAGGCATGTAGTGACATTATTTTTAAGTTGGTACATTTGAATTATATTTGGATTATATCATCATCTATATTGTTTCTATTTTGAATGTATATTTGTATTATCTTTAGTTTATTTGGATATATGATGTTTTAACGGGTACAACGTTGCTATAACAGGTACAAATATATTGTTGGGCAGCGGCAGTGGCCATAATGCCCAACATATTTTTTTTAAACTCTGCCCAGAATTGTCATGGTCATTGACCGTGATAAGTCCTTAACAAATAAGGTTGTCACGAACTTGTCATGATCATTGACCATGACAATGTTTTTAAAAAGGGTCAAGGCTTTATCACGATTATTAACCGTGACTAAACTTGTCATGGTCAGGAACCGTGACACGACCATGACAATTCTAATTAACTTGTCACGGTTAATGATCATGACAAGTCCGTGACAAAAAAATTTGTCTTGCCCCGAATTGTCACGGTCATTGACCTTGACAAGTTGAACGTGCACTATTTCGGGCGAACCTCTTACACCGAGGTGGAGCACATGATGGTAAGTTTTTTTTTTTCTAATTTTAGTTTTATGTTATTCTAATTTAGCATTATTTTGCATTACTTACTAATTCTACATTACTTTATTTCAGGAGACGGGGAGTGAACCTGGGGGTATGCCATATAGACTTAATGCCTATGTGGCAATCCGGACGAAGAAGGGCAAGGATAAGGGGGTGTCCCCGAGCGTGGCAGCCATGATTGTAAGTTATAATTGATTAATTTTTTTAATTACGTTATAATTTTTTTTATTAACTTAATTAACAAATCCTGTACTTTTGTCGTTTCGGGAAAAGCTTAAGGAAGTGAATGAAAAGCATTGTGATGCCGACAAACTATCTTTGGCTACGAACGCACTCAGCCAAGTGCTAGGGGAAGATCACAAGGGGAGGACTAGGGTGTTGATCTCTCGGATGGGGACGTCAAGGATCATCAGGATAGAGACGAGAAACACCGGGTTGTCTCTAAGGGGATACCCATGACGATAAGCTAGAAAGGTTGGAGGCGACGGTCCTAGATATTTATGCCTTCATGAAGCGTCAGTGGGGGTCCACCTCCGATAAGGGCACCTCTGATAAGGGAAAGGACAAGGGAAAAGTAAAGGTAAAGGGAAAGGGAAAGGAGGTAGATGAGGACGCCACTGCTCCATCTCTGAAATGCACGGACTCGTCGATACTCATGGAGTCGTCTCTCTTATATTATTCATTTCCTATCTTGAACCCTGTTGAATGGCCTATGTCAACAATCAGTTGGCCGAGCGCATTTTCAATAGATGTATTTGGTGGCACTCCGATAGCGAGGGGGTTAAGGGATCCGGACACCCTCCCGAGTATGTTGGTTCAAGGACGTGCCATGCAAGACTTCGAGGCAAAGGTTCTCGTCACGCATATTTTAATCGAAAAGGAGAATGCACCTTTTATTGCAAGAACAATGCAGCGTTCAGCGAATTGATGGGTGTCTTAGTTCATATGATGTGTAGCCTTCCTTTCTCCTCCGATCTACAGTAAACCCTACGCTATGACATTATTTTTATTTATTTTAATTTGATATTGAATATTGTTTATATTTATTTTATTTTATTATGGATATTTACATGTTGGTATGATTTTGGTTATAGATATTTACATGTTGGTTTGGTTTTGGTTATGGGTATTAGTATTTATTTGTATTGGTTATTGAATATTTAATGTTGCGTGATATATATGCTGTTTGGATAGGTTGAAATTTTCTATAACAGGTACAAATATACTATTGGGCAGTGGCAGTAGCCATACTGCCCAACAGTTTTTTTTAAATCTGTCCAGATTTATCACGGACTTTAATTGTGACAAGTCCGTGACAAGTGTAAATATCTATAATCAAAACCAAACAAACATGTATTTATTTGTATTGGTTATTGAATATTGAATGTTACTTGATATATATGTTGTTTGGACATGTTAAAATTTACTATAACAGGTACAAATATACTGTTGGACAGTGGCAGTGGCCATATTGCCTAGCATTTTTTTTTTAATCTTCCCTGATTTCTCACATACTTTGACTGTGACAAGTCTATGACAAAGAAAACTTGTCACGGTCAAAGTTCATGACTATTTTTTACTTGTCACAGACTTTGATCGTATCAATTTTAACTCTTTGTGATGGGTTTTTCACGGTCAATGTCCGTGACAAACTTGTCACGGTAAATGTCCGTGCAAGTCCATGACAAATATAGCAAACTTGTCACGGTCTTTGCCCATGAAATGTCTGTGAAAAGTGTATTTGTCACCACTCTGACCGTGATAAGTTTGACTTTGTAAGAACATAATTCTTAGTATATTCATTTGGTTTAATTGGCTTAATTCCGGAAAAAATAAATTAAGGCTAGTCTAGTTATTTATGGAGTCTATTTAAAAGCCTTAGACATAGTTTAAGTCCAAGAATGTGCAATCAAAGATTTCAAGAAGATTACATGTCAAGACGTGTTTCATATGTTTAAGATCACTCAAGTATGAATACTTACGAGTAGTTGGGTAATTTGTATATTGATTAAATACTGGGTGATTTAATTGTTTGGGAACTAAAATCGTTTTATCGTTTTAAAAAATTATTTCTGAGTTGCAAAAAGTCTAAGAAAATTCGAGGATAAAATCAAAAACAAAAATAATATTTTTTACTGTGTCTCGCTCGAACGAGATTCAGTACCGTTCAAACGACATTTCATGTCGCGCGAACGAGATCTCGTCTCGCTCGAACGACCTGCCGCCTCGATTTTCGTGTTTTCATTTTCTTGGACTCTGTGCAGCTCAGTTATAAATAAAAAGTATCTGCAAATGTTTCTGTAGGCAGAACAGTTTAGAAAAACTTATTCCCATACAAGTTTTTCATCTTTCGGTGTTTATTCAAGATCGTATTACTCAATTCTAAAGTTAGTGATATTGACCGCGTTTTACCGGAAGACTATTCGTTCATCAACAACACCGTGTTGCACTTTGTGAGGAGAACTCTACAACCGAGAGCTGAGTGCTATTGAGTGCTATTGTAGAAGGAGACCTTACAAAGTATCTTGTGAAGGAATCGTCTTCTTCATCACTGCTGCCCTCCTGGAAAGGGAAAGTTCCAGCCGAGACATCGAAACCAACACCAGCGGGTATTTCGTATGTAGCACTTATTTCATTGTAATCAGTGTAAGTCGCTTTGTTACAAATTATAGTGAAATAAAAGGGTTTTTCCCTTCAAGAGTTTTCCTGAAATTGTTTCTTTTACTGCATGTTTTATTCATAGAATGGATTTAATCACTTAAATGCATGTTTAGGGTTTAAGAAGTTAAAATTGGTTTTTAACAAAAAATTGGAACAAAATTGTTTTTACCTTAAGTACACTAAAGGGTCGTTTCAAATTGGTATCAGAGCTTGTTGCGCTATTTTATTGTGTTTGTGATCCCGTGTCCTTAGGTATGCCTTTTGGTGGTTTTGATGATTTTATAATTCACCTGTTTGAATCATCTAATTGGAAATCACACATGAAAACTACTCTTAAAAAACTTGTCAATAAAGGTGATTGTGAAAAGTGTCTTTGCTGCGAAGGTTTTGGTCACAGGATAGATGAGTGTCCCACTAAATTGAGGGAGAATTTTAATAAACTGATAAATCGCGTTTCCTCCCTTAGTGACAGTGACCCAGAAGAAGAATTTGTTTTTGCTATTAAGCGTGATCTTTCCACTTTTCTGGTCTGTCATGCAAGTGATAAAGACTTACCTTTGCATGAGTCTTCCGCAACCACTGAAGTTGATACTCCTGAGAGTGAGGAGGAGGTGAGTGAGAATGAGAGCGAAGACGAGAGAGATTTGCAAACTGCTTTCAAAGAATTGTATGAAGAAACTTTAAAAATAAAGAAAGCAAACGTGAAACTAGAAGCCTTGTTAAAAGAACGTGCCATAGAAATAAATAATTCCAATTCTTTAATTGAGGATCTTAAGGCACAAGAAAAGAAAATTCGAGAGAAGGTAGAATATGTCGAGGGTGAGAGAGATAGTCTTCGAGGATTGATGGAGACTATGAAAAAGGAAATTCTAAAATTTGAAAATTCTACTCATTTACTTGAGTCAAGGATAGGTGAGCTTGAAGAAAAACTGAGAGATTCGAGTAAAGTTAAGTTTGATTTGGAGGCTAGGTCTGAAAAGTTAGACAAAATCTTAGGCACCGTCAAAATCAAAGATAATCGGAGAGGTATTGGCTTTAATAATCATGTCTCACCTGCTCCCAAAGCCAAAACCATCCAAATAAGAAAGTTGCCTAGGAACTTTAGGAGAGAGCCACATAGGAACGTGAGGTATAATCGGCCCATAGGACACACTCCTCACCGTATCTACACTTGCACACATTGCGGTAGGAGAGGTCATCTCAGACGGTTTTGCTACGACCTTAAGAATTCTCCTAGAAAGTCTAAAGCCATTCCGGTTCCCAATACCTCTTCTCGTCGGTTCACACCTACTTGGGTTAGGAAGTCGTATTCGGAAGCGTTAGGCTTAAAGATTGGTGATTCTCGTATCATTGCTCGTAGTTCTCCTCATCTCTCCTCTTTTGATTGAGGTTTTTCGTTGTCATACACTAGTATTTTCAGATTTCCTTATATTTGGCTAGTGTTATGGCATGTTTCTTGTTTTTGTCATTTATTTAAGTCTTTTCGAAAAATACAAAAAGATTTTGCTTTTTATAAAACTTTTGGAAATACAAAAAGATTTTTGATTTTTGAGTCGTGAGGTTACATGACTGATATAAGGATATTAGTGTGCTTGATTCCCCCCTTCTTTCATTTTTTATTGGGGCTAGGATTTTTTGTCATTATTATTGATGCCTAGAATGATCTTAACCTTTGCACTATGGGGTTGTTTCGATGTTGATATGCATTTTTTACTCGACTTTGCTTATATGCCATCCTTGCATACAAGCACGAGTTTATATGGATGTTTGACTTCTCTTGCATATTTGAGTTTGGTGAGACGTTCTTATCTCAATTTTGTCATCTATGCGTAAATAAACTTACGGAGGAGGTGTGCTTGTAAGAACCGTTTTTCCGTGAGAATTGGTATTGAAAATATGTTGAGTGTTCACGGGAAAGGGCTGCGAGAGTATATAATTGACTCGTCGTGAAAGCCACCATTTAAAAGAGCCCAAAATAAAATCAAGGCAATAAAAAGAAATCAATGCCATAATTGGGGCCAATAGGACTTTCTCTAAGTAGAGACAGATAGATATTTCTAAAGATCTTGAAAAATTCATATATTGAGGGAGTTTGGTTGGAAATTAAAGTAAACGGGTTTGCACCGCAAATCCTATGTTGAAACATCGTATCATGACGCTGTTGTTTGTAGAATCGTCAACAATCCGGACTTGTATGCATGTTGATTAAGTTTAGTTCATCAAACTCACACTTTTTGTCACACATGGCTTTGATGAAGTTTGATGATTCCTTGCTATCAATAAGAACTCTTTGATCGATTCGACATATTGAAATGATGGCTCAATTATTTTAGTTCCCTCTCAATCAATCCTCTTTCTTAATTGAGCACATTAGTACCTTGTTAACATGTAATTCCCCTTTTTTCGCTTTTTACACTGTTTTTCTGTTTCTCTATTTTTTTTCTATTTTGCAGTCTGTTTTTGTGTTCCAGGTATTAGGTTGGGATAAATTTTTCGCTGGGCAAATTCTGCAAGTTTTTGGGGTAATTCTGGAAATTTTTTTTATCGTTCGAATGACATCTCATGTCGCTCGAACACATAGTTCAAGCGACTTCCAAAATCGTTCGATCGATATCTTATTTCGTTCAAGAGACATCCTTAAGTCGTTCGAACGACTTCACGCGAGATTAGTTTTAATATAAGTCGTCGTTCTCTCTTCTCTCCTGTCGTTCTCATCAGCTTCTCGCGACAACAACACCTGTTCTTATTTTTCTGCCATTTTCAGTGGTTTAAGCTTAAATCCTCACCTCTGTCTCCTCTTTAACACTCCTATGGACTTCGTTTATCTCCCTTAAGCTCCTAGAATCAGCCATTGTTTCTCCTAAGGGGCTGTTCCAACAGGTGTTCAGACTTTTCTCGTCGGTGGTACGGTTTTCCGGTGTGTTACTTTTGATCAGTGGTTCTCCAGTATTTTCGATTTCAACACTTCTCCTGCACTGTTTCTCCAGCATATTGTTCCCATTTTTCGGTGGTTTCGAGGTAACAATGATATTTCTTTACTTATTTTGAGAAATTTCTTGCTTCTATTACTGATTCTAACTGTGTTTGTGGCTGGTGTTCGCGGTGGTTTGGTTGGTTGATTGTACGGAGATAGGTGCTTAGGTGTGCATGTGTTCGAGACGGTATTTTTTTTACATCACACATTGCACATTCTGGTCATTCCTCCTAGACGTCGTGGTGCCCCTACTGGGCGACTCGATGAGGCACCACCCTCTGCTCGAGCTCAGAGAGCTCAGGCTAGCAGGGCCCCGTACTCTCCTGTAAGGTGGGCCACTCATGCTGAGTATGATCATTACTGCTCATTGGGTCTCCATATTCGGTCAGTTGTTTCCATTAGGGTTTTTCGTTATACTTAGTTTCATGAGTTAGGTATTCCTCGTTGGTTATCTTCTAGAGGTTGGGATTATATGTTCGAGGTTCGAGGGGATGTTTATCCGGATATTTTTCGGGAGTTTTTCTTCCGTGCTCTTTCCCACGCTGAGGGGATTTTTTCTTCTGTACGTGGCGTTCCTGTTCATGTCACTACAGATCTCATTGCAGCTATTCTCCACCTTCCTCGTATCCCAGCCCCTGTGTTCCCTCGTTATTCCGACGATGGACCAACTTATGATGATATTTTGTGGCATTATTTCTGGGAGATTCCTCTAGCAGGGTCTACGATGTATCATTGCCAGCTTCATCCTACCTTCTGTGTACTTAATAGGTTTGTATCATCATCATCCATTTATCCTCAGATAAATCATACTCAGATTGGATCAGATATTGTTTACTTTATGTACCATGTTTCCCAGGGGTGGGATATCGATCTTCCGACTGTCATGCTTTGAGTCATATCTTCAGTCACTGTCCATGGTTCCATCCCTGTCCGTCCTGCTCTTCCATATGGGATTCTCATTTCCACTATTTGCACTTCTACTGGTGTCCCTGTTTTAGAGGGTGATCTGCGTCTCCCTACGCCTAGTATTATTAATCAGTCTACTTTCGCTCGTTCTGAGAGACATTTTCCACAGGCAGCGAGAGAGAGAGCTCCACCCCCAGAGGGAGTCTTCCCTAATGCTAATCCTTGTCAGGCCTCTGATCACACTGATCTGGGCTCATCTACTCCGCCACCACCCCCCACTCCTGCACCTATACGTCCTATTAAGGAGGAGGTTTATTCTTTACAGGCACGGGTAGCTGCCCAGTCCAGACTATATGATTCTATCATGGCTAGATTTGATGCTGAGGCTGATGCCCGTGCTCGTGCTGAGTCCAGGATGATAGCATTTTTTTATGAGATGCATCAGAGAGAGCAGCGGAGAGGCGCCAGTTCATCTGAACTTGGTCATATTTCTTCCACATACACTGATGATGATGATGATGATGATGATGATGATGATGATGATGATGATGATGATGATGATAATGATGATGATACTGCTGATGCTTCGTTGTAGTTGTTTTATTGTATCTGAGACATTCATATTCCTGATGTATTTTGTATTCTCTCTGATATGATGTACTCTTTCGATCAGCTGTATCTATCTTTGTATTTAAGACATAGATGTACATTCTACTTTTGCAGTTCTAGTGATTCTCGCATTATTATTATGATTCTGCTATCCTACCCGTTGTCATATTGCTATTGATTATCTAGATATGACGATTCACTCTCCTATGTTATTGATAGATCTGTTTTGTTTGTCCCACCTTTTGTCTATTCCAGGCAAAAAGGGGGAGAGATATGTGATGTAGGGGGAGTATTTATTATGATTTTATATTAGTTTATTTCCTCCACACTTCACTTGGGTATTTGGTTGTGTCTGGTGTGTGTAGGTACTGTTTCAGAGATTCAGATATTCATTTATACATCATATACAGAGACAGATTCAAATGATTGCCATTCAGAGACAGATTCAGATGCCTACCGTTTATTTAGTCTCACTATGTCCTGTACTTTTATATTTCTCTATTTTTGGGATAGGACATGTATATGTATTTGGTTATGGCATATAAATCTGTTTATTTTTGCCCCGGAATAGCCAAAGGGGGAGATTTGTAAGAACATAATTCTTAGTATATTCAATTGGTTTAATTGGCTTAATTCTAGACAAAATAAATTAAGTCTAGGCTAGTTATTTATGGAGTCTATTTAAAAGCCTTAGACATAGTTTAAGTTCAAGAATGCGCAATCAAAGATTTCAAGAAGATTACATGTCAAGACGTGTTTCATATGTTTAAGATCACTCAGGTATGAATACTTACGAGTAGTTGGGTAATTTGTATATTGATTAAATACTGGGTGATTTAATTGTTTGGGAACTAAAATCGTTTTATCGTTTTAAAAAATTATTTCTGAGTTGCAAACAATCTAAGAAAATTCGAGGATCAAATCAAAAAGAAAAAAAATATTTTTTACTGTGTCTCGCTCGAACGAGATTCAGTATCGTTCAAACGACATTGCATGTCGCGCGAACGAGATCTCATCTCGCTCGAACGACCTGCCGCCTCAATTTTCATGTTTTCATTTTCTTGGACTCTGTGCAACTCAGTTATAAATAAAAAGTATCTACAAACGTTTCTGTATGCAAAACAGTTTAGAAAAACTTATTCCCATACAAGTTTTTCATCTTTCGGTGTTTATTCAAGATCGTAATACTCAATTCTAAAGTTAGTGATCTTGAACACGGTTTATCGGAAGACTATTCGTTCATCAACAACACCGTGTTGCACTTTTTGAGGAGAACTCTACAACCGAGAGCTCAGTGATATTGTAAAAGGAGACCTTACAAAGTATCTTGTGAAGGAACCGTCCACTTCTTCACTACTGCCCTCCTGGAAAGGAAAGTTCAAAATCGACACCTGCGGTTATTTCGTGTGTCGCACTTATTTCATTGTAATCCGTGTAAGCCTCTTTCTTACAAATTATAGTGAAATGAAAGGGTTTTGCCTTTCGGGGATTTTTTCTGAAATTGTTTCTTTTACCGCATGTTTTATTCATCGAATGGATTTAATCACTTAAATGCATGTTTAGGGTTTAAGAAGTTAAAATTGGTTTTTAACTAAAAATTTGAACAAAGTTGTTTTTTCCTTAAGTACACTAAAGGGTCGTTTCAGACTTGTCAAGGTTTTTGACCATGACAAGTTGGAAGTTTTGGTATAGTGCGGTGAAGTCTATGAAGAGTCTCAACTTCCCATTGCTCTTCCTTACGACTATAGGATTTGATAGCCACTTGGGGAATTGAACTTCTTTTATAGACTGTACCTCTAAAAAATTTCCCACTTCCTTTGTAACATTTTTATCCTTATCGGACACAGTTCTCTGGGCCCTTTCAGCCACTGGTGCATGCAATGGATTCACGTGGAGCTTGTGACACTTCACCTCTAAATATATCCCTGACATGGCATATGACCTCCATACAAATATGTCTTGGTCACCTTTGAGGAAAGTAAACAAGTCTTTCTTATTCTCTTCCATGAGATAATTGTCAATTACAAACTTCTTTTTCAAGTTGATTATCATCAAATGCCACCTCTTCTAAAGGTTATATAATGCAATTAGCAAGGGCAATCCTCTTAACACCCGATCGCCTGTAACTTTGCTAATATTTGCAAGGGATGAAATCCACCTTTGGATAACTTCTTTTTACTTCTTCATCTCTTTCTTAGGTTGGATGGAAACTATAATATCTTTACTGGCCAAGGTTTGACTCCCCCATATGTCCATAAATCCTTTATCAGTGATGCATTATATTTTTTTATGATAGGTGCACGGCACAACGATCATGGTGTGTAATCACCCTCTGCCAAGGATAACATTATATGAGGAGTCAATATCCATCACAAGGAACTCAATAAGCTTAGATATTCTTCCATCCCGGACTGGGATAACTTCCATTACCAGGGGCAAGTTCATTCTTCCTACAAATCTGACTAGTGGGATGGTGGCTTCCTGTAGGTTTTTTATACACAAGTTCAATTGATTGAACATGTTGAGGTAAATAAGCTTCGAAGAACTCCCTTGATCTTCCAACAACTTGTCCACATCCTCGTTGCAAACTCTGAGAGTGATGACAAAAGCATTGTGGTGGGGCGTTCTCACTCCAACCAAATCATTATCGATGAAAATGATATGCTTAGGCTTCCATGACTATCTTGAGCTTCTTCACGTCCATTATGAGGACGTTACCCTTTATTTGGCTTGGGTTTGATGCTCCATGAATTATAGAAAACTCATGGACCAAACACTTGTCCAAGATGTTGTCCAGTTTTGGGCCCCGACAGATTACGAAAAATTCATGTCCCGTGTCATCCTTCAAGATATTATCTAGTTGTTGATCGTGCACATGTTGCATTTCACCCTCCTTCTTCTCTATAAAGTTGTTTAGGTGACTTTCCTGAACTATCTTCTCGATATGGGACTTTAACACCATATGGTTCTCGATCTTATGATCGTGATCTTTATGATATGCACATGTTAGTGTCATGTTCATCTTCTTCGGATCGTTGAACATCTTCTAGGGCTATTTGAAATACTTTTGTCCCTTAATCTTATAGAATATCTTATAAATTTGTTCGAAGAACACTTTGTTGACTTCCTTGAATGACTTTTTGGGATCCTTTTCATCGTCTCGTTTCGGCTTTCCATTTTGCTTCCTTCTTACTTTTTTATTTACCCCATCTTTGCCTCCAATCTTATGTTGCTTTTATCTCTCTTCATCTCGGCCAACTTTAGTCGTCGTATCTTTAACCTTAGCCTATTTTTAAATCCTAACCACGTGGTCATCGATTGTGGTGGCCTCCCTCTTAGTAAGAGACTGGTAGATTATGAAACTACTCGATATGCCAATTTTGAAGGATGCCACTATGACTTTCTTGGTGCAATCCTCCACTTAATTATACACCTCCCAGTACCTTCTTGCATACTCGTGGAGTGTCTCCTATGCCTTTTTCTCCATCGTCAAAAGTGATTCCATTCGCTTAGGATGAGTTCTTCTGGTAGTGAATCTGACTGTGAAGGAGTCGTCCAATTGCTTGAAGGAAGCTATCGATCATTGAGTCATCTTTTCAAACAACTTATGGGCATTTTCTCCAAGGATGGAGGGGAAAATATAGCACATCAATCCTTCATTAGTATTCCATAGAGTCATCGTCTGAAAAAATTGGTCAATGTGATCAGTGGGATTAGTCTTTCCATTGTAAATTTTGAATCATGGGAGAGCGAACACATTAGGTGGCTAAAAATCTTCAATAGATCACCTAAATGGTAAATTGATTTGGTATATGAGAACTCCTACGGAGAGTTCCTTATTAATATGAGCCTTTTGACGGTATGGGTGTCTTTCAAACTCCCTTTGGATGAAGTCACATAACTCCCTATCTTCTCGTTATTCATCAGGGCATGGTCTACCTTTAGAGGACCTTCGATGAAGAGAACCCTCCTGTTGTCATTGATTATTCCTTCCTCGACTGCGAGCTCTGCTTGCCTAAGGACTAGGAGTTCATGAATAATAGCCACGGTTGCGCTTGTCTTTGTGGGATTCCTTTTTAAGCTTCTTAAGATATCACTGGAGTGTGGCGTTTTAATCCTGTTGAAGACTTTGGGTAGCCCTCTCATCCCGAAGGCACTTCTTGTAGTTATCAATGATCCTTAAAATGGTTGGATCGCTCAAGCTCATCACTGTTTATTATCCTATCCTCCTAAGTATGATAATGAGCATCTGAGGATTGGTAATACTCACCATTTCAGACCTGACCCTCTGAGAGGGAGGGGTTAGTTGACAGTCCTCCTCATCGTTGTAGTCTTGATGCTCAAGGGGATAACCCTATGGTTTTCCATAGTTATGTTGTTAATGACCATCCTGGTCATTCACGTTCATGTGATCTAGGTTGGTTGAGTGAGACATATTAGAGATTTAGCTAGTGTAAAAGAACTCAAATCATTTCCCACAAATGACACCAATTATAGGTGGTAATTTCCTATAATGTTTGTGTTCAATGCACACAAGCTAAATAAGGAAAACAACTCAATATGGAGGATCAAGAAGTCACACAACATAGGAATATAAGTGGTTTTTCAACATGCCTATGTCCACGGGGTTTGGGGTTTCCCTTATATTGACTTATAGAACAGGTCGACAGAGTTTTAGTACTGATCAACGTTATAGTTTCACATACCCCTCCCAAGAGGGGCGGGTGTATATTTATAGAGGATCTTGACAGAGTCCTAGCTCAATTAATATTTATCCCTAGAAGTTCGGACATATCTCTCTATGTGATATATCCCATGGGATATACATCTGAAAGTCCTTCATGGCATGGGCTCTTAATTAACTTGGGCCTGTGCTGAGCATGTGCAGGCCAGGTGCCTCTGGAATTCTAGTCCCCACAGTTAGTTTCACGTATTACTTTGATTTCTAATAATTTTTATGCCCAAATACCAACATTCATCGTATCAACTTTTACTCATTTTTATCAACTTTCATTTAAGGACATTAAATATTATTTTTTTAACCATTTTTAACACAAAGTAACATCATTTTTGTGTAAAATGATATTTTAAAATTATTAGTTCCATAAATTCATGTATAAAACCCATTTAGAATCCATTCAAGTAACTTTCATATTTAACCCATAAAGAGTTGAACTCTATACTCATGAACTCCAATTAACATACATATTTTACCCATATATCAATGTGAAAACACGTATTTTTTTGTATTCAAATATCCTCAAATAAAACCCAACACATTTCTTATTTAAAAACCTTGTTTAACATCATATAAAAATGTTCAATAAATGTTCTAAAATTTTGACATCTCTTAAACCTTTCTTTAAATCCATTTTAGCCCATATTAACATATGATATCCTATTATATTCTACTAAAAGGGTAGCATGATTGAATTTTACACATATACACCAACATATGTAATAATAATGCTTTAAAGACTTGAATATAATAGCAAGTAATAAGATACATTTTTTCCACTTTAAAGAAGCTCTAACAATGGTGGAAATGGACATTGAGAGGGAAACCCCCCACTTCCTAAGGTGGACTCAAGGGGGTTATGAAGCTTCATCTAGATTTAACATTCTTTGCTTCAAAACCCATATTCTTCTTGCACCTTCAATTCCATGAAAGTTTCTTTCTTAGAAAACGCACCTCATGAACCCTCATTTAACTCCACCAACAACCCACTACAACAACTAATGCCTTGATAATGGAAGAGTAGAACATGAGGTATTGTAAGATTAGACCGTGAGGGATAAATATGGGGCAATAAGCTTCATAATGGAGGATTTCAGAAAGAGAATGCGGATGATTTTCGTTGAATATTAATGGAGATTAAACTCTCTCTCTCTCTCTCTCTCTCTCTCTCTCTCTCTCTTCTTATAACCCCACAAAAAATTAATTAACTCCACTTAACTCTTAAGATAAGTTTTCCTTAGTTAAATATAATAGAGAATAAGATAAATCAACTGAAACCCTCTCAAATCTTGAAAAAGCAATACCCCCAACCAATCATAATTTAAAAATGCAAAAAGAAACACGTTGTTGCTGACTCGGATCCACTGGATCGATCTGTAATTCATTTTAGACCGATCGTAAGTGTCCCTGATCGATCCGCCCTGGTTCGGGTCGATTCGATTGGGAAAAAGGGTGTTTTATGTAAGCCCAATCCTTTCTTAAACTTCACATATTAGATCTTCAACTTTGATATATTTCACAAGCAAACTCGCAAATTGTTTATAATAAATCAATACAGATACATGCAAAATTTCGGTTGAGATAACAAAGTATCTCTCTCATCATTTACAAACCAAGTAATCTAATGCGTCCCCTCTCCAGAAAAACTTTCATATGTTAATATTTTAGTGTTCCAAAATTGTAAGTTTCATTAATTTTGTCACTCACTAATTAAAACTTTGCCAGCTATGGGCTATTTTTCAATCCAATTATTTCCTACTAATCAGTAGCCCACATGCTTTGTTTCATCACTAATATGAATTCCTTGACACACACTCTTTCTTTCTCTATAAATACATGTTGGAATTAATCTCACTCAAATTGAATCTCTCCTCTTCTCTCTTGTGCTTTTTCTTTCACAAGGCTAGAAAATGTCTATCGTGAGTAGACCATATGCATACTCAAAGAGCAAAATTTAAGACCCTGAAGATTTAAATCATAGAAAGGCTCAGTTTATCATGTACAAAGTATTAAAACATGTCGATTATGAATGATGACGATCGTCGTGGTTTCGGGTTAGAATTTGCAAATTGAGGGTGAAGATTGGAAAGAGATTAAAATGGTTAAGAAAGAGTATAGTTTGGAACATATAGGGAGTTAAAAGTGGTGTTTCTAAACAAGTTACTAGTTAGTCAAGTGAAAACTTGGAAGAATTTATTTGGTGTAAGAAAGACAACAGTTAGTCTCTCTCCTATGTTCACTTGAAGTTCTTGTTTATCAAGAAAATTTAGGGTCTTTTGTGTAATCATACTTTCATACAACATTTTTTTTGGTTCATTTGCTTGCTAATTGCAAAGAACTTCTTGGCTATTTTTTTTATAAAAATAACCAAGAACATGGGAGTTGTAATCAACGTTTTGAGTTTGTGTTACGTTATGTCTTCGAGCAAATGTAGTTATGTGAGTGTAAGCATTTGGAATACTTGGATTTTGGATAAAATTGTATGGTTACAAATATATAAAAATAATAAAACATTATAAAAAATAAATGTAGCCATTAATTTGAAACTTAGGCAAGCATTCCTGATGAAATTCGTACCTCTATTTAAGTAGCTTTATAGTTAATTTTTTGCAAATTTTCGTACCAAAATTTACATTTGGGTATATTATGCGCAATGTTTGTGTAATGCTAATATCACGAGTAAAAAAATGAACCTTAAGGGATTTTAGTTGCAATCTTCTTCTTTCCTAAAATTATTAGATTTATTCATTTTGTAAAATAACAGATCAGTTAGTTATAGGTTGTTTTCCAAGTTGTTAGTTAGTTAATAATTTTTCTCTCTCCTCTTGTAATTAACGTTCGTTTGTTTTTGTAGCTTCTGTATATAAGAAGTTGATGTATCTAGTTACAAAAATAATAATAATAATAATGAGAATTCTTTTCCTTCTTCATTTTCTATTAAAAATGGGTTATGCTAGCAGTGTAGTAGGTAATTTAGAGCTATAGATAACATTTAGGAATGAGGCTTAAACTTGATTCAATAGCTGGCTCCTTGTATGACATGATAGACATAAACATGTATAAATTGATATAGCAAGTTGGGCAAAATCATACAGGGCAGAATTTGACTTTGCATCCCTTTTTTAATCTTCTAATTCATTTATATATTTATTTGTTGAGAGAGAGAGAGAGAGAGAGAGAGAGAGAGAGAGAGAGAGAGAGAAAGAGAGAGAGAGAGAAACATGTTTGGTGTTGAAGTTGGGCATATAGATATAGTTATTGGATTTCCATAACACGCATAGACAAAACGAGCCATTAAATAGGACAAAGATAAAATAAGAATGAAGAGTCTTGCTTGGCATGTTTTTGGCATAGGATCTTCCATTTAGTCTCCTAAGGTGGCCCACATAAAGCCCTGCAAAACAAAGTAGGCATAAAAGACTGAGCAGCCCATATATTTGATGTGCTTGCTTAATGTATTTGTATATAGTGATGATAAACAAATAACACAAGAAAAATGCCAAGCCCCTTCGCTTAGTGGTATAAGAATGTGACTAGGATACTGTTGGGAGTGGATTGGGGTTTGGTCCCCAGTTCGATTCCTCGCACTGTCAAAATAATGCTTGGCCAGCGAAAATCACGAATCGTGAATGGGGATTAGTCGAGGTGCGCGTAAGCTGGCTAGACACCTCATGGTAAGATACCAAAAAAAATAAAAGGGCCGGAAGAACCACTAGTATTTCCAAACACCCAAATTTGTTATTTTTGTTTCTTATGTGATACTGAATCGATTACCCAACTCCCCATGGAAAATGACAAGTATCAAAACATATCCCCTAAAACTAGGGTCGGACAAATGATGGACCGATAGGAATGGACTCAAAGGATCGATTCAGACCGAACCAAAAATTAAGAATATTTTAAAAATTGTCAGGAAATCGGTTCAAATTAAAAACCGATTAAAATGATCCGATTTGCAATCAATTATATAAAAAGATTGCTTTTTATCGGACTAGCCCGATTTCCATCAATATTTGATAAAAGTAAATTTTTTATTTTTCTTATATATAGTTTTTGAACTAATGTATATAACTTATGAATTCAATTCGGAACTCATATATATATGTATGTATAAACATTCCTTTAATTGGGTTAACAAAATTCATATAAATATCAATTGGCTTCACGAGCATTATTAATGTAATTGTTGTGTTAAGACCTTTTTCTTTCATATTATTTGGGGTTATTATCGATATATACATTGATTTATAAAGACAATTATCTTTGTTTTTGTTTGAATATTACTATTGCTACCTAAGGTTATTCATTTTATTATAGATATGGCAGTACTAATGTGTGGTAGACATTTATAGATATATTTGATTATTTCCTATCGATTGCATTGGTTAGATAGTGTTTGAAAGAGATTTTTATTGATCTATATATATTTATTATTTTTTTTAATTTTTGCATATATATTTGTGAGAAGAACATATAAAAACATTCATAAAATATAAAATATATGAAATAGGTTCAAGGCCGAATTTTATCCCGACCGAATGGAAAAAAGCCACAACCGAATTAGTAGGTTAACCTAATTAATTGGTTCGGTATTGGTCCAAAAAAATGAAGGACCGAATATTCGGTCCCATCCAAAAAATAGGCAAAAACTAGACCCAGTCGGATCGTGCCCACCCCTACTTAAAACACATTAAGTATTTATACAATGATATGGAACCCACATAAGGTGCAAGCACTTAATGCAATATGGAGAACACCTAAATGTAGAAATACTTAATGTACTTTAGAAAATATTTAAAAGGATATATTTGGTGTATGTAACATTAATTTATATAACAAGTTAGCACTTTGACCACATTTTCAATGCATAAAAGTATTCCAGAAGAGCACACAAATTGCCAATGTTCCTGTTAACCCGACATTTTATTAGGTAGAATGACGTAATTTTGTCTACTTAATTTAAGTGAATCCGATAGAAAGGTGAAACTTGAAATGTCATTTCAATGATAAATACCACAATAACTATAATAAAAATTTTAGTTTATGCTTTAATTAAAATTAAATATGAACGCATAATTTTGGATCGATACTAGATGTTGTATATAAAATACTTATGAGTACTTAAAACTCAACAAGTTGTATAGAAATTATTTTGAATTTGATTTAATTTGAATTTTATAAGAACTCATAATTTTGGTACTCGAAAAATAAAAAATATAAAATTATGGTGCATTATATGTCTCAGACCTAACCATATTTAAATTTTCTCACAGATCGTTTATGGTTTTACAATGCGTATCTCGCTTAGTTTGGAGTGTTTAAGAGTGTTTCAAAGTTTGTCGGACCGTATCCCTCTCATGCTCCAATTGTTGATACTAATATTAAGTTAGAACACAAATAGTGTTTGTCGACATATACCTTAGAAAAATATGATTAACTAAAAGTGTGAGCAACTTATGGACCAGTGGATCATAAAAGTCTAGCATAAGGCTAGGGGTGAAAATATGTCATTTTGTGTTAATTTCGTATCGGGGATTATTAGGTTTTGTGTCAATGCCACATCTACCCAAACCTTATCCATTATGCCTATTTGTATCCCATATGTTATCCAGGTTACATCATGTTTATGTTGTGTTCAATTTATATATGAATGAAACTTGTCTTTGATTTTCATTATGTCTGTAAAATG
Source organism: Sambucus nigra (assembly GCA_949130495.1). Taxonomy (NCBI): domain Eukaryota; kingdom Viridiplantae; phylum Streptophyta; class Magnoliopsida; order Dipsacales; family Adoxaceae; genus Sambucus; species Sambucus nigra. Next base: position 554,326,760 of record OX422216.1, read on the forward strand.
TAGCTCGATTCATTAGATTATTGTGTTTAGCGGAACCACTTGCTAAGCTCCCAAATTCATTAAGGTCCCATCAAGTAAAATGAAAAACACATAGGTCGAGTCACATTATGGTATTAGATGGCATTTTTCTACCCTTACATAAGGAAAATCTAATGTTATATCCCATATAATGGGCACAAACTACTCCTAATATTATGACTCATCAAAAAACAACATCTATGTATGGATGAAAACATCATGCTCATTACGCATTATGCTCTGGTGTGGCATAAATGCAAATGTAGGATGAAATTGATGGGGATATGTATGTCATGGTACATAGTAGTTATTCTCCTAGCATACTAGTACGACTAGTTAGCTTATTTTATGTATCATAATCCTCTCATGCATGTCCACGTATGATAACCCAGTCGAAAAAACTGTCTGCACAAGTTGCTCGGGTCTCACTATTTATCAAATCACGTCTTAATTTCATAGTTTTGAAAATAATATTTGATGCCCTAATTATTATTAATATTTTTAAAGATGTTAGACTTATTTATTTGTGTTGAATTTGATTTATATATGGAATTCTCTCATTCGCCATATTATATTTGTCATATAAATATATGGTAAGAGATTATTTACTTAGGCATTATATGGATATTTTAAAATTCATTTGAGTACAATGGCCATTATGTATTCAAATAATTATAATCTCCATTTATTATGATTTTCGAGTTTTAGAGTTTGCGTTTGAAATTTCAAAACTATTAAAAGAATGCTCTTGGAGGTGTAATCATCGAACTATTGTGACTATGGTAAAGTCATTTGGTTTTCAATTTGCATTAGAAACTAATAGTATATCATTCAAAAATATTAAACCAACATTTTAATAAGGAAAATGACATTAAATATACCTGATGCATATATTCAATATCGAGGTGGAAGTTGAAATGTCTCCGTGATGATGAAACATTGTAATAATTTTAGTGAAGGTTTTGATTATAGTTAAATCTTAATGAATCATTTGGAGTGATACTAACAAAATTTTTGAATATATAAAATACTTACGAGCCATTAGAAGTAACTAAATTGTAATGCAATTACTTCAACAATGATTGAATTTGATATTTATAACAACTCATAAGTTTCATAAATATGGAATGTAAAAAACATAAACTATGTTGCACCATATGTCTCATACCAAACCTCATTTAACTTCGCTCAAAGACAACAATTACACATAGTGCATATCATGATGTTTGGAGAGTCTATGAGGGGATTCAAGGTCTATCATATTGTATTCCTCAACATTTATAGTCTTTGTAAACCGATGACTTAGAAAAACATGCTTAACTAAAAGTGTCCACAATTCTTTAATCAGTATATAATACAAGCACAATATCAAAACTACTGAATTGTCATGACCAAACACCTTGACAAGGCGTCCTTGTCATGTTCAAAAATCATGACAAGTTTGGGGGTGACAATAATAATTTTCATGGATGTGTCATGATCAAAGTACGTGACAAAGAAAAACTTATCACGAACTTAGACCATGACAGGTCCATGAGAATTATTAATCCGTCACGATCAATTTCCATGATAAGTTTTTCTTTGTCACGGACTTATCACTGTCAAAATTCGTGACAATAATGGGCAGCATTTAAAAAACACTGTTTGGCAGTTATAGCCACTGCCACTATTCAGCAGTCTATTTTAACCTATAACAGCAAATGGACTCTTGGTCCTGGCCAAAGTAACGTACGCGCATGTTTTTCTTCCACCTTTTATACTGATCTCGTAAGTGTTCCAACGTGGTGTCGCGTATACTAGGGGCAAGATGAATTGTTCCTATCAAACAAATACGAAACGATAAGAAAATGAGTTAGTAGTATTTAAATTATAAGATATAATAAATTTTATATAAATAAAAAAAATAAGAAAATGAACAAGTACCTGTAATGCCCCTCAAATTGCCATCTTAAGCTAGTAAGGCACTTTCCTCCCATTCATGTACTCGGGGCCAATAATAGTCTTTAGCAACTCTAGAGTAAGACCGTCTTCTTCTCTACTATGGTCGCCAATTTTTCCCACCTTGAGGGTCTAGAGATAGATGAGCCTTCCTCTCCCTAGCTTCCCTAACGCCCTGATGTAGACATTTTCTGCAAAAATTATTGTTATTAGTAGAAATATAGATATGAGAAAATCACTAGAAGAATGAAAGTTAACAACATTATAATAATACAAATCCATATCATAAACCAAACTAAGTATTATTTCAAATAATTGGAATATTTATTACAAATCTAAAAAAATCAAATCCGGGTCATATCACGGACTTTGAATTAATGCTTGAACTGATTAAAATCCAAATTAATATATTCACTAACCAACTAACCAAAATTGGTTCAAATCCACAAAAAGATAATAAAATCCAAATGAATAAATCATTAAATTGTCATCCGAATGATATAAAGCACTAGAAGAATGCAAGTTAACGACATTATAAGAATACAAATCCATAATCACATACCAAATTAAGCATTGTTTCAAATAATTCAAATTCTTATTACAAATCTAAAAATTATTTTAAATTCGGGTTGCCATGTAAAATGGATTGATATTCGATAGGAGCAGCCAAGTCATACATGCCACTAGTTAGAGGATGTGGCACGTGAAGACAATTGACCACGAGAATGTACCAAGAGAATATTAAGAGACGACAGCAGAACTTCCCCTAAAAGTAACAAGTGTAAGTCATTACGTATATTGTTATACAAAAACTATGTTGTGCCTAACTGTCCAAACGGGACAATACGAGAGATCTCATTACAGGGGTAATGACTCTCAAATGGGTGTAAGGACTATTGAACGCATACGCATATGAACTAGAAGGCTAGTATCTATATGCGCTATCTGTAACTTAAGAAGCTTATAACTATGTATAATTTAACACTTTAGACTTTGTTTGTTATTTGGTGGTAAAGTCTCAACATCCATTATTTGATTATTCAAATTTACAATCTGATGTTATCACCAAATAATAAACACAAAGTCTACAGTGTTAAATTATACATATTGAGTGCATATTTTGTGTTGTTACAATGTATAATTTTATCCTACTTTTAATTAATGTTTTAAAATTTATATTGCCCAGCACATTTTTTTTGTATTTCTATAGTAAGTATGTTTCATTTGTATTCGGTAATATCATATCATAACCGTATATGTTATAAATGCCTAGGTCCAACCAACTCAATGGCCATCTAAATGTTCAAATTCACCAGTTACTAACAATTATAGAATTCTAAACAATAATTCAAATAATAATGTAAAATATTCAATAGAGTTTCAGCATTTAAATAATTTAAGATCCAAGCTCAGAACAAAAACAATTAACTCAACAATGAGGAAGAAATAATTAAAGAGAACAATTTGATGGGCCATATCAAAACAACGTAGTTTTGGTGTGACAATGAGGGCAGAATTTAAAGAAAAACCCTCGCTTAGCCTCAAAACACCCAAAATTACGTCGTTTTGAGGTGTCCGTTTAATAAACCCAATATTTTGGTTTTATATATGCATGAGTTATTAATATAAAATAAACAAGGAATTTAGTGATGTTCACAACAAAATTCAAGTACGACATCATATGTAATCCACATATATGTGTTAACCATTTTTATACCACATCAACAAAATTCATTCAATTATTATAAAAAAATAAATTGACAATTGAATTGTTGATAATCACAAATTTTTTATACCAAATGCCAAAGAAATTAAACCGAATAAACCAACAATCACACACATACAATAAATAGGGAAAACACAATACACACATGCTCACACAAAATAACACCCACAGAAATTACATGTGATTGCTTTGATTTATATAATTTAAATGGTTTGTGTGTGTGCATGTTTGTGTGTGCTTTATGTGTATTTATGTGTGTGTGGTGTGTGCTATGTGGATTTCTATGTGTCGTGTGTGTGGAATCTCACCTGAAATCGGAGAGAGTGAGAGCGAGAGAAAATCGTCGGCTGCTTGAGAGAGAGAGAGAGAGAGAGAGAGAGAGAGAGAGAGAGAAAATTAGAGTTTTGGTGGGAAAAGCAAAAGGGTTTTGTCGCTTCCCTATGATTTCATTAAAACTGGTATCACGATCCTGTCAATGCTTTTGGTCATGACAATATTTATATGTTGTCACCTTTAAAAGCCCTAACAGGACGGTGACATGACCGTGACAAGGTGTTGTCACGGTCGTATCACGGTCAATGACCATGATAACAAACGCGTATTTTTTATCTCAGTTTTTTACCTTGACAATTCTAGTCGGGTGAATAGTGAAATTTTATGTATTTTGGTGTAGTGAAGTCTCGCATAAGGACACGAATTCCAGTGGGTCATGTTATGCTAATTCATGTCAGATCTTATCGAGTTCTTGTTAATATGCCATTTACCCAAAGTTAGTGTTGTATGCCTTTTGTATCCATTGTGTTATTAGATATGTGTTGTGTTTTGGCCTTGTTCAAGTTTTATAAGAATGATTAATGGAAATTTTTTCTATTAAATTGATTAAAAAAATAATTTGTTAGGTTATCATGTATAATGCCCTGACCCGAATTTATGGGTCACCCACGGGTCAACCCGAACCAGTTCAATTGCATTAGTGTGAAGTGATGTAAAACAACATGATATAATGTTTCTAGTCCTTTTTATTCAATTAAAGTTCTAATACTTAGCATGCAATTCCATTTCTAGCGATATATCATAATATTACAAGTGTAGAACCCATTAGAGTGCCATCAGGGTTGATGTAATTAGAACTACTAACGTAAGAGGGTAAGGAACACTTACCAGTAAAATGCTCTCAAATACAAAATTGCTTTTAGCATTCTATAATAAACGAAGTGTGTGAGCCAATACCCAGTGGAGTTCTTATTAAAATGCAATACAAAAATGAACGGCAAAAATAACGGATGCTATAACATAGCGATAACTAGAATGTACACGCAATATATGTTTAATCATATATGTGAAAACTTTATTTTATATAAAAAACGTTTGCATGTTCCGATTAAATTATGTGAACCCATTTTTATACCCATTCCATCAATAGTTGCACAACATCTTTAAGTTCCATTAACCCAACTCGGTTAATTTTAAGAAAACACATTTTTTATCACCTTGTTATAACATGATTTTTAATTCATAAAAATACCAAATCACATAATTATCTCTCCACACGGACAATCAATGTTTTATGATAATTATTCATGCTTATCAACCGTATTATCCTTAAAGTATACCTTTAAGAACACATTATCGTGTAGACTTAGCTTTGGGCCACTTATTTATCCGTATTTTATCATTAATTAGATACTTATAATTAATAATCCCATTGGCTTCATTGAATTTACATTAAATTTTCTTTACTATCCATTTTAAACCTTTACTCGGAATGACAATCATATTCATTTAATTTCATTTACTATTTATAGAATTTTAACAAATTACAAGTATTTCCTTACTATCCTGGAGTTGTAATCTAATCCATGTTTACGTACTTTCATCGTTCGCCATAAATTTTGTGGCTTATGATTTACTGGCCAGTTACTTTTGGTATTTCACCCTAGGGCTCTAGAGCCTCCTTAATTATTTTTCAGTACTCGTTTTTGAAAACTATTTCACTTTTTGTTAATTCCATTTACTTGTGGTTTAACTTCCATTCTATCCAAAATACTCTACTTATCGTCATACTTTATTTGCAATATCGTGTTCCCCTTAGTCCCTTAATATTACTTTAATCATTTTACCCAAAGTGAATATCACCGTGTCTTTCTTGTTATATACTTGAACAAGTTTTATCGCTTAGTCTTTATTACTTCTCTTTGATGTGTTACAATTATCTTTACTTGAAAAAGTTTTGTCGCTTAGTCTTTATTAGTTCATTTAATGTTTCGTATAACAAGTCCCCTTAAAATATTTTAACAACATTTTTGTATTTTTTTCAACTTAAAAATGAGATTATTTGGTTTATCATTATCTTGAAATTATTAAAACAATAATTTCACCTTAAACATAATCTTGATATGTTACTAGTTAGCTCAAAATTACAACAAGGGATGTTTATGACACTTTTTATATATAAAATCATAGTCTTAGTATTTAAAAAGACTTAACTATAACCCAACAATTATTAACAGAAAATAACGCCAAATTTAATGAATAATGTCATTTAAGTATGATATTTTTGTAAAATAACTCACTTTGTAGCCCAAAGTATGCTTTTACTTAAAAGATCGCTTTAAATCTCTCATTTTTAATATACTCTTCAACTCGTTAAAAATGTCAATATACATGCTACTTTTTGGCCAAAAAAATTATGTTTGTAAACACTAAGGTCTAGTTTGCAGAATTACTAGTTTCACCCATTACTTTGATTTCGACTTAATTTAATGAACCAATATTAACATTCATCATGTCAAATTTTACTCATTTTTATTAACTTTTATTTTAAGGACATTAAACGTGGTTTCTTAATCATTATTAATACAAAGTGGCATCATTTTTGTGTAGAATAATTTTTAAAATAATTAGTTCCATAAATTCATATATATAATTCATTTGGAATACATTCAAGCAACCTTCACTTTTAACCCATAAAATTTTGAACTCTATACTCATAAAATCCAATTAATACGTATTTTGCCCCAATATTAATACAAATATATGTATTTTTTATACTCAAATACCCTCAAATAAAACTGAACATATTTCTTATTTAAAAACCCTTGAATAACATCATAGATCAAAATTACAAAAAAAAATTATATCATAAAAATGTTCATGTTCAACGAATATTATGAAATTTTGACATCTTTTTAACCTTTCTATAAACCCATTTAAATTCATATTAACATATTAAATACTATTATATTCTACTAAAATGGTAGAATCCTTGAATCCTACTCAGATATACACAATCATAGGGAATAATCATGCTTTTGAGGACTTCAATATAATAGCAAGTAATAAGATAGACTTTCACCACTTCAAACAAGCTGTAACAATAATTGAAATGACTATGGAGAAGGCAACCCCTCACTTCCTAGGTGTCCTCAAGGGCATTATGAAGCTTCATCTATCTTTGAACTTCTTTTCTCAAAAAAACCCATCTTCTTCCTACACCTTCAACTCCATGAAAGTTTCTTTCTTAAAAAATCCACTTCAGGAAATCATCTTCTAACTCCACTAAAAACCCATGTAACCTTTAACTAAATCCTTGATAGTGGAAGCGGGAAACATGAGGTATAGTAAGGATGAATGTAGGGTATAAATATGGAGGAACAAGCTTGATAATGGATACTTTTAGAGAGAAAATGTAAATGATTTCCGTTGAAGAAAAATGGAGTTTAAAAAATATTTCTCTCTCTCTCTCTCTCTCTCTCTCTCTCTTATAACCCCACAACTGATATATTAAGCACACTTGACTCTTAATATAATATTTCCTTAGTTTAATATAGATAGAGTATAATATAAATCAGTTGAAACCACCTCAAATCTGGAAAATTAAAAACCCCCAACCAATCACAACTCGACAGCATAATAACAAACCTATTGTCACTAATTGAGGTTTCCTAGATCGATCTATGATTCATTTCGCACTGATCCTACTCGGATCTATCTCACCCATTTTGAATCGATCTGACTGGGAAAAAAAGGATATTTTCATGTAACCCCAATACTATCTTAAACTTCACGTATTATACCTTCAACTTTGATATATTACAAAGCAAACCTCCTAAATCGATTATAATATATCATTACAAATACATACTTAATTCTAGTTATCTTAAACATCACACATTCTCCAAAATATTTGTTTTAAATCACTTTAAAAAGTGCAAGTATTAAATTCTTCCCTCCTTAGGAAATTTCCTACTCATAATTCTCTATCCTCCTTATCGTAAGAAAATTTAATCTTCGTCATCTTACCCATGGGTTCATACTTAGGCTACATAAATCGCATTTGTCATAATTCCTACTTAAACACTATAACCTTAGAATTACTTTAACTCCTTGAGTCTTATCCACATATTACCTTCCTCGTAAATGTAGCTTGATGCCTTGGATAGTTCAAACGACTCCCTTAAGCTCCATATTAAATGGAAACAACCACTATCGATCAAAATTCTAAAGTTCACTTGTGAATCCCAAACGATGATTCGACATTTCTATTGTTGTGATTTATTTCCATAATTGACTCCTATCTTTTACATTACCATGTGTTAATCCTTAGTGTTACAATCAGTCCATACAGAATGCCTTGAACCTTTCGATCTCAAAGACTATCTTATTTCGTATGACATTCTCGAATTCATGCAAAATCTTCCTAGGTATAGCAACCTATAAATTACATACTTAGAAACAAAATCAACCCACACTATATGCAATAGTGTACGACTACAATTTGAACTTGGATTGTAAATGATACATGAAAAGATTAAACAATTTGTATGACTACGTGCACACACATGACACTCGTGCATAAAAAGATGGTCATATAGAAAATACACCTAGTTACCATAATGAATCATCCATACCCGACCTTACCCTCATTAACACCAAGCCAAACCATTCCATATTCCGTATAATTACTATACAATTACTCCCAATTATCAAGATTTAGAGGAAATAATAGAATGCGACAAGTGAACTATCATTCCATCCCAAAATTGGGAAACGTAATTCATAAATATAGAACCTTGTCTTACTAGTTGTGGACTCAAATTTGTGTGATCAAATCTTATAACTCAAATTTATATATTTTCTAAATCCCCTGCTCAACCATGTACAATCTTTCCCTAATGGTCAACCTTTGATGGTTTAAATTGTGAATTTCGATCCTCACGTAAAGCATGTGAGCATGTCGCCGATGGGAAGTCACGAAGCTAGAATTTCCTCATTAAAACAAAACGTGTTCCTTTCATTCATCCTAATGAACACTAAGGCTAATGAATCAACCAATGAATGTTGAAAACCTCTTTAAATGTCGAACCTAAAATCTCCCTTTGGTCAACACAGCACCACATGCTTTGGCATCACACTTCACACAGAGATAACCAATTAAACATACTTAGATCCTTAACAAACTTAGAACCTAAGCAACCAATGCCCAAGAATCTCATCTACTATGATGATCGTAGTTACAATGCCTGATTTCTACATTTCCTAATCGCTACTAATCATGTGGGCATGCTAAGAATCCACTCATTCCCTCACCGGGATATATTGAAAGTTCTTTAACACGCATACACCGAGATCAAAATTATCCCTATAACTTATTATCGAGTGCTATTCTAAGACACTAATGCGACATTATTAAGTATCAATTCTCTAATTACCCAGAGAGTTTATCAAAATTCCCAACAATCTTCCTTCCCTAACTAATCATCTTGTCACCTAAACTAATCATCTCCAGCCTTACACAAACCCCGAGGTATCTACAACATATTTTCAAATGAGTATCAATAAACTTGGTAACATTATAAGAACCTTAAGTAACAATTGCAAATTTTTTAAAATTAACAAATCGTATAACATACCATTTTCTCAATTATTTTTAATATTAAAAATAATAAAGGTCACCTTTAAATTTCGGATTCTTAGAATGAATATGGTGTTTTTCATCAACGAATCTTCGGGATGTTTTCAGTTGATCTTTGAACCTGAACTCCCCGAAGATTTGGGACTCGATCGCCAACCATTGTACATAAAATCTAATATATATATATATATATATATATATATATATATATATATATATATATATATATATATATAAGGAAAACAAAGTACTCAAGTTTTTAATTTTCGCAACACTAAAAATGTTGTAGAATCATTTCGCATGGAGCCACCCCTTCGAACGCTTAATGAATGGAATACAAATCAAAATTTGTAAGTATCTAATCCAAATTTATTTTTTTGTGTGAAATACAATGAACATATATGCATTGTTTTACATTTTCTAGTTTGAGTTTGCAATGTACTATAATCTTGATCTCCCAAAAAATATATTAACAACACTTCACCATTATAGAAAACATATATTAAAAAATGATGTAGGAATAAAATCAAAGCAACATCAATGATTCCATTCATCTTAAATGTCACTAGATACCCATCATCTAGAAACTTTACCTTTTTATCTTCTTCCCTCATCTCTTTACTAATAACTAAACTCAATCATTATTTTTACTTGTAAAACTAGTGAAGTTAAATAAACATTAAGTGGTCATATTAATAAATTCACACTTTGTTAGTATCTGTTGTATATGAAAAGAACACGGGTTCAAGAGGATGGCTCCGAAGAGTGGCGATGCTCTCCTTTTTTTTTTTCAAAAGAAACTCGAGAGAAAAATAAGAGAGAGGGGTGTGAATTGAAGACCAATAGGAATTGAGTTGTTTGATAGGAGGGTATTCTGGAACTCTAATTTGTTAAGAAGAAAATTATAAAGTATATGTTAACTTTATATTTGCATTCATCTGTATAACTTTAGTTGAACTTTTCTCCTAAAATAGTTACCACATGAAGCTTGCGGTAGATAAAGTAGTGGTGTGCCATATAGTCCGAAAATTTGATATGATTATTTAAAGAATCATTTAGCCGTTTAATACATTATTATTTTTTATTTCATACTTTAATATATTTTAATTTAAAATTATGGTTTTTAAAAAAGCGTTCGAAAATTATTAAGTTTGACAACAAAATGACAATTTAAATAAAAATAAAATAAATATTTCAAAATTAAAATGAAAAATGAAATTTTAATTTAATGTGACGCATCGTAAAAATCCATAAATAGATTTACCAGTTCTAATATAAAAATGTCCGAAGTAAAAAATAATTAGTAATATTCTAAAGATACCAAAATAAATAAAAATAATATAAGTAAAGACAATGATAATTAGTAAAACGCTGAATAAATTGAAACATGTTTAATATGCCTCCTAACTGACAATGAAATAACACTAAATTTGGAAAATAAATATTCTGAATGGCATCAAACTCAAAATAAATACTCGAATATAAATAATGTATCTCGTACAAATACCCAACTCGAAAAAACTGAAATGACACAACTAACTGAAAACTAAAATATAAAAGAATAGTGGAATGTAATTGAGCTCTAGTGACTGACACCTACATCGTAGGAAATAAAAAAATATAGTTGGTACTTGAGAAATGCCACCAACGAATAGCTCAAGTTAGCGATAACGACTGTAGCCTAAGACCTGTAAAAACAGTTAAACATAGAGGAATAATAATATAAAGTCTACAATGCTGAAGAATATAACTATATTTAGGTGACAATAATAAAAACACATCTTCTTAGCATATTAGGTTGATTTTAAGTTATTAAAGTTACCACAACCTGAACAACCTAAATAAGCATGTAATTCTAATCCCAAACCCGAACGAGGCTCATGTTATACATTTCATCTTTTAATAAAGTATTCTTTACTTTAACGATCTTAAGTTATTCTATTGTATCAAGAATCTAATACATAAACAGAATATCCCTTACTAAAGGTTATTCTCTTACTTTAAAAACCTCAAGTTATGATTCCAAATGTATATCTCTAGTATATCAAACTTTAAATATTCTTGAGTCATAGTTCAGTATATACATCTCTTTTATAGTCTATTGTAATATTCCCAACTCATAATCTCATAGTTTAATATCATTAGTATAAATCATATTCTAATATAATCATCTAAAAATATAACGAATATAAAGCTCACTGATACATAAATACCTAAGGCTGATCTTATCCCATTGTCCCCACTCGGTGGACGGGTAGCTCGGCACATAGGATCAGGATAAATAGGACCTGGTGAAGCCGATATCAATCACCAGAGTAATAAGTGTGGTCAACATTACATGACCCCTATTAAATCCCTAATAGGTCACACACACAGCATACATAAACCCATGGTATCATTTCACATAAGTCAAACAAATCATTACAAACCTTATTTGATTGGGTTACACACACAATCTCTTTTATTATAAGTTATTACTCATGTTTAACGAAGTCACAAGAATATTGAAAAAAAAGGCACCTTAATCCGACTTATGGTGAAGAACTTATGCCCGTTTGAAGATGAAGAATCAAATAGGCAAAACTAAGGGAGGCTGATAGTGGAACCAATTCGATTTTTTTGTAGAAGCGATTCGATCGGAAGGAAAAAGGGAATCGGTTCGATTTAAGGGAATCGATTTTCTATTAGTAACGCTCCAGATACGTGACAAAACATTTGTCATGCTTTAAAGCCACTACAAATTATCTGAAGCAGGATTTTTATTTTGGCCCTATATTTTAACCTAGAGTTGTATTAGGTTTGGACTCTTGCAAAAACGACTTTATATTGTTATAGTTTGACATTAGACCAATTTTAATAAGTTTTTAAATTAGAATTAGAGAGGAGAAGAGGTAATAACCCTATTATTCATTCATTCATTAAAGTTTAACAATTTTGGATCAATTTTTAAGGTTTTTAATATCAAATTTGTTCTCTCCATCTTGTTCTTGCATGTTCTTCATCTTTACATGTTTTTATTTATTTTTTTGGGATTTTAAAGTTCTCATACATGTTTAATAATAGTTTAATTATGATTTTCAATGCATGCAATGTTAGATTTTTGTTTATTTCCCACGTAGCTATGTCCGGCTAAGTTTTTAGTCCAACCTAGGGCTTACAAATGCATTTAAAAGTGAATAAAATATAATGAAAAATTCAAAGGCTTGAACTTTATCAAAATAAAAGTAGTACGTCTGTTAATTCCTTTTGTCCTGGTAACTGGAATGTTTAAAGGTGCAATTAGAATTTTGATAGTTTATCATTATTATTGAATATAATTTTTGATTTGATATTGTGAGGAGTAAAATACACTTATGTCGAATGCTTAAAACATATTTGATGTTTCTTTGAAATGAGAATTATATTTTTGAAACTTTTATGTTCCACCTAATCACCAATGGTTCGAGAGAGTGTACCCTAACTCCATTTTCTCATATTTATTTTAAACTCATTTAGTTATTATTTCATGCATAGTTTAATTTTTTTTCCTATTCTTCATCACGAGCATTCTTCCTATTCCCTGAGTTCGACACTCGATTTACTAAATTATTACTTGAGCTACTGGTTTACACTTGAGTCGATAGAAGCACGTGCTAGACACACATTTAAAGTCACGTCATCAACCATTCATGTTTTAAAGGATGCGTCTAATAACAAGGCAAAAAGGAGATACGGTAGACGTCGAAAGGCATGACGCACAACTTAGGTGCAACGAGGGCATTGCAAAAATTTGGTGTGTATGTATCTGGGGGGGGGGGGGGGGAATGTCACATACAAGGCATATTCCGCAATTTTCTTGCTTAAAGGCTCCATCCCTACACCATTTTTCTCTAGAATATTCTAGAGTTGTCTAGTATTATTTGGCATTGTGTAGTAAGTTGTGTATTATTGTAGGCATTACTAAAAGTATATAGTATACGCTTGTATTGTATAGAATACTCTATAATAGTAAGGAAGTATGTATACTTATGGAATGTTCCCAGAAGGAGGTGGGAACCTTTTGTGGAATTAATCTAGTCCATTCATGTATTATGATCTCTACCATCCATTAAGGAAGTGGGATACCTATAAATAGGTGGGGAGGTCATTTGGACAAACCACCCAAGCCAAGCATTGTAATATACTTTTAATCAATACAAATACTTTCCTTTGTGTTCTACTTGTTCGATTATTCTCCCCTCTAGCACTTGTGTTATAACATTGCTATATTGCGAGGCTTACTTAGGTACTCATCGATTATTGGAGTGACAAATCTCATAAGGATTAGCTAAAGTCTAACCCCGTGATAGGAGTAGCTAAAGTTTAACCCCGTGATACTATGCACTGGAAATGTTTTTAGTCAGTGAAAAGCTAGTGTAACGAATATGACTGGAGTACTACTATTGGATGAATTTTCCCAATGAGTTCTTATTAGGCTTGTATAATAGTTTGATTGCTGGTCACCAACCTTCGCTTGTTGTTCAAGTGGTCACATTATCATCATCATTTCCCATCACATGGGATCGACCACATGAATTATCATTTTCCATTCTAATATATTATAAGCAATATTATCATTCAAAGTTAGTTCCTTAAGATATCTCTTAAAAACTACTTAATAAGATAGCTTAAGACAACCCCTTTGTCTTTTACCCTCTATTTCCAATAATCTTCCTCTTATTATAAGTGCATCTACTAGTCTACTTAACACATGTTTATACCATAAATGTCTAATTTCTTTTAATTCATCGCTAATGGGTGCTACTTCTCATCCTCATCATTTAAAAGTCAAAGGTAGAATATTTTTCCATTGATTTTTGCTTTTTATACAAATTAATTATCAGGGAAAACCCATTTTAATTGTTATATTTTGTTTTGAAGTTTTATTGACCATATAGGGAAATCAGTGTTTAAGTTCACGTCTCATTTTGAAGCATTTGTTAATGGAAAAAAATAAACAAAAATCATGAATGGATCATGTTTGGCTATAACAAGTACAAGCGTGTTCGTAACATGTAACTATATTTTGATTCGTTCAACCACCTTTACTGGGTATGTATAAAATTAGTATTTCTTATTTATCTCAATTTTAATTAAGGTATTTATTATTTAAGACTGTAATATAAAGATCTATTGGTAGTTTGAAATACATATCGAAGGAAAATGTTGGAGTGAACATTATGGAGCAATGTCCATTCATGTTGCTACTTGTAGTAGATCGAGTGTTATATGAGGAGATCGAATTAGAGATATACTTTTATTCACATTAGATGGTGCTACAATGAAATCTGAAGCTCATGCTAATATGGTCATCAAAAATAATTTTCATTACTTCGAGTTTGGAGATTGTAGATAACTAAATCAAGGTGACCATATACAAGTTTTTGGCTACCTTGGAGACTATTTGCTACACCACAGGAGTCTTAAGCGCGAAATATTTTAGAACATTCTCATCAATAGTTAGAAGTAGATCGAGTGCGTCTTCTAACTCGGATTGTTCTGGTGCAACCATAACCAACAAGGAAACTGTGATTGGCATAGTGTCCTTAGGGGTTTTTAGAGATATAGAAAAAGGTCTCCTTAAAGAAAGTGGCACTATCTTTGTGGCTATACAACTATTTTCATCAACTTTTCAAGAGAATGAACTACGTTCGAATATTGAAGAAGCTATAAGGAGCTGCCAACATATATTTAACTCATGACCAAGGGCATCAAACCGGATCAGATATAATTGTAAGAGGGGAGAAGTTTCCAATCAATTGTAAAATCATGCATCCTAAAAGAAATAAGGGCCCATTGTGATTTATTTGTTTTTCACCTATAACTTATCTAGACTGTTTAGACTTTTTACACTGTTATTTTAGCAATAAAATTTGGCCATCATTTTAAACATTTTGTCTATATATATCTTAATAATCAATTTAGTATATAGTGACAATATATATATATATATATATATATATGCTAGGGTATGTCCGTGCCTGATGGCACGACGACATTTTTCTGAAGTATTAATCTTGGTCAAGTCATAAAATTTTTGTATTATAGTATCAATAGTTGTCAATTTTCCTGAAGGCACGACAAATACTTCCAGTGTACACTATTTTAAAAAATTTGGACAAAATTTCCTTTGTTTGTAGGTATATCCACCTATTTAAAGGACCAAAAAATAACCCAACACTAGCACTAAAATCCATCCAGAGCATCATATAAACAAAATCATCGATTATACATTATTTATGAAAAATTGTATATACATTATTTATGAATATAATCGATCTATCAACCACTTGTGGCATAATTGTCATCTTCCTTTTCAACACTTCCGCCACATTCACATGTCTTCCTTCAATCCCAACTCTTGCCATAAGAAAGAAATATAAGGTGCAATTATTTCATCATAAGAATTAGAATCCTTTATACAAATATAAATAATTAGAAAAAATGGAGACACTGGATGTATCTATAAGCAGTGCAACCTTATATCTCTTAGGCAATTGCTCATGTGGTACATGTAAATGTTGAGTCCTTTCTCGTTCACATAGTTGTCGTTAATATAACCCTCATTTCAAAATGTAGCTTTCATATGGTGCCTAACGTTTAAAAAGATCATTAACATGTATTCCATAAACTAAAGAGCAGACCTATAAATATGCCATAATATAACATGTTACAATAAGTGACGGTTTCATACTAAATCTCAACCGACCTCTTTCACGTTCCCTTTCCCTTTTCCAATGTTAAGCGCCACATTTCCTTTCCCCATCCCCTATCCATTGTCATGCGGCTCTTATACTTGCGATTAGTAATGAAATTTATAGTTATGAACCAACTAATAAATAGTATTTAGTTGAGACTCATCAAGAAATACAACTCTATTATCTACACGAATAATTTTTATAATGACAATTTTTAGCATTTGCTAACCTTACATTCAAATCTTCATTAATCTCTTCTTGAATTCGTGTTGCCTTTTTCGAGGCCATTGAAAATAGTGCACGATTGTTTTGATTACCAACACAATAATACAACAATTGGGGAATGACACCTCTCTCTGATACCAATTTAACGTGAACTACACGTCAATGACCTAAAAATCAAGATAATATGATTTCTAGAGAGAGAAACAAAAGAGTTCTTATATTTCAGGAATTGAGGAATGAGTACAAAATGAGAATAAAATAGCTCCTTATATGAGAGATATTACTTGCTAATAAAGTAATCGATAAAATGACTAAAGGGATAACTAAAAAATAAAAGAATTCCTAATTAGTCTCAAACATGCTTGGAAACTAATTGAGGAAAGAAAAGGACTAAAAAGAACTAAAAATAAAAAACACAATGAAAATAGAAAAAAAAATCGATTCCCATCATATACACTCAACTTTTTTAAGATAAATACTTGTCTTGAATTGTTGGTCTGATTTTCTGTAGAAAAGTGATGGGGTTGCCTTCCTCTCCTCTCGATCTACACTCCGGTGGTGGTGCAAAAATGGTGTGGGAGCCTTGGAACTCCTCTCCTTCGTCCTCTAGTGGCCTCTCTATGATTTTCTAACTTCTAAACCTAGCACCTTCATCCTACCTTATGATATAACTCTACCAAACTCGTAGGTACCTTTACTTTAAAATTTTCAAAGACCAGAGTACCCTCCCGGGGTGCCAGTTTGGCCTAAAAATGCTCCAGAACCTAATTCAAACACCCTGAGTGACTATTTTGACCCTTACAAATACACCAATGCACTCTAAATGACCATTTGGATGACCCGTAAATAAATTATATTTTATCTCGTAGATTTATGTCTCGACACGACTGACACGCGCGTCCCGACTTACTTACCGTAACTGTCGTATTTCTCACTCACGACAATCATAATATATTATTATTAAGTTATTACTCATTCTCTAAGTAATACTCAATATAATTCATGCAAATAAATATTAGTCCATGTCTCGTTTATTAATATTTATTTTAACCCGAATTAATTTCCCATTAATTTTTCATTTTAATTTAATTAATCCCAATATAAAAATCATTAAAAATACAGGGTGTTACACTGAAGAATGGTCAACATGACTCCCAATAAAGTCTCGATGGATGGTTAGACATTATCATTATTCAGTATTCTTTTTAGATCCCCTGTAAATGTTGACATTTGAACAAATTCACCACAACCATAGAGAAAAATTAGACATCAAGTTGAAAAACCATGAGGTTGGTTTGCTCGTGGCAATTAGGTTTAAAATTTCCTAACTGATAACAGGCATTCGAAAAAGACTCAGCACACGAGTTCTTGATATGCCCGTGGTCGGCCTCTCAAATTGGATAATATGAAATCCTAATACAGGGTTATGCCGTAGACTTGGTGCACGCCTGAGCAAGCCTCGATGCATGAGTTCTTAATAGGCATATGGTCGGCCTCTCCAATTGGATCATACAAAATTCCTAATACAGGGAGATAACCTAGACTAGGTGTACGTTTGAGCAAGCCTCGACATAAAAGTGATTAATAGGTTTGTGGTTGTCCTCTTGAATTGGACCATACAATAAAATATAAGAATGAACTATGATCGACCTAATCCCATGAGAATATATAGGCAGCTCGACACGCTCGAGTCTAGTTAACATATCAATTTATCGTCTTTCAACTCAAGTAAATAATTCCTCTAAGAACTTATAAAGGAAAGAGTATCAACCAAAAACGTAAAAGTTGAATGATAATTCAAAGACTGCCAGTCCATTTCACATTAACGATCACATATGTTTGAAGACATCACGAACCAGCTCCCAGCTCATCTCGAAATTAACTTAGCTTAACTGCGACCTATGGGGATATTGTGGGGGAATAATACACCTCCAATAATGGCATAATGCGTGGTAAGTGGACCATATAAGGTGGCAAACCATATTTACTATAGTATGATAAGGATGATTGAGTCCTTGATAAAATAGAAGACTAAGAAGCACTACTTGAATGTAACTCAAACTCTATGATGATAGGACTTATCCAATTGTAACCCCTAACTCTATATAAAGGAGACCCCCGTATTATAAAAAGGGGTCTCAGAGGCTAGAGAAACACTCTCATATAAATTCACTCAAGTTTATAGTGAGACACAATTGAAACCCCCTGGATATAGGTCATTGATGGTCGATCAATGTAAATCTGTGTCTCTCTATTATTTATTTTTATACTCGTATTGTGAACATTAAATACGTATAAATGAGTGTTATATTTTTACCCTACACTAGGTATATACGTATAAATGAGTGTTATATGTATATGCAAACATAACGAATGCGTGAACATTAAATAATAACCAGTGTACAGTTATGTTGACTATATATCGGTGCGAGTTAAATTGAGGATTACTATGACATAGCTCACGTGGTAGCTAAGTAACAAACAAAGTAAGGTGAAATGTGTGTAGTGCAAATGGAGCTAATGATAGCGTATTTGACTACGTTAAGATTAGCTAGACTAGTTAGCCAGGGTAGCATAACTAGAAAGTTAAAATATATGCGTTAGGTGCACACTATAGATAATGGGTGAGGATAATCTCGTGTGAGTGAGACACCATATGAACATGAATAATTAAGTTGCATATTCATTATTTCGTTTTAATTATTTGCAACTTTTTTCAAAATGGTTTGGGCACTGACCCGTATCAAAACTCGTTTTCAAAACCTTTAAGTTGCCTAGACACAGGGAGGCCATAGTTACAATGTTCTTCCAGTCAAACGATTCCACAATAGGTGTGAATGCCTGAAGGCTTTGTGTAAATGCTCATATCATTTTTATCTAGCTAGGATATGGTTCTAGCATATCATTTTGGGCATGTTGCCCACAATTAGGCAGTTAAATTATGGATTTTATTATTTTATTCCATTTATCATTTGGATGACTCTATGTGGATTTTATCAAGAGTTATTCGGTTACGTTATTTACTTATGTCACCAACACTCGTTATTATGTTATTGTGCTGAATGTTTATATTGAGATTGGATGTTTAATTAAGCAGGATAATAACTTTTAAAAATGACGCCGATCTTTATTGGTTATTAGTAATTAATTTAGTTTTCGACGGTGTTGCTAAGAATGAACCAGACTGGTATTCATGTTTTATTTTAGTAGAGGTTTGGTCACCTGTTATTAGAATAAGTGGGGTGTCACACATTTGTCCACCTAATTAATGTTTTAATGTTTTAATATTTTAAGCATCTCATACCTAGTTTATACTCTCTAAACAGGGATATAAAGTGTTGTCTTAGTCATCATTCATTTTTCCTCTCTTCCCACGTATACTTGTATCTCCTCTACATATGTAGCATTATTTTTCCCTTTGTGCATTTTCTACTAGGTGACTTTTTCTATTCTTTGATTTTTGAATTCCAATGGCTCTTTTAATCCATGATGAGAGGAAACTTGAGTCGTCTCTCTTTTCACCTTCCTGACCTTTATCTAAGAACTCAAGGGACTCGTTAAAGTATTAATTTTTCTTTATATGTAACCTTCAATTGGTTTACGGAAGATGAAGTTAGCCTTTGAGGTTTAAAAGTGAGTGTACTTCATAATTTCACCCTTGTGGTTGGCTGTATATTTCTTCATAAATGTATCAATTACATATTTTTTTGTCATTTGATTCGCATTTGAATATTGAGCTCCAATAATTTATTATCACAACTTTCAATTTTCATTCTATCACTATATATATATATATATATATATATATATATATATTATAATAATAAGTTATGTAGATAATGTGGCTTACATTGCATCTAATGTTACGTTCACCCATTCAAATTTAAATCAAGAACATTCATGTCGTTGCTACCAAATTCCAATGCTAATGAATTGTTCAGTCTTCTTTATTTGTCGATCTATGTCCTTATTCAAGACACCATTTATAATAATTTTTATTAATAAATTGGGGTTTTCCCTCAAACCTTCCATTCTACAAACAATGCATACATGAGGTATAATTTAATTTTTGACAATGTCATTCAATCTTCCATAATGTTTGTAATATTTTATTCAATGTATTCAAGCACCTCTTTGATTTAAGGGCATATTTCTTTAATTGTCACTGAAGAAATGCTTTACCTTCTATTTAGTAACTTTGGACGGTGATCTTCCTCTCTCCATTCTTTATATATTAGGTCTCATTGCATTAATATAAAAAAACCATGTCCATGCTTCATTCCTTCATTTTATCACTCTCGATTTCAATTAATGCAGTTTCACCAATCTGCATTACAAAATATTTTTTCCTATTAACGAAAGAATTATAAATCATATAACTCCAAGTCTAGAGGCTTAGACATTAAAAATAAAAAGTACAAAAACTTATGGATTTGCCTTACGACAATAGATTTTTGACGGCATCGCAATTTGGAATGTAATAAGAAACTTTTTGCAAATGGGACTCTTCAAGTTCAAAATTTTTGTCACATGATTTGAAACGGTTCGAGTTAGCCCAAGTGCCCCCCATGGAATGTTCTAATGTTTTCGATTGACTTGCATTTATATAAGGTTTCTATTGTAGGTCCTAGAAAGGGTACCATTGAGGGTGTCAATTCATCAGCAACACGAGTAATAATAGGGTCAATCCAATCCTTATCACGTTTGGTTTAGGTTGGGTTTCTGGCTCTATGCCTTTTCTCACATAGAACACAATTTTAATTAAATAAAAAAATTGTACCTAATATCTTTTATGTGAATTCATGTTTCGATATTGGGCTTCATTATTTAATCTTTCAGTTAGACGATTCACAAACTTCGATGGATGTAGTGAATTGAAACTATTTTTATTTTAACTATTCAGTTTGGTGGTTAAGGAGTGTACTTACTAACAAAGTCCTCTCATCAGCCGTGAAAAAAGAGGCATAAGTTTAAATTTGTTCTTCACGTCTTTTTTATGGAGGATTCCTCTACATCAGTTGAGCATAAGGGAATTAGTGGTTTCAGAGAGTTCTATGGTGAAATTTATATTGTTTTGATTCAAAAAATTCAATAATACTATTGTATTTTATTGGCCTTGAAATTTCTTCTTTTAAATTTACTGAGCAATATGTCATAATGCGTAACAAATGCTTATCCGAATTTTCAATTTTTTCAAAATCTGATCTCACTTTCTGCATTTCATAAAAATATGAGTTCAAAATTTATGTAAAAATATATTGTGACTAAATATGAATCACATACACTCCGAAACCGAAACTATAACACACCCGACATCATGCAGGGTTAAAATCTAGTAATGTTATTAAGAGAGGTTATTAATTTAATTCTTTGGATTATAATAAGATCCTTTATATTGATTCTCCATTTTTATTGTATGGTATATGTGAAGATTAATCATTTTCTAATGAGGTAATCCTGAATAATTTCTTTTTTTCAAATGGTACATCCTATTCTGGTGATGTGCTTATAATGCCAATGCATACGTGGGCACATCATCTTTCCTACTATGGTATCAAGTTTTATTTCTCTTTGAACTAGCTTGCAATGCGTGGCCCTAAAATGTTATTTTTTGAAGACTGACATTGTGAAAGAGAATGTAGTTAAGGCATGTTGGAAAAATATTTAACATAGTAGAACGAACACCCTTATTTAAGGTGATATTTATATACCAAAAATGTCAGTGACCGGAGTGAGACTATTGTTGCCCTTGAACATGCCTTGGAACATCCCCAACTGTTCCTTAGATTCCCTAAGATTTTCTCCTTGTGCACACCGGATAAAGTGCACACCGGGGTGCCCAAGGCTATAAGGACACACAAACTGAGATTTGTATCTTTGGACCAAAACCACGAATTCTATTTTGAAGACTTAATAGTAAGTTCTCCCCATCAACCGACAAACTTTGAGTAAACACAAATGATTCAAAATACTCAATTAAATACAAAAAATATATTTTTTTAGGCACATAAATGATCAATATATTAACGACCAACCATATTGCAGGTCACAGAATACATTACCACTAAGTAGTATATATGGTTCCTTTGATGAGGGTGTCAATTTCTTCATCTCCCTGGATAGCTAGCTGCAAATGGACTTGGTGTTATACCCTTTACCTTGAAATCCTTGCTCACATTTCCTACCAACTCTAGCACTTCTGCAGTCAGATACTCCAATATAGTTGTCGTATATACAACAATTGTTGCACCAAACATGTTATTTTTAGAAACATATGTCTATAGTAAATGGTGTACCCTCCCCACTGGGAACTATCATGTCCATCCCATATAAATGGTTTCATAATGACAAAGGAATCATCACTGAAATTAGAACAAACAAATAAATAATTTCTATCACATTTAAGTGAAGATAAAAACAAAACATTTTGAGCAAAAACTAACAAACGAGCAAAAGTATATGGCATTCAAATGCTTCTACATGAACTGTATTTCAAATGCTTCTACATGAACCGTATTTCAAAAGTAATTGTATTGAAAATTTACAATGAGTCAGATATTTTTTCAATGCCATCTTTGAGACATCTCTTCAAACAATAGGCAAAAAAATGGACAAAAAATAGGTCCATGTCAAATATTATTGGAAGCCCCTATATGCAACAAACATGATAGAAAAATTCAACATTTTACCCCCAAACTTCATTTTTTTTATTGAACGAAATGGGTTTATCAGGTGTTGTATGCCTCCAAATTGTATAAAAACATAACAAATTATCAGGTGTGTTGTATACCTTAATTCTTTAACATGGTCATTCACAATGTACAGTGACAAATTTAAAAGAAATCAAAGATAGATATAACATGAACAATTGAGCTATTGAGTTCATCATTCTCCCTTGATAGAAAGCAAGAAATTCGAGAGCCACCATCTCACAATGTCAAGTTTATGAGTAAACATAATAAAAAAAATTGTATATCAATGTAGATTTAGCCTTTCCTATAAACACTACGATCCAGAGTACCTTAGGAGCATGACTAAGGTTAGGTAGATTAAAATAGATGGGAGCCTAAATAGTCATGCAAAAAAACGGCTGCTAAAAAGCTGCAAATGGAAAATAATACTTCTTGAAGTCCGAGTGGCGAAAAATTACGAAGAGGTGACTTGTAGCAATAAGCATGGAAATAATATTATAGGTGGAGAATAGAATATGAGAACTTTGTTTAGCCTAAAATCCTAAAAGGAAGATGGTTACTTTGATACTCTTTTAGTGTGTGTGGTGGTAACTTTCCTTAAACATCCACATGCCCAATATGTGTCTTCTCTTGGAATCATCTCACAATCCGTATACTTTGAATGATTAGTATTGCCCCTTCATTATTTTTCTATTGTAAACCAAGAATAAAGAGAGTTTCATGGAAGAATTAGACTGAGAATGAATTATAGTCAAATTGGGTAATGTGGAACCTGAAGGCATTTCATGTGGCCTATGTCTTAGGTGCAAATATAATCTGATGGTTTCCATTCATGACAAATTTAAGAACATGATTAATTGGCTATTTGTTCATATACTAATTTGAGAACGCATAAAAAAAGTAACTGATACTGTTTCCTTCAAATCAGTTAAATATAGAAACAAAAGAATAATACAGAAAGAAACAATTAATTCGATTTTTCAAAGTCAATTTGGCATATTACATGAACAAATTAGAATTTGAAGAATGATGGCGATCAAACTGACGTTAAAATTAAATCTTAATCTAAAGCTAAGTTATTAACATTGAAAACTTCAAATATTGGCATCCAGGAGAACAAATAATTAAAAATGTTGAAATATTGTACATAGATTTTGAATTTTTACCTCTACTACTTGAAATATTGTACACAAATCATTCTTGAATCCTCTATGGGAGGTCGAAGGTGCTCAACTCCTTATTTTGATATAAGGATATGATGTGCTGCGCTAGTTGGGGAATATTCATTCCATACAGATTAGATTGAGCTCAAAAGAGTGTAGTTCCAATGCTTATTTTCTTCGGCCCATTCTACATAACGAATTATAATATAAGAATAGAGTAAATTGCAAAAAAAAACTTGAATTATTACATTGACTACAATCTAGTCCCTGAATTATTTTTATTAAGTTGATGGATAACATTCACCCAAGCCAAACATGCTAAAACATATATAAATTCATGAGATAAGGCAAACCTATTGCCTTTTCAATTTCGTATTTTGGGGATAAAAGGAACTTTGGAGGAATTCAGTGGATGGAAATAAATTAGTTGAACTGCTTAATCAGCACCCCACTATTCAATTATTGGAAGATGCATTTGGAAAGCTCTTTTCCACAATTAGAGTCCCAAGTGAAACATGAATTGTGAAATTAATTCCAAATGTCAATAAAACTAAAACAAATATTAGCGAAAATATAAAGAAACAACAAAGAAAGTGAATGAAAATCTTGAAAGTTGAGTCATAAATAAAATCATGACAGTAACTAATGTCGAATGATATTGTGACTCACATAGTATAAATTGTGCCCAAATCTATTCATATTATGTTTATAAAGTTTGAACATTCAGCAACCAAAGTGGTGAAATACTTTATAGATAGGAACGGAAATAAACATTGGATTCATAAATGTCTATTCTGCATCGAAATCTCCAAATTTCCCGGGATTAAAAATGGTATCGGGATAATATTAACCTCTTCAATATTATCTGAATTGTCAATAGCGACCCGATGTTTATAATAATTTCCAAGGCGTAGGAGATTTTTCATTAGCTGGTTCAAACCATTTCGGAGTAAATTGGTGAGCCTTCGACTCTCGAATTTTCTTTTTAGCTATTTTCTTTTCCTCCACACTACTATTTTTAGCGTGTGCAACCGATTGGACGTTGATGACTAATTTATTTTGCAATCAATTTAATACACTGATATGAACCACGATGCAGCATACACCAGTCGCTTGTGTGGATCCTCGCATCCATCTGCTAAATCTAATAGATAGGAGTATTCCATTAGCTCCGCCATTTTATGAAGCATTGTCATGGGCTAAAAAAATGAGAAAAGAGATCTAAAATTACAAATGAAAAATCAGTAAAAACAAAGATAAAAATTAGAAACATGAAAATTGAGGTCCCATACATGAATACCATAAACTCCTATATTTGCGAACTCGATGTCTCAAGAAAATGAAAATTAGAAACTAAAAAAAATTCATATTTTGAAAAGTCCAAATCCCCATATCACCTAAAATTCATACAAGTTGTGTTCTGTTGGAGAAAACAGAGCTCCTCCCTTGACAATATTCAAACAAAAGGAATATGCATATGTTTCTTAGTTTTATGATCCCTGTGTTGATTTTCTCTCTTTTAGTGTCAGTTGTGCAGAAGTTAGGATTTCTCGAGTTTAGAACCTTGTCGTTGCCAGTGGAATGGGAAGATCAGAATGAGAGATAGAGATTTCGTGGTCAATACCATATTGGTAGACATAGTATGAAGTAGCAAACATATCACAAATGAAAAATAATGAATGCCAACATTTAGTCCCAAGTTTTACTATTTTTAAATGGCCGACCCAATGTTTACAAATTTTTTAAATTGATCCTAGTTTAGGAAAATCAAAATAGAACGTGGATTATAGACATTTTGAAACAAAAAAAAAGTTGTGTGAGAAAAAATGAAATTAAACCACTGAAAAACTGTTAAACCAAAAATAGTGGATACATTATTATTGACTTGAACTACACTTCGGGACTGCAGACGAAAAAAACATTCTGGGGACATCTGTTGGACATTCATACACATTCAAAAGTTTAAGCAACATGCATTTAATTGCCAATAAACCCGAGTACCTCATATTCCATGCTAGGTACTTTAGTTCATGGATGAATGTCAAAGTATTAACGACACACAAAACTTCATACACTGCCACCATCACCAAATATTCATAATAATAAAATAAAATAAAAAACTTACTGTGTTAACTTTAAAGAGCCAGTTTCCATCCCAAAGGTCACTCGGACTTTTTTTATACGACATTTCATGCCTACAACATTCCCTACACACCCGTAATCATTTAAAAATAATTAACAGATCAAATTATTAAACTTAGTTGCAAGTTTTATATCAATGTCATAAATCACTATAGCAAATGTAAACGGTGAACTTTAGATAGGGTGGATACAATATTTTAAATAGAGAAATTCCTAGAGGGGATGATGGCATTGTAGATCCAAAGCATGTATAGTCTAAATCTGAAGAAAAAACATATAATTGTGATATTCAATCCATCAAATAAACCCAATTGAACTTTTGATCACATTCCTACAAAATCATAAATAAATATACCTTATAAAAATAGGTAAAGTCAAGTTAATACAGTCTAAGTATATAGCGTACACACTATGCAGCCATATGAGACTACCAAGAATTGAAAATGAAATACGCGAGTAGGTAGAGAGAGCAATGTCCTTGTAAATGTAAGATCATCGAGCAATGCCCTTATGAGACTATCAAGAATGTAATGGTTTTTTCGCACTGAAACTGTCATTCATCCGGACATGTTCAAATCACTCTCAAAAGATTTTATTGAGATGTACCTGCTTTGTTCGAACTCTGTTAACAATCAGAATTCAATCTACATATTTCAATCTCTATAAATTAAATCCCGATAAGGAATCATAATTTATCTCGTTACCAGAAATCATCTGTGGCACAACCGAAAAACCGAATACACGAGAAAGTATTGAAAATGTATTATGATTTTCTCCGCCCCCAAACTGTCATTCATCAATAATCTCAAATCACGCTCAAAAGCTTTTACTTGGGACATCATCAAGATCACCGTGCAACATGTCAAAGTTACAAAGTAATTTCAAAACATGTAATTTCAAAATAGGATGCTTAATGCTGCTAATATTTACAAAACAAGGGGATTCTACACCTCCAGTTGGGATTTTTATACTTATGTTAATTATTGGGAAATCATGTTGAGTATGGTGAACAAAACGTGGTGTCTTATTGAGGCAGTTTGTTAAATTAATGCCCTATTTGAGGCAATTTGTTAAATCAATGCCCTGTTTGGATGTTTTGTGACTAAATTTAGTGGAAAGAATAATATTTACAAAAAAAAGATTAAGTAGTGAATCGACTCCTCCATTGAAGTGATTATTTTGATCCATAGATCAATAATATTTTTAGTAACTTCTTCACAAACCCAGTTAAAAAAACATGCTCCTATAACAATGAACCACTCCATTAAGATAAACACTAATTACAAATTGAAACCTTTCAACCTCAAACGCGTAACCAACAGTTACAACAACATATGCCGCCCCATGAAGATAACATATACCGAAGTTATTTGGGGATTTTAGTTTAACGCACCAAAAATCATACATAACACAAAAATAAGAACACTCCATCAAGTTAAACAAATATTTTTTTTAAAGACAATGAACCACTACATAAAGATAAACAAATAAAGGAGAATGATTAAGGAGAAGACATACACTTAGGCATTTTGTCGAACTCGTTATATCAATATAACCTTCATTATACCTGAAAACATTTATAAAAACAAAATGAAATATTAAAAATGAAGCCCAAAAACTTAAAATATAATCAATCAAAACATTTAAATGAGTAAAACAAAACAGAACAAAACACATTTAAAGGAGTAAATCTCAAGCCATAATCCACACCTAAATCGCCACCACACCTAAAACCATACACGCACCATGCAAACACAGAGTGTACCTAAATCTCCATAGCACACAACCAATTAAACATATAAGAAATAGAACTAATATCATATTTAAAATAAACAAAAAACCTAAACATTACAATGCAAGCACCATGAATATCCCTTCTGTTTGAAACCTAAAATCGAAACCATAAGAAACTTACCTAAGAGTTCTCTTCTATATGAAACCTAAAATTGAAACCATATGAAACTTACCTAAGAGGATCAACGACACAGAAAGGAGCGGTGGCGTGGAGTTAGGTGCGGGGGTGGCTAAAACAATAGGGAGATGGTGGGGAGAAGTGTTGATGTTTGAGGCAGGGATCTTTTTAAGCTTGGTGATGAGAGAACGGGAGAATGAGAGGTTTGTGTGAGAAATGAGAGAGAGTGTGAATAAATTGATGAAGTGATTTTGACCAAATTACTCCCAATTTTTAATTGAAGTGTAAATTTGGTAAGTAAAAAAAAGGGAAAAATCAAAGATTTTAGGGGTAAAATAGGGAGTGTATGAAAACTTCATCTTATGACATACATAAGTTTTGTAGCTTATTATATATATATATATATATATATATATATATATATATATATATATATTGATTTATTATAAGCGTAACAAGTTTAATATGCAATATGCAATATACAATCTACTAATTTCCTTTTTTTAATAGAATAGTTGAAATGGCAAAAGACCCTACTGATTCATCTAAACACGATATTGACCACTACATATTTTTCAACAAATTTCTCTTTATAGAGAAATCAAAACCCACATTAAGTCTGGAAGCCTACTTACTTACACTCAAGAAACACACATTGGGTTATCTGGTCTATTGATGAAATTTATTTAGATATCTCAAATTTTTTGAATATTTGAGTTCAGAGCATTATTATCACCAACAATCTCCATCTTAAAACATAGCGCTCAAAACGACTCTATTTCACAAATGTCCGGTGTCAGTTTAAATCAAAATTACTAATTTTTTAAAACATCTTGCAATTTTTGTTACCATATTTTTACAATAGAGCTTCAAATTTGAGACATGTGTGGAATATTGTCTTTAGCAATAGAATGTATTCAACGTGCATATAGAGGGGGAAATTTTAAGGGTTATTTTCTTTTGCCTCTTCAGTCTGAGTCTAAGCCATTTAAACTTAAACTGTATTTTTTCTTCTGAATGAATAAAAAAGTACCTCTAAATTTGAATTTAATTAGAAAGTCCATTCAAGCACAAAAACAAATATATTTTAGAATTCAAATTTTAGATTCCGACTTCAAATTTAAAAAGTTCAACCATAATCTTCACTTTAAACCCTTACATTAGGTCCGTTGTCGTATGTGATATACACGTCCAAGGTCTCAAGAGGACAAAAAGCACCGACAATAGTGATAAAAATGAATTAGTTCTTCTTGGTCGAAACCAAGGGGAAATCTATTTGAGATCGAGGGATGGGGGAGTAAGTTTTCGAGTTTTTATCATGGGTATTGATGTTCTAATTTCTAACGGAGTCAGTACATGACAAAAAATTTGTCCCTGAAAAATTTGTAATGATATGTTTACAACCAAAAAAATTAGTCATATGTGATGATTAATTTTTCGTAGTTATTATAGTGACGAATAAGTTTACTTCTGCTCTTCTCAATAATATATATATATATATATATATATATATATAGTACTTCTCTTATGCATACCAGTTCGCATTGTAAGAGTGCGGACCGGACATGTGTCACCTGGCGGTGAGCTTAGAAATTATAAGCTAAATTATAGGCACACTCTCTCTTTTCTAGGCTCATCCCCAGGTAACACATGTCCGGTCTGCACTATTAAAATGCGGACTGACATACACAAGAGTGGTATTGTGTATATATATATATATATATATATATATATATATATATATATATATATATATATATAGAGAGAGAGAGAGAGAGAGAGAATCACAAGTGGACAAAAATAATGGACTTTTTAATGGACTTAAGAAAAAACAGTAATAACCCATTAATTTTAATTCCTATAGTTTAATTGGTCCGCGCCAGCGGTACCCAATACCTTTCCGGCCAGACACCCAACCTTCACCCCACCCGCCCCAGCACCCCCCCAACCTATCCAATCTGCCAACAGCTCCTCTAACCCGATTTGCTATACCCGGTTCCTATCCGACCTCCGACCAAATACAACCAGATCTTAC
Source organism: Sambucus nigra (assembly GCA_949130495.1). Taxonomy (NCBI): domain Eukaryota; kingdom Viridiplantae; phylum Streptophyta; class Magnoliopsida; order Dipsacales; family Adoxaceae; genus Sambucus; species Sambucus nigra. The sequence continues at coordinate 554,357,241 of OX422216.1, forward strand.
CCCATCATCTCTCCGGCGACCTCTACATACCCATGTTTTACCAGGCAGCCCTGATCTACCCGTTACATGATACTCACTTCCAACCGGACATGGGTTACGGAGCTATGGATTTGGGTATGTCAGTGAGCTGGGGTTTAATGCCGCAGATCAAGGGTATGGGGTTGGTGAGTGTGTCGCCGGCGGGTTTGGGCGGAATGGTGATTTAGTTAGTGGTTTTGGTCGCTAGAATCGGGTTAAGGAAGAAAACGGGGTGATGGGAGGTCAGGTCTCGGGTTAGGGTAACGCAGGTCAGCGTTGGAATGTAGGAGCTCTCCTTTTCACCTTGTAAGGCACATGGGTGGGTGGGGTGAGGGTAAGGGATTGGGGGGGGGGGGGCGTAGGGGGTATGGGGGGTGAAGGTGTGGCCTTGGGTCTCGGGTGCCGCTGGCACAGACCAATTAAACTATAGGAATTAAAATTAATAGGTTATTAGTGTTTTTTGTTCAGTCCATTAAAAAATCCATTCTTTTGGTCCACTTGTAATTCTTTCTCTCTCTATATATATATGTGTGTATACCTCTCTCTCTCTCTCTCTCTCTCTCTCTCTCTCTCTCTCTCTATATATATATATATATATATATATATATATATATATATATATAGGGGCTTTCTCTTAAACTGGCGTCCGTTTTTGGGACTAAAGAGAGATTGATTTTTTTTAAATAGTAAAACACATTTTTTGAAGTTGATGAGATATATACACATCCATGTGTCCCCTAAAAAAATCAACTCAAAGTGATTTTTTTTTTTGCTATTATGTCAGTTTTTTGCTGGGACAAACCCAACATATATTGACAATTTTTTTTAAAATAAAAAAAATTATTTCAAGCTGATTGTTTTTAGGGGTAACCATAGATGTCTATATATCATAGAAAAAAATCAACTCAAAAAATATATTTTGCTATTTTTTAAAAATTAATCCGTTTTGGGGACATCTGGAGAGAGAGAGAGAGACTCTCATATATGCCAAGTAAGGTTGTGTTTCGGCCGGATAAGATCGGAAAATGACCTTTCGGAAAAAAATCCTATTTTTTCGAAAATAAAATATTTGTTCGGATTTCCTATCCAATTTTTTCGAAAAATCAAAAAACTTTCCGAATTCGAAAAAAATGAAAAATAGGCAAAAAATCGGAAATTCAAAAATTCAGAAATTTTAGAAATTCCAAAATTTCAAAAAAATTAATATACGATTTTCGATTACTCGAAATTCTCATTTTAAAGAATTCAAAAAAAAGATTTAACCCAACATGTAAATATATAAGGATTTAACCATTTTTTTTCATTTGTGTAGAGGATAGAGGGATATTCTCCTTTTATTGAGAACTTTTTTTTGTCTCTCTTCCTCTCCTAGCCGATGTGGGACACATGAGAATGTTTAAAAAAATTGGAAAATTTGAAAATCGAAAAATATTTCTGAAAAAATCGGCAATAATTCGGAAAAATTGGATCGGCATAGTTTCGAAAAAATCGGATTGAAAAATCGGAAATTTAGAATTATTTCCAATTTTCGATCCGATTTTTTTCGGAAAAATTGAAAATCGGAAACCTTATATACATTCCAAAAACGGAAAATATCGGATCGGATATCGAAAAAATCGGAATGTTCGGAAAAAAAAACACAGAGCTAATGCCAAGTATACATACCGCTGACGCAAATTATTTTTTTTACATAATCGGTCAAACTTTCGCAGCTTTTAAAGTGTTTTAAAAGTTATGAAAGTTTAACCGATTTTTTTAAAGTATCAAAAATTGTTATTTTGATCTGTTTTTTATATAAATGTATAAAATATTTAAAAGTCATATAAAAAAAATTAAGTCGAAACATAATTCTTTTACTATTTAAAAGAAATAAGTATGTATACTTGCTATGTATATTTGGTTTGTGTACACACACACGCATATATATATATATATATATATATAATTCTGCTCCTGTGCGGAGTAGTCCGCATTCTAAGAGTGCGGACCGGACATGTGTCACCTGAAGCTGAATCCAGAAAAGAGAGAGAGTGTTCGGTTCGCATTCTTAAAATGCGAATTAGTCCGCACAAGAGCATTGTTATATATATATATATATATATATATATATATATATATATATATATATATATATATATATATATTATTTTTATTTTATTTGGAGAAAAACTAGGTAAGCGCATGGTGGTTGACTCTTGAGAGAGCCGTGGTCTGCGCAACTTGGAGCAGATCGACATGTGAGGCATGTCCTTAATTTGTTCCCCCTCACTTTCCTGTTTGACTCGTCCTCAGTTTTCTTACTCTCCTTTTCGGCTAGCTTTCATTAATCTATTATATATATATATATGGTTTCAACTCTTTTTAATTAATTATCATCCCTCCTAGTCCTTGCCGGTGGAAATTCGGGTCCTACATATATTTATTATCTGTCTGTCTCTATATAGAGCTGAAACAGGCTTCACGATTGCCCTTTTGACTTTGGAATTCAGTCACAAGCACCGTGAATTAAGAAAAAGTAATATATAAATAAAAAGCATTTTATTGGCTATTTGGTTGGCCTGACTTTTGAGTATATATTTAAGCTGATATTGTGATTAGTAACCATGCACATATGGGACTGATACATAAACCTGTATATTTTTTTTTATAACCCATAATTCTGTATATTAAATCGCACAAATGTTAATTATGCTTCAATCATGTTGGGTGTTTCATGCTATTATAATACGCTGTTATTCATTGTTAATCTATATAATCAATCCATTTCAAATGTTAAAGCATTTGAAATCAAGATTTGTATTTAAAACATTATAATACCAAATTTCATGATAATAAATAAGTTAACTGTTTGCCAGTGATTGATTTCTAGTAAAATGTTACGTTACTCATCATCAAATTCGGAGAGGTGCTGCATCAGTTTGCATCGGAACTTTCTCACGTGTCACCCGTTGTAACAATTGAACTGGGTATATGGCATCCAACACGGTGTATATGTTGTTGAGAGATAATGTCACAAAGGAAATCTCACACAAAAGTATATAAGACAACGGGCCTTCTAATCATTGTCAATTTATTTTGTGTTGAAGGCTTGAATATTTCACATGATAGCGGAGTAGGTTATTAATGGTCAATTGCTAAGCGTCACCCAATATAAATATATCCATTTCATAGACTCAAGTAATGTCAACGCAAGGAGAAATGTTGAGATATAAAGTTTCACATATGAAGCCTTGCTACAAAGTACTAGATAGCAGCGTCGTACTTCGTTTCAGTAAGAACATCTTTAATGTTGTTATTTTTGTATGTGCTTTTGTCTTGGGTTTCAAGATCTTTGTAAATCAATGGCGGTGGTAGACCGTTTCATCATGCTAGATGAAATCTAATACTATTGTTTTATGAAAGAATTTTTTTTTATGTAGGTAAGATGTTAAAATCTTAAATTATCACACTTTTTTTTCCATTTATATTACTAATTATAAAACATTTCATAACATAAGGTGGACCATTACCCCCATAGCTTTCGCATGGATGGACTCTTCTTTTAAATAGTGTTCATACTTATTTAAGTGTCCTTTTACATCATTAACACAATAATTTCAACCAGTCTAAGTTTCAAAATCATAACCAACACGAGACCCCCACACTCTTCCACGCTAAACCCGAATGTAGAGTAAGATAGAGATGAATATCACGTGGCATTATTCTGAGCTAGTCTTTAATATGAAAAGTTGTCTTTTTGACGCACAAGATAAAAAGGATAAAAAGGCAATTATTGTAAAAAATTCATTGAGCAAGACTAAAATGTTGCAAAGTCACATGTGAACGGGACATTGGTGGCCTCCATTCACTGAACTCCTCATACTAGTTTAGTAACTTGAATTTAAACTTATTCATAAAACACTGCCAATATTTGGGCCTCACGCATGCATATGTATATCTAATGTTACAAGCTTTCGTTCAGATAACAAAGTATATCTCAATATGTACAACTCAACTCAAGTAATCTAATACATCCGCTGTTCGAAAACACTTTAATATAGTATACTTTTCCAAAATAGGCAATTAAATTAATCTGGTCACCCACTGAAATTACTTGGCCAGCTCAGACCTTATTTTTCAATCCAATTATTTCCCACATGGTGTGTATCATCACCCATATGACTTCCCCAACACACACTCTTTTATTTCTCTATAAATACTTTATTCTTTTAATCTCACTCAAATTAGATCTCCCCTCTTTTTATTTTCCATCTCTTCCATTTATTTTCTCACAAGGCTAGCAAATGGCCATCTTGAGTAGACCATATGCATACTCAAAGATGGAAATCGAAGACCCGGCAGAGTTACAACATAGAAAGGCTCAGTTCTTGATCTACAAGGTGTTAGAACAAGCAGATTGTCGAAGAAAACCATCGTGTTGGTTTCGGGTTCGAATTACTAAATTGAGGATGAAGATTGGAAAGAGATTAAAAAGGCTGAGAAAGAGCATAGTTTTGAACATATATGCAGCTAAAAATTGCGCTTCTAAACAAGTTTTTAGTCGAATGAAAACTTGGAAGCGTTTGTTTGGTGTTAGAGAGACTATGGTTAGTCTTCCTCCAATGTTCAGTTGAAGTAGTTTGTCAACAAAATTGAGTCTTTTGGGTTAGATATATTTTCATGCAGCAATTTCTTCTTCTTCTTCCTTTTTTTTTTTTTTTTTTTTTTGTATTTTTGGTTGGCTAAGAATTTTCTTGCCTCTGGATTACATAGAAAAAGTTGGGAATTGTAATGAAGGCTTTCAATTTGGATTGTGTTACGTTTTTATGTAAGCATTTGGCGTTTGTGCCTTTTGTTTAGTTCACTTCATAATATAAAATAAATAATGATAAGTCACTTAAAAAAGTACAGATTTTAATTGTACACTTTGATAAGCGGACAAGAGAAAATATATACAAGCTGTCATGTAATGAAATAAATTAGATTGGGTAGATTATTAAACAACATTGGAGCTTGGATGATATGAAAAGACTCAGTAATTTGTAGTTGTCTCATATTAGGGTCAACAACTATAAATTCATTGGAGAAAAATTTGCTCCCATGAAATTAGTCATAACATTCATGAGTTAACAATGCATACTGTATTTTTACTAAATAATTATTACTAATCAATAACAATAGAGGGTGGTCAACAAAGATGGTTGTATTGTCAATTGAGAGCGCTATGGCACACAGAGCGACAGGGAATGTGGTATTCTTCAACAAAGGAGGTGACAGAATTGATTGTGTAGAGCCCAATGAGCAGAAAGGAAAGAGGGGAGAGAGATTATTTGACTTTGGTGTCCAATATAACTTGAAGATCATTATAGTTCCGTTCCCAAAGAATTAAAACAAAATAGTCCTGTCCAATGCTCGCTATTTACACTTCTGCATAAATCGGGCTCATTGTTTTTCTGCTAGTTATATTGTGCGGATACAAAGTTTAGCTCTCTTTTTGTTAGCTAAAATAGCAATTATTTATTGTGGATACCACAAGTTTACGTACAATACCAAACATCCTCTGTATCAAATAATTGTCTTACATCTAAAAAAAATTTAGTCCAACATATTGTATTTAAAGTGGGTATGATATTTGACTGGCTCCGAGACCTTTTGGATTAAAATTTCATACTCGGCTAGATCCAAGTGGTTAAATTGGAGACAATATCAGTGGCTGGTTGTCTGGGCTTGGGACCTAATGTTGAATCAAAGCCAATTGTTTCATCGGGATAACAACAAATACCACTCGGGCTTCGTGTCGGGTGCGCCAAGTAATCAATCCAAGGTGGAGCAGTCACTAACTCAAAATGGAATGATTACAGTTGTGCGGTAATGTTGGGTGATTTATGAGGTGGTTTATGACAATTGGATTCATCCATGGTAAAATGTTAAACATCTTGTGTATCAAATAATTGTTTCACGTAAAAAAATGTCGAGTCCAACATATAGTACTTAAGTGGGTGTTAGAACCGAGCCTTTTTGGGTTAAAACCTTACAATGGACTAAGCCAAAATGGTTATGTTGGTGACAATATCGAATATCGGTGGCTAGTTATGGGTTTGGGACCTAATAGTGGTATTAGAGCCGATGGTTCGATCGGGACTATCAATGGGTGGCACTCAACCCTCGTGCATCAAGTAATCAATCTAAGGTAAAGTAGTTACTGACACCTAGCAGACTCAAGATGAGTGGCACTGTATTATGGTGGAGCTCAAAATTTGATGATTACAGATGTACGGTACTGTTGAATAGTTTAAAACAATTGAATTTGATTCAAAGTGGAGTGTTAAATATCCTGCGTGTATCATATAAATGCCCCATGTCGAAATATGTAAAGTTCAACAAATAGAACTTAAGTGGGTGTGACCCTTAAACCAACACCGAAACATTTTGGATTATAATCTCACATTGGGCTTGGCCCAAATGGTTAAGTTGGGATAATATCGGTGGCTAGTTGTGGGTCTTTGACCCAACAGTGGTATCAAATTGATGATTTGATCAGGACCATCAACTGGTAACACTCGGACTACATGCCGAGTGCGTCAAATAATCAATCCGATGTGGAGCAAGCACTAGGTTGACATAGCAAACTCAAGATGAGTCACAATGTATCATGGTGGAGCTCAAAATTGGAAGATTACATATGTAAGATAATTTTGAATAGTTTAATACAATTGGATTGAATCTAAAGTGGAGTATTAAACATTTTGTGTATCATATAATTGTCCCATGTCGACGTAGAGTCTAATATATAGTATTTAATGTTTGTGTGACCCTATAATTAGTGCATTAGTACGATACCTTTTGGGTTAAAACTTCACACTCGGTTTATGGATCTAGACCTAAGAGTCGATATTAAAATAATTTAAGATATTTTTATCAATAGTAAACACCTACCCTTAATACTCACATAGTAAAATTTCTCATTGCATACATTTTAAAACAACTGTAAACATTTAACAATCAAAATTGAGCTAAAACCGTAAGGTTAAACCATCAGGGACAGCATTTGACTTGGGTGTGTGCCGTTGGGTGGGGGGGTGGGTGGGGGGGGGGGGGGGGGGGGGAATACAGAGAGAGAAGAAGTTAGGGGGGGGGGGGGGGGGGGGGGAATACATAGAGAGAAGAAGTTATGTTGTACGTTAGGAGTCAAACTTGTGAATACTTCTTATCTTTCCGCACATCCGGAGAGAAAACTAATTATAATGGACAAAATCATTTCAAGTTTTGGGGCAAAATCTTTGATTTGGCTACCCAAACGATAGAAAAGTGGCATAAAAGAATGATCCGCCCACGTTTTTTTCCAGCTAACCAGTTATAGATTAGACCAACAGTTGGTGGGAAAAATTATAGAATCACAAGTATTTACAACCAGAACATTTACAACTATGTTGTTTAAACTTGTTTTATTTTACGCATTAATGATAAATTTAACTATTGATATTATATTTAAGTAGACCAAAGAACACAACTTGACTTGTTTAATTTTAGGTAATGTACATCTTGTTTTGGTAAAAGCTGCTATGATGATGCATATTTCTACTGATTTTTAAAACATAAATTTTTTGTTTGCTTAAATCACAATGTACGCACTATTATTATGTAATTCGAACAAAAATACTGATCAAACTTGACTAAGAATAAATTAAACTACATTTATTTGGTATCATTTTTACTTTTGTTAAGAATAATTATCAAATTCGACCTAATATATTAAGGTTTGTAATTTATAGTACAAGATTTAGTACTCAATTTTGTAACCAGAAATCACCTTTCTACTTTCACGTGGCGCGTGTCTGAAGTCAATGTTTTGAAAGAAAAAAAAGGTAATATATCATAAGAGGTGTTAGAAATGATGTAAACAACATATAATTAAGGGCATAGCTATGCCCGCTCCACCAAATTCTTGCGGCGCTCCCAAAAAAAAATCAAATGATAAAACTAACCTTAGTGCTAATAAAAAGAAACCCTCCCATCGTTCTCCAACACTAAAACGACATGAATTGATATATATATATATATATTAAAATTAATAAATAAATTTTTTTTTTAACCAAATAAGATCATCGTCAAATTAAAATATAAAACGACATGAATTTATTTTTACTTTACACGAATACGATCCAAGTAAAAGCGACACGACATAATTTTTTTTATCAATTGCAAACAAGACCCAATTAAACTTGGATACACCACGATTTTTTTTTAACTTAATACGAACACAATCCAAATAAAAGAGACACGAAATATTATTTTAATTTATTTACAAAAACAGAAGCACGACCGAACAAAAAAATGATTTCGTATTGTGTGTCATTTTAATTTGGTCGTGTTTCTATTTTTGTAAAATAAAGATTTCACAACACGGCCAAATTAAAATCATGTTGTGAAATCTTTTTTTTTTTTTACAAAAAAAGAAACATGGCCAAATTAAAATGACATACAATATGAAATCATTTTTTTTACCAAAATGGACAAGTTAAAGCGACATTACGTAATTTTTTTTCTTTAACAAACACTAACACGATCTGATGTGGTGTGGTGTTTATATTTTACTTTGATCATGTTTCTGTTGGTGTTTGGTAAAAAAAATCGTGTTTGTATTTGGTAAAAAAAATTATTTGTGTTTGGAAAAATAATCCTGTAATGGCGTGTTAGTGTCGCTTTAATATTATTAAACTCATAATATTATGAAACTTTATCTAACTTTATATATATATATATATATATATATATATATATATATATATATATATATATATATATATATATATTAAAATTAAAATATGAAACGACATGAATTTGTTTTTACTTGACACAAATATGATCAAAGTAAAAGAGACGACATATTTTTTTTATCAAATGCAAACGCGACCTAATGAATATTGGATACAACACGATTTTTTTTAACTTAACACATACACAATCCAAATAAAAGAGACACGACATGACACAAAATACTATTTTAATTTATTTGCAAAAACAGAAACACGACCGAACAAAAAAAATAATTTCGTATTGTGTGGCATTTTAATTTGATCGTGCTTCTATTTTTGTAAAAAAAAAAATTCACAACATGGCCAAATTAAAATCATGTTAAAGCGACACAACATGATATTTTTTTTTTGTTTAACAAACACTAACACGATCCGATGTGGTGTGGTATTTATGTTTTACTTCGATCGTGTTTGTGTTTGGTAAAAAAAATATTATTTGTGTTTGGAAAAAAAATCCTATAATGGCGGTTTGGTAAAAATAAATTATAACGGACAGTTATGAAAAGTAATTTTTTTTTATAAATTCATCACAAACCGCCATTACATGATTTTTTTTCCAAACACAAAGAATTTTTTTTTACCAAATATAAACACGATTTTTTTTACCAAACACAAACACAAACACAAACACGATCGAAGTAAAATATAAACAACGCACCACATCAAGTCGTGTTAGTGTTTGTTAAACAAAAAAAAAATATGTTGTGTCGCTTTAACTTGCACATTTTGGTAAAAAAAATGATTTCGTATTGTGTCATTTTAATTTGGACATGTTTCTGTTTTTGTAAAAAAAAAAAAGATTTCACAACATAATTTTAATTTGGCCGTGTTGTGAAATCTTTATTTTACAAAAATAGAAACATGACTGTTGATACCAAAATTAATATGCTGATGTGGACGAATAATACGAAGACACGTGTCAATCTACGTGGCACGATAGCAACGAGGAAGTTCATTTCTCGACCAACCATGCTTCTTTCCGAGCAACGAGGATACATCGAGGAATTATAGCACACCGAGGAACTCCGGCGCACCGAGATACTCTAGCGCACCGAGGTACTCTAGTTCTCCGAGGTACTCCTGATCAGCTAGCAGCTATGGCGGTCCGAGCTGCACCTCGATCGTACCATTAATTGCCAGATAATCAACAGTTCAGATATTCATTGAATACTTATATTCTTGACGCACACGCTGCATTAAATGTATTACCCTTTCATATGTATAGCATTTAATGTATTGAACCTTTCATGTACAGCCTCAAGGCTATAAATACCTTGTACCAAACCCATTCAAGGGGTGGGGAATTTCTTGAGAGAACTTGTAATCAAGAATTCCACAAACACTCAGCAATAACATAACAGTGGACGTAGGCTTTATTCCTAGCCGAACCACTTTAAAAATCTTTGTCTTATTTATTTATCTGTGATTGAATAATTAGAGCGATCTAGTTTTTTACATCAACAGATTGACGCCGTCTGTGGGAACGACTGTTGCAATCGTTTTTCACCAAAAATCATTTGTTATCAATGGCAGATAATCCCGAATCCAGTAATCGAAATGCTGGAAATACTGGAAATCTTCCAAATCCATCTGCACCTCCAGATCTGGCTGGAATTATGACAAATCTGGCTCAAGGACAAACCGCCATGCAAGAATCTGTGAGGCAACTCATTCAAACTCTTCAAGGCGGTGCACCTACCTATTCAGGGTATAGGAGTGACCGTGGGCAATCACAATCCAGACGTACTGGGTCATATCGCAATGGGGAGTCTACTGATTCTACGTATCAACCTGGGTGAACATCATCGATACGGGCTACGGATACAGATCAACGTGTCACACTCTCGCCAGAAAGAACCAGCGCTTTGGAAAGATTAAGCAGGGCGTCTCCTTCCAGTCGATTAGGACCAAGGAGGAATGTGAATCCACCTAGAGATCCGTCGAAAAGTTTTCGGCCATCATCAGGTTTGAGAGAAGGATCAGCACAATCACGACCAGCTACTCGTCGAGATAAATCTCAGGAAGCTACTTCAGAACACTCAATTGCTCGGACTAAGCGGCCTGAGGAAGGAAATGAAGCATGGAAAGGTTCCATTCAGCGGTTGGAGGATAGACTGGGCGAAATGGCTAAAGCAAGAAACCCTTTACAGAGAACTTTTGTTCAAGGGACACCTTTTGTGCAAGACATTGTGGATTTTCCTACACCATCGAAATTCAAAGCACCAGTAGTGACCCCTAAGTACGACGGAAAGACAGATCATGTACTTCATATAGAACAATATCAAGCTGCTGCTGACATCTATGCCGTACCCGATGAAATGAGATGTAGGGCATTCTCGGGAACTCTTACCGGATCTGCACAGATATGGTATAACAATCTTCCTCGGGGTAAGATTTCAACTTTTATTCAATTAGCCGAGTTGTTCATTGGCAATTTTTGCTTTGGCGCGAAGCCGGTAAAACGAGTAGCACACTTGTTAAGTGTTAGACAAAAATCAGGTGAAAGTACTAGAGATTACATAACTCGTTTTAATAACGAGAAGTTGGAAGTCATAGACTATGAAGAAAAGACAGCGATCACTGCTTTGATGAGTGGCTTACTGCCTAATAAGCTGTACTATACTTTGGCCAAAGATCCACCTAAAACTATGTCGGAATTAATGGCTAAAGCGGCCAAAATCATGAACGCCGAGGAGGCTATGACTGCGAAGAAGAATATGGATAAAGAAATCAAGGTGGAGGTTGACAAGTCTAAGAAAAAAGATCAGAAAGGTAATGGTGGTGACAAGCATCCCAGGAATAACAGGATGGACTTGGAAGTCCTAAAGAAGTATGATAATTATACTCCATTGAAAATGGGTATTAATCATGTTTTGGAAGAAATCAGGAATAGCGAGGAAATCAAGTGGCCAGAGAAACTGAAGACAAATCCCGATCTGAGGAATAAGGCCAAATATTGCGAGTTTCACAAAGATCATGGCCATATGACAAAAAATTGCATAGCCCTTCAGAACGAGATTGAAACACTCATCCGAAGAGGAAAGTTGTCAAAGTATGTAGATCGCCGAGGTGAAAGGAAGAATGAGGACAAAACTAGAGAGAGATCTAGATCTCCTCGTCGTGCAGAGGAGAAAAAGAAGAGGGACTATGAAGATGATCTAGATGATGACCCTGATCTTCCCAAGAAGCCGAGGAAGCCTGAACGAGAAGTATTTTCCATACGCTTTGGGTCATTTGATTGTAATGTTATTACAGGAGGAGATGCAGGAGGAGGAGACCTTACTGCAGAAAGAAAAGCTTACCTCGGAGAGGCTCAAGCTTGTTCATATATTCAGCGAATAAATCTAGCCGAGGATGATCGTCCGAGGAAGGTGAACAAAGAGAAGTTAGTGATTGGTTTTTCAAAAAACGACCTGGCAGGTGTTCTTTACCCTCATGATGATCCTTTGGTGATCAAAATGAGGATGAAGGATGTGGTCATTTCAAGGGTGTTAGTAGACAATGGTAGTTCGGCAGACATCATGTACTATTCATGCTTCGATAGCTTGAATTTAAAATTATCTCAATTGGAACCTTATCACAGACCCCTTCTGGGTTTTGCTGGTGAGAAAGTTTTTCCACTTGGGACGATCAAGTTGGACATACTCATTGGAACTTGGCCTGCTTGTCGAACCGAAAGAATATGCTTCTTTGTGATGGATAAGAATGTGCAGTCAGCCTACAACATCATCATGGGAAGAGTTGGATTGAAGAAGTTCGAGGCAGTTCCATCTACAGTACATCAGTGTTTGAAATTCCCAACGAATTTTGGAGTTGGAATTATGAAAGGTGATCAAAAAGTAGCTCGGGAATGCTATTATTCGTCTGCCGAGCAAGAGGAACTTGAAGAGTCAAAGAAAAAGACTACTACTTACCAAGTGGAGGAAGGTACAGAAATTGAAACTCTTGACCCTAGGGATGAATCTCAACTCGTAAAAGGGCAGGTTGTGGAATCTACAGAAATTGTTATCCTGGACGACGAGTACCCTGAACGAGTAACTCAGATAGGATCGTCATTGGATTTTTTAATAAAACAGGAGTTGATAACTTTTTTGAGAAACAGGAAGAATACTTTTGCTTGGAGTCATGAAGACATGCCAGGAATAGATCCAAACTTCTTATGTCACGAACTCAATGTGAATAAGGAGATCAAACCTGTGAAGCAAAGAAGAAGAGTGTTTAGTCCCGAGAAGAACCAGGCCATACAAGAGGAGGTCGAGAAACTCCAGAAAGCCCAATTCATTGAAGATGTGAAATATCCAGATTGGTTGGCAAATGTGGTGATGGTAAAGAAGAAGAACAATAAATGGAGAATGTGTGTTGATTTCACTGATCTCAACAAAGCATGTCCAAAAGATCATTTTCCATTGCCTAGAATTGATCAACTAGTGGATGCTACCTCGGGACACGAGCTGCTCAGCTTCATGGATGCTTATTCTGGCTACAACCAGATCAAAATGAAACCTGAAGACAGGGAAAGTACTTCTTTTATTACCCCAAGGGGAACTTATTGTTATAATGTTATGCCTTTTGGTTTAAAAAATGCAGGTGCAACATATCAGCGACTGATGAACAAGGTTTTTGCCGAACAAATCAGTTGCAATATGGAGGTCTATGTCGATGACATGCTCACCAAAAGCAAGAGAGCTACTGATCATTTAGTTGACTTGAGTCAAACTTTTGATCAACTGGATAAATACCAAATGAAGCTCAACCCGACGAAGTGTACCTTTGGAGTACGAGAAGGAATGTTCCTCGGATACATCGTCAACCAACGAGGTATTGAGGCAAATCCAGAGAAGATCAAAGCTCTTTTAGGGCTGCGATCCCCGACGACGAGGAAAGAAGTACAAAGTCTTACAGGACGAGTTGCAGCGCTCAACAGATTTGTATCCCGAGCAACTGATAAATGCCTCCCATTCTTCAAAACACTGCGAAAAAGTTTTCAGTGGACTGATGAATGTGAGAAGGCTTTTCAAGATTTGAAGAAATATTTGGGGGCACCACCCTTGTTGTCCAGGCCAATAACTGGAGAGAAGTTGTACTTGTATTTGGCAGTATCAGAGAATGCAGTTAGCTCGGCGTTAATCAGATTGGAGAATGGAATCCAAAGGCCAATTTATTACACAAGTAAGGCTTTCCGAGGTGCAGAGATCAGATACCCAAAGCTGGAAAAATTGGCATTGGCATTAATTGAAGCAAGTAGGAGAATGAGGCCATACTTCCAGGCCCATACCATCATCGTGTATACCGACATGCCATTAAGACAAGCCCTTCACAAGCCAGAAAAATCAGGAAGATTGATGTACTGGGCAATAGAACTCGGTGAATATGATATTGTTTATGAACCCAGATCATCATTGAAGGGGCAAGCTGTAGCAGATTTTATAGCGGAATTCACATACCCTGATACCCCCGAGGAACAAAAGGTACTTGCTAACCTACCTGTGGACGATACAGGATCAACAGACACAAATCCAGACCAACCAAGGTTGGTAAAAGGACTTGTGGATGTAGAAGAGTCATCATGTTCAAACCCGGACCGACTAAGGTTGGTAAAAGGGTACGAACAAATGACCGATGAGGAGAGAAAGATAGCAGGGGATGATGAAAGAAAATTACAAATATTTTGCCGAGGAACTCTGACAGACAAGAAATTTGAAGACGAGGTACCTACATGGAGATTATATGTAGATGGATCATCTTGCACAGCTGGTTGTGGAGCAGGGATTGTTTTAAACACCCCAGATGATATTGACATGGAGTATGCCTTGAGATTCCAATTCAAAGCTTCCAATAATGAGGCTGAATATGAGGCTATGATAGCAGGTTTTCGTTTGGCGAAAGTCATGGAGGCACGACAAGTAGTTGTTTTCAGTGATTCTCAATTAATTGTGAATCAAATGATAGGAATATATGCAGTGAAGGGGGAATTAATGATGAAGTACCATGCAAAAGTGATGGAATTATTGGCAGACTTTGAAGCCATTCAATTGGTAAGAATACCGAGGATGGAGAATGCTAGAGCAGATGCATTGGCCCGATTAGCATCAGCTACGCGCACCGAGATGCGAAGGACAATACCAATTGAAGTACTGGAAAGTCGGAGCATAGAGGAAGACCTGATGGTGAAAATTATTACCCTTGATTTAGGACCATCTTGGATGGATTCTATCAGGGCATACATTGAAGAAGGAGTGCTACCGGAGGACAAACTAGCTGCCAAGAAATTGAAGTATAAAGTTGCTTGGTATGTGTTAACTAATGGCGTTTTGTATAGACGAGGAATTATGGCAGGTTTGCAGAGATGTGTGCATCCATCAGAAGTCAAAGAATTGATTGAAGAAATCCATGAAGGATCTTGTGGAGCTCATGTAGCAGGCCGGACTCTTCTGCAAAGGGTGATGACACAGGGATATTACTGGCCGACGATGAGGGCTGATTGTATAGCATATGCTAAGAAGTGCGACAAGTGCCAACGTTTTTCCTCCATCCGACGAACGCCACAAGCATTGCTAACACCAATAACTTCCCCTTGGCCATTTGCCATGTGGGGAATTGATTTGGTTGGACCGCTGCCGACCACCCGAGGAAGATTCAAGTACCTCGTCGTTGCAATGGATTATTTTACTAAGTGGGTAGAGGCTGAACCACTAATTGATATGACATACGAGAAGGTATATCAGTTCATTTGGAAGAATATCATTTGTCGATATAGTCTCCCACATGCTTTTATCACAGACCATGGAACACAATTCGATAATGAAGAATTTGCTGCCTACTGTCATCAGTCGAACATTTTGAAGTTTCATTCAGCACCAGGCCATCCCCAAAGCAATGGACAGACTGAGGTGACGAACAGAACATTATTAAATGGATTGAAGAAGAGGCTAAATGAGGCCAAAGCAAATTGGATTAATGAGCTACAATCAGTTTTGTGGGCTTACCGAACAACTCCCCGAGCAGCAACTGGAGAATCACCATACATGCTGGCATTTGGAAGTGAGGCTGTAATACCTGCCAAGTTAGGCCTACCGACATACAGGGTGTTGAATTTCAACTCTCCGATCAGTGATTTGATGAGGACATTGGATTTGAATATGCTCGAGGAGGTTAGAGAAGAGGCAGCCATTAGAAATGCTGCTTACCAACAACGCACAGCTCTGTTTTACAACAAAAGGGTGAAGAAATGTGACCTAAAAGAAGGGGATTATGTGCTAAAGAAAGTCATTCAGAAGCAAAATAAGTTGGAAGCAAACTGGCATGGACCTTACCGAGTTATAGAGGTTGTTCGTCCAGGAACTTACAGAATAGCAACTCTAGAAGGAGAAGAATTTAAGAATGCGTGGAATGCTGAACACCTACGCAAGTATTATCAGTAATGTAAAATGTAAAGCTTTTCCTTCAGTATGAATAAAACGAGGATGTTTCATCATTTTTTCTTTCTGTTGAAAGTTTTTCAGGGAATACTAGTGTAATACTATTGTAATACACTACACTACAAAAGTGCTATAAGTAGCCAAAAGTGCTCTAAGGAGCCAAAAGTGCTATAAGTAGCCAAAAGTGCTCTAAGGAGCCAAAAGTGCTCTAAGGAGCCAAAAGTGCTATAAGTAGCCAAAAGTGCTCTAAGGAGCCAACCTCCTTTGGTTAGGAGGACAGCTCTAAGGAGCCAAAAAGTGCTATAAGTAGCCAAAAGTGCTCTAAGGAGCCAACCTCCTTTGGTTAGGAGGACAGCTCTAAGGAGCCAAAAAGTGCTCTAAGGAGCCAAAAGTGCTATAAGTAGCCAAAAGTGCTCTAAGGAGCCAACCTCCTTTGGTTAGGAGGACAGCTCTAAGGAGTCAAAAAGAGCTATAAGTAGCCAAAAGTGCTCTAAGGAGCCAACCTCCTTTGGTTAGGAGGACAGCTCTAAGGAGCCAAAAAGTGCTCTAAGGAGCCAACCTCCTTTGGTTAGGAGGACAGCTATAAGTAGCCAAAAGCTCCAAGGAGCCAAAAAATATTCCTTTGGTTAAAAGGTGTACACCAGCATGATCAATTTCGGTTGGTAAGATAAAAATATACTCTCATATTACAACTTATGATTGGTCGGGAGGTAATATTATTACAAAGAGTTCTTTGAAGAACAAAATATTCAAAAAAAAAAAAAAATACACCAAGTATAGTTGGTCGGGGATAAAAACCCAATAACTGTAGTTGGTCGGCAAGGACAAATTATTGATCTTAGTTGGTCGGACGCATTTTTATAATTGAACCAAGTATAGCTGGTCGGGGATAAAAACCCATCAACTGTAGTTGGTCGACAAACATTATTTACCCACCTTGGTTGGTTGGAAACAGTTTGAACAATTTACATTCATTACTTTATTGATCAACCTTGATACTTGTAAATTTTTAAGTTGGTTGATAAATAGCACGATATGGCCATCCTTTTAAATACATAGATACATATGCACAAATATAGAGGTGTTTGATAAACACAAGACAATAGCAAAATTGGCAAACAGAAAATGAAATTCTTTCATTAAATTACAGGATACAAGAATGTACTAATTATTACATTGATATTACTATTCTATTGGTTTCTTGCCCTGTGCTTTAGAAACAGGTTCCTCGCCGGCAGGAGGGTCTTCTAGGCAAAGGGGAGAATTGATGAAATTAACATCTCTGAGCATTCTGACGTTCATAACAGAAGGTGTATCCAAAAGATGCTCCGGACGAGATAATTCAACTTGGGAATGAAGACTATAATCACCAAGGTATTTTGAAATTAGGCTGCGAGGAATGGAACGAGCTGGGATCCATGCCATGTCCAATTTGAAAGGTGGTACAGGCAGGTCTAATAATGATGGAGCATGATAATCCCATAAAAAATGCCCTTGCTCCAATTTTAACACACCCAGTGCATTCAACCATCCTTGCTTGTAACCTTCATTGTTGGCATGTTCAATACGAGCATCCAGGTGAACAAGGGCTTCATTGTATCCTGCCATCCAGAATTCCCTTGGCTGTTTATGGAATTGGAAGGTTAATCTATCCAATTGTTCATGAAGGCTTTTGGCAAAAAGATCCTTATTATGCAGAGCAGATTTCGTCGCTGTAAGTTGATCCTCCAAGGATAGATTCTTCTTGGACATTTCTGATAGGGCCCGATCTTTGATGTTTAACTGGAATGCTTGAGTTTCTAAAGTGGATTGGGTACGAGCCTCTTCAACATTGCGATTGAGAACTCTTGATCGGCTCCGAGAAGCAACTGGAGAACTTTGCCCCCGAGAACCTCTTCCTCGTCCCCGAGCAGTTCCAGAAATGGCAGATCTTCTTAAGTCCTCCAGCTCTTGCCTTAGTTTGGCATTTTCGACCTCTAAGAACGAGAAGTCTTCATCAGTAACTGGTATTAATGCAGTAGAAGATGAAGCAGCAGATTCATATTGAGTCAATTTTTTCTGTAAATTATTATTTTCTTGTTCCAGGATCTCGGCAATCTGCCTGCAAGCTTCAACTTCACCTTTTAGGGTCCTTTCCCTAATATCATATCCGGCAATGATCTTCTTATGGCCTGTTTCAGAAGAAAGTTGTTGGTATCTATTTTCATAATCTTTGTGTAACAAAGCCATTGATTCATTGTGCTGACCTTGGAGATCCTCTATGGAACCATGAAGTTCTTCAATCAACTCATAGTAAGCGACATTGTTGGCCACTGCTCGGTCGAGTAAAGCTTTCAAGTACTGATAAGCTTCAATTGCCTGCTCTGAGGCACCATGGCCAAGAATATCAGCAATTTCTGATGTACTAAGGGATGTATGACCCGCCTTATAGTATTGGTGACATTGCTGCATCAGCTCGGTATCATGTGAAGAGATCAATTCCATTCTAGCAACAAACTAAGGACGAGAAAAAGACAACAATCAACAAATATAAATCATCAACAACAGAGATGAGCAAAGACGTATTTTATTAGATCATCAAAAAGTTACATTGTTCGATTACAAGGGAATATAGAAATGATACCGAACAACTTCACACCTTTTCCTTGTCCCCCAAGACTTTCTCGGGAGGCTGGGACGAGGAGCTCGGTTGCTCGGTGGTAACAACAGCTTGATCGGTAGGAATCTTCTCGGGAGGAGGAGGCATGGAAGAAACGTCCTCGGTGGCAGAGGGTTGAGAGGCAAAAACTTGATCACCCATAGCCATAGAAGACTCATCTGAGGCAGGCTCATCTTCTTCTTCTTCCACAATTGGTGGAGGAGGACCAGGGAGATGTTGTTGGAATAGCTCAGAATCGTCTTGGACCTTTAGCTCTTGCAGAGCAGCTACCCAGCCATCATGGAAGTATTTCGACTTCCCATATTGGACTTGGGATGTCATTGCAGCTATCCCTCTCTCCCATCCTTTCTCCCAACCAGCACTGAAATGTTTCTTGATTGCGACCTTTCTCCTCAATCTCTCCGAGGAGAGTTTCACCTCCAATTCCTCTTTTTTGACCTTGATATCTTGCAAGGTAGATAACTCTTCAGTTGCCTTTTTCAGCTGGCCATCATATTCTTGATGTTTAACCTCTAAACCCTTTACTTTCTCCTCCAAATTCTTGGAGGTTTCGGCCATTTTCACCTTCTCAGCCTCAGCCGCAGCTAATTTCTTCTCCCAAACAGCTTTTTCGTCAATATATTGTTGACGAGATTCCTTTAAAGATTGGGTCAAACCCAACAGAGCATCCTCTACACCTGACGAGGAGCTTGAAGCTTTAATAGCTTCATCCTTCTTCACAATATTATTGAAACAATTCACCAGCTGAAAGATGGGAAAAAATAGCGAAGTCAATATAAAATGCAAGCTTTCGGAGAATGAGAAACCATAAGTATGAGAAACTTACTGAAGCAAGGTGACGAGCAGCTAGGGATGTCAGCGTATCCCTAGGAATTCTTTCATCAAGACCATGGACCTCGGGTACGACCGAGCTCATTGCAGAGCTTGGAAGAATGATATTTGGAACATCAGTACCACTAGCAGGTAAAGAAGAGGCACTTTCAGCTGGAGTAACCAAGGATGATTTCCTCAATCTCTTCAACGGGCGGTCAGAACCTTCAACCAGAGAGGTCTTGGTCGGGGAGATTGTAATTACATCTGCAGGAGCATTTTTCTTGCTCGGGGCCACTGGGGGCTTCTCGGCAGCTTTGGAGAACCCAGCATCTACTTTTTTAGTCCCTTCTGGGATATCAATTTTGCCTTTCTTGGCTCCAACAGCAGAGGAAATTTCATCAAATAGAGCAGGAGGAGCTCTTTTCTTGCCCATTCTCTGAGATAAGGGGATATGAGAATCTGAAGATGAACCTTCTGGTGTTGAAGCTGGTTCAACAGGGCGAGCAGTATAAGAGGTTGTGTAACTCTTATACTGTAGCAAATATGAAGCAGATCTGATGTGTTCGTCTGCAATGTTCTTATGCAAACCCCAGATAAGTTTCAGATGTTTAATATTCACTTCTGATTCCTTTGGAGTTTTTCTTTTGCTATCAACTGCAAATAAATACATGTTGAGATATCAGTCATACATTTTGTCAAACATGATGAAAGTATAATTTCATAAGTAAAATAAAATGAAAAATAAACATATCCCATTGCCGTATAGGGGGCATCTGGGACCGTTGTATACTTCATTCCCAGATAAAGGCGCATGTTGCCAATTTTTTATGACCAACCCATGCTCAAAATAATCCTTATTTGAGTCAGGGAGATTAACTACAAGAGCCCTATTCAAATACCTAGTTTTTAAATAATAAATATTATCTAGAGTAGCCCATTTATAACAAAACATAATTTCAGGGATCCCAATACGAGTCCCATGAGTTAGATTTAATTTGTGCACCCCGTTAATTATTCTCCATGAATTGGGGGCTATTTTTGCAGGAACAAGATCAAAATATTGACAAAACTCAAGACATAATGGGTTTGGTGGAAAGGAAAAACCACATTCAGCAACAAAAAGACTGGGGAACCAATGTCCCTCAGCCAATCGAAAGTAATCTAAAGGCTCAGAAAGAACCTCTAGAGTTACCCACGAAGGAATGGAAAAATCAGAACGGAATTTCTCAACAGACTCCACAATATAAACCATATTGAATAAAAGAGATACAGAAGAAAGGAAGAAGATCTTACAGAAAGAAAGGAGGTGTGTTGACAACGAACGAAAACAAGGATGAACGCACAAGAGAAGAAGAAGAATAGAAAGCTTGAATGCAGAAAATGGAAAACGTAGATGACGGTATGGGTACCAAAGAAGTTTAAATACTTTGCATTGGGAAGCGGCGAAAGAAATGATTACCAAAAAGAAACTACTGAACTTCCGGCGGCTAAAAGGACAAAAATTGCACAAAGATCGAAGCGCTTATAAAAAAGGCGGAAACTGCGAAATAAGAAGGAAATTTGAATACAATGTTCCTGAAACCCAGGAAGATTATTTAATATCGCCATATACCGAGAAAGAATGTTCCATACTCCTCTAAGTTCGAAATATGAAACATTGGGGGCTTCTGTTGATACCAAAATTAATATGCTGATGTGGACGAATAATACGAAGACACGTGCCAATCTACGTGGCACAATAGCAACGAGGAAGTTCATTTCCCGACCAACCATGCTTCTTTCCGAGCAACGAGGATACATCGAGGAATTATAGCACACCGAGGAACTCCGGCGCACCGAGATACTCTAGCGCACCGAGGTACTCTAGTTCTCCGAGGTACTCCTGATCAGCTAGCAGCTATGGCGGTCCGAGCTGCACCTCGATCGTACCATTAATTGCCAGATAATCAACAGTTCATATATTCATTGAATACTTATATTCTTGACGCACACGCTGCATTAAATGTATTACCCTTTCATATGTATAGCATTTAATGTATTGAACCTTTCATGTACAGCCTCAAGGCTATAAATACCTTGTATCAAACCCATTCAAGGGGAGGGGAATTTCTTGAGAGAACTTGTAATCAAGAATTCCACAAACACTCAGCAATAACATAACAGTGGACGTAGGCTTTATTCCTAGCCGAACCACTTTAAAAATCTTTGTCTTATTTATTTATCTGTGATTGAATAATTAGAGCGATCTAGTTTTTTACATCAACAATGACCAAATTAAAATGCCACACAATACGAAATCATTTTTTTTGTTCGGTCGTGTTTCTGATTCTGTAAACAAATTAAAATAATATTTCGTGTCATGTCATGTCTCTTTTATTTGGATTGTGTTCGCGTTAAGTTATAAAAAAATCGTGTTGTATCCAAGTTTCACTGGGTCGTGTTTGCATTTGATAAAAAAAATTATGTCGTGTCGCTTGTACTTAGATCGTATTCATGTAAAGTAAAAATAAATTCATGTCATTTTATATTTTAATTTGACAATGTTCTTATTTGATTAAAAAAGAATTTTTATTTATTATTTTTAATATATATATATATATATATATATATATATATATATATATATATATATATATATATATATATATATATATATATATATTAAAATATAAAGTTATATAAAATTCCATAATATTCTCAGCTTAAAATATTTGTTAACACTTCTTATTTCTTAGTGTTGGAGAACGATGGGAGGGTTTCCTTTTATTAGCACTAAGGTTAGTTTTGTCATTTGAAATTTTTTTGGAGTGCCGCAAGAATTTGGTGGAGCGGGGATAGCTCTTCCCTATAATGAATTTGAAATATGGCCTATTGCTTAGATGTTTTCGAGGAAATAAAGGGTCGCTTTGTTTGGTAGTGTTTACTATAACGTTATTATAATAACTAGTTTTAAACCCCACGCGATGCGCGAGCGTGGTATAATTTTATTTGTAAAATATATGCCACATAAATAATATTATCATTACATTTAAACTAATGTTAATATGAGATGAAAAAATGAATAAAAAATTTGGGACATATGAACATGCCTCTATTTTAAAATTACAAATCAACTACATATTTATATTTTTTAGTAGAGATGGTAGTTCTATGATTATGATTAGTATACACTAAACACCGACATACTTTTTTTATTTAAGACATAATTATATTTTTATGTCTATTTGACACATTATATAAGTATTAATTAATATTCGATGGAGAGAAAATGGACACTCATATATAATCAACGATAATTACTATCATATATATATATATATATATATATATATATATATATATATATATATATATATATATATATATATATATATATATATATTTCAAAATATTTTACTTAGGCACTTAATCAACTTTACATAAATTATACTTCAACCCCTAATTTTTGAAAAATATAATGAATAGTATCATGGACATGATAGACAGAAATGACTAACAATTAGAACTTGTGTGTTAAGAAAATAAAGCATAAAGGGTATAATTTGTATAAAAAAATGTGAAAATGAGTCAAAATAAAAATATCAAACCTTATAACAAAGCACAAAAATAATTGTGCAATCACAATATAAAAAGAGAAAAATCCAAAAAGGAATATTATATATTTTATTTAAAAAACAATGTTATTAAACATGGAAGCATACCTCACTTCCTTTAAAATAGAGCAGCATACACCATATGCTTCTAACTAACTAAATTCACATCATATGCTTCTAACTAATTAAACTCACATTTCTATATAAAAATTCAATCGAAATTATCTTAAGAAAAATACTATTTCAATCTTCACATAACACATTCTACTTAAACAAAATCACAGTCTATTATATGGCTCCTTGTCAATTTTGAAAGGATCTTTTACTATTTGGGGTCCAATAGTTATTTAGAGTTTTATTCCATTTGTTTACATTCTACTCGTTTGGGATTCAAAATCGACAAAAAACGTTAGTTAGCTAGTTTGATGGTCAGTTGACTCATTTTCCAATCAAAAAGACTATTTTACCCATTAGTATAAGTATTTATTAGTGTATTAAAATAAATTTTACATTATATCTTATTGTTTTAAATAGTAAAACTTTTTTTACTAACACTTTTTTATAAAATGAGAAAGTTTTATAAAATGAAAAAGTTTTATACTCTTTTTTTATTAAATATTTTTTTTTTAAATCAAAAAGTTTTACAAAATCAAAAGTTTTTTTTATAAACTTTTTTTAGCACTTTTTTTTACAAACATTAAAAAATATTGTTTTTAATTGTTTTTATAAACGTTGAAAAAACTTTATATAAAAGCAATCTTATAAAAAAACAGTTTATGAATGTCAAAAGTCTTTTTGTAAATGGTTTTCAACTTTTTTCATAAAACCAATTCTTTATATGAATAAATTAAAAACGTAAAAAACACTTAATATAAAAACATTAAAAACACTGTTTTTTTAACAGTTTTTTGTATAAACGTTAAAAAAAATTGTGTAAAAACACTGTTCTTAAAAAAAAGAACTCTTTTAAAAAATGGTTTATATAAAAACAACATTTTTTTAAAGAGAATTATAAAACTGTTTTTGAATGTTTATAAAAAACAGTTAAAAATTCTGTGTTTTGTAACGTTTTTTAAAAACAGTGTTTTTTCCTTAAAAAAATAGTGGTTTATATAAACAGTTTTTTAACATTTATAAAAAAAATAGCGTTTTTAACATTTTTATATAAACTGTTTTTGAATGTTTTACGTAATAAAATAATTTTATAAAAAAAGTTAAAAAAGTTGTTTATAAAAAAATCGTTTAACGATTATAAACTGATTTTTTTAAAAACATTGATTTTATATAAGTTGTTTTTTGATGTTTATAAAAAACCGTGTTTTTTTACATAAAAAAAAAAGTGTTAAAAAAATAATCCAAAAAAGAGAGAAAGTAAGAATAAGAGACATAAGAGAGAGAAAAGCTCTTATAGTTTATATAAAAATACTTTTTGTTAAAAACACTGTTTTTTAAAAAGGTTAAAAAAATAATATTTTTTTACTGTTTTTTATATACGTTAAAAAACTGCTTATACAAAACCCCATTTTTTTTAAACAGTTATAAACATCAAAAGGTTTTCTAATAAAGTCTATTTAACTGTTTTTTATAAAATCAATTTTTTTTTTATAAAAAGACATCAAAAATGTTAAAAAAAAGTTTTTATAAACTATTAAAAACAACTTTTTATATGAACAGTTTTCATATAAAATGTTAAAAACGTTAAAAAACAGTATTTTCAATGTTATTATATAAACTGTTTTTTAACATGTTTATAAAAAAATTGATTCATAAAAAAAACGTTAAAAAAGTTTTATAAAAAACCATTTCACGTTTATAAAAAAAAAATTAAAAACATTATTTTTATGTAAACTGTTTTTTAAAAAAAAAAGTGTTTTTATATAAAATATTTTTTTAAGTGTATTAAAAAGAGTGTTTTTAATGTTTTTAGTAAGCAGTGTTTTTTTTTTAAAAGAAGCGTTTTTATATAAAATGTTTTTGACCGTTTGTAAAAAGCAATTAAAAAATCAGTGTTTTGTAACGTTTTTAAAAGCAGTGTTCTAAAAAAAAAAATAGTGGTCTATATAAACTATTTTTTAACGTTTATAAAAAAATAAGCTAAATATAGTGTTTTGAACGTTTTTATATCAACTTTTTTTTAATGTTTTTAACGTTTTATGTAAAAAAATAATTTTATAGAAAAGTTAATAAAACAGTTTATAAAAGAACCTTTTAACAATTATAAACTGTTTTTTTTTAGAAAAACATTGCTTTTATATAATTTAATGGTTATAAAAAACAGTGTTAAAGAAATAACCCAAAAAAGAGAGAAAGCAAATGGTTTATCAATAGTGGGGAACCTCCAAACCCTACTAATCTTAACTAACAAATTAATCAATGAAAGAAAAGAAGGAAATTACTTGCCGAGAACTTTGGCGGCGATTTAACATATGTGCAATCCTTTGTTCAGGAGAAGGTTTGGGGTCTTTGGGGAAGTCTATGGTGATGACCATGGTGATTGGCAGCAGTTAAAAATAATGTTTATATATTGGAACGAAAGAAATGTATCATTCTTAATTGCTTTTGACTTTGTTTCGTAGATGGATTAAATTGAAGAGGAGAGAGAGAAAGAAAACTCAATAGTTCAATGCATCTATTAAATTGCTTGTATAGTATTTTATAGAAATATAAAATATAGAGTGTCACGTGGACACTCTCAATGAGAAGGACTCTTAAATATTTATAAATATCTTATTTTACATTTTATAGTATATAGAGATTAAGAGTAGCTTTGCTTACTATAACGTTATTATAATAATTAATGCATTATTTTGTATTAGTTTTATTCTAGGGATGCGAATTCGGGTTAGTAGTGTCATAATTATGCTCTGTTGTTTAGAATTCGAGTACAAGTGAGTAATAATAATCTAATACGAGATATTGTTATTGCTTCCAAAATTCTTACCCTTATTTTCTACACTTATAAAACAATTTTATTTAACTTTTGTTTATTTTAACTTTTCCTTAATATACCGAAGGATAAGCTATTGCTACTTTTCTCCCTTTTCCTTGCTTCCAATTTTTTGGCTCTACCAAAAGCAGACACAGTTTGGACATACATAATTTGTCCTCTTATTCAAAGCATCACACGCCAACAAATTAATGGGGATAAAAATAAATTCTTAATAAATCTCAACAAATACAACTAATAAAGAAGAAAAATCTCAACAAATAAGACAACCACATACACACTATGTACATTTGGAAAAAAAAATAGTGTCATGATAAATGACGTCAATAGTGAAGACGCTAGACAAGCTAACTTCATAGTGCTGAAATATAGAAAAGGGAAATTAAATTTTTTATCTTTTATATTTTATGAAAACCTTGGGAAATAATGACTTAATCTGTTAACTTTAGAAAAGTTTTCACACATTCACAAGATTATCGTATTAAATTTCTCCTACTTATAACGTTTTCCCCTGTGTCTGAGTTTCATTCCTGCACAAAACATAAATTCCTTCTAATAATTGTCAGTTTTTTTTTTCTGTTACTGTTTCATTCTTGTACAAAACATTGCAAAATGCTGAAAGTAGTTTTTAAAAATTGCTTTCAGTTACTACAAAAAGGAAAGAAGAATCAGGTAATGTATTTGGAGGAAATGATTAAAGCAAATCTATACCAAGTAGTTTTCGTACAGTTGAGTACTAATTATCCATTTTGTTTTTGTAGTGCGAAAAATATGTAGATCATTATATGCCTTGTAATAGAAAGACAGTAATGCTAGACTGACACAGAGAATTGACACAGAATGGTGCGATACAGTGACGTGTCGCACCGGTATTGGCTATTGTCTTATGAGTGTGGGTCCGCGCCAGCGCCACTAGCCAATACCGGTGCGACACGTCACTGTGTCGCACCAAATGTGTCGCAAAACTGTGTCGGTGTAGCAGTTCTCATAGAAAGAAGACATACAGAAGACAAAGAAGGCTGGCATTAATTGGAAAACAGTAACTGTACTGTTTGGTCATTGACTTCTTAAATGTAGCATAGTGGTACAGCCGTAGCATAGTGGCTGGCATCCCAACTCGTATGATCATATCCACTTTTAGAACTGATATCCTTTATATATTTAGGGCGTTGATAACATGAGTTCAAAGCAAAGTTACAACTTTAAAATAGTAAAGATAGAGCTTTGTGACAGGACATATATATTTATATTTGTATAGAGTTTTTATATTTATTATTTTAGGATTGCATTTACGTTTAGATTCTATTAGACATTTTTATATACATTCTAGTTCCTTTATGTTTTTTCCTTACATATAAGTCCTATTCTTAATTTTTTGGAACTTTTTTTTCAATTTTACCCTTTTAAAACCAACAATCCGTAACTTCTTGGAGGAAGTTACATAAGTGGTTGAACTTTTTTTTTTAATCTTCAAATGATCATAACTTTTGATTCACAAATTCGTTTTTCACAAAATTACTATTTTTGAAATCTGCTCGACGAGATCTATCAAACAAGATCCATGAAGGCTATAAAATTCCAAAGAAAAAAATTTACACAAACAATAAACTTTACTGTATGCACTAGAATATGAAATAGTTTTATATATGTGACATTTTCACAAACAGACAGTAATATTTACTGTGCTAATACTACACAGTATATATATATATATATATATATACACGGTGGATCCAAACCCTTTTTTTTTTCAAAATTACCTTATATTTGAAGGTTCGCGCTAGCGGTATCCAATCCTTACCACCATTATTGGAGCCTCAACGACCTTCGTTAGAGCTCCAATTTGGGGTGGGTAAGGGTGGCATGTGGTGCCGCTGGCGCGGACCTTTGAAAATAAGAGATTTTTGAATAAATGGGTTTTGGATCCACCAAAGTCACTACAAGAAAAAACATCATTTATGTCAGTTTAAAAATGAACGTTATGTTAGATAAATGTAAATTGACATAAATAATATTTATTTATGTCAATTTGACTTTTAAAGTAAATTTTTATTTCAATTTAAGTAAAATTGATATAAAAAACAAATTATTTATCTCATATTTATATATAGATGACATAAATATACTTTAATTATTTCAACCTTCTGAGTAAAAACTGAGATAAATGAAAAAAAAGAGGCGGGGATATTTTTTTTCATTCCCGCTCCAAAAGTTTACCCTTCCTCAAACCCACGACCCCTGTTCTGCTCCGTCCGTCAAACCCTTCGTCAAACCCTCCCTCTCCCTCTCTCGCTCGCACGACCACGCTCTCTCTCTCTGCGCTCGCTGCGTCCCTCTCTCTCTCTGCTCGCACGATCCTCTCTCTCTCTGCTCGCATGATCCTCTCTCTCTCTGGCTCGCTGCGTCCAGCTCGCACGTCCGTCTCTCTCTCTGGCTCGCTGCATCCCTCTCTCTCTGGCTCGCAAGTACAGCCCTCTCACTTCACCTCCGACCCTCTCACATCTCATCACCTCCGGCGCCGGCATCAATCAGGTAGAAAAAGCCCTAATATGGATTTTCAAGGGTTTGTGTATATATATGGATTCGATTTGTGTATATGTGTTATGTATATGCGATTTGTTCTTGATATGTATGTGTGTGATTTGTGTATATGCCATTTGTTCTTGATTTGTGTATATGAGTTTGTAATTTTTGTTTGAAAACCTAATCGATTTCTATTCCTATTTATTTTGAGTCTTTTATCAGACTCGCAGTTGGGACGCCTTCCCTCTTCTCCTGTTTTCTACCCCGGCCCAGTCTGCACATAGAGAATTTGGGTACGTTGCTTTACCAACTATTTTTACATTAGTAAATAGTTATGTTTGTGCCAAGCATTGTTCGGGCCTTTATTTGTTTAGATTTATTACAACTATTAGCACTAATACTCTTTAAAGAATTGTGTCTATTATAAATTCAGTTTATATATTGTCATTTAAAAAAAAAAATACACATTAAAGAAATAGTTGAGTGACATTAGTTTCAAGCGTAATTTTATTTGCTTTTCAGTTTACATGTTCAATGTTTAATAATTTTGGTTAATGACTTGTTGCAAAAAAAAGTAGGGCCATTCGAAGAATAGTCCCTCGATAATTTTATAATTAATATATAGTCCAAACTTTTTTATTTTGTTCCAAAAGATCCCTCGCTGCATAAAACAGTTACAAACTTTTTTTTTATCTTATCCTAAACTTTATGAAATAATTATCAAAAAAAGTAAACATGGGAGTTTTTGCAAAATTAAAAAAATAAGGTGGACTAAATGTATAATATACTTAGCTCCTAGCAATTAAACATTAATTGTCCCAGTTGACTTAAAATATTTAAGTTAAATGTAAAATATCTAGTTTTTGACGTAATGCAAAATGTTATGCTTAATGTATAATTTTTAGATGTTTGAAATGTAGGGTCAATTCATTTAGTGCTTAGTAGTTGAATTTTGGTTAAGATTTTTACCATATTCATTGATGGTCACTATAGATTTATATATGTTTACCTTATGCATCACAAGTTTGAAGCCTTTGATTATGCATAAGGTAGAATGGTAGGTCAATAAAACTCAAAAAGATTACATTCACATGTTCAAGCATGGAATTGTAGCTCAGTTGCCAATTAAGGCTATCGTGAACCTTCTTCTAGTTGAGCCATTTGATACTTGAACACATGAGCCCCCCAATTTTTTTATGATAAATTATCTTTATCTTTGTTCATTGAATTCTAAGTTACCAATTCACAACTTATGTTTGAATTTGAACGTCCAAATTCTCATGAATTAGAAGGAACCGAGATACGAAATACACTGTCTCAAACCGAGAGTGGTAATTTGAAAGTTAATATTTTTAATGAATACTATTATTAATGTAATCATTGGTCAAAATTTAAACTATCTATCTAATTTGGAATTTGGTACATTGATTTTGAACATACTTCTCTAAATATGAGACGTACTAGGAAGCAATGTGATATTCCTAAATTGAAAAGGAAGGAGTGTATTGTTTTTTTTCCAGCACTTCCAAATTCTGAAAGCTAGTAACTGAATACAAAACCTAACAAGACCTTAGTTAAAAAAATCTCAGCTCCTCCACACGAGATGTAATGAATTTCTACAGACATATCTTTCTTTCTCCTTTTTAAAATTGTCAATTTTTATAGCCCAAAAGTGACAAGTGTGTTTTTAAAGTCATTGTTCTTTCTCATGTGTTCTGTGTTGCAATAAATACTGTCCCATGCTTATACTATGTGCTTTCATTAATTACTTCATTATATTATAGGTATATAATCGCTAATGGTTGTTGCTGTCATGTATAATATGTATAACAATTGTTGTTATACATATTATATATAACATTATAGTATAATATGTATAATAATTTTGTGAATTGAAGTTCTTCAATGTTTAAAATTGGTTTTGGTTGTATAGTGTTTGGGTGGTGTGTTAGTGTTCTTGAGTTGGTTAGTTATGGTTGATTGAGTCTTATTACTATTAGGTGTTGGTGTCTTTGGTATTTTTTGTGATAGTTTTAGAGGGAGATTATACTTTCTACGATATTTTCTAATGGTGTGAATATATTATGTTGTATAATATTGCATTATTTTTAACAATTACATATCTTTTATTGCTTATATCTCACTCGTGGTGGTTTACATACTCAGGCCAGAATGGACAGGTCTTGGATGAGCAAGGACAGATTATCAAAAGAATACATAAAAGGTGTTGATAATTTTCTTAGGGTTTCTCAAAACGCCTCCTTGGATGAGAACTTCATACGATGCCCTTGTAATCAATGTGAAAATAGATTAAAAATGGGTGTTAAAGAAATCAGACAAAATTTGTATAGTTCGGGTATCGATCCGAATTATACTGTATGGAAATGGCACGGAGAGGAGGATTATCGTGAAACACTGCCGGATGTTAATATGGGTGATCCTATCTGTGACGATCTTAATATGGATACCATGGAGGATGTTGAAGAGTTGATTAACATGGTGGAGGCTATAAAAGAAGACTTCACAGGAAATGCAGAAATTTTTCAGAAGTTGCTTTTAGATGCGGAGAAGCCATTGTATGAAAGATGTAAAAAGTATACAAAGTTATCCGCTATCGTCAAGCTATTCAATCTTAAAGCAAAGAGTGGGATGTCCGATAAATGCTTTTCAAATATGCTGTCAATCATTGCCGACATGCTTCCGGATAACAATGTATTGCCTTCATCCAGTAATGAGGCAAAACGTTGCTTATCGGTATTCGGAATGGACTTTCAAAAGATACACGCATGCCCTAATGACTGTATACTCTATAGAAAAGAGTATAAAGAAGATGTTGAATGCCCCACTTGTGGAACATCCAGGTTCAAACAGAAGAAGAATTTGAAAGAACAAAAAAGGGATGAGGGGAAACAAGGTGTTCCTACGAAAGTGTTATGGTACTTTTCACCCATTCCGAGATTCAAAAGGTGGTTTCAATCTAAAGAGACCGCTAAGTCTCTGACATGGCATGCAAATGATAGAATTGTTGATGGTTTGTTGCGTCACCCAGTAGACTCACCAACTTGGAAATTAGTTGATGAAAAGTGGCCCGGTTTTGCAGCAGAACCAAGAAAGCTTCGATTAGCACTATCAACGGACGGAATTAATCCTCATAGTTCCCTTAGTAGTAGGTACAGTTGTTGGCCGGTCATGTTGAACACATATAACTTTGAACCGGAATTGTGTATGAAAAGAAAGTTTACAATGTTGACTACGTTGATATCGGGTCCAAAACAACAGGGGAATAATATAGATGTTTATTTGGCTCCGTTAATAGAAGATCTGAATACATTGTGGCATGAAGGAGTTAAAGCCTACGACGCTTTTCGACAAGAATCTTTTACTTTGAGGGCAATACTGTTGTGGACAATTAATGATTTTCCAACGTATGGATATTTATCTGGAAGTGTTGTTCAAGGCTATAATGCTTGTCCAATATGTAGTGAAAAAACGTATTCCATCAGATTACAACACTGTGGCAAGTGCGTTTATATGGGACATAGGAGATACCTTCCACAAAACCATCCATTTCGAAGACAGAAAAAGGCTTTTAACGGTGAGCAAGAGTTCCAAGCCTCCCCTGAACCTTTAAGCGGCGAACAAATATTGATAAAAGTTGGGAGACTTAAGGTTGCATGGGGAAAGAAGGCAAAAAAGGTGAGGGCGGTTAATTTAAAGAAATCATTAAAGCGTAAGAGACCGAGGAGGGTAGGTAATGGGGTTGAAAAAGGCGGTCCTAGTAACAATAGGGTTGAAAATTTTTGGAAGAAGAAATCGATATTTTTTGAACTTCCTTATTAGAAAGAGTTGCCTATTCGACATAACTTAGATGTCATGCACATTGAAAAGAATGTCTGTGATAGTATCATTGGAACCTTGCTTAATATTCCAGGAAAAACGAAAGACGGGGTGAAGTGTCGACTCGACCTTGAAAAAATGGGCTTAAGAAGTGAGTTAGCACCTCAGGTTAATGAAAAAAGTACATACCTACCACCAGCATGTTATACGTTATCGAGAGAGGAAAAAAAATGTTCTGCCAAACTTTGCATGACCTTAAGGTCCCGAATGGGTACTCTTCTAATTTTAGAAGCCATGTCTCTATGGAAGATTTGAAATTGTATGGCTTGAAGTCTCATGATTGCCATATTCTAATGCAACAACTTCTTCCAATTGCAATTCGATCGGTGTTGCCAAAACATGTGAGATATGCGATCATGAGAGTATGTTTTTTCTTCAATGCCCTTTGTGCCATCGTAGTGGACTTGCAAAAACTAAAAGAAATTCAGAATGAAATTGTGATCACATTGTGTTTGCTGGAAAAATACTTTCCACCATCCTTCTTTGACATTATGGTGCATTTAATGGTGCATCTTGTGAGGGAGGTCGAACTTTGCGGTCCTGTTTTCTTTCGATGGATGTACCCAATTGAAAGGTTAGGTCAATTTACTTTACTATCATGTATTAATATAAGTAAATAAGTGTATTGATTTAGTTTTCTTTTTAATGTGTTAGGTACATGAAAGTATTAAAGGGTTATGTGAGAAATCGTAATCGCCCAGAAGGTTGTATTGCTCAATGTTACATAGCAGAAGAAGCTATTGAGTTTTGTTCCGAGTTCTTATCGGAATTAGATTCAATTAGAATTCCGGCGAGGAAGGATGATGATAAACCGATAGGAGGTTCAGATGTCGTTGAAGTTGATCGCATGTCCTTGGAGCAGACACATCTTCATGTGTTACATAACACGAATGATGTTCAACCTTATATAGAGTATGACTTTCCTAACTTCCCATTAATATGAAGTTAGTTCCTCACATACTTATCTCATATATTAATAACTAATGTTGCGTTACTCATTAATACCTTGTTAGGGAGCATGAATAGTGCTTGAAAGAAACCCATCCTCGAAAAGAGAAAAATAAGAAGTGGCTTGAAGAAGAGCACAACCGCACGTTTATCCATTGGTTAAGTAAAAGGGTATGATTTAGGGGCATGTTGACTTAACCACCACTTTAATTTTCATAAGACTTTACCCATTTTTTAGTTTTCTTTTAAACAATGCCACTGTTTTTTTATTTATTAGTTGCAAATCTTAGTGAAAAACAATTTCGAAGTCTAATACCAACCACTGGAAAATAGTGGTAGAGTGTAAAGTAAAACTAAATAGTTGGTGAGGTCTAATATTAAAAACTAAAGTGGGAATAAAGACGCAAATATCCCCTTACTTTAATATGTTTGAATTTTGTTTTGTAAGTAACTAAAATTCTTATATTAATAGGTTGCTCTCGAAGAAGAACTCCCAAACAACAATATCTCAGATGACTTAAAATGGATTGCTCGTGGACCTCGTCGAGACGTCATCAAAGTTCACGGATATGTCATTAACGGTGTTCGTTACCTAACAAAGGATCGCGATGATGCACGAGTAACCCAAAACAGTGGAGTGAGCCTCGTTTCTAAGACGTTGCAGATAGCTAGTGCAAAGGACAACAATCCTGTTCGTACCGATATGATTTTCTACGGTGTCATAAGGGAGATATGGATACTTGACTATTTTTCAATTCAGATTCCTTTATTCAAGTGTGATTGGGTTGACAACAAAAACGGAATTAACATAGGCGAGCTTGGTTTTACATCCGTCGATCTTGATAGAGTTGGTCATAAATCCGATTCTTTCATCTTAGCTTCTCAAGCGAAACAAGTTTTCTATGTTCCGGACCAAATGAATCCTAAATATTCAATTGTATTGTCAACTCCTCAAAGAGATTACTATGATAAAGATGATGAAGATGATCTCAATGATGGATGTCTCGGGGATGATATTTGCACTACAGTTTTGCCAACTATTGAATCCTTCGACGTGGTTGAGGAATCTTCCGAAACTTATATGCGTGAAGATTGTGAGGGGACATGGATAGACAATACGCCAGCATAATTGTGTTAGACGATGTTATGATGCTTAATGTTTGAATTGTTCTTTATTATTAGTTATAGGTTCTTAAAATGTAAGCTTGTTTGGTGAAGTTGTCCAACTTTTTAGTTTTTTGTGTGGAACCTACTACAGTTGATTGTTGGAAATTGAATGTATGGAATATGGGCTATGTGACATTTGTTCTAGACTATGGATTATTATTTTCGGCTTAATATTTTGGCAATTGTGCTCTTGTACATTTTAATTAACATAGAATAAAATGGTGAATTTTAATTTGTGGTACATTTCAATAATTGTATTGTTTGAGTAGTTACGACTTGTATTGCTGAAATCTATATTATTGCTCTTTTTTGTGTTTCAACAGTTCGATTGCTTTAACTTGAAATGGAAGACATTGATCTCGAACTCGTGGAGAAACCTTCACAATATAGTAGTAAAGGCAGAGGTGCGGCGAAGCTAAAGCGATTGACTAAAATAAAGAGCAGTGAGGAACGGATAAGAGTTTTATATAATGATCTTGGTCAACCAATAAGTACTAGCAAAAAAGAATTATCAAGTTATGGGGGTTTGATGGTGAAGTGCTTTGTGCCGATAACTTATCCAAGATGGCCTAAAGTGCCAATCATATTGAAGAATGATTTGTGGGAGGCAATACAGGTATATATATATATATATATATATATATATATATATATATATATATATATATATATATATATATATATAGCTGTTATATATAGAAAATATTGTTTGATGCATTTTTGTTGTATCCATGGCTGAATTCAGATCACTCTTAAATTCTGTTCGTATTTATTCCAATTTGTGATCCATTACATCTTATGTTTGGTGTATTTATGCAAACCCTGACTCTATCGCTTGCCATCAAGTTTCCTTCGTTTGTGAAATCTTAACTTACTGCTCGGATACCAATTCTTGTCTATTACAATTGGGTTTAATTTAATCTCCTTTTATGCAACACTAGTTTGCTAACAGACTAAATTACATAGCCAGCTGGCCAATCAAAGCTAAGTAATCAACTCATAGCAGACTTCCAAACAATTACAGCTAAATTAATAGTAGAAGATTTGTGTGGTACTTTTTGTCAAGCAATCCGAGTGTGTCGAAATCCAAAACCTAACATATTTACACTGATTTTAAGACATCTTTAAACTGATTTTAAGACATGTATTCAACATCTTTCTTTTTCCAGATCAAATTTGATATTGATCCGAACAGCAAGAGGATGGTGTTATCCTCTATGGGTTGCAGTTGGAGAGCGTTCAAAACAAACCTCACGAGACTTTGGATTAGACCATTGAGACACCAACGCGAGCTTCTCAAACATCCTCCTCCAAAATACGAGAAATTCATTAGTCCAGATGTGTGGACTGAATTTGTTTGCAGCAGGCTAACCAAAGGATTTGAGGTATAATTGAAAAAATAGTAGAAGATTTGTGTGGTACTTTTTGTTATTCTTTTCTAATTTTTTGCTTTGATTTATAAGATTGCAAGTGAGGCACAAAGGGAAAAGCGATTCAAGGTCACATACAATCATCGTATGAGCAAGAAGGGTTACGTCGGTCTTGCTGAAGATTTGGTATGTTTTAGTTTGAATATTTTCATTAGATTTGTGATGGTTTGAACTTGAACATTGAATTATTCTTTAATAATATGATTTTTTGTTTTATAATTGATACCAGAAAAAGAAGATGGGTTCGGAATATGAAGATGACAGGGCTTTCTTATGGTTGAAAGGCCGTGAAAAGAAAAATGGTGAATATGGAGATGATTCATTAAAAGAGGTGGCGGATAAAATGGTTAGTTTTTATAAATTACGACACGAGTTCCTTTATTTGGTGTTTTTTAGTGTATGATTTGTAATTTTGATAATATTTAGATGACATTCTGAATGATTGAATCTACTTCATTGTAGGCTGAATTGAAAAGACAAGTTAAAGATGGTAGTTTAATCACTGAAGGAAGTAATGATGTTCTTACTATGACATTGGGTACTCTCGAACACTCGGGTCGTGTTCGGGGGTTGGGATTCGGAGTTGTTCCCACAAGGTACTTCAATCTTCCAAAGCGTGGTTCCAAGAGACATATTACCGAGTTAGAATCTGAATTAAGAGAAGCGAAGAAAAGATTAAAAGATATGGAAGCCCAGTTGAAGTTAAGAAATGAGCCGGTTGCCGCAGCCCCAACAGCCGCACCTCGAGCTGAGAAAGTTGCTTCATATATGCGTGAAAGTGAAAATATAAAGCGTTCAAGTTCGGGTGGAAAAATTGCAACACAATCACTTTCTTCAAAGGTATAATGAGACAGATAATTATACAAACGCATACCATTAAGGTTTTGTGATTTTTGTTGTAATTGCAATTTGTTTTTGTGTTTCTTTGGCATAGTTCACAGATAGTGGTGTAACACATAGTGAAACGTTACTACCTCAATCAGTAGCTGCTGTGAAAAGTAAGAAACCTTCTTCGATAACTAAGGATAAAAGTACGAAACAAGTGTCTTCTTCAAAGGTAATGGGATCACATTTCTCGATGGTGATAACTTTGTAGTTTTACTTGGTTGGATTAGTAGGGTATTGAATTTTATGTAGTTTTACTTGGTTGAGGCCAATAAATTGCTCAATTTTAACACATTGCTAAATTTTTATGTGATTATTTTTCGTAATTTAGGTTAGAGAATGTAGGTTGGCTATTGGCAATAAAACTAACATCGTTGCCGAGGGGATCGTATTCGATAGGAATGGACCGAACGAGAAAATTCATAATATAGCATTGGGAGAAAACAATGTTCGGGTTTCCATTTCTAAAGTTATTTCTTCTAGTGCCATCCTCCCGATACCTGTTCCAAGTGAAATTTATTTTGTGAAAGAGGCTATTGGGTCATATGTTGCTTGGCCCAAAGAGTTAGTGTTGGGATTTGAGGTAAACCATTGGTTCTTATGTTTATCTATAAGTTTGTGTTTGTGCTATAAATGACATTGCTTTCTGACATTTCACATGATTCAATGCAGAATGAAATGGAAGTTAGGAAAAAATCAGGCCATGAGAAAGAGAAGGATATCTTCGGTGAAAGTAGATGTGATATAGTAAACAAGAATGTTGATTGCGATTTGATAACTGCCTTCACCCATAATTTATTTATAATGAAGACGAATCAAATAACGATTCCACTGGAGAAAGAGATGTTTGGAGAAGATAAGGGTCAATGCTATGTTTTTAAGAACGATTTGTTAGAATTTTGTGCATTGAAGCCTTTAGATGTAACGTGCATTGTTGCATACATGAGGTATAACTTGATTTAATCGTGTTATTTAAAATGCGTAGTGACTAATTTAGTTACTTACTTTTACAGGTTCTTGTATGATAAGTTTCAGTGCTCCCGAGAAGAGTTTCAATTCTTCAATCCCGAGTCTTTCAATGGTACAAAAAAATTTGGTTTAACTCGACTTATTGGAAAAAGGCTGGGGAATGCAAAAAAAAGTCAGATTTGTTTCATTCCTTACAATCTCGAAGATATGTAAGTAGTTAAATTAATTTTTTCCACACGAATAAACAAATCTTTATTATATTCTGGACTATATAATTATGACAAAATTCGTTTTACAGGTTCCATTGGGTATTGATCGTCATTGATTTGTCCACAAGAACTATTTATTGGTTGGATTCATTGAATACGGTACCTAGTGACAAAGATAAGATGTATATCACTACGTGAGTATAATATAATTTTTAATTTTGTTTGACATGCATGATAAGTGCATTATTATTGAACATTACCTAATACACGTCTTTGAATTCTCCTTACATGTAGTGGGATTAACACATTGAACATCGATGGGAAAAGGCATAACGCATCGTGGAGTTGTATTAAGGTAAATTTATCATATAGTAGGTGTTATATAACATGTATCAACGTTATATATATATATACCTTCAAAAGGCTCTGCGGGTCTAATGATAAGGGTGCTCAAGGGGGCACTCCTTTTTTATATATTTTTGCATTGGATGTAGTAGCATCTGCCCCTCCTCCAATGGGAGTCGCCCTCTAAAAGTCTTCTTATATATATATATCAATACCGATTATATGATTATACCTGATATATATGATATATATCATATATATCATACCGATATATATAATACTGATATGATATATATGATATATATCAAGTATATGATTATATGATATATAGGGAACCCTTTTCCATACAAGTTCTCGTCTAACGGTTTGAATTGAAAGAAAGATTCCCTTATAGCCTTCTTAACGCGTACGCCCCTTAGATTCCTCGAGATTGTAAACATTAATCTTTCCATAAAGCATTTATGAAAGACTTGATATTCGTTCTGCGAACAACCTGCTTTTTTTATTCCTTCCGAAAAGAGAGTGTGAAATGCCTTGTGTAATTTCTTTGTGGCTATACACTTAACACTAAGAAACTCACGCCAAAAAAGGTCTCGATCAAGGCACCGGCCTTCTCGTGCCACAGTTGAAAATTAGTGAAACGCATTAGGACTATCCACCTGTACACGATTTAAGAAAATTCAGACAACATTTTCTTTATTTATAGGACTATCCACCTGTTTAAGAAATCAAAACTACTTAGCTATACATATAGTCCTTCTCGGACATTGAATAAACCAACGAAAAAATCATTATTAGCACTATAATTAATTACAACCAAAATCCATGATAACAAAGTCTAATAGAGTTCCACACAACTGTCCAACTATCAACTTCCTAATAGAGTTCCTAATCAAGTCAATAACACAGTTTACACATCCCCCCACCTACATTCAAAGTGAAATAAAATCAATTGTTTCCACACAATTGTCCAGTTCCTAATAGAGTTCGCATTGTCGCGTACCTGTTTGACATTATAAAAGTCAGTAACACAGTCTACACATCCCCAAACTCTAAATAGCCACATATATAAAGCAACATTAAGTGATGATATTAACATCCATATTTATCCCTAGTGCAAATCTATTGACAAAAGCTATA
This sequence comes from Sambucus nigra, assembly GCA_949130495.1. Lineage (NCBI taxonomy): Eukaryota > Viridiplantae > Streptophyta > Magnoliopsida > Dipsacales > Adoxaceae > Sambucus > Sambucus nigra. The sequence goes on from OX422216.1 coordinate 554,396,997, forward strand.
ATTTTTACATAAACAATACTTCAAATACCTTCTGATCAAACCTAATAGATCTCACCAAAAGATTTTTAGCTAATACCAAGTGTGATCTTGAAGCTCCTTTAAATGTGAATCATGCAAAATAAATGTAAGAAATAGGTAGTTTTTACAAATAAAAGGACACTAACATTAAATATAAACAAATAAAAGGACACTAAACATTAAATATGCATCGACTCTTTACCTAGATCAATAGCTAAGCCCCTGTGGTGAACAAAACTTATTTCTCTCTAAAACATCATTTTTTCCTTTTTTCTGATTACTTTTGGATATGTGATGTGACTTTTGGAATTTAATCAGAAAATATATTAAACTGATTTTCATTTTTTGGTCATTATGATATGAGATCTCAACTGATAAAAAAAATTCTCATATCAAAGAATTAAGAACAAACAAAGGGAAAAAAGGAACAGAGAAGATAGGGAAAAAGGCAGAAAAAAAGAAGAATGGCAGAGTCGGAGAAGAAGAAAGACGAAAAAAAATGCTTTAAAAAGGCAGAGTCCGAGAAGAAAAAGCACAGCCGGAGAAGAAAATAGGCCAAAAAAGGCAGAAAAAAAGATAAGTCTGAGAAGAAACAAAGCAGGTTGGAGTTTTTTTGTTAGAATAGAATGAAAAAAATAAAAAATGAAGAATAGTCGTCGTTTTCTCGAGAATAGACAGAAAAAGGAGAAAAAAATATCTGAAGCGCCCCTAGTGCCTGACTGTGTCTAGCGCCTATGACCCTCTGGCGCGCGCCTGATTCAACTCGCCTCGCCTATGTCCTCCCAAGGCACCCCACTTGTGCGCGACTGTAAGTGGATCCCCACCGTCATCTCTGTCCCGACATTCTGGATCCCCGCTGTCCCGGCATTCTGGATTCCCACAACCTCTGTCCCAACATTTTGGATCCCCACTGTCTTTGACAACAGGGGTAAGATAGTAATCCCGGAATGTCCTCTGATAACAGAGACATCAACGTGAATGAGTTTCGGGTCCTTTTTCAGAGCCACAAACATGATTTCCCGATAAAACATTAATCTATAACCAAGTGCCCACAAACACTAAGCTTGCTGACAATACATTAGACCCCTGAGAGCCTGATAACTTGAAGATATTTAACTATTCAAACAAAGAATATAGAAGTTTTCCTGACAGGGCTAAAGCTAATGTTGTCTAAAGCAATCTATTTCTATTTACATCAAAACAGTCTAAATTATGGCAGCTGACGTTCATGTCGAACATGTTCCAGTATATTTTCTATTTCAACTAACATTTGATAAATTTCCTTAGGTTGTGGATTTGAGTTTTCTCCAGAAAAAAATTAATGCAGTGAATTACCAACCTCAATTTTACCTCCCCTTGAAACCACTGAATGTATATGCATTTATACAGAGTTCAGAGGGAAAAAATAATCTTAATCCGAGTGAATTTCTTGATAAAAAATCTAAATATAAAATTATGTGCCATATCAATCTATTAATTAAAATAAAGAGTATATACCAATCAAGTTATGATATTGCAAACAACGACATTCAACCACTATAATTTGAAATTATAGAAATCTTCCCAGTCTTTAATAGCAGTAAGGAAATCGCGAGCATCAATAAAAGTCTTGTTCTTGGGAGAGATAGTAGTCAATTGTCGAAGTAAATTTCCTAGTGTTCACAAATTGGTGATAGTAATGCCTTCAACATTTTTAACGTACACACTAGTTAAGGTCCCATGATGATGTAAATATATAAGATCTAGCTTTTCTTTATTGTTATCACGAAAGAAATATGTGAAATTCTCACAACAAACTTGCTTCATATAATCCTTAGGAGCTTCAATTTTAGTAACGTTAAACCTCATATCCTTTGAACTCTTCTCTGATTCGACATCTGATTCATCGCCACTTTACTTACTTCCATATCCCTTAGATTGAGTGGCCTTTAAATCTTGTTCACCACCATCATCATTCCTACCTTCTTTGCCTTCCTTAGTATGAGCAAACAAAAGGGAATAAATAAATGTACATTAAGTATAAATGAGAACCATCCTCTATGATTGCAAGACTTACTTGCAATACCATTGGAATGAGAATGCTACCCGAGCACAAACGTTGCTCTATTCCCTACATAAATAACAGGCCATAGTAAGAAAATTCAAGTCAAATGTGAATAGAACTTAGATAAAAGAGAAACAACAAACTCACTTATTTCTCATTATAAGGATCAATAGAAACATATGAGGTTTGTCATCTGTATGCTCGGTCTGACAAGAAAAAAAATAAGGCGAGGAAGTTCATAGAGATAAAACAAAGTTTGTAAAGTATATGCATAACAAAAAGGAATAGGTACAAAAGATAGTATTAGAGGTTTTGAAGGTATAAGGGCGCTCGAACTTATTATAGGTTCAGCCCGATAGCAAGGAAACCAGTTAATCATATTACCCATAATGTTTGCACATTACGAACCAATAAAAACAAATATGTACAAAAATTAGTACCGGGGGCTTCAAAGATATAGGGGGACTTACACTCATTATGACCTTAACCTCATAACAAGGAAACAAGTTGAAAAAACGTAAAATTTTCAATCTATATACAAAAGAAAAATAAGTATGTGAGGTAATACCTTAGATCCCAAAAGCCTAGGGTTATTCAAATTTGATAACTAGCCTGAGAATAGAGTAACATGTTGATTAAAGTAAATAATATTTTACAAAGTATATGCAAGAGATGAATGTGTATAACAATACTTGGGGTCCCACAGGAAGATGGTCCTCAATATTCAAACTAAAAACATTGACCTCAACATATTCAAAAAATAACAAGCTAAGTTGTCAAAGTAATAATGACAAATAAAAAAAGCAAAAGAATGTAAATACCTCAGGCTCTGTGGAGTGAGGAATAAAGGGTAGTAATTAAATTATCGCGTCAATATACAAGAGATCAAGAATAAATATTATGTATAATATCTTAATTTTTATGTTAGTTAAAATAATAGAATAAAATGTGAGATTACCTAGCCGGATGGAAGAGGATAAGTCCATGGCCTTACTGAAGGGTTTTTCGAGGCAATATGCATAAGTGTCCAAGCATCTATCTCCTAAACTACAAGATTATTGTCAATATGAAATCTCACCCATGGGATATAAATCCTACCCAAGAGATATAGTCTAGAGACATGCACCCTAGTTGGAAAATAGAAACAAGGGGGCTTCTAATAAAAGATGAGCACCCTTGGCTTATACCTCTCTCAGCAAGGGTCCCCTTTGAATAACAATAAGTATTATAAAAATCAAAACAAATGAACCAAGTGAGCAACAATCAATGAATGAAATAGTGAAATTACCTCCGCTATAGGGGTAGTAGTGCCCGCAAATGGTATAGAACTACTCGTTGATGTTGAAACCATAACACCACGGATGGATACATACATAAAAGGCATATACAGATAAAGGCACAATGTTAATAGTGACCAAATGTCAAGGGAAGATTAGTGAAAAGAAATTTAAATATCCAAGGACATATGATAGCTGAATAGCCCTCAGGATGAGTAGTCCCCATCAGATTCCACACGCTAGTAGATAATACAGTTGGGAGCTACAAAAACAACAAAGTCGATGGTCAGAGACGTGATCATCTGAATTAATTTGTCAACAATAACTTTAATATTAAAACTACCTCACCCCCAGGGCTCAACAAATTCACCGTCATAGAGTTACTCTCGCGCTGAAAAGAAAGCGAATGGGAAGAAACTTTGATTGGATGGATGATGGGGCAATGCTCATCCCTGGGGCAACGCTCGCCCTCACAAAAGGTTCCTAATGAAAATAAAGATTAACACTGATTGAAAAATATATATTTCATCAAAGTTAAAAAACATACAAGTGATTTACAAAAATCATAGCTTGAGGATGAGGAACCTGTCCATATGAAAATAGCCCAATCGTAAAGATGCTTATACTAGGACAAGGAATCATCAGTTCCTCGTGGTTACTCAGGCAACTATCCCCAAGATCAAATATGATAATCATAGGAAGTACTTCTCCCATAATAAACATTTTCTTCTTTAAATGAATATTAAGCCAATGACGCTCTCACATCCTATATACTTTGACCTTTATGAACAATTTGATAGATAATAATGTTGAGAAGACACTGCTTTAAATGCTTCATACCCTTATTCGAGGTTTATTTGGCGTGTCTCTTTATCCCAAAATTATCTTTGTATAAATATTGGTTATCCAAGAGGGTATTACTCCCATCCTGTGATTCTATTGTCTTATTTATCCTCACTTTTGTTTGGATTGGGGACATGGATGAAAAAGACCCCATAATTTGGACAAGGTTAAAATTAGAAACATCCGAGACTAGATGTTTCCTGTTGGTGGGGAATTTAGACTTGACTTTTGCTTTGGCATTAACCCCCGTATCTCCGAAGAGATAGTTTCCCCACAAAGAGGATTCACCAAAATAGGAATTTAAAAGTGCAAAGAGAGCCTTATAAGTTTCTTGTAATGACAAGTATCTTTGCAAGAGTGGTCTCTTAAATATTTATCAGAAGGAGGGATAACTTTGATATATATGTCTATTAGGGAATACCTTAAATAGACGTCTGTATATTGAGTATTTGACATTGCCACAGTGCAAACCAAGTTCCAAACAATCAGGAAATTGTAGAGATTGGAAAGTAAGACAACCACAGTGCAAACCAAGTTCTGGCCTGTTTCAATTTTTTTGCCAAATTTTTTAGCACCATAATTTAAAGTATTATTTACAATAATGCCCAATGTGCATAAGATTTCCAAATTGTTTCCAAACACTGCAACCAATACGTCTGGTCAACGAAATGATATTTCTTGTAAATTTGTATGTCTATCACACACACACACACACATATATATATATATATATATATATATATATATATATATATATATATATATATATATAGTTTGTGATATGCACAGGTGAGCCAGTGTCTAAACACTAGGTATGAGGCTATATATATATATATATATATATATATATATATATAGCAGTATATATATATATATATACTGCTATATATATACTACAGTATATATACTGCTATATGCATATAGTGCTATATATACTGCTATATGCATATGCTATATACTGCAGTATATATATACTGCTATATGCATATATATATATATATACTGCTATATATATATATATATATATATACTGCTGCTGGCTGCTGTTATATACTATACAGCAGTATATATATATATATATATACTGCTGCTGCTGGCTGCTGTATATATACTGCTGCTGGCTGCTGTTATATACTATACAGCAGTATATATATCATATATATATGCTATATATATATATATAGCAGTATAGTATATAACAGCATATATATATATATATATATATATATTTGATAAACATCAAATATAAAGAGAGGAACTATTAGTTGATATTTGATAAACATCAAATATAAACATCAACTAATAGTTGTTATGAACTATTAGTTCTGTTGTTAGCGTATTTTATATTTTTTGAATAGGGTGGATACTCCTATAAAGAGAGGAAATTCTGCCCAAAATTATTATAGTTTTTACACTTGTTTGTGTTGTATAAAAAATATTTTAGACTTGTACTCTTTATTATTTGTTCACTAGTAATGTTTTGTGTTGACTAGTGCCCAATGCAAGGAAATGGTACTCTTTATTGCGGATATTTTGTGTTGAAGTTCATGAAGTACTTCATGGAGGATCCTTCCATACCTTTTGAAATAAAGGTATGTTACCAATGTTCTCTTTTTGTCCTATTATATAAAATATTGTTTAGTTATTAACTATTATATACCGTAATAATAAATTTAATTCTATCTTCAATTTTTTAGATGAGAAGATTGTCCAGTAAAGTGTCCTACACGTTGAATGAGCTAAATGAAGTTCAAATGGAGTTCATTGAGTTCATTACGGATTATATATATTAGGTATTTCCGAGTAATTGTATTTTGTTACGTTGTAATGACAATGTGTTGAGATGACTATGTTTTGATGAAAACTATGTTGATTATATTTGATTGCAGGGTTACTCATTCTGGGTTGGATAGCGTCGAGAACAAATTTGATCGAGTATTACGTTCGACAACGTCCTATTTTGGATTGTGATTCTTATGATGTAATTCGAAATGCTAGTTTTTGGATATTGTGATGTATCATCACTATTTTTAGGATATTATCACATAGATAAGTTGACGTTAGTTAGTTTTTGGATAGGTAGTTTTTTGATATGATGTAGCTTAACATCAATGTGATTTTAAATATCTTGATGTATATAAGTTAGTGATATTTATGACCTTGGTTATTATCTATTTGCAATGGTTGATTTAACATCAAATAATAGTTGTCTATTGATGGATTAATGATTTTTTTTTAATTTTTTATATTAACATTTATGTCAGTTTTGAAAAAACTCTCATAAATTTTTTAAAACTGACATAAATGTGATTTTATTTATGTCAGTTTTTTATGAAAAAGTGATTAAAAACATGTTGAATGTCGTAGTTTTTATGTGTGTTCTTAAAAATTGAGATAAATGTGAACTTATTTATGTCAGTTTTATGAACATTTATGTCAGGGCTTTATATGTCAGTTTTGAAAATTTTTAAAACTGACATAAATGGTCATTTATGTCAGTTTTGGACTGACATAAATGACCATTTTTCTTGTAGTGAGTATCATGGGGGGCCGCTGGCGCGGACCTTTGAAAATAAGATTAGATAATTGGGATCGGGATCATCTGGAGCGCCAATTTGGGGTGAATAGGGGTGGCACAGAACTTTAAAAATAGGAGCATATATATATATATATATAGTTTGTAAAAATGTCATAGATATTAAACTTTATTGTATACACCAGAAAATGAAATAGTTTTATATTTGTGACATTTTCACAAACAATAACATTTACTGTGATAATATATTTATGAAATAGTTTTATATATATAACATTTTCACAAACAGTAGCATTTACTGAGTTAATATGACACAATATATATATAACATTTTCACAAACAGTAACATTTACTGAGTTTATATATATATATACACACACACACACGGTAAATCCAAACATCTTTTTTTTTTAAATTACCATATTTTTAAAGGTTTACGCTAGCGACATTCAATCCCCACCACTACCCACCCCAATTGTCGAAGCTTCAACGACTTTCATCAGAGCTATGATTTAGGTGGGTAGCAGTGGCATAGGATGCCGCTGGCGCGGACCTCTGAAATTAAGAGAATATTAGAAAAATGGAGTTTGGATCCACTGGCGCTCCGATTTGGGGTGAGTAAGGGTGACATTGGGTTAGGTTTATATCTATAATATTTTTACAAACGTTAACATTTACTGTGTTATAACACTATATATATATATATACGGTGGATCCAAACCTCTTTTTTCTGATATTGTCTTATTTTTAACGGCCCACGCTAGCGGTATCTAATCCCGACCACCACCAACCCCAATTGTCGGAGCTCCAACAGCCTTCATCAGAGTTCTGATTTGGGATGACATGGAGTGCCGCTGGCGCGGACCTTAGAAAATAAGAGAATATTTGATAAATGGGGTTTGGATACACCGGCGCTCCAGTTTGAGGTGAGTAGGGATAACATTGGATTAGGTTTATATCTGTAATATTTTCACAAATAATAAATGTTACTGTTTGTGAAAATGTTATATCGGCATCCCATACCACCTCAAATCAGAGCTCTGATGAAGGTTGTTGGAACTCCGATAAAAGGGGTGGGTGGTGGTGGGGATTGGATGCCGCTGACGCGGACTGTTAAAAATAAGATAATATCAGAAAAAAGATGTTTATATATATATATATATATATATATATATATATATATATATATACTGTGTTATATGAACACAGTAAATGTTAAAGCTTGTGAAAATGTTATAGATATAAACCTAACTCAATGCCACCCCTACTCACCCCAAATCGGAGCTCCGGTGGATCCAAAATCCATTTATCTAATATTCTCTTAATTTCAGAGGTTCGCACCAGCGGCACCTTATGCCACTACTACCAACCCAAACCACAGCTCTGATGAAAGTCGTTGAAGCTCCGACAATGGGGGTGGGTAGTGGTGGGGATTGAATGTTGCTAGCGTAAACATTTAAAAATATGGTAATTTTTTAAAAAAAAAATAGTGGTTTGGATCTACCGTGTGTGTGTGTGTATATATATATATTATGTAATATTAACTCTGTAAATGTTACTGTTTGTGAAAATATTATATATATATTGTGTAATATTAACTCAGTAAATGTTACTGTTTGTGAAAATGTTATATATATATTGTGTAATATTAACTCAGTAAATGTTACTGTTTGTGAAAATGTTATATATATAAAACTATTTCATAAATATATTATCACAGTAAATGTTATTGTTTGTGAAAATGTCACAAATATAAAACTATTTCATTTTCTGGTGTATACAATAAAGTTTAATATCTATGACATTTTTACAAACTATATATATATATATATATATATATATATATATCCAATATGCTCGTAAATTTTTAAAGTTCTGTGCCACCCCTATTCACCCCAAATTGGCGCTCCAGATGATCCCGATCCCATTGATCCAATCTTATTTTCAAAGGTCCGCGCCAGCGGCACCACATGCCACCCTTACCCACCCCAAATCGGAGCTCTGACGAAGGTCGTTGAAGCTCCAACAATGGTGGTAAGGATTGGATGCTGTTAGCGCGAACCTTTAAATATAAGGTATTTTTGAAAAAAAAAAGGTTTGGATCCACCGGATGTATATATATATATGTATATATATATATATATATATATATATATATATATATATATATATTTACTGTGTAGTATTACCACAGTAAATATTACTGTCTGTTTGTGAAATGTCACAGATATAAAACTATTTCATATTCTAGTGCATACAGTAAAGTTTACTGTTTGTGTAAATTTTTTTATTTGGAATATTATAGTCTTCATGGATCTTGTTTGATAGATCTCATCGAGCAAATTTCAAAAATAGTAATTTTGCGAAAAACGGATTTGTGAATAAAAAGTTATGATCATTTAAAGATTAAAAAAAAAGTCCAACCACTTATGTAACTTCCTCAAGAAAGTTACGTATGGTTGGTTTTGAAAGGGTAAAATTGTGAAAAAATTTCCTAAAAAGTTGGAATAGGACCTATGGGATTATTAAAAAGTCAATAGGACTTATAATCTTGTTGACCCAATAAATGGGACCTAGATATAATTATCCCTTCAAAATATGTGTTTTGAACGCACATGGTAATATTTTGGGGTAATTATATCTAGGTCCCATTTATTGGGTCAACAAGCTTATAAGTCCTATTGACTTTTTAATAATCCCATAGGTCCTATTCCAACTTTTTAGGAAATTTTTTCACAATTTTACCCTTTTAAAACCAACCATCCGTAACTTCCTTGAGGAAGTTACATAAGTGGTTGGACTTTTTTGTTTTAATCTTTAAATGATCATAACTTTTGATTCACAAATCCGTTTTTCGCAAAATTACTATTTTTGAAATCTGCTCGACGAGATCTATCAAACAAGATCCATGAATACTATAAAATTCCAAAGAATTTTTTTTACACAAACAGTAAACTTTACTGTATGCACTAGAATATGAAATAGTTTTATATCTGTGACATTTCACAAACAGACAGTAACATTTACTGTGGTAATACTACACAGTAAATATATATATATATATATATCCGGTGGATCCAAATCCTCTTTTTTCAAAAATACCTTATATTTAAAGGTTCGCGCTAACGGCATCCAATCCTTACCACCATTGTTGGAGCTTCAACGACCTTCGTCAGAGCTCCAATTTGGAGTGGGTAAGGGTGGCATGTGGTGCCGCTGGCACGGACCTTTGAAAATAAGAGACTTTTGAATAAATGGGCTTTGGATCCACCAGAGTATCATAGGGTGCCGCTGGCGCGGACCTTTGAAAATAAGATTGGATCAATAGGATCGGGATCATCTGGAGCGCCAATTTGGGGTGAATAGGGGTGGCACAGAACTTTAAAAATTTACGAGCAAATTGGATATATATATATGTATATAGTTTGTAAAAATGTCATGGATATTAAACTTTATTGTATACACCAGAAAATGAAATAGTCTTATATTTGTGACATTTTCACAAACAATAACATTTACTGTGATAATATATTTATGAAATAGTTTTATATATATAACATTTTCACAAACAGTAACATTTACCGAGTTAATATTAAACAATATATATATAACATTTTCACAAACACTAACATTTACAGAGTTAATATTACACAATAAAAATATAACATTTTCACAAACAGTAACATTTACAGAGTTAATATTACATAATATATATATATATATATATATATATATATATATATATATATATATATACACACACACACACACACACACACGGTAGATCCAAACCACTCTTTTTTTTTTCAAAATTACCATATTTTTAAATGTTTACGCTAGCGACATTCAATCTCCACCACTACCCAACCCCATTGTCGGAGCTTCAACGACTTTCATAAGAGCTATGGTTTGGGTTGGTAGTAGTGGCATAGGGTGCCGCTGGTGCGAACCTCTAAAATTAAGAGAATATTAGATAAATGGATTTTGAATCCACCGGAGCTCCGATTTGGGGTGAGTAGGGGTGGCATTGAGTTAGGTTTATATCTATAACATTTTCACAAGAATTAACATTCACTATGTTCATATAACACAGTATATATATCCAAACCTCTTTTTTCTGATATTATCTTATTTTTAACGGTCCGCGCCAGCGGCATCCAATCCCCACCACCACCCACCCCCTTTATCGGAGCTCCAACAACCTTCATCAGAGCTCTGATTTGAGGTGGCATGGGATGTCGATGTAACATTTTCACAAACAGTAACATTTATTATTTGTGAAAATATTACAGAAATAAACCTAATCCAATGCTATCCCTACTCACCTCAAACTGGAGCGCCGGTGTATCCAAACCCCATTTATCCAATATTATCTTATTTCCTAAGGTCCGTGCCAGCGGCACTCCATGTCACCCTAAATCAGAACTCTGATGAAGGCTGTTGGAGCTCCGACAATTGGGGTTGGTGGTGGTCGGGATTAGATACCGCTAGCGTGGGCCGTTAAAAATAAGATAATATCAGAAAAAAGAGGTTTGGATCCACCGTATATATATATATATATATATATATATATATATATATATATATATATATATATATATATATATATATATATATATATATATATATACTGTGTTATAACACAGTAAATGTTAACGTTTGTAAAAATATTATAGATATAAACATAACCCCATGTCACCCCTACTCACCCCAAATCGGAGCGCCAGTGGATCCAAACTCCATTTATCTAATATTCTCTTAATTTCAGAGGTCCGCACCAACGGCACCCTATGCCACTCCTACCCACCTAAATCATAGCTCTGATGAAAGTCGTTGAAGCTTCGACAATTGGGGTGGGTAGTGGTGGGGATTGAATGTCGCTAGAGTAAACCTTTAAAAATATGGTAATTTAAAAAAAAGAGGTTTGGATCTACCGTGTGTGTATATATATATATATATATATATATATAAACTCAGTAAATGTTACCGTTTGTGAAAATGTTATATATATATTGTGTAATATTAACTCAGTAAATGTTACTGTTTGTGAAAATGTTATATATATAAAACTATTTCATAAATATATTATCACAGTAAATGTTATTGTTTGTGAAAATGTCACAAATATAAAACTATTTCATTTTCTGGTGTATACAATAAAGTTTAATATCTATGACATTTTTACAAACTATATATATATATATATATATATATATATATATATATATATCCAATATGCTCCTATTTTTAAAGTTCTGTGCCACCCCTATTCACCCCAAATTTGCGCTCCAGATGATCCCGATCCCATTTATCCAATCTTATCTTCAAAGGTCCGCGCCAGCGGCCCCCCATGATACTTCGGTGGATCCAAAGCCCATTTATTCAAAAGTCTCTTATTGTCAAAGGTCCGCGCCAGCGGCACCACATGCCACCCTTACCCACCCCAAATCGGAGCTCTGACGAAGGTCGTTGAAGCTCCAATAATGGTGGTAAGGATTGGATACTGCTAGCGCGAACCTTCAAATATAAGGTAATTTTGAAAAAAAAGGGTTTGGATCCACCCTATATATATATATATATTGTAGTATTAGCACAGTAAATGTTACTGTCTGTTTGTGAAAATGTCACATATATAAAACTATTTCATATTCTAGTGCATACAGTAAAGTTTACTATTTGTGTAAATTTTTTTCTTTGGAATTTTATAGCCTTCATGGATCTTGTTTGATAGATCTCGTCGATCAGATTTCAAAAATAGTAATTTTGTGAAAAACAGATTTGTGAATCAAAAGTTATGATCATTTGAAGATTAAAAAAAAAAGTTCAACCAATTATGTAACTTCCTCAAGGAAGTTACGGATTGTTGGTTTTAAAAGGGTAAAATTGGAAAAAAAGTTCCAAAAAATTAGGAATAGGACTTATATGTAAGGAAAAAACATGATGGGACTAGAATGTATATAAGAAAGTCTAATAGGATCTAAACGTAAATGCCCCTAATATTTTTTATATATATATATTTTCCAACATGAAACTCGCATTATGCGTGAGCATTATATAATTTAATTACAATTTTTTATGCATATATTTACTTAAACATTGTGAAAATAATCTAAAAAGAAAATGCGTGCTTACAAAATAATTTTCTACTTCTTTGATAATGTGTTTGCCACGTTTAAGTACTTTGCACCATCTTCGTACAAGTGCACAATATTTTTTATAATTTTCATAAGATCTAAATAATCTTTCAATATTTTAATAAAGAAGCTTCTACAAAATAGTTGCATAGAGTCTGTCATCGTCATAAACATAACTGCTTTTATTAGGCTTAATTCTTTGAACTTCCACTAATTGCCTGTTGCCAAAAAAGTTAATCAAAATAAGCTTCAAATCACTAAGAAACATGTAGCGAAAAAAAAGAACAATAGGAGAGGAAATCTACAATCAGTATCAATAAAATAGTGAATTAAATATCAACATTAAATTAAAATTTTAATAAATTCGTATATTGTGTGAAAAAATACAAATTTCTAAAAATAAACTCATATCAACTTTCACCTAGTCACTGTGAAACTGTGAGTCTATAAACAATATTATATAAATAAACAACCTCAAAAATAAAATAATGCATAAGAGAGCTATGGAATTAATGAAATAAATATATAAAAAAACATGGTTCGAGAATTAGAAATTTTCTAAGAAATGAATAACATATTAAAAGAACATCGTCAGTTTTGGTGTTGGTTTTAGAGAACGGAGAATTTTAATTGACTTTACTGTCCATCAAAGCAATCAATCGATTGCTCCATATTTGAAACCATATGACCTTAAGAACCCATATGCCTCGATCTCAAGTTAGAAAAAAATCTAGTAAATCGAGAAATTAGTAAAGAAAATGCGTGGTTCTTAATAGTGGTGGATTCAGAATTTTTGTTAAGGGGAAGACTAACTTCCGAGTGGTGTGTTTGCGGTAGGGTAAAAATCCATACACTACACCAAAATGGTCAAATTGACACCCTTCAACCGGCCAGCCTTGTCACGGTCAATGACCGTGACAAGTCTGTGACAAGTAACCGTGACAATCATATAAAATTGTCATGTTCAAGGACCGTGACATGTTCGTGACAATTCTATCGGTTAAAAAACCCTCCCTTTTTTTTTACCACCGATTCTAATTCCCTCCATTTCTCTTTCTCTCTCTAGCGACTGCATACTCTCTCTCTCTCTACAACTTTGGTACGTTTTCTTTCTCTATTTCTCCTCCATTTATGTATATCTATATGTATATGTGCGTGTGTTTATATATGTGTGTGTAAATGTGCGTGTGTGTGTGTGTGTGGTGTATATATGCGTGTGTGTTGGGGGGGGGGAGGGCTGGGGGGGGAGGGGAGGGGGTGTATGTGCACGTGTGTGTGTATATGCGCGTGTGTGTGTGTGCGCATGTGGTGGGCAGCGACAGTGGGGGGGAGGGGGCAGGGCTGGGTGTGGGCGGGGGCGGGGGAGGGAGGGCAGGGGGTGTGGCGCATTTAATATTGATTGGCTATTAATTTTTTTTGTAAATTAATAATTAGTTCCCCTTTCATATGCAAGTAGGATTGCCCCTCATTGTAAATTAGTAAATTAATAATTGTATACTTTAATTGTTAGTTTAATTGATGAAAATAATTAATTGAGTAGATGAATTAGAAGGAGTACGGGATACACATTTGTTGTTTCCATTGTGGTTGAATTATAATGGATCGATGTTGGATTGGTTAATTTTAAAAGTGGAGTGACTACTAGATTATTGTCCATATGGGGGTGAGATTTTTCAACTTTTTTTGAAAATTATTTTGTATAACGAACAATATATATATATATATATATATATATATATATATATATATATATATATATATATAGTATGATAATTAAATGAAACATACTTGAAATTACATACAGTGCGCATAGATACTAGCCTTCTAGTTCTTATGCGTACGCATTCAACAGCCCTTAGACCTGTTCGAGAGTCATTACCTCTATAATGAGATCTCTCAAATTGTCCCATTTGGACAGTTTGGGAATGCATAAATTCTGTATAATAATATTCTTAGTGGCTTAAAGTTGTTACTTTTGGAGGAAGTTCTGCAGTCGTATCCTAATGTTCTCTGAGTACATACTAGATTGACAAGTGTGACTGTTATTTCAATTGATTAATTAAAATAACACTCATACTTGCCAATCTACGTCATGTACTTGGAGAACTATGGGAATATGCTTCCGATTTTTTCTTAAATCGTAACATTGTGCATGAGATGTTAAGTATATTACAGAAATATGGTGGTGACCGAAGCGATTTGTGTGTTGGAGAAGTACTTTCCCCCAGCATTCTTTGACATACGTGTTAACTTGTTGGTACACCTATGCGACGAGGAACTTCTTTGTGGTCCAGTTAGATATCGGTGGATGTATCCGTTTGAAAGATTGATGAAAGTTTTTCAAGATTACGTCAATAATACGCGATACATTGTAGGATCAATTGCAGAGAAATACATCACCATGGAGTCATCAATATATACTTGGGAATATATGCCTGACTCGACCAACGTTGATGGCAGTGATGAGTTCGTCGATGATGGTGGTCATGTGATGAAAAAACGAGTGAAATTAACGAGTTTGCAACATGAACAAGTAGCTCGTTATCTATTTGACACACATGAAAATGTCGAAGAATGGAAAAAAGTAAGTTTACATTATTTTAATGTTTAACATTATTTTAGAATATTTTAGATTATTTTATACATGATTAATTCTGTAATATGTAGAAAATATGAAGCCTGTGAGAATAATAAAAGAGGAAAAATAATGGTACAATCAGACATCGAATTTAGGCTGTGGTTGTCACAAGAGGTAATTATAATGAAAATGGTTGTTATATAACGTTACATTACACTCAAACTTTACAACTAATCTAATTAATTTATCTATATTCTCAGCTCTTAAAGACGGGTGATGTGACATCAAGGCTTTCTCATCTAGCCACTGGACCCTTATTCGTGGCACGAGAGTACAAAAAATATCGATTAAACGGTTACGTATTCGACGCAAAAGTGTCCGAGAAAAGTACAAATGTACAGAACTCGGGCATTTCATACAAGGCCCTTACTTTCTTTCGAGCGAGCGCAAAAGATAAAAACCTCGTTGAAGCTGAAATGACTTACTATGGTGTAATTCGAAATATATTTGAATTGAATTATATAAGCTTCAAAGAGGTTGTATTTTACTCTGACTAGGTAAGAGTTGAGGATAAAAATGCTTGTAAAGTTGATTGTGTCACCAATTTGATCATGGTTGACTTGTCCAAGTTGAAGAGCAATGACCACATGAGTGATGAGCCGTTTGTTTGTGCATTTTAAATGATTAACCAAGTATTTTACTCGGAGTATATCAACAACGAGTCGTGGTCAATTGTCCTACACGCGCCAAAGTATCAAAATAGTAGTGTGGATGACTTGGCTACTCCTAACGAATATCAATCCATTTTTTATGATAACCTGAATTTGAAACAATTTTTCAATTTGTAATAAATATTCTAATTTATACTTTATCAATCCATTTTTAATACTTTCAATTGATTTGCACATTATCATTTTCACTCTTGTGTAGTGTGCATGTGTATGGACAGTAGGGTGGGGGTGGGGGGGGGGGGGGGGAGGGGGGATATTTTGGATTTTTAGTAATTTTACATATTATAAATTAGATGTTGTTGTTTTGGAATTCAGAATTGAGGTGTTACACAGTAACAATTCATTTAGATTTGTAGTAATTGTACATATTTTCATGTCTTCTTCTAATTCATTTTGATTTGTGCTAATAACAACATTTTTTTTATAGAAAATGTCTCCTTCAGGTATTAAGGCGAGAATGATGATGCTGATTATGATGATGTCGTCTGGGCTCGGTGGTAGAGGAGGCGACGAGGGCTCCTTGGCCCCTAGGCTCCCCGAATATGGCAAATTAGGGATGGCCATCGAGAACAAGATGAGGCTATTAGCGAGATCCCTCGAGCTGGTAAAGACGATGATCGGCCCGGGGTACACTAGTTGGAGGGAGGTTCCAAATGAGCTCAAGTTAGCTATTTGGGTGGCACTACATGTAATGTATTTATATTTATATTTATATTTATATGAATATTTCAATTTATTTTACTTTACGGGGCCGATACTAATTTTGCTTTATTTTATTTCAGGGGACAGGGAGTGGCCCTGGGGTAGGCCGCATAGGCTCGATACTTATGTGGCTATTCGGACGAAGAAGGGGAAGGACAAGTAGTTGTCCCCGAGCGTCGCGACCATGATTGTAACTAATCCGACAATTTACTTTTTGTTAATTACGTTATAATTTTTTTATTTACTTATTTTACTAATCATGTGATTTTTATCGTTGCTTAGGGAAGTGAATGAGTCACAGTCTGATGCCGACAAGGCATCTTTGTCCACAGACGCACTCATCCAGGTGCTTGGCACTGATCGCAAGGGGAGGACAAGGGGCGTGAGCTCGAGGGTGGCCAAATCTAGGATCATCGGATTAGAGACGAGCGATACCAAGTTGGCTCGAATGGTGGACTCGCATGATGCGAAGCTGTTCCATTTGGAGGCGACGGTTCAATATATGTTCTCATTCATGAAGCTTTCGTTGGGCGAAAACCGTAAGGGAAAAGGGAAGGAAAAGGTGGTGGAGGACGAGGTGCAGGAGGACGAGGTGAAGGATGCCGAGGATGTGGACCTCGTTGCTTCATCGCCGACACGTGCGGACTTTGATGATCCAATCCCCTATTTGGCTCCCTTCGACCGACCGATGTTGACACTTGGTTGGCCGAGCGTGTTTATACTAGACATATTCGATGGCCAGCGGATAGGACGGGGGTTGAGGGACCCAAATACCGACCAGGGTATGTCAGTTCATGGACGTTCTCTTCAAGACATCGAGTCTAAGGTGCTCGTCATGCATGTGATACCCGGGAAAGAGAACTCTCCATTGTGATTGCGCGAACAATGCGGCACGATGTATATTGCTGGGTGTGTCAATTCATATATCGTGTAGCCTACTCACCTCCTCAGAGCTAACCTTACCCCAGACATGTAGTGACATTATTTGAATTGAATTGTTTTAAGTTGTTACATTTGAATTATATTTGGATTATATCGTGATGCATATTGTTTTGAATGTATATTTGCATTATCTCTATTTTATTTTGATATATGATGTTTGAACATGTACACCGTTGCTATAACATGTACAAATATACTGCTGGGCAGTGACAGTGGCCATACTGCCCAACAATTTTTTTTTCAATTCTTCCTAGAATTATCACGGTCATTCACCGTGATAAGTCCGTGACAAGTATTATTTGTCACAGACTTATCACGGTCATTAACCATGACAATTTTTTAATATTTTCACGAGTTTGTCATAGTTTATGATCGTGACAAAACTTGTCAAGGTTATAGACCGTGACATGACCGTGACAATTCTAATGAACTTATCACGGTCATTGACCATGATACGTCCGTGGCAACAAATGTTGTCACCCCCAAAATTGTCAAGGTCATTGACCTTGACAAGTACAACTTGTCACGATCAATGACCGTGATAATTTGACAAATTTGGTGTAGTGATACCATACCATTTTGTGCTGAAGATTAGTGGTAATAGTTTATATTTTTTACTTACCAAAACCTAAACTACTGAAACCAAAATTATCAAATTTTGTGTGGTTCGTTTTAGTTTTAGCATTTTAAAAATCAATTTACCGACTGTACCATACCGAAGTGAAATCTTGAAAATACCGAAACGATATTATCGAACTTACCAAATTAAAAATACCAAATTAAATCAAACAAGAATCTTTAATGGCTAAAGCCAAACGCAATCACACTTATTTTGCAGGTTCTTTATTTTTCTTTAATTGCTCAACCTTTAAGTGAATCAATACAAGATTTTAAAGTCCTTGGATCATTCACAGCTCAACTTATAACAAGACTGAAGTTAATGATTTATATTCTAATAGCATAACTTACGACTCCCTCACTTCACAAAATAATACACTTTCCTCTCTCCTCCCTCTCAAAATATCTCAACTTGGCTCTCTCTATCAACCCATCGCCCCAGATTCATCTTCACCTCAGCCCACTTTTTCGGGGATACTTCATCTCGATCGTTTTTTTATTGTGTTTGGACTATTTCTGGTATAAATCTTTTCGATCCGGTACAATATGGGTATGACACTCAATATTAGATTTGATACTCTATTGGCTATGACATTCAATATGGGTATGTCATTCAATTTGTGATGTTTATTTTGGAGTTTAATGTTTATATATAGTTGTAGAGACGACACAATTATATAGGTTATTTTATATATTTTTTAAATATGCATATAAAAAAGTTTAGGTAGTGGTACAAAAAATTATTATTATGTGTAGAGTAGTACCAAATTTACTGTAAAGAGAAATTTACCAAAATCTATCCTATTTTTTGAAATACTAGTTTTACTTCAAAAGATTGATTTTATCGATGTACCGCACAGTTTGGTTTTATTCTATGGGCTGGTGTACCAGCTAATAAAACTGGTAATTTTGGTTTGATGACTTCAAAGTTAGGTATGGTATTAGTATGCTCCATTAATCGATCAAACGGACCGAAAACCAGTCCTAGGTGTTCGGGTGAGGAAGATTTTGTTGGGTTAATAAAAGTTTAATGCGAGTTTTATACAAATTTTTGGTTAGTTTATTTAATTTCAACCATTACTTTAACTAATCCGAGTTTTATACATATTTAACATATTCTACCTAAAAATTAAAATATTAAAATTTAATATTTATATTTAACTAATCAAACATTATTTTTACACCAATAATAACAATATTAACATAAAATTTTAAATTATTAATATTAAAAGTGGCGGATTAATATGTTTAATATTAACATTTAACAACATTAAACAAAACATAAATAGTAACAAATATTGAAAAAAGTAAAAAATAGTTATACATTTATAGGAAGACTGTAAATATTAATAATACATTTTGACAGAGGAAGGTATATACAGAGTTAACAATATTTTAACATTCAAAAACTGTAAAAATTGATTTGAGAGATTAAGTTACTTACCATAAATGCATAACCCGTGAAGCTTAATATACATAAAATGTTGATTAAGATTTTGCATTCACTCAAGACTCAAATACAAAAAAGTAATTTCATCTGGACAAAACTAAATCACATCAGATATAATTTAAATCTAAATGGAACTGGTGGTGATTACCATATGTAATTAAAATCAAATGGGCTATTCATTTTATGGTACAAAACCAGTGGTGAGGAAGCGAGGGAGTGAAAGAAGTTTTAAAAGGAGGCGAGATCCCAAATGAAAGATACGTTATTTTAGGGTAGAATAATTCAAGGATTGTTGATCCTGAAGTTTAAAAAGCACTATATTACATACCTTTGACTTTATAAAACTAACATTTATCACCCCATAACGTTTTTTGGAAAATCAGGGGGTGCCTTCACTCCCCCTAGGCTCATGTGCATCCGCTTATGCCAAAGGTGCTCATGTCCTATATGACTTTAGGTCGTTTGGTCTATGAACACTGGTAATATCGTATACCACATTGATATAATTTCTCTTTCGCAATGCATTTTTAAACAACTTGTAATTTCTTTGTAACAAGTGATATATCATATAACTAATGGGCAAAAAAACATATGAACCTAAAAAATGTTAATAATAATAATAATAATAGAGGAAAATTCGATACTGATCGACATGAGCAAAGGTGTCCTATATGCTAGTAGTCCTTCCACCTTTAAATGTTCCTCTCTCTACCTTATATAACATACACAAATAATAATCCACAAATTAAGAAAAATCATAAACATACCTAATAAGTTGAAGTTCCAGTACTAAAAATTGAAATTGTCATCTGTAATGATAATTACAACACCTAAATTAATTAGAAGAAAATGAAAGAGAAATAGCTGAGAGGAATGGATAAGTTTCACCATCATTGATGAGTTCTCTTAACTCTTCGAACAATGAGAATAAATTATCATTATTTCATTCATGTAACATATAAGTAAAAAAGTATCGCATAATTTCCCTTTTCACATATACCGAATAATGAATAGTTAGTTGGAAAAGAGAACCTCCATAATAGATTTTACACATAAGGGATGAGGAGAGGAAAGGATCCAAAAGATAATGAGTCAGAAGAGTGAGAGAAAGGATGGAAGGAAAAGGGTTGGAAATAATTTATTACCACATGAAATTTGCAGCAGATTAAAGGTACATATTGGAGAGAAATAGGTTAATAGTTAGAGGTGCCACGTGGAAAAAGTTAATGATTATAAGTTCCACATACCTGTATAAATGGGAATAAAAATTAAATGAACTGTTCCATTTTATATATATATATATATATATATATATATATATATATATATATATATATATATATATATATATATATATATATAGAGAGAGAGAGAGAGCTTTGCTATATGATGGGTTACCCAAAACGGGTACCCTGAGCAGTAAAATGGTAAAAATAAATACTTTTTGGTATTTTAAAAATATGATCCACTTGGGACACTCCTATTGGGTGATTCTTGGAGATCCTCTCTCTCTCTCTCTCTCTCTCTCTCTCTCTATATATATATATATATATATATATATATATATATATATATATATATATATATATATATTGTATTTTTTATCTAAAAAAATTAAGATAGTCTTATGCCCTATAATTTCTTCAAAAATAATATACTTACGAGAATTCCTCACCAGAGGTTTTTACTGGGTGCATTAAAATGATTGTACGTTTATTAAAATATCGAAGGTATAAGCATGTTCAAGTAACATAGTAACAAAATGTGGTATGAAATTTCAATACGTGTAGCATTTCTATAATTTCTTTCATATACTGCACATATGAAAAAAAAACTCTCATTTAACGTATAGTTCAATATTATTTCAAAAAGGTTTTTAATCCTTATAGGATATTGTTAAACTTATATTGACAATAATCAAACG
Source organism: Sambucus nigra (assembly GCA_949130495.1). Taxonomy (NCBI): domain Eukaryota; kingdom Viridiplantae; phylum Streptophyta; class Magnoliopsida; order Dipsacales; family Adoxaceae; genus Sambucus; species Sambucus nigra. The sequence goes on from OX422216.1 coordinate 554,418,794, forward strand.
CATAGTTAATGTCATTATTTGTGTCGAACGCATAGTTAATGCCATTATTTGTGTACTAATGTCATTACCTGACACGAAATAATAATTTTGATATTATGTTCTACTAAAACTTTTATGAAAAAACATTTTATGGACTTTTGTTAAATTCCCCATGATTGTAAATGTATATTTTATATTTATATGTACTAAAAACTAGTACTTAAAATCAAGGCAACACAACTTGATTATGACATGACTATCACGAAGTACCACCCTCTATCTAGTTTACTTAGACTGCGGTCAGCTTTCATCATCCCTTATTGGTAGTTCTTATCATATTGCTATTATACACACCTTTTTTTTAACTTCATGTGTCTTCATAAATAAATTTTTTATCTAACAAAATGTGTGTCCCCTTCATAAGTTTTAAAACATCGGAAGGTTGTTCTTATATGGATAATAATCAAGTGGGTGGAGAGAGCCTTAGGGATGCAATGATCAAAGTCCAATTTACTAATTCGGGCATAACAAACGTTTGGATAAAATGTCACAATTTAAGGTTGTAGTATTATTTTCGGCTATCCCACGCATAGTTTTGGGTTGATTTTAGATGATAAAACTAGCATTTTGCTAATTTACCCACACGATGGAGTTTGTCTCAGTGCAATCTAATGGATATACGCTAAATGATTAAACTACTAAGGAAATACTAACATAACAGATGATGTGTCGTTATAATGGGAAGAAGTTATTTAAGCATGAATTTGCATTCAACGATGTTAATTTCTTGATATTTATTTACCGAAACTATTTACTACCCATTTAACTCGAGCACAACATGATGTAGCGCCCCACCGTTTTTATTAGATTCTAGGTGGTATATCATTTACCACTTGAGGAGGGGCCTACTCACAAATTTTTTTCTTGCTATTTTTAGGAAGCCTTTGACGTACCAAAGGCTAATTATACAATAGTGTCGTATACATAATGGCATATCCATTTAGGTTATTCTTAACACCTCTATCATAATTCATACATTAAGAAAACTACTAGATTTGTATTCTATTAAAATTCAAGTGGTTGTATTATGTAATGTCAATATCAAATTCAGTATCTAATGTTTTTCTTTACATTGTTCTATAATATTAAATTACACTCTTTATTATTCTCTCTACTATTTAAAAATAAGGTTTTATATACATAAACATTTCAAAAGCTTAATTCACGCTTCTCTGATGTGTTTTTCGGGCAACAAGTTGTATAAAATATTAACTCATAAATTTTCATTTAAAGTTTTTGATTCGAAAGATCAGTTGGCAACCTTAGAAGTTCGTTAATGGGTGAAAGGCTATCCAAAACTCTTTATTGGATGCAAATAAAAATAAAATGAGAATATCTTTATAAGGAAATGGATATGACAAATGAAGAGTCATCTTTGAACTGTCGAATGTCGTAGGAAGAGTGATAGCACCTAGAATACACTACTTCGAGGCGCTCCGTACAATTGTCCAATTAGCATGGAGACCAAGCAAACACTACACCAAAAAGACAAAAATATCACTTTTGAGCCGGCCACCCTTGTCACGGTCAATGGCCGTGACAAAAAAATACGTATTTTTTATCACGGTCATTGACTATGACAAAACAACACGCATTTTTTGTCACGGTAATTGACCGTGACAAGCCCGTGACAAGACCATGATAACTATACTTGCCATAGTCTTGTCACGATCATTGATCGTGACAACCTTATAAACTTGTCACGGTCAATGACCTTGACAGGTCCGTGATAACTTTGTCAGTAAAAAAACCCTCCCTCTTCTTTTTTCCCACCATTTTCTATTCCCTCTATTTCTCTCTCTCTCTAAGCGATTGCTCTCGCTCTCTCTCTCTCTCTACCAGGTATTTTTTCTTCTCTCTTTCTCTTTCATTTGTATATATGTGTTTATGTGTGTGTATATGTGTTCGTGTGTCTGTGTATATGTTTATGTGTGCATGTACATGTGTGTGTGTGTGTGTGTGTGCATGTACATGTGTGTGTGCGTGAGTGGTGGGCGGGAGGGGATGGTGGGATAGGGGTGATGGTGGTGGGGCAGGGGGAATCTGTGTGTGGGGGTGGGGGGGTTGGGTTTGCTTGTGTGTGAAGGTGGTGGGGCGGGGGGGGGGGGGGGGGACAGGGGGTGTGGGGTGTGTGTGCATGTGTTGAAATTAATTGGTGTTTAGTTTAATACTTAAAATTAATTGTTAATGTTGACTTAGGATTTAAAATTAATGTTTAGTTTAGGACTTAAAATTAATTATTAATGTTGATTGGACATTATAAATATTGTTTCTTTATTTTTATTTAGGTTTGAAATTGTTATTGTTGAATTAATTGAGTAGATGCATTAGATGGAGTACGGGATACACATTTGTTGGTTTGTTGTTGCCGTTGGATTATATTAGACGAAGGTGGTTGGATATGGAAGTTGGTTGTTAAATTTTTTAAAAATATTTAATTTAATTCACACAAATAAATTCATAAATAATTATATTGTCTTAATTTGTTGAGTTGGTTTATTTTAGAAGTGGCACGACCACTAAATTATTGTCAAAATGGGGGGAGGGGCGGTTTTTGACTTTTTTTCTAAAATTACTTTCTGTCACGAACCACTCGAGAGTGGCATGACCACAGACTTATCATAATTAGATGAAACATACCTACAATTACACATAGTGTTCATAGATACTAGCCTTATAGTTCTTATGCGTACGCATTCAATAGCCCTTAGATCCGTTCGAGAGTCATTACCGCTGTAATGAGATCTTTCGAATTTTCCCATTTGGACAGTTTGGGACTGTATAATTTCTGTATAATAATATTCTTAGTGGCTTAAAGTTATTACTTTTGGAGAAAGTTCTGCAGTCGTATCCTAATGTTCTCTAAGTAGATACTAGATGGGCAAGTGTGAGTGTTATTTCAATTGATCAATTGAAATAACACTTACACTTGCTAATCTACGTCGTGTACTTGGAGAACTGTGGGGATATGACGCCGAATTTTTCTCAAATCGTAACAATGTGCATGAGCTATTAAGTATACTACAGAAATATGCGGTCTTGAATGGGATAAGACCACTTACCCTTTAGAGGAGATGGAGGAAATAGGAACTTCTATTATAAATTGAAACTTAAAAATTGAATATAAATAAGACATAATTAATTGAAACATACTATAAATCTAAGTTTTGTTTATACTGATCCACGAATATACGCTTCTTACTTTTAATAGGTGATTGTTTGTAGTAGCTGTGATGGGATATCCTAAATACAAAGAGTGGATGGGGGAGAAAATAGATCGGGGAATGTGTTTTGCAGAGGTGATAATGAATTTATGAAATACGCAAAGAGATGTTAAAATGATGAAGAGTTTCCGTGTCCGTGTGCTAGGTGTAGGAAGGGTAAGTTGTTTGAGTGGAAAATAGTTAAACTACATTTGTTAAGATCGAGTATGCAAGATAATTATCTATTTTAGAGTTTTCACGGTGAATTGAAAGTTCCTTTTGTCCCCGAACAACCCTCACAATAACTTTTAACAAGTAGGATAGATGTAGAAGGGGACGACATAGATCATAATATGTTAGAGGATTTATTTGATGACGCATACGAAGATCATGAAGTGGAGGAGAATGAGGTCACTGACGATGTACAAGGTTCAGGTGCTCATGAAGATATCACGATAAACCTTAATGATGACTACCAAAGTTTAAAATTTAAGGTGACCCAACTGTTATACTCTGGCTCTGAGAAAGATCAAACAACATTATATGCCATATTTGGTTTGCACAATTTGAAGACGCAACACAGTTTATCTGGCAATAGTGTAACAGGAATTCTGAATTGGGTGAAGGGCTTACTACCCAAGGAGAATAGGCTTCCAAATAGATATCCTGTTATGAAGAAGAGTTTGAAAAGTTTGGGAATGAACTATAATTCGATTCATGCTTATACGTATGACTGCATATTATACCCAAAGGAGTATGAAAATCTCGATCGTTGTTCGGTATGCAATGAACCTAGATATGTCCAATCTACTGGTAAGGAAGGCACAAGCTCAAAAGTTCCTCAAAAAGTGTTGAGATATTTTTACGTTGGGCGTAAGTTAAAGAGAGTTTGCACAATACCAGGGATAGCGAAGGAAATGAGTTGGCACGCTAGGGAAGAAGTATGGGATAATCTCATGCATCATCCTATTGATTCAACAACTTGGAGGAGGATGAGTTATGAGTATCCCAATTTTGCTCGAGAATAGCGTAACATTCGTTTGTCTATATTAACAGATGGTTTCAATCCATTTGCAAATCTAAGCACCAATCAGAGTATATGGCCCATGATCCTAGCCCCACTCAACCTCCCTCCTTCATAGTGTATGAGACCTGAATTTTCGATGCTGTCTTTATTGATGCCTTGGCCAAAAGCACCAAGTGATGACATCGATGTATATCTGTCTCCTTTGGTAGAAGAATTAAATGAGTTGTGGAAAGAGGGTGTGAAATCATTTGACTCTTTTAGAAAATAAGAGTTTACGCTGAAAGCTATGTTGATATGGGCAATTCATGATTTTCCAGCTTATGGGATATTATCTGGTTATGTAATCAATGATTATTTGGGTGTCCTATTTGTGGAGAGGATACTGAATCTCTCCGTCTCCCCGCTAGCTCAAAAAATGTATACCATTGCCATATGAGGTTTTTACCCCCGACTTATAGTTTTAGATTTGAGAAAGGTTCCAATTATTTATCGAGCGGGGCTGAACATAGGCTACCACCGAAAAAACTTTCAGGTTCAAAAATTGAAAGTAAATAATCTGATTGTGGCCCTAATATGCCAGGTAAGAATCCTAAATTTAAGAATGTCAAGCATAAGAAGATCCCAACTAGGAATGAAACCGAGACTAGAAAGGCATGGTCTATGAGGTTAATTTTATTTGAGTTTCCTTATTGGAAGAATAACTCGGTGCGCCATGCATTGGATGTGATGCATGCAGAGAAGAATCTCGCTGAACATATTATGGGCACATGCCTTGGGGGGAATCATTTGAAGGATGGAGAAAATGAATGAAAAGACCTTAAATCGTTGAAACTTAAGCCACAACTATGGTTGGAAGAAGATAGTAGGGGAATGACAATAATTCTCCCTGGTGCGTTTACTTTGACGATTGGGGAAAGGAAGGTGCTTTTAGACACAATATATAATTTGAAGGTTCCATCTAATTTTTTGTCGAACTTGCAAAGGATTGTGAATAATGCTACCCATGATTTACATAAGTGTAAGTCCCACGATTGGCATGTGATCGTACAATTGTTCCTCTATTGTTTAAGCACTGTTTCTCCAAGTGCAAGGATTTACGGAGGGCTATTATGCAAATTAGTATTTGTTTCTCACTTTTGTGTAAGAAAGTAGTCAATCGAAAACACATAGTGGCTGTAAAATTGGCGGTGAGCGAAGAAATTTGTGTGTTGGAGAAGTACTTTCTCCCATCATTCTTTGACATAAGTGTTTACTAGTTGGTACACCTATTCGATGAGGAACTTCTTTGCTGTCCAGTTAGATATCGGTGGATGTATCCGTTTAAAAAATTGATGAAAGTTTTAAATATTACGTTAAGAATACGCGATACATGCAGGTTCAATTGCAGAGGAATACATCATCGTGGAGTCATCAATTTATACTTGGGAATATATGCCTGACACGAGCAGCGTTGATGACATTGATGATTTCATCGATGAGGGTGGTCATGTGATGGGAAAACGAGTGAAATTAACGAGTTTGCAACATGAACAAGTAAATCGTTATCTATTTGAGACACATGAAGATGTCAAAGAATGGAAAAAGTAAGTTTATATTAAAATATAAAGCCTGTGAAAATAATAAAAGATGAAAAACAATGGCACAATCAGACAACGATTTTAGGCTGTGGTTGTCACACGAGGTAATTATAATGAAAACAACTGTTATATAACATTGCATTACAATAAAACTTTACCACTAACCTAATTTGATCCTGGCACCAATTTGATTGGGTAATAGTTGAGGATAAAAATGCTTGTAAAGTTGATCCTGGCACCAATTTGATCATGGTTGACTTGTCTAAGTTGAAGAGCAACGAACACATGAGCGATGAGCCATTTATTTGTGCATTGTCAGCCAAGTGTTCTAATCGGAGTATATCAACAACGAGTCGTGGTCAATCGCCCTACATGCGCCAAATCGTCTAAATCGTAGTGTGGATGACTTGGTTGCTCCTACCGAATATCAATCCATTTTTTATGATAACCCGAATTTGAAATAATTTTTTAATTTGTAATAAGTATTCCAATTTAGCTCATGTACTAGTGTTTTATTATTATCGGACATCGGTTTAATGCTTTTAATTCATTTGTACTTGATCATTTTCACTCTTTTTATCTTTTTCTCTTTCCTTTATATATGTGTGTGAGTTAAAAAGTAAAAAGTATTCCAAACATCGGTTTAATGCTCTTTATTCAGTTGTACTTGATTACATTAGAGCATATACTATTTAGACTTAATGTTTGCATGTCTTCTTCTAATTTATTTTGAATTTGTACTAATAACAACATTTTTTTTACAGAAAATGTCTCCTTCAGGGATTAAGGCGATGATGATAATGATGATGTATTTTAGGCCTGGCGGTAGTGGAGGCGACGAGGGATCCTCGACTCCTACGCTTTCCAAATGGGGCAAATTGGGAATGGCCGTCGCGAACAAGACGGGGATATTACTAGATCCCTCGAGCTGCTAAAGACGATTATCGGTCCGGGGTACACTAGTTGGAGTGAGGTGGCACTACAGGTAATGTATTTATATTTATATTTATATTTCAATTTATATTTCTATTTATTCGCAACTAACATTGTATTTGTTTGACAGGAACAATTCAGCATGGCCCCAGAACTCCACGATTCTTTCTTGGAGCAGTTGAGGGAGCAACACAAGACATGGAAGAAAAATTTGCGAGGCCGGTACTTTGGAAAGACTCGAGACTCCATTATAAGAATGTGTGAGTCCGTCCCGCCGAAGGAGCCTATCTCATTTGCACAATGGCAAAAGTTCATTGACAATGAGATCGAGGAGCGACAATTGGCAGTTCGCCAATCGGGGAGGGCAAATCGGGCGAAAAAGATGGACGTGCACTACACTGGTCGGACGTCTTACGTCGAGGTGGAGCATAGGATGACGGTAAGTTTTTATTTTTATAATTATAGAAATATGTTATTCAACATTATTTTACTTTGCGGGCCCAGTACTAATTTTGCATCATTTTATTTCAGGGGATGAGGAGTGACCCTAGGGGTAGGCCACATAGGCTCCATGCCTATGTGGCAATTCAGACGAAGAAGGGGAAGGATAAGGTGGTTTCCCCGAGCATCGCGGCCACGATTGTAAGTAATTCGACAGTTTATTTTTTATTAACTACGTTATATATTTTTATTTACTTATTTAACTAATCGTGTGTTTTTTTTTCATTTCAGACAAAGCTTAAGAAAGTGCATGAGTCACAGTCCGATGCCGACAAGACATCTTTATCCACGGGCGCACTCAGTCAAGTGCTTGGCACTGATCGTAAGGGGAGGACAAGGGGGGTGAGCTCGTGGGTGGCCAAATCTAGGATCATCATATTGGAGAAGAGCAACACCAGGGTTGGCTCATCAGGTGGACTCGCATGACGTGAAGCTATCAAGGTTGGAGGCGACGTTCCAAGATATGTTCTCATTCGTGAAGCATTCGTTAGGAGGAAAGGGCAAGGGGAAGGGACAGGAGAAGGTGGAGGAGGACTAAGTGGAGGAGGACGACGACGTGGACGTCATTGCTTCATCGTCGACACGTGCGGACTCACCGATTGATGATCCAATCCCCTACTTGGTTCCCGTCGAGCAGTCTATATTAACATTTAGTTGGCCGAGCGTGTTTATACATGACATATTTAATGGCACGTTGATAGGGAAGGGGTTGAGGGACTCGAATACCTTCTAGGGTATTTTAGTTCATGGACGTGTGCTTCAAGACATCGAGACCAAGGTGCTCATCACGCATGTGATAACTGGGAAGGAGAACACCCTATTGTGGCCTTACTTCCTCCTCACCCTACCACATGACATTATTTGTTTCTATTTTATCTGGACACTTGGATTATATTTCTATTGTTTTGATTTGTTACATTTTGGTTTGGATATCGTATTATATATGCAATGATTTCGTGCATTCTTTATATTTTATTTGGATCTATGTTGTCTAAACAGGTACAATTTTGCTATAAAGAGTACTAATATACTGTTGGGCAGTGGCAGTGGCCAAACTGCCCAACAAATATTTTTTTAAATTCTGTCCAGATTTGTCACGGTCATTAATCGTGACAATTTTTTAAAAGTTGTCACGGGTTTGTCATGGTCTTTGATCGTGATGACTCTTGTCAAGGTCAAAGATCATGACATGACCGTGACAAGTCTAATGAACTTGTCATGGTCAATGACCAGTACAAGTTTGTGACAACAAAAGTTGTTACCCCCAGAATTATCACGGTTATTGACCTTGACAAGTCCAACTTGTTAAGGTCAATAACCGCGAAAATCTGACAAATTTGGTGTAGTGAAAGGTATGGAGATGAAAAAATTAGAGATAACCATTTTATTTTCAAATTTCATCATTTAGCTGACAAAAGAAGAGTCCTCTTAGGAAGATCATGGGCATTTGATAAAAAATTAGTCCTCCTTTAAAAGATGGAGGGAGAGAGAACACCCATGGATATGGAATTTCATTAGATTCCTTTATGGGTCCGTATCTTCAACATTCCAATTAATATAATGGAGGAGGAGACATAAAGAATTTTGAGAAATAAATTGGGAAAATTCGAAGAGATAGACATTTTGTAAGATGGTACTTGATGGGGCCGATTTGTTTTGGATTTATAGTTCTTCTTGATATAAACAAATCTGTTGATGTAAAAAACTAGACTAGGTCTAATTATTTAGTCACAAATAATAATTGTAAGTAAAAGAAATAAACAAAAAGGTTTTTTAAGTGGTTCGGATTATTGAGAAAAGCCTACGCCCATTGTGCTTATAATTGCCTTGTGTTTGCCTTTGAAATCACTTGCCCTTGATGAAGGGATTGCAACGTTTTATATCCCAGTAGGGAGACAAAGATATGGAATGTTAAAGGATGGAATGCCTTTATAATTTAAGAATTTACATCAATACACAATGTCCATAATGTTTCTGGCTGTTGGCCTTTTGCTGATAAAGTTAGTCGGCCTCCCTACTATTGGTCGGGCTTCCTGGTATTGGTCAGGCTTCTTGTATGCCGACTACAGTGGATGATACGTGTCTATTTCTTATTGGTCCACGTAATTGGGTAATTTTTTGTATCAACAGAGGACACCAATGTTCCATGCTTGATGATTTCTTGAAAGTATGGAGCGTTTAGTTCTGTTAATAGCTCGGGCTACAGTTTTTATGCTTGGTCGGTTGTCTACTCTCAACACTTGTAAAATTATTAAATTTCCTGATAGCGTGTACTGCTAATGGTATTTTTGTGAATATCCAGAATTATAATGAATCGTCTTGGGGCAAATACATCTTTTTCTGCTTAGCCGCTGAAATTTCAATCGTCGTTTCACTTTAATGATTACGTTCTCCGGTTTTCAAGGCAATCTATAAAATGCGATAAAATCCTAGTCATCTCTTACCTCAAACCTTATAAGTTTTTGCTGCAATTTCTTGAGCTTTCGTGCAATCATTCTTCCTGTCTTCTAGTTCTTGTTGAATCCTTAAGTCTTTGTAAGAATTCTTTCTGTTTCTTATTTTCTTTATATTGAATCATGGTTTACATTGTTATCTCTCTTGATGAGTTTAGAAAGGAATGAAATATACCAAATTGGGTAGACTTAGAGTTCTCCAATCCCCTTTTAGACGTTTTTTCTTTGTCTGAAGGTCACTGGATCCCTTCCTTATTCGTTACTGAATGCGTATTTACTTTTCCCACAAATCATTTTTGTTTGGAATTTTGTCAACACTTTGACATTGTACCTGCTAGAGTAGCCCCTAACACCTGGAGAATAATTAACGGTGTCCATGGCCTTAACCAAATCCATGGGACCTACATCAGTATCACTGAGATTATGTCTTGTTACAAATGGGTCACTAGTGATAGTACATATTATATGAAAACTAGGTCTGTTAATAAAGCACTAGTCGTCAATATATCGAATTCCAATAGGGATTACTTCGATCATGGAGTTATTGCTAAAAATTGATAATATGTACCTCTTAAAGGGGAAGAAGAATATACTAGATCAAGATGCCCTCAAGAGGGTTATGGCATAGGTTGTTCTAAATATATTTTATATGCTTATGCTACTGAATTAATTGTTGAAATATTAGTTAACCTTTATTGTTTGTTTTCTTCCAGTTGATAGGAAGAGAAAGTGTCTTAAGGAGGGTGATATTAAGCTTGACGATCTCACTTTCATTTGAGGCCTTCATCAAAAATTACTGAAGAGCATACGAGGTCAGCATCATACTTAATGAAATACAGGAGTTCAGTCACCTCCTTTATTGCCCGACCTTCTACTGTTTCTCCTACCGTTGTGCTTGACTTCGACTAGGACCCAGTGTTCACTTCATCAGGTAGTGGTGAACTTATTGTTGGCCCTTCTTCTTCTTTTGACTCAGATGTTCCTGTTTCTGCATCCATGGGCAAAAGAAATTTTCCCAACCTTCTTGGAGACGATGTTACTGCTGATACCCGCAAGCCTGTGGATAGTGGGGCTAAAAAGAAGGATGATGCTGGGATGAAGCCCCCAGGCGATGATTCCCTTTTAAAAAGATTAAGTAGAGGTCCTGCTGCTAATAAGGTTGAAGGAATTGTTGATGCCGACCAATAGAGCTTGGTCGGTGTTATTCCATCTACTGTTGGCTCCTCTGTAGCCATAGGTCATGGCTTGGATAGGAAATCAATTAAGTCTAGTACTCTGCTTCCAGACCACAGGGGTACTACTTCATCTATGCCCCGACTTAAAATTTTTGAAAGGGCTGATCAAAGACTTGACATGGTGAGAATTCTTCTTTTTCTCTTTCATACTTTCTATTTTATCTTTGAATTCTTGTACTAATTTTTCCTTTCTTCTTTGTAGTTCCTGGTTGATTTCAACCAGAAGTTGGAGAAGGACGATGCTCTTCGTTCTTCTTCAATTGACGTTTAGGAGGCTTTTGCTGGTCTCAAGAAGTCTTTGATTAACTCCCAATAAGTATTGTCAACTAAAAAGAAGAGTTGGGGGAATAAAATAAAAACTTCTAAGGATGCTCAACAGAAGGCTGAGGATGAGGTGGTTAAATCTCAGAAGCAGGTGGTTGAGCTGACAAAGAGTCTAACTGCTAAGATGGCCAAAAAGAAGAAGGCCAGAGAAAATTTCTTCAATAAAGGATGGGATAAGTCTATCATTGATGCCTTTTCTCAGATTGAGTATGCTAAGAAGAAATATTTTAAGGATAATTGGTCGGCTACTTTAAAGGAGGTTGTCACAGTAGAAGACTCTAAACTCTTCCAAAGGCATGAGCCTCATTGTCCCCCCAACATGGATGATGAAGTTAAAGATGATGTTGGTTCTGGGGAGTCATGTATGGTGGTTGAGTCTTCAGTTGATCAACCTAAGAATGTTGTTGAGTCAGTCCTCCCATCCATCGAGCAAGTCACTCCAGCCATCCCTTCTGCCAGCCAAGACGGAGTTGAAGCTGACAGAGAGACGGTGTAGATTTTCTCGGTAGTTAGCCTTTGTATTTTTTACCTTTTTTTCCTTTCTTTTTTGTTGTACTTATAATTTTCCTTCATATCAATAAAAGGACTTTTTTCTTCTTCATACTATTTGTCGTTTCTTAATTGTTTTCATATATTCCTTTTCTTGTTATTGATTGAATATCTCTTTATTTTTCTAGTTCATGAATAAGATAGAAAATCTATCTTCCAATGATTCAGATCTATTCAAGAGGTGCAACAGTGTTTAAAACTGGTCATATAACTTTAACCGAGGAAGAATTATTGGACTTGCTCGAGGCTGATGGCACTGACCAATCTAAAGATGCATACATCTATCTCAAGTTTCTTCTTGATCGGGTCGTGGCCAATAACATGGCTTACTTTGAGATGATTGAAGAACTTCAAGAAGAGAATAATGAATCTAAGGCTCTTCTTCACGCTAATTATGAGGCCAAGTACAAGGCCTTAAGTGGATCTTAGGATTTTGAGAAGAAGTTGGAGAAGCACTTTATGTCTTTAGGAAGAAGGAATTCCTACTTAAGTGTGAAGCTGATGAAGCTAGAGCCATTGTCAAGCTACTGGAGGAATAAAACAACAATTTGGGGGATGAACTAAATTCTTTAAAGGTTCCATCTATAACTACTGCTGCAGATGAAGGAGTTTCATTTTTGGAAACTGAAAATTCTAGTCTCAGGGAGGAACTGGAGGCTTTGAAAAAATTCAAATTTTTTTCTACTTCCCGACCAAGATCTAGATCTAGCCGATCTATAATTGATGAATATAGAACTCAATAAATGCTTGCCAACCAGGCAACATAGATAAAGTCCAAGAACTTAACCATTACTGAGATGCCTCAAAAGATCCAAACTCAGGACGAGCAACTTTCCACATAGTCTTCTCAATTACAAATTAAGGATGGAGTGTTGAAGAAATTATAACATCAGGTTGAAAGATTAACCTTTCAGTTTCACAAGCAACCTAGAAAAGTTTGGATGGAAGGGTATAATGAATCCCTTCGATGATTTGATGACCATTTTAGTCAGGCTCAGCGCGAAGCTATAAATGGGGCTGGACCAATTGCCTAAAAGTTATGAAGGTTAACCAAGATATCAAACTATGGTATTGGGATGATTCGGGGCTTTTGGAGTGTTAAGGCCCTTCCTTTAAACTATATGTCAAGTAGATCCCTAAAAAACCATTCCTCAATACCTGATTCCTAAATATTTAGGAGATTATGGTCTTCATGATGAGCTTGAAATAGTTCAGCCTCCTTATTTGTTGAATTATCTGAGTAGAAGTAACAGGAAAATGCTTCATGATTTTAATTTTATCAACTCTCCATACTTTTTGAATAATCCTCCAGCAGGCATGGAACCATCTCCGAGCTCCTCTAAAGCTGAAGGAAAACGTCAAGTAGAATAATCTTGAGAATAATTTGTTCATGTATTTCATTTATACACAATATTTTCATGTAATCGTCATTAATATAAATAAAATGCGATTTATTAACTTATTTTGTTAATTTCTGGATGCTTGAATGACTTTTTTGTTTCATTACTTCTACTGATACACTCAGGCATTTGCATGCATTTAGTATCAGTTACTAATGAGATTGTCATAGGTTCTACTGATATACTTAGATTTCTAAGTTTAATACCAGTTACCATTGATGTGGCCACAGGTTCCACTAGTTCACCTAGATTAAAATCAAAGTTTAGCGCTAGTCACCCGGGGTATTGCCATAGATTCTACTAATGCACCTAAATTTTTAGGTTTAGCATTAATTACCAGTGGTGACCAAGTGTATGTGGAATATGTGTCTACATTCCTATTTAGGAATCTTCACAACGTTCTTCCTCCCTCTTTCTTAGTTTGGATAAAACTTGTTGATTTTTATATAGAGTTTTATCCCTGATATTTTCTTGACCAAGTACTGAGGATATAAAATCCTGTTTTGACTTGGGTTTCCTTTTGCCGATCAAGTATTGAATTTATGCTGCCTCGCCGATCAAGTATTACCTTTTCAGACAAAGTCCGACCAATTACCGAATTCTTGTCGACCAAGTATTGGGGGATGTATATCACCAATATTCCCCCAAAAAATTGAATAAATGGAAAAAAAACCCAATTTTTATTGATACTGAAGCAAATTGATTACAAAAGATATTGATTGCTACATTACTGGTAGTAATTCCTAAGATGCTAGACATTCTAAGGATTTTTGAATTCTTCACCCTCTAAAGTTTCAATTCAATAAGTTCCTGGTAGAATAATTCTCGAGACACGAAAAGGCCTATACCAATTGGATGCAAGCTTGTTGGTCTTTTGAATCACCCGTTTTAAGTACATAATCCCTCTCTTTTAAGCTGGTAGACTTTACCCTTTTGTTATAAAAATGTGTCGTTTGTTGTTGATAGGCAACATTCCTCAATACTTCATCTTCGCGCACCTCTTCCAGCATGTCCAGGTCTAGACCTCGCATTAAATCACTAACAGGAGAATCAAAGTTCAACACTCTATGAGTAGGCAAACCTATTTCAGCTGGTATGACTGCTTCCGTCCCAAATGCCAGCATGTATGGTGTTTTTCCAGTAACAGCTCTTGGAGTTGTTCGGTATGCCAAACTGAGTATAATTCATTTATCCAATTCCCTTTAGAATCATCAAGTCTTTTCTTCAAGCGATTGAGTAAAATTATGTTCGTTACCTCAGTTTTCCCATTGCTTTGAGAATGACCTGGAGTAGAGTGCAACTTTTGAATCTTGGATTGGGCACGGTATGCTGCGAACTCCTCATTGTCAAACTGGGTACCATGGTCAGTAATGAAAGAATATGGAAAACTATATCTATAAATTATGTTTTTCCAGATGAACTGGTACACCTTCTCATAGGTCATATCCACTAATGGTTCTGCTTCAACCCATTTTGTGAAATAATCAACAGCTACGACCAAGTACTTAAATCTTCCTCGGGTGGTCGGTAATGGCCCGACCAACTCAATCCCCTAAATAGCAAATGGACAAGGTGAAGTAATGGGGGTCAAAGCTGCATGTGGAGTTTTACAAATATTGGAGAACTTCTGGTACTTTCCCCATAGGTTGTACAATCTACCCTCAGTCAACCAGTAATACTCTTGAGTATTCATTTACTGTAGTAATGATCTTTCTGCTACATGAGCTCCACAAGATCCTTCATGAACTTCTTCTATTATATCTTTAACCTCTGTTGGGTGAACATAATGCTGTAAAGTAACTGTCAACCCTCTTCGGTACAAAACTCCTTTGTCTAACACATACCTTGTCGCCTTATACTTAAGCTTTTTGGCCTCAATTGGGTCTGCTGGCAGAGTTCCTTCTTAAATATATGCTCTGATGGTATCCATCCAGGATGGCCTATGTCTAATGTAATGAAACTAATCATCACGTCTTCATCAATACTTCGATTGGCCAAAATTTCGATGGGAATGGTTCTCCTGAGCTCAATTCTGGTTGCTCATGCTAGCCGAGCAAGTGCATCATCTTGAGCATTTTCCAATCTTTGAATTCTGCTCATCTGAACATCGAATAATTTTGCAACAACCTCTAATGCCTTGGCTAGGTATCTTGTCATCAGTTCTCCTTTGGTTCCATACAAACTTAAAATTTAATTCACCACCAACTGAGAATCACTATGTGCCACAACTTTCTTAACATTCAATGATTGAGCCAAACTCAATCCTACAATAAGATCTTCATAATCTGCTTCATTATTTGAGGTCTAAAATTAGAATCTCAATGCATACTCAATATCTATCCCATTAGGAGTGTTGAGTATAATACCTGCTCCACTTCCTACTGCACATGATAATCCATCTACATACAAGTTCCATATTGGGATATGATTGTAAAACCCTTGATTTAAAAATATCCCATAATGGAATACTTTATTCCTTGCCTCCTCATATCTTTTAGCCATCTCCTGCACCTTAGTTGATTGTTTCGGTAGTTCGGAAACAACTTCTTCTGAGCTCTCCCCTACTCGAGTTTTCAGGGGATTTTGGTCGGTGATGACCTCACTTGAGCTTTCCCCTATTGGGGTTTGTTCTTCTCGTATTCGTTGTTGCTCGGGGACCTCAGAACAAGTGAATTCTGCAATGAAGTCTGCTATAGCTTGGCCCTTTAATGAGGACCTTGGCTCATATAAAATATCGTACTCCCCCAGTTTTACAGCCTAATACATAAATCTTCCAGACTTCTGAGGTTTATGCAGAGCTTGTCAAAGAGGCATGCTAGTGTATACCACAATGGTATGCGCTTGTAAGTAAGGTTTCATCCATCTAGATGCCTCAATAAACGCCAATGCTAATTTCTCCAAATATGGATATCTAATTTCAGCTCCTCGGAAGGCTTTGTTGGTGTAGAAGACTGGCTTCTGAACTTCATTATATTCTCATATCAAAGTAGAACTTACAGCTAACTCAGCGACGACTAAGTATAAAGACATATTTGCTCCCAAAACTGGTCGGGAGAACAACAGGGGTGATCCCAGATACTTGTTCAACTCCAGAAAAGCTTTCTGGCATTCATCGTTCTATTTAAAAGTCTTCCTAATCACTTTAAATAATGGTAAATACCTATCCGTAGCTCGGGACACAAATCTGTTCAATGCTACTACTCGCCCGGTGAGCTTTTGCACCTCTTTTTTGCACGTTGGGGACAACATTTTAATCAACGCCTTGATTTTTTCAGGGTTAGCCTCAATTCTCCTCCAATTCACTATGTACCCGAGGAACATCCCTTCTTGGACACCGAATACACACTTGGTCGGATTCAACTTCATCTAGTGCTTCTCTAGTTAATCAAAGGTTTAGCTGAGGTCGACAATATGATCAGATGCTTTTTTATCTTCGTCAACATATCATATACGTATACCTCCATGTTTTTACTTATTTGTTCATCAAAAACTTTATTCACCAACCTCTGGTAAGTAGCACCTGTATTTTTCAAATCAAATGGCATAACATTATAGTAATAAGTTCCTCGGGGAGTAATGAAATAAGTGCTTTCCCTATCTTCGGGATTTATCTTAATCTGGTTATAACCAGAATAGGCATCCATAAAACTCAGTAGTTCATGTCCTGACATAGCATCAATAAGTTTATCAATTTGGGCAAAGGAAAGTGGTCCTTTAGGCAACCTTTATTCAAATCTCTGAAATCGACACACATTCTCCATTTATTGTTTATCTTTTTTACCATAACAACATTGGCCAACCAATCTAGATATTTCACATCTTCCATGAATGAGGCTTTCTGAAGCTTCTCAACCTCCTCCTAGATAGATTGGTTCTTCTCGATTCTAAATACTCTACGACTTTGTTTCACTATCTTGTCATCCTTATTGACGTTGAGCTCATGGCAGCGGAAATTGGGATCAATCCCAGGCATGTCCTCATGACTCCAAGCGAACACGTGCTTTCTCTGTCTCAGAAACGTCACTAGTTCCTGTTTAAGAATAGGATCTAGCGTTGATCCTATTTTAGTAGTTCGTTATAGCTTGTCTTTGTCTAAGATTATATTCTTCGTGGCCTCCACAATCTGGCCTTCTACCAACTCTGTCTCCTCTCTTGGATCTAAAGTTCCACCTCAGATTGGCTATTGGGATCACTAATGTCCACTTGGTAAGTGGTGGTTTTCTTATTTATTTCTTCTAGATATTCTTTCTCGACAGAGGATTAATAGCATTCTCCGGCTAATTTTTTATCACCCTTCACCACACCTACGCCAAAGTTGGTCGGAAACTTTAAACATTGATTGACTATTGCGGAAACTGCTTCAAACTTCTCCAATCCTACTTTGCCCATGATGACATGGTAGGCTGACTGCACGTTCTTATCTATCACAAAGAAATGAACTTTCTCGGTCCGACTTGCTGCCCAGGTGCCTAGCAACACCTCCAGCTTAATTGTGCCCAAATGATAAACTTTTTTACCGAAAAACTCAATCAAAGGCCTATGGTACGATTCTAGTTAACTGAGCTTCAAATACATCTTTTAAAAATAGGAATAGAACATGATATCTGCTAAGCTACCATTGTTAATCAATAACCTGGAAACGATTGTATCCTGGTATTTCAAGTTGACCACTAAAGGGTCATCATGAGGGTAGAGAACTCCTGACAAGTCATTTTTTGAAAACCCAATTACAAAATTTTCTTTATTAACTGAGATACTAAAATACACCCTCGACTAGGCCGAGGGTGTCCTCATCCAGGACGAGGATTTAAAAACTACTTCATAGGGGGTCTTATCAGTGACAGATGACCCTATAAGGGGTTGACCCCTCATCATGGTCCATATGAACCTATAAGGGGACGACCCCTCAACGTGGACCAGACGACCCCATAAGAGGCCGACCCCCCATCATGGACCAGACGACCCTGTAAGGGGCCGACCCCTCATCATGGACCAGACAACCCTATAAGGGGCCGACCCCTCCTCACAGGCCAGACGACCCTATGAGGGGACGACAGTATGAGGCCCACATCTAGCCGGGCCCAATGCCAGCATCATCTTTTACCTCGACCTGGCATCTTAGGACTAGGGTGATGTCATCACAACACGTGATTTGGGAGAAACATGGAACAACGCGCATAGGACACATATAGCATGTGGACTAGACCATTATAACAATATCATTCCCTCACGTGAGGGAATATTATGTCATTATTAATTGCAAGTGGCACATCCAGGTGTTAGCAGGGGATTGGCTAGATCATCATTCACATGAACCCTATATGCTTGGGGGGTACACTACTCCCCCCAAACCCTATATATACTTGTCATCTTCAACCTTGTAAAGGGATTGATAATTATAACCCTAGCTAAAACTCTGCTTGTACACGGTAAAGAGAGAATGATCTTATGTTCATTGTATCCAAGGCCATTAGTGCCCATATTTAGTGAATCACACACTCACAGTGGATGTAGGCCTAATTGGCTGAACCACTATACATCATTGTTTTCATTCATCTTATACTCATACCCTTCTATATACTTATGCATATATATCTCTATGGCTGCCATTGTTATCACTGTTTGAGATCTCCACCTCTTATCTGGTGGTGCAGAATCTTAGTATCATCAGTTTGGCACCTTTTGTGAGAACAAGAAGATATCTCTTCCTTTATACAGCTTGACCTCACTAGAAACTCTGGTGGTGAATCAGTTCTGCCCCTTCGTGTGGAGCTGTTTCACCATTGAAAGAGGTCCATTAAGGTTCTCAAGCTCATCAGTTTTTTGATAATTCAGCTCTTTATATCTCAAGCATATGGCACCGGAAATGCCACTACCACCTCCTCCACCGGATAATGCAGTAGGACCTAGATCCAGTCATGCACCACCTCAGTCTGAGATGGATGATGTGGTAGATGCCCTAAAGTCTTTAGCAGCGAGCCAACGGATTATGTAGGAGCAATTTACAGCTCTTAGGCAAAATATACTAAGACCATCAGGAGTCTCACCAGAGATTATTACTCCGGTAGAAGCTCCAGGGTAGCATGAGGCCACGGGACCACCCCAGGCACCACGCAAAGACTTCCCACCTCCATAATGGTGGAGGGATATTGCTGACCCCCGACGTCTATGCCTGGGGAGGTAAGGAAACCCTTGCCCAGAAGACATATATGATGATCTAGAGGTAAAAGAGGCCCTATAGAGTGCTGGGAGGCGTATGAGGTCTCCAATAATACTGTGCGACCTATCCAGGAGAGAAGAGGGAAGTGTGGAAGGCAAAATCACGATGAGCGCCGAGAGGCTCTACTTTTGATCGTCTGAGCATGGGGTCAGCCTTTGAGAGGCTTGGCCCAGTAAATGGCCTGCGGGAAAAATTATCCCGATCGAGAAGTATTGCGAGGTCCAAAAGGGAGGCAGCAGATAGCCGACCCTATGGGGGTGACCCCACGGATGAGACGACGGTTAGGGGAAAGTAAACAGCTGACACAGACCTGTCGCAGCAGAACCCTCTGTTCACCTCAAAGAGGAGGCAGCGGATAACATCGACCTAACCAACCCTACGAGGCCCTAGAACGACTCGATCCAAAGGCTGGAGGATAAAATTGGTGATATCTTGAGAAGCAGTGCCCCCCTTTAAAGAGGATACTCCATAGGCTCACCCTTTGTGGCGAAGATAGTCAACTTTCCAATGCCATCCAAGTTTAAGCCACCTGTGGTCACCCCAAGGTATGAATGGAGTACCAACCCTGTCCACCACATTGAGATGTACTAATCAGCGGTAGACATATACTCTATCTCAGATGAGATGAGGTGTCGTGCCTTTTCCAGCACTCTGACTGGGGCCGCACATGTTTGGTATATGTCTCTTTCGAAGAACTCCATTGAAAGCTTTAAGTAGTTAGCAGACCGATTTATCCATAAATTTTTCTTCGGAGTGAGGCCATAGAAGAAGACCACACACCTGCTCTATGTTAAGCAGGGGAAGAACGAGAGCCTAAGAGACTACATATCCAGATTTAACAAAGAAAAGTTAAAGGTCGAAGACTATGAGGAAAGAATAGCCATGATGGACCTCATTGGAGGACTCCAGAAGGGGAAGCTATTATGGAAGCTTGCTGAAGACCCCTCGAATACGATGGCTGAATTACTGGCAATAGCAGGAAAGGTGATGAACACCGAAGAGGCGATGGATGCAAAATATGAAGATGAAAAAGGAAGTACTAGTGGGGGTAAGTACCAGAAAAAGAATAAGGAGGGGAAGAAGGTCTAGCAGATGACAAATTTTCTGATTATACCCCTCTGACAGTCAGCTGTGAACACATTCTAAATGAGATAAAGAGCGATCGATCCTTGAAGTGGACTGAGAAGTTGAGGGCAGCCCCTCACAAGAGGAACAAAAACCTGTGGTGTGAATTTCACCAAGACCATGGCCATGTGATCGACAAGTGTTTTTCTCTGAAAGATGAAATTGAAAAAATGTTAAAAGAAGGGAAATTAAGGAAATACGTTGACAAGAGTGCCTTCAAGAGGGACCGAGGGGACGACCCAAGGAAGAAGAGGGGCGATGCATGCAGAGAAGATCTTCCAAATAGAAGGGATGACCCTTTAGATGATGAAGACGATCCTCACCTCCCACCGAGAGATGACCATGGCCCTATAAAAAGACTTAATATGATCTCGTTCGGTGTTGGAATGATCTCTGGAGTCCTGGAATGAGGAGGATCAGAAGTCCAAGAAATGAAGGCCCATGTAGCTGAAGCCAAGGTAGTGCCAAAAGTTGTGCATTCAACATCTATTGAGGCCAAGTCAGAGAAGAGGAAGAAAGTGGATATGGATACTATGATAGGGGGATTCTCAAGAATGGACTTCAAGGGCCTCTTATCCCCACATGATGACCCTCTCGTCATCACTACCAGGGTACACGAATGTGAGGTGCCGAGGATATTGATAGATGGGGGTAGTTCTCCAGATGTGATGTTTTGGCCGTGCTTTAAGGCCTTAGGACTCAACCGTACTAGGATCATCCCATACCATCACCCCTTGATTGGTTTTAGTGGGGAAAAAGTTCATCCCTTAGGAATGTATGAGGCTGATGTTAGAATGGGGAACGAGTGGCCGAGATGGCTTACCAAGAAGGTTAACTTTTTCATGATGGATAAACACGTCTCCTCAGCCTACAACATTATACTGGAGGTGAGTGGCCCTCAAGGAATTTGAGGCCGTTCCCTCCATGGTTCATTAGATGATAAAATTCTAGACCCTTTATGGGGTAGGGGAAGTTCAGGGATACCAGACGACGACACGAGAATGCTACTCCAATTTCGCCGAAGAAAGAGAGGCGTACAAGAAAGCAACAACTACTTACAATATTGACACCCTCGACCCCAGGGATGAGACAAAACTAAAGAAAGGAGAAGTCACAAAAGAGGTAGAATCGATCATCCTCAATGAGGATGAGCAAAAAAAAACCGTCCAAGTTGGCAAAGCTCTGAAGACAGAAGTAAAGGAAGATCTCATTAAGTTGCTAAAGAGAAGACATAACGTCTTTGCATGGAGTCATGTAGATATGTCGGGGATCGACCCCGAAATCATGTGCCACAAGCTCAAAGTGGTAGGGGAAGCAAAGCCAGTGAAGTAGAAGAGGAGGATTTATTCTCGAGAAAAGTATGAGGTCATTAGGGACGAATGGATATCTAACGCGGTTATAGTCTCCAAAGCCAACGTGAAATGGAGGATGTGTGTAGACTTCACTTACCTCAATAAACATTATCCCAAAGACAGTTTCCTTATCCCTCCCATTGATCAGATGGTAGATGCTATTGCAGGCCATGAGCTAATGAGCTTCATGGATGCCTATTCAGGTTACAACTAGATCTTCATGATAGCCATGAGGACTAAAAAAAAATGGCTTTCATTACCGATAAGGGGATATACTGTTTTAGGGTCATTCCCTTTGGCCTAAAGAATGCGGGGGCAACGTATCAGTGCCTTAAGAATAAAATGTTCAAAGACCAAATCGGGAAGTCCATAGACGTCTGTGTATATGACATGTTGACCAATAGTTGAAGGTAGAGGATCATATGGATGACCTCGAGAGGACCTTTAACACGATGGACAAGTACTAGATGAAGCTCAACCCAGCCAAATGTGTCTTCGGGATCAGAGCAGGGAAATTCTTGGGGTTCATCGTCAATCAAAGAGGCATTGAGGCTAATCCTGAGAAAATAAAGGCTCTATTAGAAATGAAGACCCCCAGGACCATTAAAGACATTTATAGGCTCACGGGGCGAATGGCTGCCTTGAATAGGTTCGTATCCAGAGCCACATACAAATGTTTACATTCTTTAAAATCCTCAGAAAGGCCTTTGAATGGAATGAAGAGTGTGATAAGGATTTTTGAGAACTGAAGTCATACCTGGGGCCTCCTTTGCAGTTGTCACGACCAGTGCAGGCCAAAAGATTATACGTGTACCTATCCATCTCAGAATCAACCATTAGTACAACTATTGTGAGAGAATAAGACGGGGTGCATAAGCCTGTGTATTTCAATAGTAAGGCACTCCAGGGGCAGAGCAAAGATACCCTAGGATGAAGAAGTTAGCCTATGCCCTGATCCATGCATAAAAAAAGATGAAGCCATAATTCCAATCCCATAGAATGGTCATCCTCACTAACTCTCCTCTTAGGCAGGTCATACACAAGACAGAAAAATTAGGGAGGATAATGGCCTGGGCCATAGAGCTGGGAGAGTTTGACATTGTATATCAACCTAGGGTGGCTATTGAGGGGGAAGCATTAGAAGATTTCATGGCTAAATTTACTTGGGAAGATGATGAGGCTAAAGACGAGAGCCTCAAGAGGATAGATACCTGGCAAGGCAGAATTATTGAACCATCCACAGATAAGGATGAGACAAGCATCGCTAGAGAAAAAGTTACCGAAAATAAAGAGGGAAGATATCTCTTTAGACGAGGATCCCTCATCGAGGGAAATTTTTCTGAGGATCACACCGTGTGGAACCTCTTCATCTACGGGTCCTCTTGCGAGAGCGAAAGTGGAGCTGGAGTATTAGTATCAGCGCCTGACAGCACGAACATTGAGTACACCTTGAGGTTTAACTTCAAAGCCTCCAACAATGAGTCTAAATATAAGGCCGTGATAGCAGGCCTCTTCTTGGCTAGGTCTCTTAGTGTCAGCCAAATCTTGCTCCATAGTGATTCAAGACTAGTAGTGAATCGGATATTAGGAGCATACAAGTCTAAAGATGAGAGAATGACCAAATATCTTGAAAGAGTGAAGGCACTATTGAAGAGATTCAGAGAAGTAAAGTTGAAAAGGATACCTAGGCTTGATAATGGCCGAATCGATGCACTGGCTAGGCTTGCCTCAGCAACTAGGACAGATATCAGGAGGATAGTCCTAGTGGAAATCTTTCTTCGATCAACGATTGAAGATGCAGATGGAACACTTGAGTCTTTCTTAAATATTAATAGGGAAGCTTCGTGGATTGACCCCCTAGTCAGATACATTAAAGAGGGGGAGATGCCAGAAGCAAAATAAGAAAGGAAGAAGTTGAGATACAGAGCTTCTAAGTTCACTATCATCGAAGACACCTTATATAAAAAGGGGTTCCTACTCCCCTTGCTCAGATGTGTGCACCCATATGAGGTTCCACACATCTTGCAGGATGTGCACGAAGGGTCTTATTCAATCCATATTGGGGGAAGGTCGTTAGCAAAGAGGATAGTCACCCAAGGGTATTGGTGGCCTACCTTGGGGAAATATGCTACGTCATATGTAAAAAGGTGCGATAAATATCAAAGGTTTGCCACCATCCCTCACCAGCCCCGCCAACCTCTTACCTCTATCACGTCCCCATGGCCATTCGTAGTATGGGGGATTGATCTAGTAGGCCCCTTGCCTAGGGATGTCAATAACTAATGATACTTGGTCGTAGCAATTGACTATTTCTCAAAATGGGTGGAGGCAGAGCCGATGGTAATGATCACCGAGCAGAAGACCTTCCAGTTCATCTGGAAAAACATTATATGCAGATATGGTCTCCCCAACACCATCATCTCAGATAACGGGACTCAATTCAAGAATGTATCCTTGGAGAAATACTACAAAAGAGTGGGTGTCAAATAATTCTTCTCTACCCCAGTACGACCTCAGGATAATGGGAAAGTGAAGTTACAAATAGATAAATCCTAGATGGGATCAAGAAAAAACTCGAGGTGGGAAAAGGAAGATGGGTTGAGGAATTATACGCTGTACTATGGGCCTATAGAACGACGGCCAAGACTCCTATCGGGGAAACCCCGTTCATGCTGGCGTATGGCTCAGAAGCCGTCATCCCTACCGAGATTGGGTTTCCCACTCACAAAGTCCAAATATATGACCCCTAGAGAAATATGGAATAAAGGATACTTTACCTAGACTTGATCGAGGAAATAAGAAAAGACACTGAGATAAGGCAAGCAGCCTATCAGTAGAGGACTTCCAGGTTTTACAACTAGAGGGTGAAGTAAAGGCCAATCGTTGTGGGGGACCTAGTCCTCAAAAAAACATGGAAGAAACTGAACAAGCTCCACCCAAATTGGCATGACCCGTATATGGTCATTGATGAAGTTGTCCCTGGAACCTATAGACTAGAGAACCTTGAAGGGGAATCCTTTTCCAACCCATAGAATGTAGACCATTTGAAGAAATACTATCAATAATGTTGTAATGTCCTATCGGACCACAGTTGTAGTGAATGTGTTTCTCCAATAGAATACTTGATGCTAATGAGAATATTATATTGACCCTTATCTTGTTTGTTAATTTTGGTATGATTGGGGTAATTCTTGCTAAATCCCCTCGGCTATGATTAGGGTGAATGGTAGGGACGACCCTCTATTCACTCTCAAGAAATACGAGGGGGGACTTGAAATTCAAAACATCATGAATTTGGTGGAAACCACCCTCGGCTATGATGAGGGTGAATGGTAGGGACGACCGTCCATTCACTCTTAAGAAAGACAAGGGGGGACTTGAAATTAAAAACATCATTAATTTGGTGGAAACCACCCTCGGCTATGATGAGGGTGAATGGTAGGGACAACCCTCCATTCACTCTCAAGAAAGATGAGGGGGACTTGAAATTGAAAACATCATTAATTTGGTGGAAACCACCCTCGTCTATGATGAGGGTGAATGGTAGGGACGACCCTCCATTCCCTCTCAAGAAAGACGAGGGGGACTTGAAATCAAAAAAATCATCCATTTGGTGGAAACCACCCTTGGCTATGATGAGGGTGAATGGTAGGGACGACCCTCCTTTCACTCTTAAGAAAGACGAGGGGGGGACTTGAAATTAAAAACATCATGAATTTGGTGGAAACCACCTTCGGTTATGATGAGGATGAAAGGTAGGGAAGACCATCCATTCACTCTCAAGAAAGACGAGGGAGGACTTGAAATTAAAAAAATCATTAATTTGGTGGAAACCACCCTCGCCTATGATGAGGGTGAATGGTAGGGACGAACCTCCATTCACTCTCAAGAAAGACGAGGGGTTGAAATTGAAAACATCATTAATTTGGTGGAAACCACCCTCGGCTATGATGAGGGTGAATGGTAGGGACGACTCTCCATTCACTCTTAAGAAAGACGAGGGGGAACTTGAAATTAACAAAATCATTAATTTGGTGGAAACCACCCTCGGCTATGATGAGGGTGAATGGTAGGGACGACCCTCCATTCACTCTTAAGAAAGACAAGGGGGACTTGAAATTAAAAACATCATGAAATTAGTAGAAATCACCCTAGGCTATGATGAGGGTGAATGGTAGGGACGACCCTCCATTCACTCTCAAGAAAGACGAGGGGGGACTTTTATTTCTATGGAAACCACCCTCGGCTATGATGACGGTGAATGGTAGGGACGACCCTCCATTCACTCTCAAAATAGACGAGGGGGGACTTGAAATTGAAAATATTATTAATTTGGTGGAAACCACCCTCGGCTATGATGAGGGTGAATGGTAGGGACGACCCTCAATTCATTCTCAAAAAAGATGAGGGGAAGCTTGAAATTAAAAACATCATTAATTTGGTGGAAACCACCCTCGGCTATGATGAGGGTGAATGGTAAGGACGACCCTCCATTAACTCTCAAGAAAGACGAGGGGGACTTGAAATTTAAAACATCATTTATTTGGTGGAAACCACCCTCGGCTATAATGAGGGTGAATGGTAGGGACGACCCTCCATTCACTCTTAAGAAAGACGAGGGAGGACTTGAAATTTAAAACATCATTAATTTGGTGGAAAACACCCTCGGCTATGATGAGGGTGAATGGTAGGGATGACCCTCCATTGACTCTCAAGAAAGACGAGGGGGGACTTGAAATTGAAAAACATCATTAATATGGTAAAAATCAACCCTCGGCTATGATGAGGGTGAATAGTAGGGAAAACCCTCCATTCACTCTCAAGAAAGACGAAGGAGGATTTGGAAGATGGTTAACACAATTATCATAGCTAAGACACAATTCGTAAAAGAGGCAAATATAGGAGACATTAAGAGAGCAATTCCATTATAAAACTAAGTTTTACAAATATTCGTTCAAAAGAAAATTCAATACAAAAACTTTACAAATAGAGGGTATAGGCCACAAGCAGCCACCCTATTGATCAATATCAGAAGGCAAGGCTTCAACATCAACCCAAGGAGTCTCTTCGATGACCAAAATAGGTCGATCCTCAAATGTGTGGGTACCTTCAATGTGCACTTAAGACTCTATATAGGCTAGTGCCTCCGCTATAAGGGGGTCTTTAATCTCCACTGCCTCAAAAGAGGGACTGATAGAAGATACGGCATCAATAAATTTTAAGATGACCCACCGACGGGCCATCCTAATCTCTCTCTCCAGTTACTCAGCGCCAAAGACTTGGAATTCACCGGAGAGCTTGTAAGCCTCCACAGCATCGACCTCGACGTTTATCACTGCCTCAACAAGTTCAACCTTGAATTGGACCCCCTGATTGGTCGAGGCCTCATCCTTCTCTTTAATGAGGTTGTCCTTCACCTTTAGGCCAGCCTCATGCTGCTTTACCAGCTCATTCAGGACCATTGCATCCTCAGTACTTGCACTCTCCAGCTTAGCCCTGGCAGTCTCCAACTCGATCTTCAAGTCGGCCTCATGCTGAATAGCTCTCTCGGCCTCATGGAACTTCTGTTGGTTTGCAACCATCCACTTGGTGGCTGATGTGAAGGCACATACAGACTGCACAAAGATTCACATAGTAAGGGGCTGAGGGAACAATTGATTAATATTGGTGAATTTAAAGAAATACCTGAGCCAGAGTGTGAAGACCGTAGTGATAAAACTTGGCCGGGGTTGTGGTGACAATTATTATTCAATACAAAGAGATAAGAGAAGCACAATCACCAAGCAGAATAAGGAATTGAAAATGCTAATCACACAATAAGAGATATACGTGGTTCAGCAAAGATGCCTACGTCCACGGTGGTGCAGTCAGTATTATTTCTATATGCTCGGGGAGCGATTACAAAGAATACAGTGTGTCCTATGCCCCGGACCTAGGGTTTATTATATGCATGTCTATTTTCAGGGAGTGGGGGTATTGGACTCCCCCACGTTTTCCATCTTCTCCTAGAACCCCTCTTCACAAGAACATGGGAGAAGAGTAAATCATAACCGATTAAGATATGGAGGGTCTGGACTTTGGGCCGCTATAATTGGGCTACTCGTCTAGGCCCATTATTCTAATTTTGGGTACCCACAATTGCCCCTAAGTTTGTTGGGCCATATTTTTGGCTCAATAAGTTTAAATGATTTGTCATAATGGCTCATTTGTACATCGTCCAACTCTTTCCAAAGTTTGAGGACCGATTTAGGCGGCACTTGCTTCGTGGCCTGTTCATTATGATTAGCAACACTTAAAAGTCATTCAGAACATTCGTTTCTCAATCGTCGTTTCAAGCTTATCAGTACTCTTCCATTTTCTGCGAGTTCTAGTGATCCATGTTCTCTTTTCTCGGTCTTCATTCTTATCTCTTTCGATCTTCTTCAACATTTGGGCTTGTGATCCTTCATCGTTCAAGTCAAACTTTCATCTTGTAAGTTCCCTGTGCCTTCTATTTGTATTTTCTCTTTGAATTTGTAGTTTTTTAGGGTTTTCCAATGGCAAAGATTGGTAACAGATCAGTGTCTGAGTTTAGGAAGTTTTACAATATCCCAGAGTGGGTAGAGATTGAGTGCGCGTCTCTCCCTAAAAATTTTAGAGAGATAGAGGGTGCCCATTGGATCCACGTCTTGTTGCTTTCCCAAGGGGGGCTTACCTTTCCTCCCAACAATATATTCTTGCACTTCTTTGGTTATTTCAATATTGTTCCTACACAGTGTATGGTTATTTCCCAAGGGGGACTTACCTTTCCTCCCAATGTTTGGAAGATAATTAATGGCGTTCATAGAATTAACCAGTTGTATAGTACCAAATTAGGGCTCGCCGAGGTCTGTTTTTGCTATTCCTTCTCTCGAACTAGTTCTGGTGTCCTTTATCTCAAAGCCAGGAGTCCTGACAGGGTATTGGTAGTAAACCTACCTGATTCCCATAAAGACTATTGGCAAGATGGCATCCTTGCTAGAAATTGGCAGTTTTCCCCTCAGATTGAGGGGTCGAGGTCTAATAGGTTCTCTGTTCCCTTTTATGGGGAAGAATATATAGGTAGTCTTTGCTCTACTCTTTCAATTTCTTTACTGATTTGTGATCTTTCTAACTCTTCCCTGTTTTTTCTTCAGCGAGGTCGAAGAACTTGGAACCTGCACTTAGCGAGGTTTGTCTCTCTGAGTTGGTCAAAGCTTGGAATATTAGAGAGCCCCTAACTGACGACGAGCATCCCTGGTCTGCTGCTTTCTTACTTGAATATAAAAACATTGGTTCTAGCTTTATATCAAAGCCTGTAGATAGCATTCCTGAGTTTGATACCTCTGAAGAGACTACTGCTGATCCTATCCAGTTGGGCGAGGAGGAGAGCAGTTCTGAGGGTGATATTATAGGTGGTGCTGAAGGTAATTTTGGTGAGGGGAGCTCCAGTGGTGATAGCTATTCTGACTTGGAGGTGGTTTATGAAGCCCGAGAACCTTCGAGCACATCTAGAAGCTCAAGCGAGGAGATGGTTCCACCAAGGAAAAATTTGATTCGGGACAACGATGATGATGATCATGTGCTCCTCGCTCAGAGGTCAAAGAAGCAGAAGTCCAGTACTGGGGCTATTGCTACTGGCTCCCGGTCTACTGCTCAGGAGCAGGAGAGGAAGAGGAAAGAAAAAGAACAGATGAGAGAGAGAGAGAGAGAAAGGAAGAGGAAAGAAATAAGATAGAGGAAAAAAAGAGGATGGAGGAGAAGAGGAGAATGGAGAAAGAGAAAGAGGAGGAGAGGAGAAATATGGAATTGAGGACGAAGGCTGGGAGAGCCTTATTCCCAGTGTCTGCATTGCCCGAGGGGGCCTCAGTTGCCCTTTCTCCTCAATTGGCCCCTGTGCTGCTCAAGAGGGCAGTACTTCATGCAGATCGCCAAAGGGCGCTGGGGTCTGATCAGTTGGCCCTATAAGTTAGCCATAGGCTAGCCTTGGTAAGACCTTTTCCTTTCTCTAATGCTTTAATAAGTTATATTTGTTTCCTTTTCCTGATGTCTTCTTTGTTTTTGCAGTTTGTGACTGACTTCGCCGTGCTCTATCGCTCTCGCGACGAGATGGTGAGCAGGAACAGTGAGATGGAGCAGCAAAATGCTACCTTAAAAGTGAGGGGCAATCAACTGGAGGCTGATCTGAAGACTGCTGACGTTGCCCGAGCTTTTTCTGACCTGGCCCTCGTCAATTCCAACCAAGAGAGGGATGCGGCGGTTAAAAAGCTGAACGAGCTGAGGCAGGCCTATGACCTGGTCTGCTCGAGAAAGTTGGCCATCGTAGAGGAGAATAGGGTGCTGATCGAGCAGCTGAAAGAAAAGGATTCTCAAGCAGCTACCATCAAGGAGGACTCTTATAACTCCGGGTGGGCTGCTGCATATGAAGATGCCGAGGTTCAGATAGGCTACATCAACCGTCTAAACTTCAAGAAAGGTTGGAACATGGCCCTCATAGCTGCTGGTGTCGATGTCGCCTCTCCTCTGTTCGACGAGCATGACCTAGGTTCGAAGCCAATTATGGAGGAATCCCCTGCCCTAGCCATCGAAGGCATTGACCCAGCCTCCCAGACGATTCCTATCGATGTTCTCCCTGCCCAGGCGATAGAGGTTATCCCTGCGGAGGGGGATGCTTCTATTGCTTCTGACAAAGGGAAGCAGCCAACTACTTTTGGGCAGCTTGAGGTTGCTAGTTAATTTACTTCTAGGACTACTTTGTATCTTTGCTTGTAATTTTCCTTTTTGCTGCTCGATGTACTTTGACCCTTATTAATGAAATGAAAAGGTTTCTTTTCCCCAGTGCACTGATTTATTTTTCTTTCTTTTGACTTTTTATTGCTTGTAGTCGATTGATGTTGATGATTATGTACCAGCCAATTCTCAATTAGGAAGAATGCTTAGACCTGATGTGAGCTCTGAAGTTCGTAATACCTTTGTGAGGATTTGCAAATCACTGCGATTAAGGAACAAGCACTTCATAGAGCAGACTGAGCTTGTTGTCAAACTAAAGGACAGGCTCCAAGAGATGAAGGAAGTTGGTGCCTCAGTCCAAAAGGAGGTGAATACATTAAGAGCGAAACTTTTAGATGCTTATGAGATCAACCAGGTTGGGGAAGTTCTTCAGCAGGAGAATGAGGCTTTGAGGAGGGAGGTCTTGCGACTTAGGAAGCATGCGACGAGCGTTGCTCCTGCGGTATTACGAGGTTCTTCCACATCACGAGCTGGATCTGGACCAAGAGACATTCCTCCGGTGATGCGAGGTTCTATCCCGCCGACTGTTCCACGAGCTGGTAGGGGTACCGGGAGTTCAGTTAGGGAAATGGAAAAGCTTCGTGGTGACGTCCAACGAGCGTATGTGATTACTGTTGGGCTTCAAAGGGATATCACCCGACTAAGGCATTTGTTTAGAAGAGGACCTCGACAAGTATGGGCCCATGGTTACGACCAAGGCTGGATGGATGCTCCGATGAGGCTAATAGAGTTTGAGGAGCTCGCCTTTATCAGAGGATGGTTAAGTTCCCTAAATGAGCTACAAGTCCCAAGGAACTCAATGCTTTGGTATCGCCATGAGATCAGCCCTTCTACTCTACTGCCTAACCCCTTCCGGAGAGATGATCAATGGATCCCCATTGATTCCATCCCTCGGCAGCTACTGGAGACGGGTGCTAATGAAGTCGTGGAAGAGTTAATTCCTCATCCTGACTACGGTTGAAGAGCCCAAGTGGCTGATTGTCTTGTTCAAAGGCCTCTTCCTCACTAAGATTTTGCCAGTAGTAACTTTGTGTATTTTGTATTGAAGTGATGTACTGTCGATGTTTTGGGCGAGATCGCGGACTAAACATGTATTTTATTTGACTTAAATGTGATGAATTTAATATAAAATTTTTATTTTGGGCAATTTTGTCGATTAAACAAGTGTCTTATACTTTTCTCATCTTTGCTCAATAATCTTGAGCCTCTCTGGGCTGACTAGATTTGTAAGTTTGCATTATCAAGTAAGTGTCCCTCCAGTCCAGTATGCCAACGAGATACCATTTTGCCCCACTTTACCTTTTAGGTTGTGTCGTCACACTCCCTTAGGCCTAAGTGTGGCAATTGGCGAGGACACACCTGGTGTTGGATATTTCATCCGATCAGGATTTTATCAGCCAAACATTGTTCGGTAGCCAATTTTAAACTGGACATATTGCCTAAGGATATCCTGTAGGGCTTAGTATATTGCCAAGGGCAATGCTAGGAGTTCTTTGATGTCTTATAACGAAAACCCGAGGAGGGTGATTTCCCTGCTAAGGCATAATGATTAATGTGTCTGTCACTTGGAAAGGGTGTGTGAGTTATAAAGTCCATATACTAGTTAACTGATAGTTCGTAGAATGCAACTTCTAAACAACTTTTCTTAATGAGTTTCAACCACATAAGTACAATGCAAAGGAAGAATCTAGAAATAGAATTTCTTGAGATTGTCTGCATTCCATGCTCGGGGTATCTCTCTGCCCTCCAGCGTCTCCAAGTGATAGGCTCCTTCCAGATCATCTCTTGTTATCTTAAATGGTTCTTCCCAGTTTGGTCCTAACTTGCCGTCTGATGGTCTTATTGCGCTGCCCAGGACTTTTCTTAGGACATAGTCTCCAACTTGGAATGGCCTTGGATTGACCTTCTTGTTATAGTGCCTTACGAGCTTTTGCTGATAGCTCACTAGTTTCACTAGGGCCACCTCGCAGCGTTCATCGGCTAGGTCGAGCTCAGCGAGCAATGCTGCATCATTACTGACTTATTCGACAAGACTGGACTTTATTATTGGAAAACCTGCTTCCAAGGGGATGACTGCTTCCATTCCATATGTCAATGAGAATGTGGTTTCCCCTGTCGCTCGTCGTGGAGTAGTACGGTAGGCCCATAGAATATGTGGTAGCTCATTTACCCATGCACCTTTGGCTCGCTCTAATCATTTTTTTAATCCTTCGATCACCGTTTTGTTGGAAGCCTTGGCTTGGCCGTTGCTCTGAGGATAGGCCACTGAGCTGAAATGGTGTCTAATCCCATGCTCATCACAGAAACTCTAAAAGGATCCGCTCTCGAACTGTGTTCCATTATCAGTGATGATGGTTCTAGGGATGCCGAAACGGGTGATTATATTCCTCCATACAAATCTTATCATATCTGCATCTCGAATGTTCGCTAGGGTATCCGCGTCGATCCATTTGGTGAAGTAGTCAGTTGTGACCAACAGATATTTGCGATTACCGGTGGCGGTAGGAAGTGGTCCTACAATGTCCATTCCCCATTGGGCGAATGACCATGGGTTGGAAAGTGATATTAGGTCGCTAGCAGGTTGGTGGACCATAGGAGCGTGAAGTTGGCATTTCAGGCACTTGCGAACATACCCCGCAAAGTCCCTTTGCATATATGGCCACCAATAGCCTCCATTCATTGCTCGAAAAGCCAGAGACCTTCCCCCAATATGGCTTCCACAGATTCCCTCGTGAAGTTCATGTAAAACTTGCTCGACATCCCTTGGGTGAACGCATTGAAGGTAGGGACCGGAAAAGGATCTCTTATATAGTTTTCACTCTGGAGATAAGTGAACGCGAGTTGTTTTGACTCTTATCTGGTGAGCGGTCTTCTTATCATCTGGGAGTGTGCCATTCTTCAAATAGTCCCTTAGAGGGTCCATCCAGCTGGGTGCTGACTCAATTTGGAGCACCTGCTCTATGCCTGGTGGCTCGCTGTTACGGTTAATGCTCGGATGAGCGAGGACATCAATGGGGATCACTCCTTTTAAGTCGGAATCGATTACTGAACTCAGGGATGCTAGGGCGTCGGCATGACTCTTCTGTCCTCTAGGAAACTGCTGGACATTGACTTCCTCGAAGCTAGCCATTAGTCTTTTTGCTATGGCGAGATAAGCTGTCATTCTTTCATCTTTTGCATTGTAGTCTCCACTTATTTGGTTGGAGACTATTTGAGAATCGCCGAACACCTGTAAATGCTTCGCCCCCAAAGAGTGCGCCTTATGGAGGCTGGCTATTAAAGCTTCGTATTTTGCTTCGTTGTTGGAGGCTGCAAATCCAAGGCTGATTCCTTGTTCGAGGATTGTATCCTCTGGAGTAATAAGGAAAATACCTATTCCTGCCCCCTTTGAGTTGGAGGCTCCATCAACAAATAATTTCCAGATTCCCTCCATCGCGTGATCCCCTCTTTGCTTTGCTGGTTGAGGTTGGTTGCAAGGCTGCTCGCCTGTGAATTCGGCAATGAAATCAGTAAGGACCTGCCCCTTGATTGCGTTCCTTGGTTGAAATTGGATATCAAGTCGTCCGAGCTCGACTGACCATTTAGACAGCCTGCCCGACAAATCCGCCTTCCTTAGGATTGCTTTAAGGGGGTGCGATGTATGGACGATGATAGTGTGGGCTTCGAAGTAGTGCTTCAGATTTCTTGAAGCCACTACTAGTGCAAATGCGAGCTTCTCCAGTGGTAAGTACCGCTGTTCGGCATCTAGTAAGGTCTTGCTTCCGTAATAAACGGGGTGCTGGATTCCTGTAATTTCGCACATCAATGCAGAACTGACGGTGTGGTCAGAAACGGAGAGGTATAAGTACAAGGAATCTGTTTACTGTGGTATGACGAGTAGTGGTGGGGAGCTGAGGTAAGCCTTGAGCTCATCCAATGCCCGCGAGCAATCTGGGTTCCATTCTACTGCTTTGTTTCCCTTTAGAAGCTAGAAGAAAGGCTTGCACTTCTCGGAGGACTTAGAGATAAAGCGGTTTAAGGAAGCGAGCATGCCGGTGAGCTTCTGTATATCCCGGATTGTTCGAGGAGGCTGTACCCTGTTTATTGCATCGATCTGGTTTTGGGTTAGCCTCGATGCCTCTCTTACTGACCAAGTACCCAAGAAATTTTCCTGACTGGACACCGAAAGAACATTTGCTTGCGTTAAGTTTCATTCGGTACTTCCTGAGGATTTTAAAGGTTCTTGATAGGTCCGAGAGGTGGTTTTCCTTCTTCCTTATTTTGACGAGCATATCGTCGATGTAGAGTTCCATGGTGTCTCCCATTTTGGTCTTTGAACATCTTGGTGACCAGCCGCTGGTAGGTTGCCCCTGCGTTTTTGAGCCCGAAGGTCATGACTTTGTAACAGTACAAGCCAACGGTGATGATGAATGCTGTCTTGTCCTGGTCTGGGGCCTACAAGGGAATCTGATGATACCCCAAGTATGCGTCCAGAAAACTTATTCTCTCGTGAGAAGCTGTGACGTCCACTAGTTGATCGATTTTTGGAAGAGGGAATTTTTCTTTAGGGCACGCCTTGTTAAGGTCAGTGAAGTCAATGCAAACTCTCCACTTTCCGTTGCTCTTGGGAACTACTACTGGGTTGGATAACCACTTGGAGAATTTACCTCCCGTATGGATCCTACATCCAGTAGTTTTTCAACTTCTTTTTCCATGGCTTTTGCCTTCTCGGGTGCAGTTCGTCGTGCCTTCTGCGCGATTGGTTTAAAGGTGGGATCGACATGCAACTGATGACAAACCATACTAGGATCAATTCCAGGTAGCTCGTATGGTTCCCACGCAAAGACGTCTATATTATGTTTAGCAGGGTCGTCAATTCTTTCTTCTCCTGATCTGTGAAAGATGCTCCAATCAAGAAGATCCTTCCATTGTCGCAATCTCCTGCTGTGATTTCCTCCAGGTCCTCGATGACACGTTCAGAGGGGAGGAGCATGGTCTCCTCTACTCCGGGCCTTTCATATTTTAATTGCTATTTCGAAGGTATCGGACCTTCTTGTTCTTCAACTTTCTCATCGGACTTGTAGGCCTTCTTTTCTAGTCTTGGGAGGATGGATGCTATGAAGCACCTTCTCTCCATCAGTTGGTCGCCATGGATCTCCATTACTCCTTGCTCGGTCACATACTTGAGCTTCTGATGGTAGGTCGAGGAGACTGCCTTCATTGCATACAGCCACCCTCTGCCGAGGATAGCCTGCTATGGCGAGTCGATGTCGACCACCAAAAACTTGATCATTTTAGAAACATTTCCTGCCCTTACTGGAAGCACGATCTTTCCCAAGGGCACAGTCACCTTTCCAGTGAAACCAACCAAAGGGACAATAGCTTCTTTCAGGTTGGTGATGCTTATTTCAATTTTCTGAACAGGTCGAGATACATTACCTCGAACGAGCTTCCTTGGTCAACGAGCAGCTTATCGGCGTCATAGTTCGCTATCCTGAGAGTAATGATTAAAGCATCATGATGTGGGGTTCTCACTCCCACCAGATCTTCATCTGTAAATACGATATGCTTATTATAGTTGACATCATCTGCTCGCCGACGCTTTCCTGACTGTGTCTTTGCTGGATCAATCTGGAAAGCTTGCATCACTACTGTAAGCTTTTTTACCTCCATTCGAGCTGAATTTCCTTAAATCTGCTTTACATCGGATGCCCCATGGATTACTGCAAATTCATGGCCGGCGTTATCCTCGAGTACATTATTGGGCTTTGCTTCCCTATGGGCAGCACCTTTCTCTGCCTTCTTTTCCACGAATTCGTTCAGGTGCTCAGACTGAGCCAGCTCTTCGAGGTGGGACTTCAGAGCCTTGCAATGCTCGATTTTATGTCTTCCTTCTTTGTGAAAAGCACATCTCAGCGCGTTGTTTCTCTTCGAGGGATCTCCTCCCATTTTCCTGGGCCACTTGATGAATGGCTCGTCTTTGATTTTTGCGAGAATTTTGTAAATTGGTTCTCTGAAAACGGTATTAACCGCCTGAAATGCTTTCGCCATATCGTTACTGCCTCCATTCTTGCCCCCATTCTTTCCCCCTTTCTTCTAGTTTTTGGTCTTATCACTGCCCTTGGCAGTGAGCTTAGTTCGACCGTTTTCCCTTGTGCTGAGGCAGGTCACATCTTTCACCTTGGCGTATTTCTCGATGCGAGCTATTAGGTCGTCGATGGTCATAGCCTCTTTATTTGCCAGGTACTGGTACAGAAGGGAAGAGCTGGGTAGCCCAATTTTAAAAGATGCCACTGCCACTTGCTCCGAGCAATCCTCGACATCGTTGAATAATTCCCAGTACCTCTTCGCGTAGTCTCAGAGGGTCTCTTGAGGCGTCTTTTTCATTGTTAGAAAAGCATCCTTCCTTTTGGGATGGGAGCTACTAGTAGTGAATCGGGTCGTAAAGAGCTCGGACAGGGACTTGAAACTCCTGATGGACCGGTAGGGGAGACTTTCGAACCACTTTTGTGTCAAGTCATGCAGGCTGAAGGGAGAAATTCGGCACATTAGTGCGTCTTGATGGTTC
This sequence comes from Sambucus nigra, assembly GCA_949130495.1. NCBI lineage: Eukaryota > Viridiplantae > Streptophyta > Magnoliopsida > Dipsacales > Adoxaceae > Sambucus > Sambucus nigra. Next base: position 554,456,066 of record OX422216.1, read on the forward strand.
CAGAGGGCCATGGCCTGCCGGTACTGCCTGACATGATCAATGGGATCGGTCTTACCGTCATAAATTTTAAACCTTGGAATAACAAACTTCTTGGGGGCTTCCTCTTCTTCAACTTCCCTCGAGAAAGGTGATTTCATCTGAGTTTTGAGAGCTCGCATAGCGAGTTCTCGAGTCGATCTGGTACCGTGATGTGCAGGTTATTGGTCCATCTCCCTTCGGACCAGACTTCGTATATTTTCGTTACTGTGATTTGGGCTCCTGTGATTACGAGCTAGTTGCAGTTGCTCGAGAAGGTCAGCCTCTGACTCGTTTCCCTCAGCTTTCTGGGATTTGCGACTGGGGCTCCTTACTCAGCTGCGAGACTTGCTCGCCTGAGGGCTAGGAGTGCGGTATGGACGTCTCTTGGTACCATGATAGAGTTCTCTCTCCATTCTTTCTAATCTTCTTTTGAGGCGAGCATTCTTGGCTTCGTGCTTGTAAGAAGACTCCGTCTGCTCGTGGAGCCTCACCTCGTAAGCATCAATCAGCCTGGATATCTGTGTGGACCTCCTGGTCCCTGGCTTTCTTCTGAGCCTGGCCTTTCTAAGCGAGCCCACTGATCTGAACGCTGAACTTTAGATCTAATCCTGTGAGGAGCAGGTGGTTCTTAGATATCTACTGCCTGGGGAGCATTACTACTATGACCAGACATTTCGAACTCCTTGCTTGGTGTGGGCTTTCTCAGGGAAGATAAACGCTTCCCACAGACGGCGCCAATTGTGGTGACAATTATTATTCAACACAAAGAGATAAGAGAAGCACAATCACCAAGCAGAATAAGGAATTGAAAATGCCAATCACACAACAAGAGATATACGTGGTTCAGTAAAGATGCCTACGTCCACGGTGGTGCAATCAGTATTATTTCTATATGCTTGGGGAGCGATTACAGAGAATACAATGTGTCCTATGCCCTGGACCTAGGGTTTATTACATACATGTCCATTTTCAGGGAGTGGGGGTGTTGGACTCCCCCACATTTTCCATCATCTCCTAGAATCCCTCTTCACGAGAACATGGGAGAAGACTAAATCATAACCGATTAAGATATGGAGGGTTTGGACTTTGGGCCGCTACAATTGGGCTACTTGTTTAGGCCCATAATTCTAATTTTGGTTACCCACAGGGGGCATCTTTGATAAGAAGCCATAATCTGCGACCGAGGGAGCAGAAAACATCGATGCCTTGGCTGCCCTCAAGTTGGCTGTGAGGGAGGAGGGTTTAGCCTTTAGGACTCTCATATTCTAAGACCAGAAGGCACCCATGCTGGAAGAGGACCTAGTCCCCCCAGTATGTGTCTGAGGGACCTCCACCCTCGTCCTTGAGTCAGGACGAGGGCCATCAGGAACTTTGGGCTCCTTCTTTTTGTGAGTGTCGGTGGTCGGCTCCATTTGTGTCGGTCCCACGACCTTTGTCTTTCTCGAAGGATGCTGAGGCTCTTTGCCTTTATTCTTCAAGCTGGGGGCATTCATCTCCCAAAGTTGATCAGAGACGTTTGTAGGCCTACCTGAAAAGGAGACGGTACATCAGAAATAAGCAGTAACAATGAGAAAACACTTGAAGAAAAATAAAAATAGAGCAAAAATCAACTCACATAATTCTGTTAGGGGGCCGACCCTCAGACCAGCTTCTTTGAGGAAATGAGGGGTCATCAAATCTTCAAATTTGGCAAGTTCACCCTCTTTCCCTTTTTCCCTCAGGTAGTGAACAATGTCCCTCTCATCCAAGCCGAGTCCAGGGCGGACCGTGCTCTCATTGAACGGTTGGACCATGACCTTGGAACCCTCGGACTTTCCTCTAAAGGCTCTACCCCAGCGGCGAATTTCCAATCCTTAGAGATGAAGAAAAATCTCTTCTTCCAATCGTGGTTCGAAGTTTGTGCCACGTGAAGAAGTCTTTTGTCGGACTTCCTCGCCCCTAGATGAAAATACCCAGGTTGCTTGGACGAGGAAGTGATATTGTAGGAGGCTATAAAAAGATCGAACGAAGGCTTGTCAATGAAAGTATACTTCCAGAGGGATATGTAGTCGAGGATGATTCTCCAAGAGTTGGGAGGAGGTTGAGAAGGAGTAACCCCAAGGGCATATAGTATGTTAACTATTACAGGGTGTAGAGGGAACCTAACACCTACCCTGAGCATCTGCTCATAAACTGTAACTTCCCCCTTATTCCCCTGGAAGACTCTCTCATCTGCATTTGGGACCCTCATAGTTATATTGGGTTGTACCCCAAATGTGTGCCTCCACAGCAAGAGGTCACGATCCCTAACGGATGAGACGTAAGCCAATACACTAGAAGTGTCAACTTGATCAGCATCCAAATCCTCACTATCGTCCTCATACCCCTCATCCCTAGATCTCTCAGCCTCGTCGCCTGTCAGTGGACCATCTGGAAAGGCCACCTAGAAGTCAAAAGGGGATTATTGGGATGTCACAGGGACAACCTCTGAATGTACCGTACCCTCAGCCTGTCGGTTTGGGCCAGGTGCTAATTTCTCTCTTCTCCCAGAAGGCCCAGTGCCCATTGGTGATGATGCTCTCTCGTTCATTTCTCCCTCTTGTGTTTGAGACTCATTCGGACGACAGGAAGACCCGTAGGACTCATATGGTACTATTGTGGCTAAAGGAATGGAGAAGATGGGTCGTACCCAATTAGGGTAGGCCCATCGTCTTTGCTCATACTCCTCCTCTATTTGCCTGATCTCAGCAAAGAATTCTCCCTCAAGGTTGGAAATTCCTCAGCCAAACCATAGAGTCTCTTGAGCATTAAAGGGAAGACCCTACACTTGAGGAATTTGTTTAAGCTATCTACAAACAAGTTCACAGTTTAACTAAGATTGACCTTTGGATCAAACCTAAGGAAATAAAGGGTTTTGTGGATAAACACTCAAGAATAAAAGGAACACAAGAAAACCCAACAAACACCACAAAGAAAAGATAAACCACCATTGAAAGGTGGGGGAAGGAACCCTAAGGAGCCTAAAATTTAATGATCATCCCAATATCCACCACAGTAAGGCAGGCCTCTACGTCGAAAAAATATAAACTACCAAGAAAAACTGGGAAAGAAACCCAAAGCAAGATAGCAAATGAAAAATGGAAGATAAAGAGGGAGTTAGAGCATAAAGGTTACCTGATAATGGAGACGAAGAGTGAGACTCAGCCAAGATTGGAACACAAAAAAAAAGGCGGAGAATGGCATAAATGGTGATCGGAGCTACTAAGAAGTTAGAGAGAGAAAACTCAAGCGCGAAGAAGAAGAATAAGAAAAGTAAATGATTGTTTAAAAATAGTTTGAATAATTTTTTATTAGTGGGCCCATAAATCAAGGCGATGCACAGCCTACGACGAGATGCATCATTAGGGCACCAAGTCCCAAGCATAGTGTGTAACTGCCACACCTGGGGAACATAAACGATGATGGACACCTGACAATGGGTCAATAAACTTGACAGATGTCACTCATCCACCTGACCACTCAGTTGGAATTCAAAGGCAACATTATCCCTCAGCCATCTTAACAACATCGATGGCTAAGGGGTAGTGGGTGATTGATATACCAAAATACACCCTCGGCTAGGCCGAGGGTATCCTCATCCAGGATGAGGATTTAACGACTATTCACAGTGGGGCTTATCAGTGCCAGATGACCCTATAAGGGGTCGATCACGCATCATGGTCCAGAGGACCATATAAGGGGCCGACCCCTCATCGTGGACCAGATGACCCCATAAGAGGCCGACCCCCCATCATGGACCAGATGACCCTATAAGGGGCCGACCCCTCATCATGGACTAGACAACCCTATAAGGGGCCGACCCCTTATCACAGGCCAGACGACCCTATGAGGGGACGACAATATGAGGCCCACATCCAACCAAGCCCAATGCCTTTAGCCTCGACCAGGCATCTTAGGCCGAGGGTGACATCATCAAAGTGCATGATTTGGGAGACGCATGGAACAGCGCGCGTGGGACTCATATAACACGTGGACTAGACTGTTATAATAATATCATTCCCTCACGTGAGGAAATATTATGTCATCATTAATTTCAAGTGGCACATCTAGGTGTCAACATGGGATTGTCTAGATCATCATTCACATGTACTATGCATACTTGGGGGGTACATTACTCCCCCAAGCCCTATATATACTTGTCATCTTGAACCTTGTAAAGGGATCGATAATTATAACCCTAGCTAAAACTCTGCTTGTACACAGTAAAAAGAGAGTGAGCTTATGTGCATTGTATCAAAGGCTATTAGTGCCCATATTTAGTAGATCACACACTCACAGTGGATGTAGGCCTGATTGGCCAAACCACTATACATCATTGTCTTCATTCCTCTTATACTCATCCCCTTATATATACTTATACATATATATCTCTATGGCTACCATTGTTATCACTGTTTGAGATCTCCACCTCTTATATGGTGTTGCTGAATCTTAGCATCATCATTAACCTTCCTTGGTCTATCTTCTTGGAATAGATAGATCCTCTGGATGATAGAACAATATGGAGCCTCATTGAGGTAAGCTTTTCTCTCGACACTGTGATCTCCACCTCCAGCATCTCCTCCTGTAATCATCCGATAATCAAAGGTACCAAAACTAAGAGTAAATGCCTCATGTTCTGGTTTATTGGGTTTTTTGGGGAAGTCGGGATCTTCTTCAGTATCATCTTCATAATATCTTTTCTTCTTTTCCCTGGGCTTGGACAGAGATTTTAACCTACACCGAGCTCCTCTGCCGTCCTGTCGATCAATAAACTTCTCTAGTTTTCCTCGTCGGATGAGGGTTTCCATCTCATTTTACAGAGCAATACAACAATCTATAGTATGCCCATAGTCCTTATAAAATTTACAATATTTCGATCTGTCCCTCTTCCCAGTAGGTGCTCTTAGCTTCTCGGACCAATGTACCTCCTTATTGTGCTTAATTTCCTCCAAAACATGGTGAATGCCCATCATTAATGGAGTGTAGTTATTGTATTTCCTGAGCCTATCATCAATATTCTTTTTTCTTAAATCATTTTTTTCCTTATGTTCCTTCTACTCCTTCTTTCTAGTTTTCCCCTAAGACTTCATGCCCGAGCCTTATTTCCCTGCCATGGCTTCCTCGACATTTATTATCTTGACTGCTTTGGCCATTAATTCAGTTATGTCTTGGGAGGATCTTTATCAAGAGTGTAATAAAGTTTCTCGGGGAGGAATCAACTCATAAGAGCTGTTGTTGATGCAAAAATCTAGATTGGCCTAATTAGTTAATCATAGATAAATATGAGTAAAAAAATAAGACAATATATTTTTAAAGTGGTTCAGCCTCAAGGATATGGCCTACGTCCATTATTCTGTATTACAGGGTATCCTACTTTGATCACGATTATGCTTGCTTATTTCGCTCACCTTACTGAGAGGGTGTTACAATGTATTTATAACCCTTAGGCCTTCAATGTGAATAGATAGTATGCCTTTATCAAATAGGAGTATACATCTGTACATGGTAAGGAATGAATGTAATATAATAAACATTGAATCTGTCTGGTCGTTTGGTTTTCCCAGTAAGTTTCTCGGTACGTTGAGTAGCGTGGTACTTGATCTTGTGCCATATTGGATGATACGTGTCTTCATATGATTGGTCCACATCAGTTGACTAATTTTTATATCAACAAAATCCCCCAATATTTCACAATTAAGGTTTGATGTTAGAATGTGTAACATTTTACCCAAAACGTTGCTCGGGTATATTTTTCATGTCTTGATTAATTACAGACCTCCAACACTTGTAAAATTCTTCCACTTTGCGTAACAGTTTTGAGCGAGAAATGGCAAATTTTTAAATATTTTAAAATTTAATAACCGCTTGCATAAATGCATCTTTTTTCTTTGATTAACCGTAAAAAATGCAACCGTCGTCACTTGTGATCATTACTTTTCTCATTTTCCGAGGCAGTATATATAAAGGCAGTAAAATCCGATTGTCTTCTACCTTTTACCCACTTTTTTTCAAAGTCTTTATCTTCTCGTTTTTCCTCTTACAAACATTCTTTTTGTCATCTGCTTTAGCTGATTCCTTACACTTCTGTAAGAATTTCTTAATTCCTTCTTCTTTCTTTATTTTAACCAACATGGTTTACCTTATCGAGTCATTAAATAAGTTTAGAGCTGATTTTGGGATTCCTTCTTGGGTTATTTTGGAGGAACCTTCTTATCCTTGTGATTTCTTTTCTTTAGCGGAGGGACATTGGTTCCCCTCTATTTTTGTAACTGAATGTGATTTTTCTTTCCAGCCTAATACCTTGTGTTTGGAATTTTTTCAATATTTCAATATTGTAACTGCAAGAGTAGTTCCCAATAGATGGATGGTAGTTAATGGCGTATATAGGTTGAGTCAAATACACGAAACTCATCTAGGTATTCCTGAGATTATGTTTTGTTATAAATGGGTCACCAGTAACATCACTTTTTACTTAAAAACTAGGTTTGTTAATAGAGCCTTAGTGGTCAATATCCCTGATTCTAATGGGGATTATTTTAAACATGGGGTTGTGATGAAAAATTGGCAACACCCCCCCATTAAATGGAAATGACGTGTACCAAAGTCCCAGGTGTCCACCTTATGACAATAGGATATGTTGTTTTTTATTTTCTAATCTAGCTCTGTTTTTGTTTGATAAAATATTTCACTGACTTTTTCTTTCTTTAATTTTAATTTGCAGTTGACAGTAAAAGAACCCCCCCCCCCCAAAAAAAAAGAGTGATATTAATATAAAATATTTGAAGTTTATCTGGGGTTTGCATCAATTAGTTATTGGGGAGCACATGAGAGCTTCTTCCTATTTGTTAAAATATTGGAACACCACTTCATCTTTTATTGCTCAGCCTACGGCTCCTCCTTCTTTGGTGATTGATCTTGAGCAAGATCCAATATATTCTTTAATTATTAAAGAATTTTCCTCTGATTTGGGTACTTATCTTCCTGATTTAATGACGAAGAAGAGGGGAATGCCTGATCTTTTTGCCAAGATTATCCCTAGTGCTAATGGGGAAAAAAGGAACAAAGAAGATCTCCCAGCTGAAGGGATTAAGAAAAAGGATGTTGCTCCATCTGGTGGGGCGATTACACTTATTAAGGTGGTTACCAAAAAGCCCCATATTGTTAAAAAATAGGCAGCACCTTTGATTGAAGAGGCTGTTGTTGTTTAAAAAGAGGTAGCACCTTTGATTGAAGATGGTGAACCTTTAAGAAGATTGAGAAGTGATATTGTTGAGAAGACCATTGATGTTCCTGCTCAACCCGAAATACCTTCAGCATTCATTACTCCTAGTTTAGCCAGGAAATTGATTTAGTCGGGAACTCTTCCAGATCACAGATATGATGAGACCTCTACTCCTCGAGGCAAAGTGTCTAATTTGGCAGCCCAACATCTTGCATCAGTAAGTGTTATTACACCTTGTCATTTCAGTTCTTCTTTCAATTTCCATATTCTAACTTGAGTTTTTATTTATCTTGTAGTTTTTGGTATATTTCAATAATATCATGGAGAAGGATGAAGCTATCAAAGCTGCTTCCTCTTCTAGTGAAGTAGAAGAAGCCCTTCCTGGGTTATGAAAATCTTTGGTAGACTCCTGACAGAAATATGAAGATGACAAAACTTCTTGGGAAAATAAAATTAAAGATGCAGAGACAGCTCAACAAAAAGCTGTTGATGTTGCAAAAGAGGCTGATCTAGCTCGACAAAAAGTTGTGGATGCTTCCAAGGAGACAGAGGAGAAATTGAAAGTCTCCATTACCAACAAGGAGGGAGCTGAGGGAAAGCTTGAAGAGGCTGAACGACATAAGAAAGATCTTGAACATAAAGTAAAATCTGTTGAAGATCTACTTAGGGAGAATATCTCCTTGGAGAGGACGAAGAGAAGGTCTGTTGTGAAGAAGCCCTTTAGCTCTGGCTGGGATAAAGGGTGGAACAAAGCTCTGATTTCTGCCTCTTCTCAAATGGAGTATGCAAATTTGAAATTATTTAAGGATGGATGGGTTGCAGCATTGAAAGAGTTGTACGTTACTAAAAACTCTGAATTATTTCAGAAACATGTCCACGACCCTCCTCCTGCCATTGAAGAAGAAAAAGAAGATGAAGCTAGATCTAATGAATCTTCGTTCATGATAGTAGAAAAAACACCTGCTACCATTGTCCCTCAATCTTTCGAGCAAGTTCAGCAGACCACTACTTCTTTTGAGCAGTGTCAGATGCCTTCCAAGAAACTTAAGTAACCAAATCCTTCTTCAAAATCACCTGAGGATGTAGTGGGGGAGAAGGAGAAGGTGTAATGTTGCTCAACAACCTTTTTTTGTTTTTCTTCGTTTTGTAACTCTAGTTGTACTCTCATCCATTATGATCTATAAAATTGACTTGTTATTTTTCTGAATTTTTCCTCTACTGTTTAATATAGCTATGCTATTGTTGATCTGTTTTTACTTTTCCTTGCTAGTTTATTGCCAAGATGGAAGTATTGTCAGCTTATGACACAAAGTTGAAGAAGAAATATATAGATTACTTCAAAGATGGTCGTGCAGATTTTACTGAAGCAGAAATAATTAATATTCTTAGTCCTGATGCCTCTGAACAAGCAATTGAGGCGTACCAATATTTAAAATGTTTACTTGATCGTTTAGTAGAGAATAACGTAGCTTACTACGAAATGATTGAAGATATCCAAGGAATGATTGAATAACTTTAACTTCAACACAAGGAAGCCACTGCTCTTCTTCATGAAGGTTATGAGAAAAAGTACCAACAGTTTAGTGCTGATCGGGGTTATGACGAATTTATCTCTACCCATAATAAAAGAGAGAGTGTGCTAAGACTTGGAATTGAGGAGCATAGAAACATTGCCAAACTTCTAGAGGAAGAAAATATTTCTTTAAGAAAAGAACTGAGACAACTATAATCTACTTCTTCCTCTAGATCTCTAGTCCCGATTAATGATGAAGGTGTTTCCTTTTTGGAGAGTGAAAATGATACATTAAGGGAAGGGTTTGAAACTTTGAAAAGAGCCAGACCTGCATCGTCTTCCCGAGTTAGAATAAGATCTGGCCAAAGTAGTATTGAAGAGAGTAGAACTCAACAAGTTTTAGTAAATCAAGTTACTCAAATGAAAGCAAAAAATCAAGATCTGACAGAGATGGCCCAGAAGATTCAAACTCTTACAAAAAAATTATCCAGTCAGAGTTTTGTGTTACAGAACAAAAAAAGTGTGCTAAAAAGACTTCATTAACATGTTGAATGATTAACTTATCAGTTTAACAAGCAGCCCATAGAGTTCTGGATGGAGGGATACAATGAAGCTTTATATCATCTCGATTCCAGATTGAAACAATTAAACAATGAAGGGTATAAACATAGGTGGCTGAATGCCTTAATTGTAATGAAAGTTGAACAAGGAGCTGAACTGTGGGATTGGTATGACCTTGGTCTACTTGATCTACCAGTACCACCTTTTCAACTAGATGTTAGTTGGATTCCAGTTAACTCCATTACTCACAGTTTGATTTCCAATTACCTTGGTAATTATACTCTTCACAAAGAATTTAAAATATCCAGACCTCCTCATTTGCAAGACCGACCAAGTTCTAGAAACACCATAATGCTACAGGACTTGAATTTATCAATTTTCCTTGTGCTTTCGATGACCCTCTAGCTGGAATGGATCCTGTATCAAAATCTGAAGGAAAGAAACCAATAGAATAGTCTATTTGTATTTTGTTAGTAATTGTTGTTGTAAATGAAGAAAAATCGTCTTCATTGTAATTTTGTTTCCTTGGAAATAAAATGATTTAATGATGTTTATTTTTTCAATAATATGAGATGAATAACGGCAGTACTGTACTTTGTAACGGGTTACTTTTCAGCCATTGAATATATATATATATATATATAAAATATGTTGTTTGCCCGTTTTCGATTTGATTTCCTAGACAATGGAACTTTTCCCCATATGTTTTTCTATTTGTAGTTATTATTTCATCACCCATAAGTGCCTAAGCAATGGAATTATTTTTATCCCATGTTCCTACTTAGTTGTAATAATCTTATCTAGATTGCCTTAGTTCCCAGGCAGTGGATATTATACCCAACTTCTTGCCTAGTTTAGATGCCTTCTTGAGTCATCCATAATCAAGCAGGACTTGCCTTGCTCGATTATTTTACCAACATTATTGGTGTTTATATTGATGCCAACCAACTTTTAGTTGGTGGCTGTTGATGTCGACCAACTTTTAGTTGGTGATTGTTGGCTGTAAGCTGTTAGCTGTGAAGTGTAGTGTGTATCACTAGTACTCCGAAAAAAAAACGAATGGGGAAATCATCATTTTTATTCTTACTGAGAATTTTTAGTACATGAGCTGTTACATTACTAGTAGTACTTTCGCAGGTGCTCTGTATTCCAGGCATTTTTCAATTCTTCCCCTTAAAGGGTTTCTTCTGTAAGTGCCAGGTCGGACAACTGTCGTGATGCGATAGAGCCCATGCCAATTGACCTCGAACTTATTGTGCTTTTGAATGACCTTCTTTAGCACGTAATCTCCTTCCTTTAAATCACGTTTCTTGACTCTTTTATTATAGAATGTGGTAGTCCTTTCCTAGTAAGTTGCGTTTCTGATTGCTGCATCTTCTCGGACTTCCTCAAGCATGTGTAAATCCAACCTTCTCATTAAATCACTTATTGGAGAACTAAACTTGAGCACCCTATAAGTAGGTAATCCCAATTCAGCAGGTATTAATGCTTCGCTTCCAAAAGCTAACATGCATGGTGTTTCTCCAGTTGCTGTTCGGGGAGTTGTTCGGTAAGCCCATAACACTGAGTGTAACTCGTTGATCCAATTACCTTTAGCATCATCTAACCTCTTATTCAACCCATTGAGTAGAGTTCTATTGGTCACCTCTTTTTTCCCATTACTTTGGGGATGACCTGGAGCAGAATGAACTTTTTGAATGTTGGACTGTAGACAGTACGATGTGAACTTGTCATTGTCGAACTGGGTACCATGATCAGTGATAAAGGCATGGGGCAAACCATATCTGTAAATAATATTCTTCCAAATGAATTGATAGACCCTTTCATAGGCCATATCGATGAGAGGTTCACCTTCCACCCACTTTGTGAAGTAATCAACAGCTACCACCAAATATTTGAATAGTCCTCTTGTAGTTAGTAGAGGCCCAACTAAATCTATACCCCACAAAACAAATGGCCAAGGTGAGGTGATTGGTGTTAATAGAGCCTTAGGAGTTCTTCGTATAGTAAAAAATCATTGACACTTGTCACATTTTTTAGCACAGGTCGTACAATCAGCGAACATTGTTGGCCAGTAGTATCCTTACGTATTAATTCTTTGTAGTAGAGTTCTTCCTGCTACATGAGCCCCACAAGATCCTTCATGAATTTCCTCTATTAATTCCTTGACCTCTGCTGGATGAACACACCTCTGCAAACTAGTATCAAACCTCTCATGTACATAACTCTATTATTCAAAACATATCTGGCAGCCTTGTACTTTAAGTTTTAGGCTATAAGTAGGTCGGCTGGTAAAATACCTTCTTTAATATAGGCCCTGATGGGATCCATCCAAGATGGTCCCATATCCAAGGCGATAAAATTCACCATCAGGTCTTCATCAACACTTCTACTTGTAAGTACTTCAATGGGGATTGTTCTTCGTAGTTCTATGCGAGTAGTTGAGGCTAACCGAGCAAGTGCATCTTTCCTTGCATTCTCCAGTCTAGGTATTCTAACCACCTGAACATCTACTAAATTGGGTACAATCTCCAGAGCCTTAGTTAAGTATCTTGACATGAACTCCCCTTTTACTGCATATAGGCTTAACATATGATTCACCACTAATTGCGAATCGCTGAACAACACAACTTCCTTTGCATTCAATGATTTAGCTAAGTTGAGGCCCATAATCACGACTTCATACTCATCTTTATTATTGGAAGCTTGGAATTTGAAACGCAGAGCATATTCAATGTCTATCCCATTCGAACTATGGAGAATAACTCCAGCTCCGCAACCTGTTACACATGAAGAACCATCAACATATAAATTCCATATAGGAATATTATCACTAAACCCTTGATCTGACAGAATCCTTTGATGTAACATCTTGTCCTTCCTTTCTTCATACTTATTTTTCAACTCTTGCACTTTACCATAGGATTTTGGATGATCGGTTTCCACCCCTTTTGGCAATTCTACTTCTGGTAGTTAATCAGAGATATTTTCAGTAGACCCTTTGGCATCCTTGAGTTGATCCGTATTGGACCCTTATTGATCGGAGATATCTGGGTATGTAAACTTATCAATGAAATCTTCCACTACCCGTCCTTTGAGCGAGGATCGTGGTTCATAGATAATGTCATATTCCCCAAACTCCACTGCCCAATACATTAGTCTTCCAGACTTTTTTGGCGTATGTAAAGCCAGTATGATTAGCATGTATGTACATACCACTATTGTATGGGCTTAAAAATATGGTTTCATTCTCCTGCTTGCTTCAATTAATGCAAACGCCAACTTCTCTAGTTTAGGATACCTGATTTCTACTCCTCTGAATGCGTTGCTAGTATAATAAACAAGTTTTTGCACTCCGTCTTATATTCTTATCAAGGCCAAACTAACTACACTTTTTGAGACAACTAAGTACAAGTATAGCTTTTCTCCTTATACTAGCCTGGACAATAAAGGAGGTGTCCCTAAATATCTCTTCAACTCAAAGAATGCCTTCTCATAATCGTCGTTCCACTCAAAGGTCTTTCTGAGAACCTTAAAGAATGGAAGACATTTATCAGTTGCTTGGGAGACAAATCTATTGAGAGCTGCAACACGCCCCGTAAGGCTCTGCACTTCCTTCTTAGTGGTTGGAGATTATAACTCCAGCAAGGCTTTTATCTTGTTAGGATTCTATTTAATACCTATTTGATTGACAATGTATCCGAGAAACATGCCTTCCTGTATGCCAAAAATTCATTTAGTCGAGTTCAGCTTCATTTGGTACTTCTCCAGCTGATCAAATATTTGGTTCAAATTAGCTATATGGTCAACAACTTTCTTGCTTTTAGTCAACATGTCATCGACGTATACCTCCATCTTTTTGCCAATCTTCTTTGTAAATACCTTGTTCATCAGCCACTGATATGTAGCACCTGCATTTTTAAGACCAAAAGGCATAACATTATAACAATATGTTCCTTTGGGGTAATGAAAGAGGTACTTTCCCTATCTTCTAGCTTCATTTTAATTTAATTATATCCCGAATAGGCATCCATGAAGCTTAACAGCTCATGCCGTGAGATTGTATCCACTAGCTGATCTATTCTGGGCAGAGGAAAGTGATCTTTTGGGAAAGCTTTATTCAGGTCTGTGAATTCCACACACATTATCCATTTATTCTTCTTCTTCTTGACCATCACAACATTAGCAAGCCAATCTGGATATTTCACATCTTCGATAAAATAAGCTTTTTATAGCATTTCCACTTCTTCTTGAATAGCTTGGTTCTTCTCCGGACTAAAGACTCTTCTCATTTGCTTCACTGGTTTGATCTCCTTGTTGATATTGAGCTCATGACATAAGAAAGCTGGGTCTATTCCCAACATACCCTCGTGACTCCATGCAAATACCTATTTTCTGTGCTTCAAAAATTCCACCAGCTCTTGCTTCAATACTGGATCAAGTGAGGCACCAATCTAAGTTGTTCATTTTGGTTGCTCATCATCCAGAATAATACTTTATGTTACGTCTATGATTTGTCATTTAACGAGTTCCATTTCATCTCTTGTGTCTAAGGTTTTAATCTCAGACTCATCAAATTCATCCACTTGATAAGTGATTATCTTCTTTTTAGCACCCTCCAATTCTTCCTGCTCGACAGATGGGTAGTAGCATTATCGAGCTACTTTATGATCTCCCTTTATAATTCCAAACGCAAAGTTGGTCGAGAACTTTAAACACTTATGTATAGTTATGGAACTGCTTCAAATTTTTTCAGGCCTACTATCCCCATAATTATATTGTAGGTTGACTGGACGCTCTTATCCATCACGAAGAAGCGAACCCTCTCTGTTCTGCTAGCTGTCCAGGTACAAATCATCATGTCTAACTTGATCATTCCAAGTGAAAAAGATTTTTCTCTAGAAAACCCAATGAGAGGCTTGTGATATGGCTCCAACTGACTAAGCTTTAAGTTCAAACTATCAAAGTAAGGGTAAAACATGATGTCTGCCGAGCTACCATTATCCACAAATATTATCGAAATGATTACGCCCTTTATTCTCATTTTGATCACTAGAGGTTCATCATGAGGATACAAAATGCTTTCCAAATCATTTTTAGAAAAGCCAATGACCATCTTATCTTTATTGACCTCTTTTGGGTGATCTTCTTCTGCCAGATTTATTCATTGTATATAGGAACAAGCTTGAGACTCATTGATGTAAGCTTTCCTTTCAGCGGTATGATCACCCCCTCCCGCGTATACACCTGTAATTATGTTACAATTAAATGAACCAAAATGAATAAAAAATACCTCACGCTCAGGTTGTCTTGGCCTTTTTAAGAGATCGGGGTCATCTTCAGGGTCATCTTCATGGTCCCTTTTCTTATCTTCTCTTGGTCGACAAGGAGATTTAGATCTCTACCGAGCTCTGTTGTTGGTCTTCCCACCGTTTTGACGATCAATATACTTGTTCACCTTTCCTCGTCTAATGATCACCTCTATTTCATTTTGGAGGGCTACACATTACTTAGTCGTATGGCCATGATCTTTATAGAACTCACAATACTTGGATTTATCTTTTCTTTTGGAAGTTGTCCTCAGTTTTTCTGGCCAATTGAGTTCCTCAATGTTCTTGATCTCTTCCAGAACATGATTTATATCCACCTTTAAGGGAGTATAATTTATATACTTCCTTAAGTGATCCAATGTTTCTTTGCCTTTCAAATGTTTTCTCCTACCATTGTTCTTGTGATCTTTTTTCTTCAACTTGCCTTCAAATTTAGGTTCCACCTTTGCCTCAACATTCTTCTTCACAGCCATATCCTCCTGGATGCTCATAAGAGCTATGATGGCTGTCTTCTCCTTATAATATATGACTTTTAGTTTCTCGTTGTTGAAACGAGTAATGTAGTCTCTAGTACTTTCACCTGCTTTTTACCTAATGCTCAACAAATGTGATACCCTTTTAACTAGCTTTGCACCAAAATAGAAATTTCTTATAAAGAACTCTGCTAGTTGATGGAAGGTTACAATCTTCCCCCGAGGAAGACTGTTATGCCGTATCTGCACAGATCCGATAATAGTCCCTGAGAATGCCCTGTACCTCATTTCATCTGGGACTACGTAAATATCTACTGAAGCTTAGTATTGCTCTATGTGAAGAACATTATCAGTTTTTCCATCATACTTTGTCATGTCATGAGCCTTGAATTTTGCTGGTGTGGGAAAATCCACAATCGCTTGTATAAATGCATATCCCTTAATCAATGTTCTTGGGAGAGGGTTCTTGGCCTTGGCCATTTCTCCTAACCTGTCTTCTAGCCTCTGAATAGATACTTTCCATCCCCTGATTTATTTATATCCTCTTGAGCAACAGATCGCGCATAATTTTCCTCTTGGGATCTTTCTCTTCGAGCTACAGGTCTCCGGTTTGGATGTGATTGGGTGGAACCTTCCCTTCAATCATTTTGTCATTAAGAATTTCTCGATGCAGACCGAGGAGGATTTTTATTCCTCCTGGGACCCAAATGATGGAAGGGAGATGCTCTGCTCAACCCTTCTAGAGCACTTGGTCTTTCTGGCATTAGAGTGACGTTTTCTTGCGAATCCATAATTTTTATAGGGAAAGTTGCATCAGGGCGATAAGATGGATCACTTGAATTTCTAGAATAATTGACTTTTGTATGTGTGGATCGTGATTTAGATTGTGGTTGTCATGAAGATGGCGGACGCAGGCTTCTTTGGACGCTTCACTGGCTGTCTGGGCGGATGCACCATTTTGAATAGTCTGAATGAACTTTTGCATAGTTTCCTGCATAGCCGTTTGTCCTCTGGCTAAGATTGACAAGATCCCTATGCTATTGTTTGTATTTGGGGGGATAGAAGGGTTAGGGAGATTCCCTTCGTTATTCTAATTGCTCGATTTGGGGATATCAACCATTTATGACGAGGTATTTGCTGAAAAATGCTATGTATAGTCATTTATCATAGACGACGCGAATCTATTGATGCAAAAAACTAGATTCGACCTAATTAATTAATCACAGATAAATATGAGTAAGGAAATAAGACAAGAGATTTTTAAAGTGGTTCAGCCTCAAGGAAATGGCCTACGTCCACTGTTTTATATTACAGAGTTTCTTGCTTTTATCACGATTATGCTTGCTTATTTCGCTCACCCAGCTGAGAGGGTGTTACAATGTATTTATAGCCCTTAGGCCGTCAATGTCAATAGACAATATGCCTTTATCGAATAGGATTATGCATCTGTGCATAGTAAGGAATGAATGTATTATAATAAACATTGAATCTGTCTGGTCGTTTGGTCTTCCCAGTAAGTTGCTCAGTACGCTGAGTAGCCCGATACTTGACCTTGTGCCATATTGGATGATACGTGTCTTCATATGATTGGTCCACGTCAGCTGACTAATTTTTTTATCAATAGATGTAATAACTATTTTCTCCTCATAATCAATCACCTCCAACTTCTCGTTGTTAAAGCGAGTAATGTAATCCCTAGTGTTTTCTCCTACCCGCGGCCTCACACTTAATATGTGAGCTACTCTTTTTACCGATTTGTCTCCAAAGAAAAAGTTACCAATAAATAGTTCGATAAGCTGGTTGAAATAAGAAATTTATCCCCAAGGAAGGTTGTTGTACCAAATCTGATCATGACCTATAATTGTACATGAGAACGCCCTGCATCTCATTTCATCAGGAACAACATAAATATCAGTTACTGCTTGACACTGCTCTATGTGAAGACCATGACCAATTTTTTCATCGTAGTTAGGAGTAACTACGAGAGCTTTGAACTTTGAAGGAGAAGGAAAATCCACAATATCTTGGAAAAAAGGAGACCATTTCACAAAGCTTAGTTGCAAAAGGTTCTTCGCCTTTACCATCTCTCTCAACCTATCTTCCAATCATTGAATCGAGCCCTTCCATGCATTGTTGCCCAAATCAGATTTATGAGTTCTAGCTCAGCTATTACGACCAATTATTTGTGTTGAGCTCTCCTATTATGAGGTCTGCTCGACATGGATAGATCATCGCGCATCTGATCTGGATTGGGTTGTACCCTCACGTTAATTGGCTAGTCATCGAGTATTCCTCAACAATGCCCTAAGAACGTTTATATTCTCGCTGGGTCCCAGTCGATCAAAGGGAGATGCATTGCTCAGTCTTTATAAAACACTTAATCTCTCAGGAGTAAAGGATTACTCATCATAAGGCTCTGAAGTTTTAAGAGAATAACTTTCTCCTGGACAGTAGGACATGTCTCTGGTAGTCCTAGATTGACTATGCCTACTGGTTCTTAGAGGTGGTGGTGGAATATTTCTATTCCTGTGACTAGATAAGGCGGAGATACATCTTGTAGTGTTTGTGCCAATTGCTTAATAGTATCCTGCATAGCCTCCTATCCGCTGGCAAGACTTCCAATATTCTAGTCAGATCATTATTTACTGGAGGAACAGATGGAATAAGAAGATTGCCATCGTTTCTGGCACTGAATTCTGGAATGTCAGAGTCATTTGTGGATCAAGGAATGAGAATGAAAATATTTAAAAATTTGTTCATATAGACGGTGCCAATCTATTGATGTAAAAAAATAGACTAGGTCTAATTATCTAATCACAGATAATATTTGTAAGTAAAAGAAATAGACAAAAAGGTTTAAAGTGGTTTGGCTTATGGAGAAAAGTCTACATCCATTATGCTTATTATTGCCTTGTTTTTGCCTTTCAAATGACTTGCCCTTGATGAAGGGATTACAACGTTTTTATAGCCCAGTGGGGAGACAAAGAGATGAAATGTTAAAGGATGGAATGCCTTTATAAATTAAGCATTTACATTAGTACACAATGTCCATAATGTTTCTGGTTGTTCGCATTTTGCTGATAATGTTTTTTGGCCTCCCTACTGTTGGTCGGGCTTCCTGTATGCTGGTCGGCATTCCAGGCATTGGTCGGTGGTTATGCTTTGCTGACTAGGATTATTGCCGCAATGGATGACACATGTCTATTTCTGATTGGTCCACATAAGTGGGTAATTTTTGGTATCAACAAAATTTATCCTGCATAGTTCGACATTTAATATTCAAAGGAGAGATGCAATGCAAGTGTTCTTCCAATATGAACGTATGCCCATTTTTTGTTACTTTTGTGACTACATAGGTTAGAATGATAAAGAATGTGAATAGAGACTGAAAGTTGGTAATAATATCTCTATGCCACTGAGCTACGAGAATAGTTAAAGTTCACCCCCGATAGGAAGCAAATCTACTAGGAACATTGGGGGGCGGGGGAAGAACACAATCCAAAAAAAATGACAAATCGCTACTGGTACCAATGCAGTCGTCAGAAAAGTATGCATGGGGTGACCGAGATGTTTCACAAAAAGACAAGATAGAAACCTAAATTTCAAAAAGCATGAAAAAAGTCTAAAGGAACATTTTTTGTAAGACGCAATTAGAAAGAGAAAATACTGGAGGATGTAATTCATTAGACATGGATGGGGGAATAAAATAGTCCTTGATACGTGTTTCATGGAGGAAGATGCTCCTATGTTAGAATTCGTGGATGACAGGCATAAAACTATCTTTATAATCGATAATAATGATAATATGGACTCTGTACAACCCCATAAAGTTTTTTCCACGCTTGTGAATTGTGTGTATTTTTTATCTGAGCGTCCATGTTTTACCTCTAACAAACAAAATGCTACAAAGCTCAACATTATTTTATATTATCTATCCCTACCAATGCCATTTTAAATATACCCAACCCAAGGACACTATCAATATACCTTACTTAAAACCCAAATTCTCGGCCACCCAAACAAGTCACAACAAAACCTCATTTTATATTCTGAATCCCATATGCTGAGACATGTGGTAGTGATCGAACAACTGACATACCAGTCACCTTCTTTGGGACAACTTTCGACAGCTCACTACTTGGGGATATTCTCACATCCACTTACACCCATCCATGTGTTGACAGCTGCTATAAATTTTTCCTATACCCATGCAACCAAAATTCTTCTACGCCTTTAGTGACAACACAAACAATTTCTTACCCAAGCCAACAGAAGATTACGTCCCTCACTCCCCACCATCCAACCCCCTCCCTTCGATGCCATCACCCATGACACTAGACATGTGAATCCAAAACCTACCCTACCACCTCACAACCAGACACTTGATAAGGAAAATCATCCATAAAAAATCCATACACAAGTCTTTTATAACCAAATCACCTACTCACCAAATTCATATACTGCCCCCTTGTGAACGTAGTCTTCCTATATCTCATAGACAAAAAACTATCCATCCTTTGCAGATGCTTTCTTTTTCCACCCACCCTACAACTGTGAATATGTTTCCTATATAACCAATGAATACTTAAATCATACCTAAAACCCATAGAAGGTGGAAGAGATCCCCTGGCGTACTCAAAACTCCGATTTTAGAGCTCTGAAAAAATCACCATTTGTCTTCAACCTCTGATATGGATAGCAAAAAGGCGGAGACCAGTGATCGATCCCGTAGAGCCCAATGAGTACCCTCAACTGGAACTCTCGTGGGTTAGGGAAACCTGCTACAGTTCGTTCTCTATGCGAGTTAACTCGTAGAGAAAAATCCCATATTTTGTTTCTATGTGAAACAAAACTGCGTACAAAAGAAATGGAGTATGTTTGAGTAAAAGTAAAGATGTCTCATTGTTTGTGTATAGAGACTGTGAACATAGTGGGGGGATTGGCTCTCCTGTAGAATGATATTGTTACTATCTATATTCAAAGACATTAACTCAATCATGTGGATATGATTCTGAAAGACATCTCGAGACAGGGATACTAGCGCCTAACTTGTATTTATGGCTTTACTGAGGTTAGAAATAGGAAAATTGGGTTGAGTTTACTTAAGTACCTTGGATATTCTTACCAACGCCCCTAGTTGTGCATGGGGGGATTTAAATGATCTCTTTTGTGTTAGGGAGAAAAATGGGATTAGGGCTCACCCTAATTCTAAATTTTAGGGAATCGATGGACTTTTGTAAACTTAAGGACCTGAACTTTAGCAAGTGGACGGTGGAGGAAAAGCTAGACAGATTCCTAGCTAACATTAAGTGGGAAGTTTTGTTGCCAAATTTCCAAGTCAACCATATGGAGCAGAATAGGTCTAACTATCTCCCTATCTGCATCAAATTTGGGGACCCACATCTCAGAGGTGGAATGGCCAGAAAAAAAATCTAGATCCTTCCTCTTTGAAGCCTGTGGATTCTGAATAATTACTTTAAGAACATTATTGAGGAGGCATGGGAGTCCAAAACGGTAATGCGATCAATGAGAAGATGAAAACTTGCGAGACTCTTTTGATTTCCTGTGCAATATAGAAGTATGGATCCTTAATGATAACTTTTCTTTTTGTGTGTCGTTGTTGAAAGCCAAGTTAATCAATATCCTTAAATTACCTACAAAATATAACAATCTAAAGTGTAAAGGTAAGTAAGGGTATCAATCCACATTAAGGGGGTAAGCTAGAGACAAACTCAATTGTAATTAAATTTTTATTTTCTTTTTGGAATTTTTCTTTTCTATTTTTTTTTTAGCTTTTTCAATATTAAAACAATTATCAAAGGTGAATGAAACGATACTAAAATGAGGGATGAAAACAACTAACTAAAAGGTGACTAAAATAAAAAATAAAGTCTAACACAAAAATAAGAGATAAAGTGAGGTAAATAATTGTGAGAACAATCAAGGAATGGGATTACACCACAAATTTTAGCTATTCTAATTAAATAATTGAATTAATTGAATTCTCCCAAATTAATATTAAAATTACAAATCAACTCTCGTTGCAAATATAATTTTAATAGTAACTTTTCAGAAAATTAAGTTTAACCCCCCACAACTCTAGAAAATAGATCCACAGTCCTTTTAATTAATCACCCGCTGGGATCGATTTATCAAAATTTATCTAAATCTATAAAATGAATTTTAGAGTTGAAATTCAAGGAATAATACCACACTTAAGAAACCCCTATCTCTAGTTCGAATCTAAAATGGGTATTATAACCTAGAATTTCGATTTTCTCTCGAAAACCATTTATCCTCTCTCGAGGTGTAAATTTAAGGGTGAGGGATCAAAATTAATATTCAAAGGGAATTTTCAAGTAATCAAACTAATTATATCAAAATAACATCAAATAAAGGTTCACCCCACCCCTTAAAAGGGGATTTAGCCTAACATGATATTAAACATGATGAATAAATAATCAAGGATACTAAAATAAAATAAAAGGAAATTAAACAAGCAAACCAAATTTCTTTGAGAAAGTTGAACTCTAATCTTCCAATTTGAAGCATACAATCCCTCTAATTGAGCATCCAAGTGATTTGCAATTAAATATCCACTCAATTAAATCGCTTACAAAATTTAACCTCACAAATATCTAACAAAAATAAAAATAAAACTATTTACAAATATTTCTACCTAATTTATTCTAACCTAACTCTCTACTTTTCTCTAGAATTTTCTCTCTCTATTTGATGATCTCTTCTCTTCAAATGGGGTCTTGAGTCTTCTTTTATAGTAGATGAATGGCACACATGGGGCTAAGGGGTATTTTTGGGAAGGTTTAATGTGCATGGAAATGGGGTGCGTACACATGATGTAAGAGAGGTGTGAGGTCATGTGGGTGAGGGGATTGGAATAAAGTAAATCAGATTTAGTTAAGGGTTATTTTTGGAAATGGTTTAAAGTTGGTAGTTGGGGGCATTTTGGGAATAAGGGGTAAAATGGGTTTAGTTGGCACACGTGGGATTTGTTTTGTGTTTGCCTTGTCTTGGTTTGTAGCAGCACGATTTTGGTTTAGAAGGAAAATGGGTTTGGAGGCTTTTGGGAAATGGGTTGGAATGGAGGTTGGCTGGTCCATGGGTTATTGAAGTTGAGTTGGGGTCGAGTTCAACCGGGTTTGGATGCATCGCCTAATTGAGCTCGGGCCGAAGGTGGGACGTCGAATCCGGGGGCTCGTGCTGGTGCTCACTCGGAGAGGTTGAAGATCGCGGTTTCGGGGCCGACAGGTATAAGGGTCATCGGGAAACCGACGTTTGGGGTGTCGCGGGTCGCGATTAAGCTCGCCGGAGCAGGGTCGGGGGTGCGACGAAGTTTGGGTGCATCGCCGGAGGTCCGGGGTTTTGGGTGGTTCGGAGTTGGGTGAGGGGGGCGAATGGGTAAGTAGGTATAAGGGGGTTGGGTTGTTGGGTTTGGAGTGACGGGTCGCCGATTTTGACCTGGTATGGCCGGAGGTGATTCGTGGAGGTAGGGGATTAGGTTATCGGGTAGAGGGTTTTGGGTGTCGATCAGGTTTGAAGATGGAGGTGTGGGTTGTGTGATGGAGTTGTGTGTGTGTTAATAGAGGAGAGAGAAAGTGAGGGGTTTGAGGTTGAAGAAGAAGGGAAATGGTTAGGTGTGGTAAGGGTGTAGGATAGTGTGGTGTGAGTGGGTTAGTTGTTTTGTGTGTGTTTAAATTATGACCCTTAAATAATAAAGATTGAACTAAAAATTAGTAAAACTAAAAGTAAAAATAAAATCTAACTAAAAATAAAACAAACTAAAAACAATAAAAATAAAAATATCAAAACTAAAAAAAATAAAATCCTAAGCTTATATAAAAATTAAAATAAAACAAAAGAAATAAAAACTTAAAATCTAAATGAAAATTAATGTCCTAAAAAATATAAAATATAATAAAATAAAAATAAACTCCTAAAAACTAATCCTAACAAAACTAAAAACTAATAAAAATTAAAATAAAATAAAATTACACTAATAAACTAAAAATATAAACCTAGAAATCCTAAATAAATCATAAAAATAAAAATGACTCAAACTAAAATTCTAAAAAATATTAAAAAGGGACAAACAAAACACACACAGGGTTTGGGGTAGGTTTAGGCTAGGTTTAGGCTCGGGTAAGGTTACGGGGGACGGAATTTAGCTCCATAATCTGCACAATTGCCTTGATATATAGCTTTTGACACCGCAACTACAATTAAGCCTGCACAATGAACAATTAAGGACATAAGACTCCTATTTTTTAGAATTAGCAACTAAAATATGTCTATTCGGGGTATAAAATGTACACTTTTGGGTGCTTATCACTTAACCAAATCACTTGATGTGAAGAGAGCTTCTATCTTATGGTGGCATAATCAGCCTCAATCCGAGCACCACATGTTGTCTATCAAGGCTATGGAGAACGAAATCAATAATCTTCTAGAGACCGAGCATATCTGATGGAAGTAAAGGGGTAAGGTCAAATGGATAAAATAAGGAGATATAAATACTCAGTATTTCCATGACAAAGCTTTTCAGCAAAGAAAAACTAACTCGATTACCGAGTTCATTGACGAGAATGGTATTTATATGATGAATGAGGAAAATATTTCCATTTGATTAGTGAACTATTTTAAATATTTACTCATATCCAATATAACATACCCAGAGGGCTACAAGTACATTCTTAGTGGAATTAGTGGTCGAGTCTCAAATCAAATGAACGATACTCTCTTTATTTTATATCCCTTGAGGAACTCTTTCTTTCAATCACATGTCCCTTATGAAATCCCCTGAACCCGATGGTATGCCAGCCTTATTTTTTCCAATATACTGGCGCATTATCGGGCCAGGGATAACTAATTTCGTTCTCGATCTGCTTAATTATTCTAGACCAATTAAAATTTTTAACCACACCTTTATCGCTTTGATCCCAAAAATAAAAAATTCAAAAGTTATGTTTCAATTTCGTCATGTTAGCTTATGCAATGTCATTTACAAAATTATTTCCAATATTTTGGCTAATAGACTCAAAAGAATCTTAGAGTTTATTATTTTGGATAACTAAGTGCCTTTGTTCCCGGGGGACTCATCACTATTAATGTTATTTTAGCATTTGAAATTAACCACACTTTCCATAAAAAAGGATTGGAAGTAAGGGGGTTTTGCTTTAAAATTATATATAAGTAGAGCTTATGACAGGGTGGATTGGGGCCTTCCTTGAGAAAATCATATTGAAATTAGGCTTCAGTATTGGATGGGTGAGGCTCATCATGAATTGTGTCACATCCATCAATTTTTATGTTTAAATAAATAGGGAGCCTAAGGGTCATATTAGTGCCAACATGGGATTAAGAGAAGGAAATCCTTTATCTCCTTACCTCTAAATGCTTTGGGTGGAGGGTCTTTCATCCCAATCTGAGACAGAAAAAAATAAAGGTAGGATAATAGACCTTGCTACTAGTCACGATGTCCCTAATATGTCCCGTTTTGTTTTTGTGTATGATAGTATTATTTTTAGGGACACCAGTCCGAGTATGATGATTGACATAAAAAAATATCCTTAAATTATATGTGTAAGAGGGTGGTCATATTAAAGTCGGGGTGTTAGAATACAAATGGAGGAATAACCTCTATTAAAATGGCAATAAATCACTAAACAATGTGTTATCAACAGCGATGAGACAGACTCAAGTTTATAATATTAAACATTTTAGATTGAGCGCATAAAAGCACTCATGTATAACTCTTAATAATCAATAACTAAACATCGAAAGCATCTCAGTTAGAGGGAGATAAAATGAAGCAATCTCAGATACACCTCTGGTACGCAGCTCAAATGCCAAGGTCCTACACATAGGGATCAAAACAATAAATGTTTTGTTCGTGGTAATAAAATCTTAGGAAAAACATCGATGGTGGGTGAATAAATTCTCTGGTTTGCAATAACTCTTGCTCTCTCTCCTAATCTAAAAAAAATATATGTTGTTTATGAAAGAACTCTCTTTGTCTCTTGAAGTGACTGAGATTCCTATATAGTCACTAACTTCACTAGAGTAATCTCAGGACTAATAAATGTGAAAGATGGCCCCTCTTCCCTTTACATCACTAGAAATAAATGTGAAGATGTGCCAATATGCCCCTACGTCATGGGCATTAAATGTCAACATGCAACTTTTGATGATGTACTATGTGTCATGAAACTATCAGCATAGTGGTACTCCACCAAACTACCTAAAAACCCTCAAACAACTATGGTTTACTCAAGTGAGGGTTGGACAGTAGGTAAGTCACGTGTGACATCACTCAAGACAGATTTTACTTTTGGTAAAGGGTTATTTGGTACTAGGCTCAATGTGGAATGGAGCTCATGGTTGCGCTGGATAATCTCTCTTGGGTTATGGTCCATCGGTGTTTTACAAAGTGTATCTAGAATGGTTAAGTCAAGACTAAACCTTGCCTTGCTTTTCAATCCTCCAAACTATTTCTCTCGGAGGTTCCCTCGGTGAGGTCATTCGATAGAACATTAGAAATCTTCTAAGCCCTGCCGGACTTGGTCCCTTGCAAATACCGTTTGACCTCACTCTCACATCACAAAACATTACGAATTGCAAGTTACAATATACATTTGCAAATACACAATTTGAACAAGTACAAATTAAAAAAAAATGAGCTTCCTCGAATAGCCTCCTTAGAAAAGCTTCCTCGCTAACTGCTTGCCTCTTAGTCCTAGCTAACTCCTGAGCTTAGTCGCCTAGATCCCTGTACCTTCCTCTATCAGGAGGGGGAGTTATCTCTAATCACGAGATTACCTTTGGGATTCCCTTATATTTTTCACTTTGTGTAGACATTTGTTGCATGGCCAAGAAATGTCTGCACAAAAAATCTCTAGACGATAAACCTTCTTTCTAACAAATCTTATCTTGTGTGCTTAGGCTCAGGTAGGACTGAGTGAACTTCAAGTGAGGGAGCTTACCGAGTGGACTTCAAGTGAGTGAGCTTAACGGTTTTACTTTTACGAATATTCTAATAAAAAGTCCCCTGAGCAAAAATTGGGCGCCAAAATCTTTTCTTCACCCGTAAGTTTCTTTCACTTTTCTTCGTGTGTGCGCTCATTAATTGTTGGTGTCCCATCATCTTATACAGGCAATGTCAAAGTGACACATGTCAAGTTGGTGCGATTTCTATCAATTTTGATAATCCAGACGTCATCATGCCTTTTCCACTTCCCACGCGTGAGAAATCCAAAAGACTAACTTGAATTTTTTAAACGGCTAACTCATTTTTGACACTTTAACATTTTTCTTCTTCATTTTTTCATATTTCTACCATTATTAACGAGAGCTCAGGCCTTATTATAGAGAGAAAAATATCACCGACCACCCAAACTCCATTTTCTCCACCATCCACTTCCACCTTCATCTCTCTTTCCTCCTTCTCTGTGTTTATCTTCTTTCCAATACCTTCCAATCTTCCAATGGCCTCTTCTAGCAACGTTCCGGTGATTTTCAACCATGATTATAGCCAAAGTTATCCGATCAGAATGGTGGCGCGTCAAGCACAAATCTAGTCATAATGTCATTTTCCTTCTTCTGTTAAGGAAGATAAGTTTGTAATTAAGTGTAAGGCTTTCTCTTCCCAATTGAATGCCAAGTGGGATCCTTTGATTTTGGGTGATGAGGTTGCATACAAAGAGTATTAGGGTTTCCTTTTCCTATAAGGTAATCTTCATTTTTACCTGGACCTTCGGGACTTTCCTTATTCCCAAATAGATTTCGAGGGGCCTGAAGATCGCCTAGACTACTTTCCATCTTGGTCAAACTACATGCAAGCCACTTTCATAAATGTTCTCACCAAGGTTGGTATCCATCTTGCTTTTTAGTTTGGATACTTCACTCTATCCAAAAACAATGTTACCCTTTACGCCTCGGTCTCTCATTGGAACATGGTTTCCCACACTTTTATTTCAACCTATGATGAATTCTCCATCACCCTAGAGGACGTTTATGAGTTGATGGGACTACAACTAGATGAGGATTCCACTTATTCTAATGAAGATCTTGATGTTGAGGAGACTTCTTCCCATGCTGACTTAGACTAGATTTGATGTGGTTGTGTTGAAGATTAAAAAAAAAGTCACTTTTGCCCACCTCATTAGCTTCTACTTTTACAAGCTCAATCAAAACGAATAAAATCAAGGTTCTATGTAAGAGGTCACTTACGGGGAGGGAAAAGGTTACTCTTTGGAGATAGATTTTTACATTCTATATGTCCTCTAACGTTTTCCTTTTCCTGTAAAAAATAATGACCATCCACGAAGGGACCTCATCAACATTTTGATTAGTCTTGCTCATAGAGTTAGCCTTCTTCTTGTTACTCTTACCTTGGGTTCACTATACACTTGGTTTTAAACAACACCTTTAAACACGGAGCATTCTCTTGGCAGGTATAACGTTGTTAACTTTGTAAACACTATTCTATTGATTAGTTTCATTTACACCAATTTTCTTGACATTGCTCCTGCTGAGGTCCCTTAACCTATCTATGCCTTTAAACCCCATTCCTTGCTTCATTGGAACAAGAATTAAAGTAAAAAGGAAATCCTCCTTGTCATTTATCAGTATTCCTCTTTTGTTCCAAGGCCTTACAATGAGGAATCATATTCGCATTCTTAGTCTTTCTTCTCCGAGAACCCTCCCACTATTGAGGCTGATATAGAGAAGATGGTCTTAAATAATCCTCCCCTTGTCATTATCCTTATGTTAACCCCTAACTACATTTCTTCTTTCACAGCTTGGGGGACTTCTACTAAATATAATAATCCTAATCGGCATTCTTTCCAGTTTGGGTATGACCAAGGTGACCTTTTTCCAGTTTTTTAAAGCTCCCACGACGAGGAGACGTTTTTTCAAGCCTGCTCATGTTATACAATTGATAATGACTCTGCACTTTGTGAGGAGATGAATGGTAAGCTTATCCTCACTTGCCTTCATAAGAAGGGCGATATGACTACTAATTGGATTATAAAGTTTTGGCCGATTCATCTTACCTAAACTGATTAGTGGATTCAAACTCCCCTAGTCTACCCACCAGTCAACAAGTTCATGCAAATGAGATGGGTCGAAAGATTAATTAGATGCTAGGAGTTGAGTTTCCTCTAATCACCATACAAAATGATCCCCACTCTGAACTTCCCCCTTTTTCCCTTATGAGCAATTTCCACAGAAGGGTAAGAATAAAGCTCCTGCTACCCCCAAAAGACCGTCCACTACCATTCACATCGTAGATCCATCGAGCACGGGTGTTTCCAACCCAACTACCAAGAAAACTAAGTCTAGTAAGATCACCACGTCTAAGTCACAATCATTTGCTCCTGATCTTGCTGGGGTTCCCCTATAGTTACTTGTACTATTGATCCTTTATTGGATGAGAATTTTTGCACTGAGACCGATCGTATTTTACATGTGTTAAAGGAGGCTAATCCCGAGATGCCTGTGTTCCCCCACTTCCCCAGTTTCTACATCCCAAGCCCCTACGGGAACAAGTTCACATGATAGAACTTCTAAATAATTGTCTACTGATTTCCCTTACAAAGGAAGAAGTGATGACACAAAGACTTTGAAAAATCATACCTACGAAGTATGTGTTACCCTTCTTTCAACTCCTAGTGATTCTCCTCAACATCGTAATTCCTCTTAGCCAATTTTTTATAGTCCTCTTGAGGAATAAGCTCCTATTGCATTAACCTCAGCTGTCCCAATACCACCTTCTTCTCCAATTTAAGAGGTAACTAATTTTAGTTACCTTGCAAAAGTAATTTTGTTGATACGTTAAAATTCCTTCTTTTGACACTTAACAAAAAATTTATTTGCTTTCTAGTGCTATCAATCCCATGGGTATTCTCCTCCATTATCGTAGGGCCCCTCAAGTCTACTCATGAAAGAACCTATTCGAAAATAACTCCTGCTCCCCGTTCTTCAGTGATTGGACTTATATATTCTCATCATCCTTCTTCTAGGTGTGCAGTAGAGGATGCTCGCAAACTATCTTTGGGAAAGGGTGGCGCTGTTCTCTCAGTGAGTGCTGATGGAGCCACCTTATTGATAGAGGAGGCTCACCTAAACACTCTTAATTCTTCAACATTGAGCATCCTTCCTTTACTTATTGTGTCAGCTTCTAGTCCACTATAAATAATTCTCTTCTCTTTAAATTTCTCAAAGTGCACTTCATTTATATTTTTTCTTGATTAAAAGTAAACAGTTGGACATGTTTGTATTCTAGGTAGATATTGTATCAAAAGTTAGGGCTCTCACTGAGTCCTTTCCCTCATTCCCCTTGATGAGGCCCATTGAGGATTGGATTCGATGGGCAGCCTTTGAAGAGGTAAAAAATAATGACCAATTTGACTTCTCCATTTTCCTATCTTGCCTTAATATCTCTTTTAACAGTTTGAAGTTTTTTTGTTCTTTATTTCTTGATACAACTCTCATAAGTTGGTTCCTTTACCTTCAACCTTGAGGTACCTCTGGCCTCAATGGGAGTTGGTCCCTTTGCCTTCAACATTGAGGTACCTCTAGTCTCAATGGGAGCTAGCCCTTGTGATGTACATGATTCCTTTATGGAGTCTGCATTTGAGCTAGCTCTTATGCCCGTGGGTGGTGAAAATTCTATGCCATCATGAGAGTCATCTCCCCAAGACACAGTCCCTCCTAAGCATGCCATGGATACTGAGGATGCTAGCATTCCCACATCCCTAATTGTGAATGTTCAAGCGCCTAAGGTATTCTTCTTTTTCTAAACCATTTTCTTTTCTGTCAATATATACATGTATGCTAAAAATACAAATAAAAAGTCATACCTACTTGGTGACTTAGTAATAAAATATGCTAAAATTTTTGTCACTTAAAATTTCACACGTGTTTGGTTACTTATTAAGGTAACAAACTTTCTAAGATTTTAACTTAACACCTCTTTGGTGACTTAGCAACCAAAAAATCTTGCTAAGATTTTAACTCCATAATCTCACACCTGTTTGGTGACTTAGCAACGAAATGCACTTACTAAGTTTTTAGCTTTGTAAAGGGGGATGGAAGATAATCTTTGGATTAGATATAATCCCCCCATCAACAAAAGTGTTTGGGATCAAGGTAAGGCGTCTTAGCATGGCAGCTCAAGTGAGGAAGCCTAGCATGGTAGATCAAGTGAGGTAGTTCAGCGTGGCAGCCTAGGAACATCTTCCAGCGAAGAAACGGGCCAAGAGAACTCAAACTTTAGTTCTATTTTTTTTACTTAGTCTTTTTGTATCATCTATTTGTATTGACTGTGAGTTGTAGCGATTATAATATTATTTATTGGGAGGTCGAACGGTACTCGAGAGAGACCAGTCCGTGCAGGGCCTGGGAGAACTTTCATACTCTATCGAATGAACTCATCATGGTAACTTTAGAGGGACTTGGTTTGGAGGAATGAGAAGTAAGTCAATGTTGGGGCTTGTCCTGACCATCTTAGATACACTTGGTAAAACATCGAAGGGTCTGTGATCGTGGAACCTTGTGCGGAGCAGCCTTGAGTTCTATCGGGCATTGAGTTATGAACCAAACAACCATTTACTTAATGTCACATCTACTTTATGTCATGTCACTAGCTAGCTAGGTAATGTCAAATATGAACTTGAATAAACCACCATGGTATTTGGGGCTGTTAGACAGTTGGTGAGCCAACTCTGTGATAACAACCTCCTGATGCACAATGGTTAGGCAAAAGGCATGTCTTGTCATTTAATGCTCATGATGTGGAGTTGACTGGTCCATCAAGAATTTAATGTTTGTAACGTAAAGTATGAGGGATGTATTTCACATTGGTAGAGCACTGAGGCATCTAAGAGAGGCATCATATGTGAGAATGGTGTGGGGGTTATTTATTTGCCTCAATCACTTCTAAGAGAGGCATCTGTTCTTTTCTAATGATTTTTTGGCTAGAGATAATGTATCATCAAAGATAAAGAAGTTATTACAAAACTAGAGCCATTACTCACCCGCCATTTATTACGAAGCTTTTAATATCTGATTGGAGACCTTTGAGAGTTGGTGTGTTTGGCTGCCTACGAATTTGTATCTAGGGTGCTTACTTATCTCTCCCTCTAAATGAGTTACTTCTGAGTTCATTATCATCTTTCTGATTTATACACGAGAGGTTTGTGAGTTCAAACTGAGGTTATCTTCAGTAGGTTGTGATTGCATGTCTTGTAATTGATCAATAGTGTTACTGTTTAACTTACCATTACTATACTCAAAAGGGTTTACGCCTCCATCAAATCTAAACTACCCTCTTACATTTGGCGACTCCGCGGGGGTGGTGTTCTTCTAGTACAAGAGTATGATCCACGATAACGTTAATCGTAGGCTCAACTTTGATGATGTTCAACGAAATGAGGAATAAGGGGCAAGGGAGATAGAGGCTCCTAGAAGTGGGGTTCCCCCTCTAGTAGAGATTCCCTGAGATCCAACGATTACTGGAGTCCCAACAGTCACCTAAGCCTCTACTGGTGTTGTCCTAAGACCAGCGCAAATAACCCTCCTCATGGGTAAGTTTTTAGAGTTTCTGCAGACACCTGAGGCTGCCACGGTTCTAGGAGGAGGAACACATCCTAGCGCTTTTGTGACACCTGGGGTAGTCCCAGTAGTGCCGATGAACCCTACTTCAGCTATTCCCATGTGGACTGGACCCATAGGCACAACACCCACTCCTGCCTCAATGACGGGTATAACGGGTGTGACTAGCGTCCCATCGGTAGTCCCTCCAAATGCCACCATTGTTCCATCAGTGGCCCCTCTGGCCAGTCCCTCCACGGTTGAGAAGACGCCGACATCTGCGATAGAAGAAATAAGGAAATAAATGAAAAAAGAGGTGCCAAAAAATGATAGTAGCTTCCTCACAGTTAGCCAGCGAGGTAGTTTCAGTGTATGATGATTTTTGCACGCCCTATCCCCAAGAATACAATGATGAGCCTTACCCAAAGGGCTACATCCCTCCCATTTTTGAGAAATACACTGGGAAGGGGGGGGAGGGGGGGGGGGGGGGGGGAACCTGTAGGATCATATCAAGCGTTTCATCGAACATCTAGGGGCTCACTACAACAACAAAAATCTCAGGCTAAGGGAGTTCTCAAAGTCATTAACCGATAAAGCTTATACATGGTACTCTCATTTGGCACCAAAGATTGTTTCAACGTGGGAAGAGATGCATGTTTTATTTGTCCAGAAGTTATTTCTGGCAGAAGATGAGTTCATATTAACACAATTGGGCAGGGAGAAGCGACGATCGGGAGAAGATGTGGTGGCTTATGTTCGAAGGTTTAGGGAGAGGTCTCTCGATGTGAGGGAAGTAGCCAAAGAGTCCAAATTATTATGACTCTGTGCTGAGGGTTTGCTCCTAGAGTACATCTATCACATGATTAATGAAACTCGTGAAGGGACTTTTTTAGCATTTCTTAAAACAGTAAGGAATATATCATTGGTAGTCCGACCGAACCCTGTTGCGGTACCATTAATGGTCAGACAGCCTAGGCCACCCGTTGCAGCATGCGGCCAACCCCCATGGGTGGGATACGTCGATGGAAGTGAAGGAAGCAAACAGCCAAAGAAAGATAACAAGAGAAAGTTTGGGAGAGATAGGGAAGACCCACCACCGTTACCCTGCACAGTAGAGGAGACTGTTAGTTGTTACAATGCCATGGTTTAAGGAGGAACGATGTATGAACCTAAGGGCATCCCCGCTGAGGAACCAAACACGGCAACCAAAGTAGATCCCTAGTATTGGTAGATCCATCAGAAGATTTAACATCCGACGGGAAGTTGTTTTACGCTAAGGAAAATCATCGACAAACATGTAAAGGCATGGACACTGCAAATCCCTCCGCAAAATGTTAACGATAACCCACTCCCAGCACATGGGGACAATCTGGTGGTGGCCTATGACGATGAGGCAGAAAGATAAGAGAGGGAGATGACGATGGAGCAAGAGGAGTTTGAAGAGGCTTTGGAGGACTGTACCAGAGGGATGGCTAATGCGGTGTTAGCCTATGACGAAGCAAGTGCAAAAAATGTGGAGGACATATACGACATTAAAGTTGAGGAAATGGATCAAAGCCTAGAGTTAGGCCTGTCAATGGGTGGGTTCTGAACCGGACTCGACTCGGACCCGATTCGTATAATAGGGTCTGAGCATATTTTTTTGGACCCAAGACCCGAAGACCAAATACCTAAAGACCTGTTTATTAAACGGGTAGGGTCTCGATCTATTATAAGACCCGAACCCGAATTGTACATTATTATATATATATATATATATATATATATATATATATATATATATATATATAAATTTATATATATATTTGCAAATATATCTTATCAATATAAAATGTAAGTATTATATATAAAATTATATATTTATGTATATAATAAATATAATAAATATATGTTTTATTTATACTAATAATATGCTATAATACATTACAAAATATTTTAATTTAAGATTAAAAAAATTAAGAAAGGGGTTAAATAAAATAAATGTATATATTAGGCCAGAACCGGACCCGAACCCGAGACCCGAACGGATTCGGGTCTGGATCCAATCTTGTAGACCCGATTAAGACCCGGACCCGAACCCAATGAAGACCCGATTACACGTATTTGGATCTCCCTAAACCCAATGAAGACCTGAACCCGATGAAGACTCGTTGACAGGCTTACCTGGAGTACTACGTGGTTTCACAGTCCCCAACATTTACCTGGTTCTTTGACCAGGTGGGGATGCCAAAAGTAAGTAGGTTGGGGATAACACAAGCAATCGTTGATATTGCAAGGAAGAATGCAGTCCCTTCGTTGAGATGGAAGGGACACATGTCCAGGCTGGTGAAGAAATTTCTGTCAGAAATAACGTTCAGCGATGCAGATAGGGTCGTGAGATTTACTCACAATCGACCGTTTGATGTGACTGCCAGCATCAATGGAGTTAGCTTCGCGAGGGATCTTATGTCAGGGGGAGCCTTCATTAACATCATGCCAATCACTTCTTTCCACATGGCTAACATCCCAGAGGGAAGATTGGTCCCCATGCCTTTGGCTATTTCAGGTTATGACAACCAGTCTTCCAAATCCATTGGTTATGTGAATATTAGGATTGTAATGGGAAATCTGAGTTCCCACATCAAGTTCCACGTGATAGAGAGTGTATGTTCCTTTACTATATTATTATAGGAAGAGTATGGATGCACAACCAAGGACTAGTTCCCTCTACGTATCACCAATATTATTGGAACAAAAGGCCCCCAATTTTAACTAAATTCTTCTACGTCACAAAAAGTAGTAATTTCCTTTTATGAGTATATGCGAAAGCGTAAGATGACGGTTCAATTAAATAATAAATTTACAAATTTTAATTTCTTTTTCAAAATTAAAATTAAACAAAACTTAAAGTGAAATATGATGAAATACACACAATTTAAATTTCACTTAAACCAATTTAATTAACCCAAGTCCTAGAAATTTGCCTAACAAGATAGTTACTTCATTTTAGTAAATTAGGCCAAACCAAATTTTAACACATTAAATTCACGACTTAAATTAACTACACATTACCCAATATTTAATTACCACCAAATTAAACAAGTAGTGATTATAAACCAATTTTATCTTTTTACCTAAGCATGCGTTCTAGGTGAGTATTGTGAAAGATAAAATAAACATTAAATCACTACGCCGCGATGTACGATGAAAAACCCATAACGAAAAAAAACCTCGGACGACCCTAGCCTCAAATCCACTAAGTATGGTTTTTACAAATACAAGACAGTAGACTTACAACACTCGACTCGATCCCTCTCAAGCCCCAACGCTCCTTTTTGTATACACCTCCACCTAACGAATAACCACGGAGCTCCACCGCGGTCTCGGAATCCACCGATCGGACTTTATATAGACACCGTCACCCAAACTAGGAGCCTTTCTCCAAGTGGGTAAATCAACGCAAACTTCTTCTTCTTTGTGGGATTTAGAAGCAAACTTAGACAATCTCTTCATCAATATGTAGAGATAAATTGGTGCCAAACTCCAAGAAAAGTATATATATATGGATGAACTTGGATTAAACAATATGTGTGAAACAAAGTGTTTTAAAGTGTTTTTCTTTGAAAAATGAACACTTAAACTTGAAATTTTTCTTAGGAAAGATGAACTCTCAAAACTCTCTCTAGAAGATGTAGGACAGTGAAAAAGTTAATTAGAAAAAGTTCATTTCCACGCTTAAGAAGTTCTGTCAAAAGATAGTGGGAAAAGAAGTGGGAAAGTTGGTCAAAAACAGCTCAAAACTGCAAAAACATTGTTCCCGCCAAAACTCGTTCGAACGAGATTTTCGTTCGAATGAAGTCTCGTTTGAACGAGCCTTCTAACGAAGTTCCAGTGTGAACTCGTTAGAAATCTCGTTGGATATCTCGTTCGAACGATACTTCGAACGACATTCCAGTGGCCTATCTGGGAACTCATTGGCAAACTCGTTCGAACGACATTATTGTTCAAACGACAAACTCATTCAAACGACATTATTGTTCGAATGACAAACTCATTCAAACGACATTTCGAATGAACTTCCAGAAAGTTTGAAAAATATGTTTTTAGCCCAGAAACTTTATATACTTTATTTTAAAGTCTTAATAAAATCTTCTTGAAAATAAACAACAGTTTTAAATAAATCGTTCACCCAAAGAAACATGTTCCAAGCTCCTATATATATTTACAATGCATTCATACCTTAGGAGTAAACGAAACATTGTGGATGACGTAGAAACGAGTCACTACAAACATGGAATTTGATGAAGCTTTATGAACTTGGCCGCCACGTCTTCAACTTTAGTATGTCATAAGCTTGAAGGATGATCAATAACACTATCCTATGACTCAAACATTTTTGTCCGAAATTGAGCCAAAACAACAAAGGACTCAATTGGAAATTTGTGTGCTTACAAATCTCCCCCTTTGGCTATTCCAAGAAAAAAACAAAACCAAAATCCTAAAGGTCCGTCAAGCTCTACTAGACTGACAAAAATGTCCCACCCAAAATAAAAATACAATGATTGACACAAACAACCCAATGATCAATATCTTTGTCCGATGATGAACGTTTCCATTTAGAAGAATTCCTGCACACTTAAGCAAACACATTAAATGCATAGGGAATATCAAAATATTAAATTCAATTAAAATAATTATTACCCTTAATTAATTCTTCCCTTTATCAAACATGATCAACCTAAGAAGATATTTACTCCCCCTAAGTTAAATCTCCCCCAAACTAAGGTGCGATTATAATAGGTTTAGATACCATTTCTCCCCCTATCATTCTCCCCCTTTTTGTTCAAGAATAGACAAAGGCTAAAGAATTAAAAAAAATTAACTTATCTCCCCTAATGAAAGCATATACAACCTCTAATCTAAATAAGGGATAAATAAAATGGGATAAAAAGCTAAAGATGCAAAGTTGCATAAAGTGATGAGAACATTAAAGCACATGAGCAACAAAATCATAACTAATCCAATAAATAATAACAGATACCAACTAGGATGCAAGAAAATGATACCAATATGATACATAAAGTATTAAGCATACGATATCAATAAAGAATGCAGCAAGATGGATACCAATTATACATTAAAGCATAGATGGACTAGAAAGAAAGGCAAAGACCAAACAAAGTATCGTATATATATGTACTCTAGATATACCAAATATGCACACGCACACACACACACACACACACACACACACACACACACACACACATACACATATATATATATATATATAGATAGATAGATAGATAGATATAAACACCAAAATGACACAATATAGAATAAGCTCTTCACACTCGTATGGCAAAAATGTGTCATATAGAAACGGAAGTGTTGGGGTGTGAACTAGTAACAATTAAATTTAGACCCAATCACTTAAAACATGTTCACGGAGTTCTCAATTGATTGCAAACTTCATCACATTTCAATATAACCTCATGTGACAATATAAATTAAAATCAATGAACAAACATACACAATGCATACAAGCCTAACATGTTGATGATTCTACAAACCAATAGAGTCATGACATTGAAAGCTCAACTAGGATAAACTAACATTGTGCAAACCGTTGATATACCATCCAATCTCCCTCAATAAGCATATATTAATTTTGAATAAATATATAAATCAAACATAGGCCTTGGCAATTCCTTTTATTTTATTATTTTTTTTAATGCCATAATTCTTATTTTTAGGCCATTAGACCATGTATTTCTTTTAGGTCCAAACAAACGGTGGCTTACTATTCGCAAAGGATAATAAATCCTTTCGGATCCCTTCCCCGTGCACATTTATATTTATCATTTTTTATATATCTCACACAAATCTCACGTGCAATGGATTTTGACATGCACTAGTCCTCCTAGGTCACAAATATGTAGATGACTAGATTGGTAGGAGAATACCTCAAAAAGCTCAAATATACATATGAAGTTAAAATTTCAAATGAGCTCGTGCATGTGTGAATAGAGGCATATAAAAATATAATCCATTTAATCAACACAAAATTCAATTACTCCATGTAAGCAAGGTAAAGAACATAATAAGGACTGACAATCTAAAACAAAAGTTCTAGCCACATGGGAGCGAAAAAGATGGGATTGAAACACAAGTATATGCCACATAAAGTGTGTCAAACTAAAATACACAAAAAAAAAATATTTTTGAGTTTTTGAAATTTTTAACCAAAAATAAAAATATATACTCAAAAGACAAACAATAATCATTTGAATTTTTCATTAAGCTTAAATTACCAAGAGATAAAAACCCAAATGATAAACAAAAATCTTTTTGTATTTTTCATTTAATGCAAACAAAAATGAAGGAAATATAATACAATAGATAAACAAGTCATGATTTTTAGCATGAGATATGAAATAAAGCAATGACTAGAAAATGACTAAACATGCATACACCTAGCAATGATATATAATATGAAGCACAAAAGCTAGAGTATGCAAAGAAAACTAACACATTCAACCTTTAGATTTAGAAAGTGAGGAAGCAAGTGATAGTAAATGAGAATCAAAAACCCTATCTTGTAAAGCTACCAAGTCGGATCTCTTAACCCAAACTAATGATGAATGACGATCTAGGGGTGTAGGAATCTTGACTACCTCGGTTTCCTTACATTTGGATTTTCTAGGAACTCGTTTAAGATCAAAATAAAATTTTCTAAGATGACCTTTTCGACGACAATGTGAGCACTTAAAGACTCGGTAAAAAGACTTACCAAATGAGTGATCTCTAAATTCTTTCCTAGGTGATTCTCCTAAAACATTGGATTTGGCTTTATGAGTAGATTCATTACAAGTATCGAAGCCTAAACCACATGTGTCATTTTTGATTTCGACCGTGCCTAAGATTTTATCTAGTTTTTCGGACCTACACTCCAAATCAAATTTGACTTTTCTAGAGTCTTTTAATTTATTTTTCAATTATAAAATATTAGGCTCTAATAAAATATTTCTCTCCTCAAACTCGAGAAGCTCCTTTTTCAAGGATTCCATTAAACCTCAAAGGCTATCTCTCTCGCCTTCTACATATTCAAGCTTCTCTCGAAGAGTTCTCTCTCGTGTCCTAAGGTCGTACACTAACGCACTCTCATCAATGACATTGACACGCTCTTTCAAACAAGCTTATAACTTCAAATTTTCTCTTTTTAATTTAATAGATTCATCATAAAGTTCTTGAAAAGAATTTTGAAGTTCACTCACATCGACCTCATCCTTTTCATCATTCTCTCTCTCTTGTTCACTCTCACTACCATAAAAAACAAGGGAATCATTAACTATGACATTGGAAGTGTCATGTGTTAAGGTTTCATCAATAGACGAGTTCTCACTATCCCTCACATGACTAGCCATAAAGGCCACAAAGTTGGGCTTAGTGGGGGAATCGGGTCCCTCTTCCATATCACTATCACTAAGGGTTGCATTAAAAGACATTGGTTGCTTACCCTCTCTCCTTAGTTTAGTGGGGCATGCTGAAGGCTTATGGACATACCCTTTACAACCAAAAAACCTATTTGACTCGTCCCTATTTAAATTTTCTTTAGAAGTTATAGGTATCCTCTCGGCTTTGTCATGCTTAGAAGTTTCAAATTTCTTAAAGTCATTTTTAAATATATCTTTGTTAATTTTAAGAAACTTTCGAAATTTCTTAGAAAACAAGGCCATATCTTCTGAGTCACTATCACTCTCGCTCTCCACTACATATTTTTCCTCTTTTAGGGCTTTTAAAGCAATGCCCTTTTAATTTTCTTTTCAGCTTTAGAGGGAAACATGTCCAGTCCATAGGTTTGTAAATCACCTACAAGCTGAGGCTAAAGTTGGTAAAGAATTTAAAACGGCCACTTTTGGAATAAATCTATCGAGTAGGGACCTTAAAATTTTCTTTAGTACTCAGTTTTCGGGTATTTTCTCTCCCAAGTTAAAAGATGAATTAACA
Source organism: Sambucus nigra (assembly GCA_949130495.1). NCBI lineage: Eukaryota > Viridiplantae > Streptophyta > Magnoliopsida > Dipsacales > Adoxaceae > Sambucus > Sambucus nigra. The sequence goes on from OX422216.1 coordinate 554,495,807, forward strand.
ATATCGAAAAGTCTAGCATAAAATTCATCAAAAGTTTCTTTTTCGGTCATTTTGATGATTTCAAATTGAGTGGTGAGGTTTTAGAGTTTCGAAGCTTTTACGACACTTGTACCTTCATGAGTGAGTTGTAAAATATCCCAAGATTATTTAGCGGTTTCACACGTAATAATGCGTCGGAATTCATCCGGTGTGATAGCGCTAAACAAGGCATTTAAACCATGGGAAGTAAAATTGGAAAGTTTAAATTCATTCTCACTCCATCTATTGGCCGGTTTGGGAACACGTTCATTATATACTAAATGAGTTGGTGGGAACCACCCATTAACTACAGACAACCAAACCCTCTCGTCAATAGATTTAAGTGTCGATTTCATACGCGCTTTCCAGTATGCATAATTAGAACAATCGAAAATAGGAAATTTTGAGAATGGGGAAAATTCCATTTTAGCCAAAAATATTTAAAGGATCTTAACGATATAATTTATCGTTTTTGGCTCTGATACCACTTGTTGGAACAAAAGGCCCCCAATTTTAACTAAATTCTTCTACGTCACAAAAAGTAGTAATTTACTTTTATGAGTATATGCGGAAGCGTAAGATGATGGTTCAATTAAACAACAAATTTATAAATTTTAATTTTTTTTCAAAATTAAAATTAAACACAACTTAAAGTGAAATATGATGAAATACACACAAAATTTAAATTTCACTTAAACCAATTTAATTAACCCAAGTCCTAGAAATTTGCCTAACAAGATAGTAACTTCATTTTAGTAAATTAGGCCAAACCAAATTTTAACACATTAAATTCACGACTTAATTAACTACACTTTATCCAATATTTAATTAGCACCAAATTAAACAAGTAGTGATTATAAACCAGATTTATCTTTTTACCTAAGCATGCGTTCTAGGTGAGTACTGCGAAAGATAAAGTAAACAATAAATCACTACGCCGCGATGTAGGAGGAAAAACCCATAACGAAAGAAAAACCTCTGACGACCCTAGCCTCAAATCCACTAAGTATGGTTATTACAAATACAAGACAGTAGACTTACAACACTCGACTCGATCCCTCTCAAGCCCCGACGCTCCTTCTTGTATACACCTCCGCCTAACGAATAACCACGGAGCTCCACCGCGGTCTCGGAATCCACCGATCGGACTTTATATGGTCACCGTCACCCAAACTAGGAGCCTTTCTCCAAGTGGGTAATTCAACGCAAACTTCTTCTTCTTTGTGGGATTGAGAAGCAAACCTAAACAATCTCCTTTTCAATATGTAGAGATAAACCAGTGCCAAACTCCAAGAAAGTATATATATATGGATGAACTTGGATTAATCAATATGGGTTAAACAAAGTGTTTTAAAGGGGTTTTCTTTGAAAAATAAACACTTAAACTTGAACTTTTTCTTCGGAAAGATGAACTCTCAAAACTCTCTCTAGAATATGTAGGATAGTGAAAAAGTTAATTAGAAAAACTTCATTTCTGCACTTAAGAAGTTCTAGAAAAAGATAGTGGGAAAGTGGGTATAAAACTGCTCAAAACTGCCAAAAAACTATTCCCGCCAAAACTCGTTCGAACGAGATTTTCATTCGAGTGAAGTCTCGTTCGAACGAGCCTTCTAACGAAGTTCCAGTGTGAAATCGTTAGAAATATCGTTGGATATCTCATTCGAACCATCATTATCATTTGAACGATACTTCGAACGACATTCCAGTGGCCTATGTGGGAACTCGTTGGCAAACTTGTTCGAACGACATTGTTGTTCGAACGACAAACTCGTTCGAATGACATTTTGAATGAACTTCCAAAAAGTTTGAAAAATATATTTTTTGCTGAGAAACTTTATATACTTTATTTTAAAGTTTTAATAAAATATTCCTGAAAATAAACAACAGTTTTAAATAAACCGTTCACCAATAAAAACATGTTCCAAGATCCTATATGTATTTACAATGCATTCATACCTTAGGAGTAAACGGAATATTATTGATGACGTAGAAACGAGGCACTACGAACACGGTATTTGATGAAGCTTTATGAACTTGGCCTCTACGTCTTCAACTTTAGTATGTCATAGGCTTAAAGGATTATCAATAACTCTATCCTATGACTCAAATGTTTTTGTCCGGAATTGAGCCAAAACAACAAAGGACTCAATTAGAAATTTGTGTCCTTACAAATATGCCAAGGAAAATATTAAAGGAATTGAGATCACTATATGAGCTACAAAGAGGCCCTTAGCTGTCGAAGAAGCTCACCTAGTGGATGCAACATTTTATACAGAGTTAGAGGAGGACGTCAGAGTCCTAACGAAAATAATGGAGGGAGCCTGGGTTCCCTCGATCAGATAAAGGATAGGACCTATGTATGGCGAGAATGACGAAACTGCTAGTGGCAGAGGAGTAATAGAAGAAGCCCACGAAGTGGACCCTCGACCTGAGAAGATATAGAAGAAGCTAAAGGATAGGATGCGGCCCAGAATGGACCCAATGGAACACAAGGTCACATGGCAAAGTGTGTTAAGTTGATTCTCTGAAGGAAGAATGACAGAGTCTTTGAGGGACAAGAAAGGAAAGGTAGTTATAAGGGCCAATAGGCAATGCAAGAAGATTGTTACTGAGGAAGGGAAGGTGGTTTATCACCTATAATGGTGTGAACAGGCAGTTGAAGGAGCTATGGCAAAGGATGATGAGGAGGCTAACCCGATATATGAGTGTTTTTTAGTGGATCAACGGGGACAATATATCGTGATAAACAATTCTAACATACATGAGTTCATTTACGATTTCGTCGAAGAACCATACTATGTGACAGACCAATAAAAGCCACAAGCATAAGAATTGGTGAAACTAAACTTGGCAAAAGAAGGGAAGGAGCCAAGGCATAGTTTCCTCTCAAAGGATATTTGCATTGAGAAATGGGAAGCTTTGATTGAGCTAATCTAGAGTTTATAGATGTTTTTTGCATGGAAGTATACGGAGATGGAGGGGCTAGATGAAGCAGTAAACTGCCATAAATTAAACGTGATGCCTTCAGCCATTCCGATCAAGTAAGCAATGAGGACTTACAAGCCTAATCTGGACTTAAAGATAAAAGAAGAGGTTCAATGCTTATTGGTAGCAAGTTTCATCAAACCGATACAGTACCCACTTTGGCTGTCTAGCATTATCCCAGTGGGTAAGAAGGATAAAAAGTAGATAAGGATCTACGTGGATTCAGAGGCTTGAATAGGGCTTGTCCCAAATATGAGTTCCCTCTGCCCTCTATCGATAAATTGATAGATACAACGACTGGACATGAGATTTATAGTTTCATGGATATGTATGTAGGTTACAACCAGATTAAGATGGACCCTACAGATGCAGAGAGGACGGTGTTTAGAACCCCATTTGGAAACTTTATATACAAAGTAATGCCGTTTGGCCTCAAAAATGCTGGGGCTACTTATTAAAGAACAATGATGGCCATTTTCCATGACTTCATTCACCAATTTGTGGACTTTTATGTGGATGATTTGGTCATCAAATCGAAGAAGGAAGGGTCCCACCTGAGTGATTTGAGAAAAGTAGTTGCCAGATGTAGGAAGTATAAACTGAAGATGAACCCACTAAATGCATTTTTAGAGTAACCAGTGGAATGTTTCTAGGCTTTGTGGTAGATCGACAGGGGGTGCAGATGGACCAAGATAAACAACAAGCGATCATGGATATGCCAAGTCCGAGAACGACAAACGAGCACAAAAGTTTCCTCGACAAAGTTTCCTACCTTAAGAGATTTATGCTTGGATTTGCTGAAATAACACATCCATTGATGTAGCTTTTGTGAAAGAACACAAAGTTCAAGTGGGAGGAAGTCCACCAGGAGTCTCTCACCAGGATGAAGAAACTGCTCGTTTCACCTCAAACTATGATCCCTCCAAGGGCAGGAATACCATTGCATATATACCTCAAATCCACCACGAGGTCTGTCGGATCTCTTTTGGCACATGAGATTGATGGGTAAGAATGACCAGTCTACTTCCTTAATAGAATCATACATGGGCCAGAGGTTAGGTATAGTAACCTGGAAAGGTATTGTTTAGCCTTAGTCTTTGTAGCATAAAAATTTAGACATTATATACTGTCTTTTACAATTCATATTGTAATAAGATGTGATCCTATTAAATTTTTGTTGGAAAGAACTATATTGATTGGTAGGGCAGCTAGGTGGTTCCTCATTCTCTCAGAGTATGACTGAAAATGCATGGTCCCTCACGCGATCAATATCCCGGCATACACATGCTTCTTGGCAATATTTTCGTCTGGGATATTTGAGCCACCATGAGAGAGAATTCCGGGAGATGATTTGTAGCCCAATCACTTAGACACAAACGAAGAGGAATGGGTGATGCAGTTCGATGGATCTTCAACGGAGAAGTAAGGAGGAGCAGTTTTCTTTCAAGAGGTACAGAAGAAATTTGCCTTTCCTATAAGTTTTATTTCCTTTGTTCCAATAATAAAGTAGAGTATGAGGCGTTGGTGTTGGGGTTGCTGGAGTCCCTTCGAAAGGGGATTCGTTTGCTTTGCATCAAGGGTGATTCAAACTTAGTGATTCAGCAAGTAAACAGAGAATATGCGTTGAAACACCTCAGTTTAGCACCTTATATGACAATAATTCAAAGGCTCCTCAACCAGATCCAACGCACCAAGATCAAGAGGTATCCCCAAACGATGAACCACCATCCAGATACTTATGCCACCATTGCCTAGAAGATGATCATGAAAGTTGATACCAATATAATTATGATCCAATGAAGAATAGCTCCTTCAGTAGTCCAATCAATCTCATCGATGGGGGATTACTCTAATTGGAGGGGAGAGGTTAGAAAACAACTAGAATCTGGGGAATGAGCAATGGAACTGAGAGAGTTAGCCTAATACTTTATAAATCACAGAAACCTTTACTTCATAAATGCAGGAGGATGGTTGTCAAGATGAATCAGTCCAGAAGAAGCATATCGAAGATTAAAGAAGACACATAAAGAGCACTCCAAAATAATTGAGATCCCTCTTTATAGGAGAATTCAAAAGGAGGGATACTTTTAGCCTGGAATGAAGCAGGACGCAACAGAGCTACAATGGAAGTGTGATAAGTGACAACTGTTCTTCGAAGCAGCTGAATGACATTTCGTTGAAGCTTAACCATATTGGAGGCAACCCTATATTGGCTTCATTAAAGATGGAGTTATCCCAATAGATAAGATGGATGCGATGGGACTCAAACGAAGGGCTCCAAGGTTTTACGTTCAAGAAGGGTAGCTTTATCGAAGAGAGTACTTCAATAGGCCATTGCGTTACATCACAAAGGAGGAAAAAACCAAAGTCCTCAAGTAAGCTCATGATCTAGCTCACATAGGGGGAGCAAAGTTGTATGACTAGTTGATAACGTTGGAGTATTATTGGCCAACGATGGAGAAAGACTCTACTGAGTTTGACAAAAAATGTAAAGCTTTCCAACTGCATGGAAATATGATTCATGCTCCATCGTGGATCTACACTCTCAGGCAACACCTTATCCTTTTCACACTTAGGCATTTAACCTGGCTGGGGCTATACATCTTTCTTCGAGGGGGAAGATCTGGATACTAGTAGCAACGAAGTGCTTTACAAATTGGGATGAAGCAATACCACTAAGAAGAGCAACAGTAAGGGTGGTGAGAAATTTCATCAGAGAATACATAATTTGACGTTTTGGGATTCCAAATATTATTTTGTCTAATAATGGAACCCCATTCGTCAATTCAAAGGTAATGATGCTCATAGACAAGTACTCCATTGTTCATCATACTTCAACGGTGACATACCCAAAGGGAAACGGTCAAGTTGAGCAACTAACAAAACATTGGTCAACATTTTGGCCAAGACGATGGAGGATTTTCTAGGATCATGGGATGACAAGATACCAGCTGTACTGTGGGCCTATAAAAAAACTCAAATAATGCCCATATGATATACCCCGTTCTCCCTTATGTATGGAGCTGAGGCGATTCTCCTAGTGGAGTTAAAAGTTCTCTCTGCCCCATATGCCTTACAAAGTAGCATGCTCCCTCAGAACAGACATGTGCGGTTAGAAGCGTTAGACAAGCACGTAGATAATGTGATGCAACACTTTCAAATGTACACGAAGTATCTCTTAATGGAATATGATAACTTGGTGAGACCCTGGAAGTTTATTGAAGGAGATCTTATTTTGAAGGCAGCAGTAAAGCACATCAGAGGTCTTTCTCTACCTAAGTTTGTAGCAAATTGGGAGGGACCTTTCATTATAAAGGAGGCTCACGATTTAGGTTATTACTTAACAACAAATGGTTGAAGGTCTATCATCTGTAAATCAAGTAACCTTAGAACATCGATGTATCTAGCCTTTTTGTTATGAATATATATATAAGTCATTATTTTTCTCGAAATATATCTTTTGTTGTAACTAAAGTGAGATAGAAGATAGTAAAGTTTGTATTTTATGCAAGCAGTTATAACACGAAGAAGTGGCATGAAAACAAGATATAACTTCTCTTTCATTCATAAATTGGGAGGTTGTACAAAAATGGGAACTATTATCCAGGAGTTACATAAGAAATAAACTAAAAATTTATACAAGTAGGTGGGAGTTCATCAGCCTAGGAGGAACCACAAGTTTGGACCAGAGAAATAATCTCTAGGCAGCCCCGAGGAAGCTGATACGCATGCTTACTGAGCGTTGATGCAACCTTCCAGCCTTGTTTGAACTTAAGAATGCTCAATGAGGAGTTTCTCTCGCCTCAACTTCTCTAGACGTAATGTTTCTGCAATATCCTCCACCTCTTTGTTGGCAACTTCAAATAGATATGTTAGTTCGTCCAGTCTAGTTTCCTCAACTTGTTGAGTCTCTTGACGCTTCTGCAGTAGTTCCCTATGAATTACTGACTCTTTAAGGTCTTCAAGTGTCCAATCAGCCAGCTAAATTAGAATCCATCTTGGCCCAACTCCTTTAGATAACCCAAGAATTGGTTGAGGAGGGCCCCGATAACGTTTGCAGTAGGGGTGCTGATGATATCAGTAATAATGATCGACATACATTGAAGTTTATGGATCATTACGGGAATATTTGAAAGCAGGTAGTTAATAGTAAAATTCTCAGGGTGATGAGTTGCGATATGTTCAATCGTCAATCGATGGCTGAAAGGTAGTTGGGGAGAGTGATGAAGGACCATGAGGAGCCAGAGTTGGCAGAGGAAGCTCACAACAAGATTTACTATCGGCCTGAGCATCTGTCGTGGAACCTTGGTCGTTAGGACTCGTTTCATCATATACCACTAGATCTCGATTTGGTGAGGCAACATGCGAATGAATTGCTGGAGGTTGATCTTCAACGTGAGGGGACTCCTCAGCAGCCTGAGGACAAAAGAAGTAAATAATGAGTTAAGTGAAAAAATCTTAACAAGTGTTTATCATTGTTAACTCACCATTACTGCCGGAGTTTGACGAAAAATCTTAACAAATGTTTATCATTGTTAACTCACCATTACTGGTGGAGTTTGACGAAAAATCTCAACAAGTGTTTATCATTGTTAAGTCATTGTTACTTGTGGAGTTTGAAGAAAAATCTTAATATGTGTTTATCATTGTTAAGTCACTGTTACTTGTGGAGTTTGACGAAAAATCTTAACATGTGTTTATCATTGTTAAGTCACTGTTACCGGTGGAGTTTAACGAAAAAATCTTAACAAGTGTTTATCATTGTTAAGTCACCATTACTGGTGGTGTTTGACGAAAAATCTTAACAAGTGTTTATCATTGTTAAGTCACTATTACTGGTGGAGTTTGACGAAAAATCTTAAGAAGTGGTTGTCATTGTTAAGTCACCATTATTAGTGGAATTTTATAAAAAAAAATCTTAACAAGTGGTTTTCATTATTAAGTCATCGTTACCGGTGGAGTTTGAATGTTTGAAAATAAGATTCTTCTAGATTGTACATTATCAAGATAAATGACAAACAACAAGAAACGAAGAGAAAATAGAGAAATACCTAAGAAATGGCTAGAGCAAGTACGGGAGTCACTAAAGAGGCTACAACAGTGGGAACTATTGAAGGCAGGTTCATTTCCTCAAAAGCCTCCACGACACCCTCAACTAGAGCAACCTCAGCCAGAGGGGCCCCAATATTGGGTGAAGCTCCAGCGTTTACAAAAGGAACTAAGGAAAATATTGTGGTAGAGCTTGAAGATGTCGTTTGACCTTCCGCAGATGCACCAACACTGGTGGGGTCCGAAGAAGCACTAGGATGGGCAGAAGAGACAACAGTGGCCTTGGAAACTGGTAAAATCCCGAAGGATAATGGGCGTAGAAGACTTGGAGAAAAATGTAAAAATAAAGCTAAGTGTTAGAGGTGAGGAATAATACAAAAAGAAGAGACACACTTCACACTTAACTCACCTCAGTAATATGGCTGAAAAGGGGAACAACAATGATGGGTCTTGTCAATAGAGGTGGAAGAAGGATGTTGGCCAATAATGAAGCCAAAAAGGAAGCTACCTCAACCTGAGACACACTAAGATGATAAGAATATTCACATTGTGGAAAAGATAGAAAATAAAGATTTAGAAGTGTTTAGAACTTGTTACCTCGGGAGAGCTTGGCAAAATAGAAATCACAGCCAGAGGAACCACCGGCAAAAAAGGTGTACTAGAAGAAGCTAGGGGAGTCTCCTCTAGATGAGAGAAAACCCCCATAGACTCAACGAGCACATCAGCCCTCTTGACAGCCATCTCTACATGACTGGAGGCTGAATGACGCGAATAAGTAATACCTATCATGGGAGACTGGGGATGTGATGATTTGGTCATAGAAACACCAAAAATTCCTCCCATGAAAAGACCAGTTGGAGGAGAAGGACTTTCTTCATCAGCGTCCTAATCGAAATAAGATAATAAGAAAGAAAGAACAAGTGTCAAAAAAGAGAATAGAATTCACTAAACTATAAACGACTAAGTGTGGGAAGACTAACCTCATGCTTAGAAGAAGGGTGTGATGGTATGACAACGGGAGAAGATGAAGGAGAATACCTCTCGACGAGATCAGTTCCAACCTCAGGGCTATCATAAATTGATATAACTACATCGGGAGAAGTAGAACCTCTAGGTGTAGGGGCAGCTTTTATGGGTTGCACTATAAAGGTTTGCCTTTTACTTGCCTTGGTTCCTAAAGTTTCTTCCTCTTACCAGAAGCGCCAGTACCTGAAGGACCATGGGAACCCCTTTTTCTATGCGAAGTCCCTATAGTAGGATCCACCACGATAGTGGGAAACAACTCAGACGGAGGAACTGATGGCACAGTTTGTCAAAATATCTGTTCTATCCATTATACCTGCTTTCTAACTGCCTCCCGGATTTCCTCGGGTTCATATTGGGAGGAACATAGGCAATGGGAAAAGCATCTATAGGGTCTTGGGAGTTGCTTGGAGACTTCGGCTTCGAGGAGGCCCCACTTTTGGTCTTCTTTTCCTTTTGCAAAAGGGGTTGCAAGGGACCCTCACCAGAAGTTGCAGCAGGAGAAGAATCTCCGGTTAAGGAACCCCTTGGTCATACTTGAACTGACGACTGTAACGGTTGGGGTTGTAATGTTCAGGTGTATATCCCCATTCAGTGTAAGAGGGTAGATAGCTGGGAATCAAGGCCAAAATGATGGAAAAAGAAGGTTCCTCCGCTATAAGATACTCTAAAGTGGGCCCCACCACCCTAGGTACAGGATCGAAGAAGTTCCAAGTATGGGCGAAGGAATATTCACTATAGGGTCTCATCACGAAGCAACTTGTTTTGTCAAAGATGCCTAGAAGCCCCTTTATACTCTGTATGTTATGAAAGTAAAAAAGGTGATGTGTCTTGATGATTTCCCTAGCACGAAGGGGAACACGATTGGCAGATATCTCAGAAAAATGAAAGTAAAGAAAACAAGTCAAAATAATGGCATTGATAAAGTTGGCCAAGTTATATATACACAAGGACCATTCCATGTCCAAATGGGTCCTATCTAACCATGTATAAAGTAACCCTAAGGCCATGGCTGCCAGAGGAAGCTTATATCCTCTATCTAAATGGATAGACAGATTAATCAAATCCCTATGTGGTCGATTATTGGGTTTGCCACGAAAGACAAAATGAGAAAGAATCACAAGTATATAGGCTGGTAACTCAAGAGATGTACCTTTGCCGGGACCAAACTCAGTAGTGGGGTTGGTATGATAGAAGTAGTTTATGAGGGGAGTAAAGGTAGCCTTATTGGAAGTACCGATACACCTCCTACAAATATAATCCAAGTCTGCTCAGGATTTTATCTTTTTGGTAGCCAAAGACTCATCGTGATAAGCAAAAATGCCTTGTGGGATCAAGCCCAAATAACTCACAAATGTTCTCAAGCGTAACGGGGAACTTTACCCACGAAATAATAAATGTGTGAGTTTTAATGTTCCAATTGGAGACCAATATTTGAAGAGCAACATTGTGTTTTGAGAGAGTGAACTCCCCAAACTAGGCAGATCGGTGGAAACCAACCTTGGAAAGAGCGTCAGAGTAAGTGGTCTGCATAAACAAATTCCATGCAACAAAGTGGGAAGGGGAGCCACCAGGTCCTTCGAAATTAATATGGGACCAAGGGAAATCACCTCTATCAAGACAGTTGCTCATAGTCCACTCTAGAGGAAAATAACCCTAAGTAGTGGAATCTTGGTCTTCATCACCAAAAGCAAAGGGTCGTACTTAGCACTTAGAGTGAAAGTTTTGAGGGTGCCTTGAAAATCATCTTCCTCGCCAAAAATAGGGGAGCGATAATAGAAGAACAACTATTCTTGGCGCGCTACCACTAGGGCAATGGCATCTAGGACAGAGGCAGCAACAGGGCTAAGGGTTGTTACAGATGGAGCATTGGTTGCAAGCGTGATGGGAACACTTGAAGAATCCACGATAGGTAGAAATGAAAGGAAAACGCTTGACAGGAAGGAGATAGGGATGAAAATGCTAGAGTATGGCCACAAGAGGTGGTGAAGAAGACGATGGAGGAAAAGAACCAGAGAAAATCTTGGTAATAATGGAGGTTTGAGGGGTTTCTCTCTAAGTGTTATGGGAGTTGAAGAAGACAAAAGAAAGGTAAGTAAAAAATGGCTAAGTGTTTTTGAAAAATAGACATTTGTAATCCTTTAAACTCTTATTTTCAATTTTCCCACTAACACACGTGCAAAGCCGCCAATAATCATTTCAAGTGAACACGTGGCACTTCGAGGAGTGTCCTGACAGTTGAAAAGATGACACCATTGTCATTAATGAAGTGATGCATGGGGAGTAAAAAGGGTTTTATTCCGAGGCAAGTTTCAGTTTTGGCGCCAAATTATTTGTCAGACATATCCAATATCTCCCAACACAGAATCTGTCCCAACAGTTCAAAAACGATACGATGTCCCCTCACCACAAGTCCAAACGTTGTTTAATTGTGACTCAGATACATCGGGGATAATTTTTATTATTTTTCGAACATGAAGAAATGATGACACATCCCAACCCAAACGAAGTAGCACCTTCAAATTGGCAAAGTTTCATAGGGAGAAGTTTACAAGGGAGAGTTCCACAAGTCTCAATGCTAGGAATGCCCAAGGGGGAGATTGCATACCACTAGGGGAAGTCTTAACTCAACCATGCTCCACAATAGCACAGATAGGAAAATTCCACTTCCCAAGAGTCAAAATGGGTATTTGAGAAAGTGATCAGGTTTCTTGGGAGAATTTCAAATAACCAAGGAAGCAAAGATAGAACGGTTGAAGCTTAGCGACAAGAAAAAGTAGTGATGTCCCTTCTCCAATCGCCGATAATTTGCATAACTTTGGTTTAGGTACATCGGGGAGAATTTTACTTTTTCCTGGAAGTGATAATGTGAGGTCGTAACGAAGATAGGGACACCAAGATTCATCGGATTAAGAAGTTTTTGTGCAGACATTTCTTGCTCTCACAAAAAATCTCTACACGAAGGGGAAAATGAAATGGGTGGAAGATAATCTTGATATTAGAGATAATAGGCCCCCCATCAACAACAGTGTTTGGGATCAAGGCGAGGCGTCTCAACGTGGCAGCTCAATCGAGGAAACTTAGCGTGGTAGCTCAAGTGAGGTAATTCAACGTGGCAGCTTAGGGAGATCTTCCAGCGAAGAAACGGGCCGAGAGAACTCATCCTTTAGTTCTTATTATTTTACTTAGTCATGTTATATCCTTTGTTTGTATTGACTATGATTTATGATGATTATAATGTTATTTAGTGGGAGGTCAAACGGTACTCGCGAAAGACCAGACCTGGTAGGACCTGGGAAAGCTTTCACGCTTTATCAAACAACCTCACCGAGGGAACTTCAGAGGGACTTGGTTTGGAAGATTGATTAGTGAGGCAATATTGAGGCTTGTCCTGGCCATCTTAGATACACCTGGTAAAACACCGAAGGGCCTGTGATCGTGGAACCTTAGGTGGAGAAGCCTTGAGTTCCATTGGGCATTGAGTTGTAAACCAAACAACCCTCTACTTAATGTCACATATACTTTATGTGATGTCACTAGCCAGCTAGGCAATGTCAAATCTGCACTTAAGTAAACCACTATGGTATTTGGGGATGTCAGACAGTTTGTGAGTCACCTCTGTGACAACATCCCCCTGATGTATAGTTTTTAGGCAAAAGGCATGTCTTTCCATTTAATGCTCATGCCGTGGAGCTGACTGGTCCATCATGCATTTAATGTTTGTGACATAAAGTATAAGTGATGTCTTTCACAGTGGTAGAGGACTGAGGCATCTCGAGAATGGTGTGGGGGTTATTTATTGGCCTCAACCACTTCTAAAAGAGGCATCTGTTCTTTTCTAAAGATTTTTTGGTTGGAGAGAAAGTATCATCAAAGATAAAGAAGTTATTGCAAAACCAGAGCCATTACTCACCCGCCATTAATTATGAAGCTTTTAATATCTGATTGGAGACCTTTCAGAGTTGGTGTGTTTGGCTTCCTGTCAAGGTGTATCTAGGGTGCATACTTCTCTCTCCCTCTAAATGAGTTACTTATGAGTTCATTATCATCTTTTTGAGTTATACACAAGAGATTTATGAGTTCAAACTGAGATGATCTTCACTAGGTTGTGATTGCATGTCTTGTAATTAATCAATAGTGTTACCGGTTAACTTACCATTACTATACTCTAAAGGGGTTAAGCCTCCATCTAATCTAAACTACCCTCTTACAAGCTCAATATATTATTTACTTTTAAGTGTTTCACTCTTTGCACGCTTAGATGGAGCCCACTTATACTCAAGAGAAAACTCATCATTCCCCCTTGCCCAATGTCGTGCCATCTCCACAGGCCATTGCTCTAGCCGAATCCTCGAGTGATAGTGATTGTGGTTCCATGACTAATGCTCTCACATACAGTGAATCTGGCTATGAGGTTACTCTTTCCAGCATTTCACCTCATGAATTTTTCCTTTAAGTTCTCCAATAATCTCCCTTCATCCAGGGTTGCCATCGAAAGGTCTTAGAGCAGTTGATTTCCCACCACCTGTACACCTTTGCTGATGAATTCCTTAGGTTCAATCGTGTCATAATGGGCTATAAACTTCAAGGGGTGGTAGCTATTCTGGTAGTGGTTATGAATACCCCAACAGTCACCCAGGATAGAACCATCATTAACTAATACTTGAGTAACTTGGGGGAGCTAGACAAAGATGCATTCAACTTTGGTTGGCTCATCAATCACTTAAACCTCCTGAAGGATTCCCGTTTAGATACTTAGAGAGAGATATATCGAAAGAATTTGGAGGCTCAGATTATAGATGAGGCTAGGCTAAAATATCTTGATCCCTTAGTTGAGGAAATTAACCAGAAGATCAAGAGTGTTGAAGAGGATTTGGCAAAAGCCTTGAGTGAGAATGAGGCCATACTTCACTAGCACGCACAAGTCCAAACAAGGCTTCAAGCATCCATGGAATCTCAATAAGCATGCCTCCAATCTTCCTCTGTTTTTCCTGGGGTCTTCTTCTCCTCTCCAGACTTATGGTTTCTCCTTGACTAAGGCTTTTTTTTTTTGTATATCTCCCTTTTTTTTCATCTACTCTTGGGTAATAGTTCTTAAACACCATGTAATTTGTTTAAGGCAATATATGAAAGAAGTTATGTTTTGTCAATCAATTACATACAATATTTGCTTAACTTCCAAATTTACATCATTATGTAATTGTCGTACTGTTTATTAAAAAACTCGTTTACTAGAGTAATAACAAAATGTTATAAGTTGAGCAAACTCTGAATAAACTTTTTGGGAAAAACTCTTTTCGAATAAAATACATGATGTGTTGTAAAAACTTTCTGAATATATGGTATAGATTTGATAGTTGATAACCTTAGTTTTTTAAAAATTTAAAAACCATATACTAAATATACCATGCAGTACCAATCACAATAATAGTTAAGAATATTCAAAGGCGTAGACACAGGAATTTAACGTGGTAAAACCCTTAATCAAGGGAAATATCCACGGTTCCCTCTATGACACAAAACAAAAATTCACTAGAATAAAGATTCAAGTTACAGCACTTAAGCAAGCACATAGATCCTAAATCTAAGTTCAGAGTTATACCTACATGAGCTACTTCACTCCAAAGGTTTTCTGACAAGAACTGATCTCTTCTTTGTTGCTTCTTTGCCTTTTCCTTAACCTCCTTCTCTTTGAATTTTTATTCCAGTAACTCTTTCAACTTTAAGTCTCAAACAGAACCACCATGTTTAAGTGTTCGTATGAGAAGTGTTTGTGAGGTGATCTAGATGCAGATTTATGCAACTCACCCTCTCAAAGAATTTATACAGATAATATCCTATGAATCGATAAATTCTACATGACATGCAAGATCTGATTCAAATGATTTTGTAAAAGAAACTTCTATACAAGATCAGATGTAGAAAAATAACCTTGGTTTTAAAAATAGCCAAGGTCCTATGTGTCTCATTTTTATTTTTGTACAATTTTATTTCACAAAGTGTGAAATATAAATCAGGAGACACAAACGTTTTTAAGGTTCTGATATAGCCTTGAAAACATAGAAGTTTATTTTTTTTAAATCCTTAGAATCAGATGGATCTAAAGAAAGAGATCCAAACAGAGAACTTAAAAAATAGGCGTGTGATGTTCTCTTTAGAAAATCTCAAGTTTCAATATGTGAAACTCGCTATTTTCTCAGAGAAGATTTCTGAGAGAAACTCAAACAGAAACAGGTCTTCTTCTAGACGTCAACCTTACCACCAAACTCACAGAAACTCTAGAATGGTTCTAACACTCAACATTTTGTTTTTTTGGTAAATGGATGTTTAAAGGTTAAGGTGTATGGCTTATGGGAAATCACTCATAGGTGTGAGGATTCGAACATAGGTTATCTTTTTCTCTTTTTTTTTCTCCTCTCTTTCTTCCCTTCTCTCTCTTCTCTCTTTTTTTTTTCTCTCTTTTGGACGAACTGGTAAATGTCCTCAAATGCTGAGACTTCGTTATGTTTTATACTTCTTAAAGAAAGATTTCGACCATCAGTTGCAATCCAAGGGTTGAGATTTGGTCTTATAAGTTTGACTTGAAATCTAATGGCTTATAACAAATGGTGAAATAACGTAATCTCATTGGTTAAAAGGTAAGCACTGGGATTGTAACTAAAGACATGTAGATCGTCGATTAAAGTCATCCAAGGGCTGAGATTGGTAGGTGGGTTTGTTTCTGTGAGAAAACACAGATCTAACGCTTAATGAGCCAACACGTGTGATTGGACATAAATATTGTATATTTATTCCCCTAATTTCAGTGCATTTGTGAACCCGAGTGATGTAACCTATATGAATTTGACGCACATTTATGCTACTAATCTTTGTTGTCAAGTATTTCGTGTTTCGTGCTTCTCTTATTGGTTTTACAGGTTAATTATGCAAGCAGCGCAAAAGAGAAAGCGAGACAATGAAAGAAAAGCTAAGAAGGCAAGTTCAAGGGAATTTTGGTAATTCTGCAGCCAGATCCTGACGGAGGAGTCAACTAGAAAGTTGAAGATCTCAGAACAACGAGAACACTGGAAGAAACAGAACCCAAATCCGAGCTACGGTTGATGAGTTATGACCAGTTGAAGTTGAAGAAAAATCCAAGCAAGAAAGGAAAGAAAACAAGAAAAATTCTAAGTGTTGAATGAAAGAAAATGCACCCCAAACCAACAAGAATTTGCGAACCCAGGGGTGAACCGGTTCGAGGGGCTTACCGGTTCGGGGTACATGCGAACCGGTTCGGGGGTCCTGATGAGCGAATTTTCCTCCTTCATTCTGACTGGTTCCAAAGAATCCCTTTAGGTTAAAACTCTCCAAAAAGAGTGGAGAACGCAGGTAGTAACCGAGGAACAGCCGTTCTGAATAGTTTTAGGTAGTTTTTGATAGATAAAAAGAGAGGAAAACATCTAGGAACATAACTTCAATTAATTGCTGAAAGATCAATACACTTCCGGGTTTGTTTTCAAGTTGTAATCTAAGTTTTATTTTTATGATCATTATTCTTGCATGGTAATTTTTCTGCATGATTTGAATAAATTTTTGCGTTTATAATGCTTAGCCACGTATTTCGATCTAGTGTTATCATGAGTTCTTTCGCATGCAACGTTATTATTTCATGCATCCTTCAGTTTAATATGTCCGGCTAGGTTTAAAAGGCCGGGATGCATGAACCCAACCTAATGTGTTAGTGCATGTGTATAAAATTAATCCGATGAATTTAGTGATTGATTATGATCGTATTGCGTAGTTACATAATAATTGTGGATCTTTATATCTCGTTTACCTTTGGGTACTCGTGATGATTTAGAATATAATTTGAGTGTCACTATCGCGATACCGATTTACTCATCCTCAGATTAGGTATGACGCGGGCTTGAACCTCGTATACATAATGCTTGGGAGTACTAAGTTCCGGGTCTAATCAATCAGATAAATTTACGATTAATATTATCACCGCACTACAATAGGGTTGGGGGATTGTATTCCCGTCTTGTTTCTCTCATCATTTAAAATAAAAAGTTTTTGAAATCATCAGTCATTCTCCATTTAGTTAGATTAATTTAGTTGCATCATTTCTCATTTTCATTATCGCATTTAGCTGTAATCAATCTCAAAACCAAATCAATTTTTTCTTTCCTTTTTAGAGTCAAGGTTAGGATCTCCTTGTCTCATCCCATCATCACAACTCCGTTGTCCTTATTCCCTGTGGATTCGATACCCGACTTACCGGGATTATTACTTGAGCGACAGGCTTACACTTGAGCCTAGAGTGAACGCACTTCTGAGACACATTTTCAGTCGCGTCAAGTTTTTGGCGCCATTGCCGGGGAAGTAGGTAGACTTAGGATTAGATCGAGTCAATCTAAATCTTTGAGCAAAAATCTCTAAAAATAAAAATAAAAAAAAATCACAAAAAGAGTCACAATCATCTCTCCTAAACTTTAATGCAAAATTATGAAACCACTCCCACACCCCATAATACTCCAATCAACATTCACGAAAATCCAATTGTTGAGTATAACCCTGATAGTCCCCACACTCCAAACGCCCCACAGTTCTGGATCCCACCTCCCACACCGTCACATTCAATCTCTAGTAACACTCCATTCTCATTCGTAGGACACACCTCCGAGCACACCTCGAGCACACCAAGTGAGAGCACCGAGTCGTTAATAGAGAGAGAGATGTCTCAACACGGTAGTGCAACAGCCGGTGAGAAAGAGGCCCCATACCGCCCAATGAGAGAATTTTTATATCCCGAGCGTACTGTCACTCCGGGATGCATTATACTCCCGTATAATGCCGGGCAATTTCGTTTCAAAAATGGGATGATCCAGATGTTAGCCCATTATCATGGTATGGATTCTGAAAAGCCATATCTCCACATTAGGGAATTCGAGGATGTGTGCGATACACTCAATGATCAAACCTGCACACAAGAAATAATTCGCCTCAAACTTTTCCCCTTCTTGCTCAAAGATAAAGCTAAAGCCTGGTTATGGTCTCTACCTCCAAGCTCGATTCCATCCTGGAATGAGCTACAGTCGAAATTTCTCAAGAAGTTATTCCCACCACATCGAACAATATCTATAAAGGCTCAAATTCAAGCGTTCAGGCAATATGAAAATGAGCCATTCCATCGATGTTATGAACGTTTCAACGAGTTAGTTGCTTCATGCCCCCATCATGGATTTGATCCATCGCAAATCATCTCCTTTATCTATAATGGGTTGAATATTAACTCCAAACAACTTGTTGAAACTATGGGAAGCGGTCCGTTTGTCGATCTAGATGCCCACGATGCTGATCTTCACATGAGGTATGTCGCCGAGACTACCCAATCCTGGGATACCTCCGACCCGAACGCTCAAAATCAAAATCTACAATCCACCACTGCTCCATCGGTGTCTGGCCTATTCCACGTAGATAAGAATTCTATGACGGACAGTCGATTGGACACCCTTGAGAAAGGATTGCGAGACCTATGCGAGATATGTGGAAAAGGACCAGCTGGACCCATTCCGAACCCTGTCGTAAAGGTGTGTGCGATTTGTGAGGCAGGACATTCTACTGAGGAATGTTCGACGATACCCGCCTACAAAGTAATGTTGCAAGAGCAAGTTAGTGGTATATGAGACTTTAAGGGTAATTTCGGTTCCCAGCACGGGAATTCATACAACCCTTCTTAGAAAAATCATCCCGGTTTTAGCTACGGGTAACAACATGCCGCAATGAATCCTCCTTCGCATGTTACCCCTCCTCCACCACAACAATTTCAACAAGATCCACACATGCAAGGACATGTGCAAGCACCACCACCTCACGGAAATTATATCCCGCCATAGCGGAGAACTCTCGAGGATACCATGAATCAATTCATCACAAGCCAGACCGCAACCAATGCCAAATATGATCGTCTGATTGGTGACATAAATACGAATCTGTCAAAAATACAATCCTCGTTGAGTGTTCAAGAGAAGGGCAAGTTTCCTGCCCAGGGCCAAAGACCTCTCCAAGGCCAAACTAGTGTTATCTCGACACCCCATGACCATCCTGAGCAATGTAGCGCAATTACCTAGTTGACTTGTCAGCTCCCCTGCGAGACGTACCTAAAGACAAGGAGATTTCACCCGGCACGAAAGAGGCCGAAGATGTCCCCTTGAATGAGAGTGATAAAGACAACACTAGTGAGCCTGAGGTCGTAGTGAAACCACCCACCGCGGCACCGTTTCCTCAAAAGCTAATTCCTTCCCATAAAGGAAACCCACGGGATGACGTACTAGATGTGCTAAAACAAGTTAAGCTGAATTTACCTTTCCTCGATGCCATTAAAGAAATTCTAGCTTATGGAAAAGTCATTAAAGATTTGTTGATGATAGAAAGAAAGATGAAGGTAAAGAAAAATGTCTTTTTAGCACAGAATGTGAGCTCTATTCTACTCAATGATCTCCCACCTAAATTCAAAGATCCCGGTGCACCCACCATTTCCTGCATCATTGGAGAAAACAAAATCGAAAAAGCCTTACTTGATTTGGGAGCAAGTGTCAATATCCTCCCTTACTCCATCTATAGGCAACTTGACTTGGGGGACCTCAAGCCCACAAAGGTCACTCTCCAATTAGCGGATCGAACCGTGAAGATCCCAAGAGGCATAGTCGAGGACGTGATCGTCCAAATTGACACTTTCTACTTCCCGATAGACTTTGTCATTTGGGACACGGAGCCCTCCTTTAACTCGAGCAACCCTGTTCCCATCATCCTTGGGCGCCCTTTCTTAGCTACGGCTAACGCAATCATCAATACTCGGAGTGGGCAAATGCAACTCACCTTTGGGAACATGACCTTAGAGACCAACATCTTCCATGTCGCCCAACATACGGGGGCAGAAGATGACCTTCACGCGGTGAGCTTCATAGACGAGATCGTAGGGGAGTACTTTGAGGAAAATGATTGTGGAGATGCCCTAGGGTCCTGCTTAGTGTCGAGCCATGGGAATGAGGGGTCCCATAAGAGAGAGCCGTTAGGGGTGTGCCCTATTTCATCAAGTAATAGTGGTAGTTGTGACAATGAGAGAAAAGTGGGGGAGAGGTGTGTAGTGACCGCAATTAAAAGAGAGAGAGAGGGGTTAGAAGAGAGAAAACTGGTGGAGTTGGAGATCGAGCAAGTAAGAGAGGACGTAGGCACTACTCGAGAGAGAGAACTAGGAGACATGAGCATGGAAGAATTTGAAAGAGAATTCGGGAAGGTGGATGAAAGTATTACTATTGAAGGCCAATCCCTATTGGATTCATGTAGTCACTTAGACGAAAGTGAATTGAAAGCAAAATTTGATGAATTCCTTCATTGTGACAATCCACCCACAACACTAGAGGCCCCGAAGGCAAGTGAGGAGAAAAGTTGTGGTTCATCTGACTTAGAGCCCGACCCATGCATCTTAAAAATTGAATGAAACCTAGGTGTTCCCTCCGAGTCAGTGCACGCAGATCACACTTTGAGCCAGCATCACGAGGATCCCTTTCTAGTTATTCACGATGAGTCTCCCGGTCTATCCTTTATCTATGGGCGAGGTACCAACTTGTTCCGATTGCTAGCTTATAATCCTAGGACGGGAGAGACGATGAGAACATCAAACCCTGTGAGTGGAGTCGGGTGAGTTTGTGGAGAGATGAGAGGTCGTCGCACCCCCGACATGTATGGGGTGATTATTGTTGTATTTTTGAGTCATGCATGAGTGTCATATAGTGTCTTGTTGCATTTTAATATTTGTTTGTTTTATTTTTCCGCACTTTTCATTCTCCTTGAGTTAGATTTTCGTCCTTTTTGCTTGAGGACAATGCAAAAGTCTAAGTTGGGGGGTCACAAGTGCGTATTTCTAAAACTTCACAAATTTTCAAACATGCCCAGAAATTTCCAAAAAAATCATAAAATTTTGAAACATCCAAAAATATTTTTGTTCAAAATAAATAAAAATTGGAATTCAAAATTTTCAAAAATATCATTAAAAGTCGAATTGGAGTCTCAAATTGTAAACATCCAACCTACACAAAGCCGAAATTGACCAAAGGTGGAAATTGTGCGAAAATTGACGACTTAACGAACGAATGTGGAGATTAACAAACCCGGTGAGATTCGAGCCTATCACGTTTTGCAAGTTTTTTAAATCAATCCGAGTTAATTGTTAACTCAAAGTTCTTTTTAGCGCTTAATAAGTTGTCAAGGATATCAATCCTTTCATTTTGATCGGTTTTAAAAAATGTGTGCAATATTGCCTTGAAAAACGTGCCAAATTAGCCTCTAAACTTAAATTCACCTCGAAACGCCTATGGTAACGCAATTGGCATTTTGGATAATGCAGTAGGCCCTCGTTTGTCACCCAAAATTTTGGCCAGCAAAAAAGTAGAAAAAATCACCCTTTGCAACCCAAATTGAGCCGAATAATTTTCCCTTTCGTTTGACAACCCGAAAAACCCAAAATAGCCGGAATTGTGAAAAATGAAAAAATTCAGATTTTAAGTCCAAAAAGTGCATATAAAAGGGCAAGAAACAAAATAGTATGCTCAACAAAAACAACAAGAAAAGAAATAAAAAAACAGAAAAAAATAGAAAAAGAAGAAAAAATGAGTAATAGCCCGGAAAAAGCACAATTGGACATCATTAATGACTTTTCCAATTCCAACCTTCCATACCTCCTTCATTTTACCCAATGCAACCTTCAACTCGAAAAAGTCCTAACTGAGTCCAAATTGCAAAAATTGATTACCGCGTGGAGAGTTAAGACACCAAAAGATAATATAAGAGGTTAAGTGCGCAAAATAGAGGCAATGTTCCCATTTTTTTAAAATCGTAATCCGTTGATGAGATCCTTTCACCATAAAGTTTCCGTCTTTCTAATTGCAGGCGTGAATTTGCTTCCATTACATTTACTCTTTATATCACGCATGCCGAGAGAATAGCCATAATCCGAGAGATTCGTTTGTGAGAGCGTTCCTTGAGAAATTGAAATCAAAACGAATTTTCAAATAAGTAACGTAATGATCAATCGGTGGAAATTGGCTATTATATTTTCGGATTCGCACACACGCACTATGATATGAGACTTGTACATATGACTTGATGATGACTATTTTCTGGAAAAGTTTGAATTGCTCAATTTTTGCATATTTTGAATTTTCTTTCTGTCAATAACGAATTTTGTGGGTATATTCACTGCAAACCCTCACGAGACACAACTCGTCCTACTAGGGTGACCTAGGGGTTTAAAGGCTTGTTGCATATGCTAAATGCAATCGCTTGCCCACGAAAAAGGTATTCTATCCCAATAAAATGTGATTTTCAAGAGTTAAGCCTTACTAGGATTCTTTTACATTGGTCGGGACGCGCAAAGTTCTAAGTTAGGGGGGTTTGATTGGACATAAATATTGTATATTTATTCCCCTAATTTTAGTGCATTTGTGAACTCGAGTGATGTAACCTATATGGATTTGACGTACATTTATGATACTAATCTTCGTTGGCAAATATTTCGTGTTTCGTGCTTCTCTTATTGGTTTTACAGGATAATTATGCAAGCAGCGCAAAAGAGAAAGCGAGACAATGAAAGAAAAGCTAAGAAGGCAAGTTCAAGGGCATTTTGATAATTCTGCAGCCAGATCCCGACGGAGGACTCAACTGGAAAGTTGAAGAGCTCGGAACAACGAGAATAGTAGAAGAAACGGTACCCAAATCCGAGCTACGGTTGGTGAGTTATGACAAGTTGAAGTTGAAGAAAAATCTAATGAAGAAAGGAAAGGAATCAAGAAAAATTCTAAGTGTTGAATGAAAAAAAATGCACCCCAAACCAGCAAGCATTCGCGAACCCAGGGGCGAACCGGTTCGGGGTACATGCGAACCGGTTCGGGGGTCATGATGCGCGAATTTTCCTCCTTCATTCTGATTGGTTCCAAAGAATCCCTTTAGGTTAAAACTCTCCAAAAAGAGTGGAGAACGTAGGTAGTAACCGAGGAACAGCCGTTCCGAATAGTTTTAGGTAGTTTTGGATAGAGAAAAAGAGAGGAAAACATCTAGGAACATAACTTCAATTAATTGCTGCAAGATCAATACACTTCCGGGTTTGTTTTCAAGTTGTAATCTAAGTTTTATTTTTGTAATCATTATTCTTGCATGGTAATTTTTCTGCGTGATTTGAATAAATTTCTGCGTTTATAATGCTTATCCACGTATTTCGATCTAGTGTTATCATGATTTCTTTCACATGCAACGTTATTATTTCATGCATCCTTCAGTTTAATATGTCCGGCTAGGTTTAAAAGGCCGGGATGCATGAACCCAACCTAATGTGTTAGTGCATGTGTATAAAATTAATTCGATGAATTTAGTGATTGATTATGATCGTATTGCGTAGTTACATAATAATTGTGGATCTTTATATCTCGTTTACCTTTGGGTACTCGTGATGATTTAGAGTACAATTTGAGTGTCACTATCGCGATACCGATTTACTCATCCTCAGATTAGGTATGACGCGGTCTTGAACCTCTTATTCATAATGCTTGGGAGTACTAAATTCCGGGTCTAATCAATCAGATAAATTTACGATTAATATTATCACCGCACTACACTAGGGTTGGGGGATTGTATTCCCGTCCTGTTTCTCTCATCATTTAAAATAAAAAGTTTTTGAAATCAGCAGTCATTCTCCATTTAGTTAGATTAATTTAGTTGCATCATTTCTCATTTTCATTATCGCATTTAGCTGTAATCAATCTCAAAACCAAATCAATTTTTTCTTTCCTTTTTAGAGTCAAGGTTAGGATCTCTCTGTCTCATCCCGCCGTCACAACTCCGTTGTCCTTCTTCCCTGTGGATTCGATACCCGACTTACCGGGATTATTACTTGAGCGACATACTTACACTTGATCCTAGAGTGAACGCACTTCTGAGACACATTTTCAGTCACGTCAACGTGTATGAACCAGATTAAACAAAAATGCATATATTGAAAATATAAACAAATGCACCCTGAAGTCTCTAGCGCTTTGACATTCTACCCAAGATAACTTTGAAGCAAATAAAACACTTTTTGAAATTCAATTTATATCCCCAACACTTTTTGAAACTTATAACCAAGTTTTAATTAATTCAAAATTATTTGAACAATATATAAAAAGTTTTTAAAAAGTTGTAAATGAATTAAAGTATTTTAAAAATGGTTAAAGTGTTTTAAAAACCACCAATGCAATTAGGAATAAGATATTATGCAGTGAGAGTGTCCTATAGTGGTTTAAGGATAGAATTAACTTCCCTTTTAGGATTGCTTGGACTTGATTGCTTCTTCTTCCTTCTTCTTCTTGAACCTTTGGGATATCGAGAAACTCATAAAATCTAAGCTACTTTGTCTCAATATTCAAACTAGTTGAAACTCCTATATAATATAGACTTAAGTAAGTCAATTATTGAGAACACACTATATGGTTGACTTACTTGAGTATGTGCCATATAAGAGTTCCAACTAGTTTGGATATCGAGAAAAAATAGGATTAGATTTTTTCGTGTTATTCTATCTCAAAAAGGCATCAAGCTTCATCAAAAGTTGAATCCGAGTCCAAGTACTCCAATGCGACGCAAAGAGGTAAGTACAACTCTTGAACAACAATTAGGACACATACACTGCATATACATGTTTATTATGTGTGCATATTTTTTATGGTGGTTTTGTTGCTTCAAATATTTTTTTTGGAAAAAGATAATATAAGAATTTTTTTATGATAAAAATTTGATTGGTTGAATTTTTAATTGGTTAATATTTTTTTTTAGTCAAAAATTTAATTTTTCCAAGACTTTAAAAAACACATGTGTGTTATATTTTAATAAGACTATTTGTGTTTGTTTAGTGTATTTGGTGGTTAGACTCATTTGCAACCCTAGATTGAGTGGTTATCTATGAACCATATTAATAGAGCCTCAATCCTAATGAATACCTTTTAGCGAATCACATTAGTTCTTTCACTTTCTTTCTACATCCTTAGATCTTGGAGAGTTGATCTAAACCCATTATTTGTAACCAACCCTTTAGTACCTCATATAAAAACATATTTTAGGGTTTCTTTTCTTTGTAGCAAAGAGAGAATAAAAGAGATAACAGAGGGTTAAGAAAGAGAGGTCGGCGGTTTTAAAAAATAAGGGAGAGAAAGTTACTTCATCTTCTTCTCCATTCTTGAGAGATAACTGAGAGAATAAATCGAGAACCTCTATAGTTCGTTGAACTCGTCGATTGTAATATAAGAAAAATCGAGAAGAGAGTGTGATCCTATCGCCAGAAATAGCCAAAAGCCGGGTTCACCATGTCGACACCGGAACAAGAGGATAGAGGGGACTGTCCGACGCCGAGAAGAGAGAGAGTTAAGATCACTATAATAAAGCCCATCAAAATTGTGAGAGAAAGACATTGCCAGAGAAAGCGTCTTGACGGAGTCTTGAGCGAAACCGAGATCAGAATTGTCAGTTCTTATTGTTTGAATCCGTCGTCGGAGTAATAACCTATCTCACCGGAGAGGAACTAAAAATAAACACTCTTTTAGGCCCTTCATCATACAAGGCTTTTTCTTCTAAAAAATGCATACCCAAATGTTTTTTGTTGATCTAATCTAAAAAATCCAAGAGCCTAAAAGATATTTGTTGGGATTTTTGTGTATTGGGTTTTGTTGTTGGTTTGCTGGTATTTGAAGACCTCTTCAAATAATATATTTCCCTAAGAACCTATCTATTTCACTTGTAAGATTTTTCTAGGGTTCTTTATTTTCCTTGGATTATTTTATTTTGTTGTTGTTGTTGTTGCTGATTAATCCAAGATAGTAATATCAAATTTATTTTGAGAAATTTGACTTCTGAATTTTAGTGTATATTCTCAGATCTGATTTTTCTTTTGTTTAAAAAATATTGTTTCACACTTTGTGAAATCAGATTGAACATTAGTAAATTTTGTTTGACACAAAAACTTGAGATATTTTTTTATGACAGATCTAAAAAATTGTTGAAGTCAAATTGTTCAAAGCACATTTGAAATTATTGGCATTACATATAGAAGTGGCTTATAAATTCATAGGATATTGCTTATATTATTGATTGAGAGGGTGAGAAGCATTTTTGTATTTAGTTAATTCACAAACGCTATCACTCTCACACGAGCACTTAGAGATTGTGGTTTTGGTGAGTTATTTTGTTTGTAGGGCGCATGGAATTCGGGATTCAAGGACAAAATAAGGAAGCTGTGTGGAGAAGAACAAATCAAGATAGACTGCCTTTGAGAGTGGAGTAACTCATGTAGGTAAATTTTTTGATCCTGTATTTTGGTTCTTAGTTGCATGCTTAGGTGTTATAACTTGATTGTGATTCTAGTGGATTTTTCATTTTGCTCCGTAGAGGGGGCTGTGGATGTTTCCCTTATTTTAGGGTTTTAGCATGTTAAAAATCATGTGTTAATTTGCTTGAATGTTCTTAATTACTTTGATGAACAATATCTTACTCGAGACTTAAATGTAGGTTTTGATTTTTAAAAACCTAAGGTAATCAAACTAACGAATCCATAAAACATATTCAAAAAAACGTTTTAACACATCAAGTGTTCGTGTTGAAAAGAGTTTTGTTCAACGAGTTTATTTCGGAGTTTTCTCAACTTATAACTCTTTGTTATTAATATTGTAAACAAGTTTTTCATTCTGAAATTCAATTTATATCCCCAACACTTTTAAAAACCAAGATCTAATTAATTCAAAATTATTTGAACAATATATAAAATGTTTTTAAAACGTTGTAAACGAATTAAATTGATTTTAAAAATTGTTAAAGTGTTTTAACAACCACCGATGCAAATAGGAATAAGATATTATCCAGTGAGAGTGTCCTATTGTGGTTTAAGGATATAATTAACTTCCATATTAGGACTGCTTGGACTTGATTTCTTCTTCTTCTTCCTTCTTCTTCTTGAACCTTTGGGATATGGAGAAACTCATAAAATCTAAGCTACTTTGTCTCAATATTCAAACTACTTGAAACTCCTATATAATATAGAGAGAATAGAAGAGATAAGAAAGCGTTAAGAAAGAGAGGTCGGCGGTATTAAAAAATAAGGGAGACAGAGTTACTTCATCTTCTTCTCCATTCTTGAGAGATAACCGAGAGAATAAATCGAGAACCTCTAGAGTTCGTTGAACTCGTCGACGGTAACAGAAGACAAATCAAGAAGAGAGAGTGATCCTGTCGCCAGAAATAGCCAAAAGTCGGGTTCATTATCTCAACGCTGGAACAAGAGGATAGAGAGGAGTGTCCGATGCCGAGAAGAGAGAGATTTAAGATCACTATAACCGAGACCATCGAAATTGTGAGAGAAATACATTCCCAGAGAAAGCATCTCGATGGAGTCTTGAGCGAAACCGAGAGCCGAATTATAAGTTCATATTGTTTGAACCTGTCGTCGGAGTTATAACCTATCTCACTGGAGAGGAACTAAAAACAAACACACTTTCACACCCTTCATCATACAATACTTTTTCTTCTCAAAACCTCATACCCATATGTTTTTGGTTGATCTAATCTAAAAAATCCAAGATCCTAGAAGACTATTTGTTTGGATTTTTGTGTGTTGGGTTTTGTTGTTGGTTTGCTGGTATTTGAAGACCTCTTCAAATAATATATTTCCCTAAGAGCCTATCTAGTTCACTTGCAAGATTTTTCTAGGGTTCTTTATTTTTCTTGGATAATTTTCTTTTGTTGTTGTTGTTGCTGATTGATCCAAGATAGTAATCTCAAATTTATCTTGAGAAATTTAACTTATGAATTTATGTGTATATTCTCAAATCTGAAAAAAAAAATTGTTTAAAAAAAATTGTTTCACACTTTGTGAAATCAGATTGAACATTTGTAAATTTTGTTTGAAAGAAAAACTTGAGATATTTTTTTGTGACAGATCTGAAAAATTATTGAAGTCATATTGTTCAAAGCACATTTGAAATTATTAGGATTACATATAGAAATGGCTTATAAATTCATAAGATATTGCTTGTATTATTGATTGAGAAGGGGAGAAGCATTGTTGCATTTAGTTAATTCACAAACACTATCACTCCCACGTGAGCACTTAGGGATTGTGGTTATTGGTGAGATATTTTGTTTGTAGGGCTGCTGGATTCCGGGATTCAAGGACAAAATAAGGAAGCTACGTGGATAAGAACAAATCAAGACAGACTGCCTGTGAGAGTGAAGTAACTCGTGTAGGTAAATATTTTGATCATGTATTTTGGTTTTTAGTTGCATGCTTAGGTGTTGTAACTTGATTGGGATTCTAGTGGATTTTTCATTTTTCTCTGTAGAGGGGGTCGTGGATGTTTTCCTTATTTTAGGGTTTTACCACGTTAAAAATCACGTGTTAATTTTCTTGTATGTTCTTAATTACTTTGGTGAACAATATCTTACTCGAGACTTAAATGTAGGTTTTGATTTTTAAAAACCTAAGGTAATCAAACTAATGAATCCAGAGAACATATTCAAAAAAACGTTTTAACGCATCTAGTGTTCATTTTGAAAAGAGTTTTGTTCAATGAGTTTATTTCGGAGTTTTCTCAACTTATAACTTTTTGTTATTAATCTTGTGAACAAGTTTTTCATTCTGAAATTCAATTTATATCCCCAACACTTTTAAAAACCAAGTTTTAATGAATTCAAAATTATTTGAACAATATATAAAATGTTTTTAAAAAGTTGTAAATGAATTAAATTGATTTTAAAAATGGTTAACGTGTTTTAAAAACCACCGATGCAAATAGGAATAAGATATTATCCAGTGAGAGTGTCCTATGGTGGTTTAAGAATATAATTAACTTCCCTATTAGGATTGCTTGGACTTGATTGCTTCTTCTTCCTTCTTCTTCTTGAACCTTTGGGATATGGAGCAACTAATAAAATCTAAGCTACTTTGTATCAATATTCAAACTAGTTGGAACTCCTATATAATATAGACTCGAGTAAGTCAATTATATAGTGTGTTCTCATTCATATCATTGTGATTTACTTACAATCTACTACAACTTACCACACTTCTCCATTTTAATCCATAACAACGAAAAAAGAAAAAACAATGAACAACACAAACATAAAACTCAAAATGGGCCAGTCAATATTTAAACATTATAAACCTTTAACCATTTATTGTTAATTTTGAAATGTATATCTTTATCTGTCTTCAAGATTGGACAATTGCCAAAGTCATGTACCTCTTTGACTATAAATGATTCCTCTCATTTCGTAGTAAATTTGGGTAATGCGAGCCCTCTGATGTGCCTCAAAGCTACCTTCAACACCAAGTCCCCTTCCACAAACTTCCTCAGACTCACAAAATAGTCATAAGCCCTAGAAAGTTGCCTCGTGTACATTTGGAAGTGCTGCATCACATTGTCAATGTGTTCATCTAATGCTTCCAATTGAATATGTCTACTTTGGGGGATCATGCTTATTCGCAACTCATACCTAGTAGAGGGGAATTATAGTTCCGCTAGAAAGATTGCTCCAGCTCTATATACCATCAAGAAAGGTGTATATTTAGTTGACTTTCTCTTGGTCATTCGGAAGGCCCATAACACGGCTAGAATATTATCATCCCATGCTCCTTGGAAGTCTTCCATCATCTTGGCCAAGATATTGACAGAGATCTTGTTTATTTCTTTATCTTGACCATAACCCTTGGGGTAGGCTACCATTGAGGTGGGATGTATGTTTGAATAATTATCTTTGAGTAAGGTCACCTCTTTATTAATAAATAGAGTTCTATTATCAGACAAAATAACATTCAGAATTCTAAAATGACAAATTATATATTCTCTAATGAATTGTTCCACCACCCATTTTGTTGCTATCTTCAGTGGCACTGCTTCTGTCTATTTTGTAAAACACTCTGTGGCTACAAGTATCCACATTTTCCCCTCGAATATGGATTGATTTCCCCCACCAAGTCAAACCACCAAGTACGGAATGGATAAGGAGTAACTAATGAGTGAAGATCTACTAAAGGATCATAGATTATATTCTTGTGCAGTTGGCAAGATTTGATTTTGAATGAGCTCAGCATAATCCTTCTACATGGTTAGCTAATAGTATCTCAAAGTCATGAGTTGATGATATATCCTGGCTCGCCCAATATGAGTTGACTCATGGTTTTACTTTAGAACTTCTATTGCATACTCTCAAAGGTCTATTGAAGTATCCCCTGATATAGAGATGCTCGTGTTGACCATAAAAGCATGGGGACCTCCTTCAAATCCCCATAAGATCCATCTGTTTTGTGGGAAGAACTCCATATTTGATGAAATCAATATAGGATTTCCTCCAATATGCCTTAGTCTCCAAGAACTTGTACTCACCTGCTTGAAAGAAGAGCTGAAAATTCAAGCATTCTCTTTGTATTTATATTTCATCTTGCCTCATTGTTGACCAAAAGTATCCATCTCTTTGGATTCTTCTATATAATGGGATTTTTGTTGTCTCGCAGTGCCCTTCATGTGTCTTATTCAGTCTTTGTTTTGCTTTTTCTAGCCAACACACGTTTTTTTATCATCCTCTTACGTTTTTCAAATATAAATTTCCTTGTCTTACAAAACACATAGGGATAACTCTATCAGCTCCATCTTTCCTTCCTCATACTCAAGCTACTTTTTAATATCACCCCTCCAGTTTGAGTCATTTTCCATTAGTAAAATTCCTTGCACCACTGAGGGAGTAGTCCTCATTTGGATCGCAGCAGTTATTGTATTGCCCTTCATGGACACTTTCTGCATGATGGTGGCATAGGCATCAGCGTGTCTCTTTATTGTTCTTGGGTGACTTTTCACCTTGACCTGATGAAACCGATTGATCAACCTCTGAAATATTGTTCTATAGGGTTCCAAGTTGAGGTATTTTAACATGTATTCCCCATTCACCTGGTTTATTACTAAATTTAAATCTCCGTTAATACAAAGTGAATGGATGCCCCTTTGAAGGGCCCCTAGCAACCCCCAACACCAATGCCTCATGTTATGACTTATTATTGGATCAGGAGAAATCTAACTTAAAGTATAGGTAAATCTCCTATTTTCCTTTTAAAATAATGACTCCGGCTCTCCCTTTGCTTTATTCTAATGAACCATAAAATTCCATACCCCACACCTCAAGGTTGGCTTTCGAAAAAATTTATTGTAAATCATCTCTAGGGATGCTCTCTCGTGGTGGCTCCAATACCCCTGATGAAATTATTTCCAATAGGTCTGCATATGCTTGGCTCTTGATTGCACAAGGGACAACAAACTTCAAATGATATTATGAGAGGATAAGGAACCACCTTGACGCCCTCATAATTAAAATGGTTCGTGATAATAATAACATAGTGGAATCACATCTTGTCACAATGTGAATGGTGAAAGATACCATTTAATGTTTTGTTTTCGGGCAATAAACACCAAGTTCAAACAATGCTTTTTAATACTTGTGCACCTTACCGCTTAGCCATTGATGATTCTACTCAGATAGTAGACAGACCATTCTTGCTAGTCAATTTCTTATGCTAACAGAGCATAGATTAATCTCGTAGTGGAAATGAGGTAGATCTGTAATGGTATTCCATCTCTTAGAGTGATCATGGTTTGTATAGACGTGAGTAACTTCTTAAACATGTCAAAGGTTTCCTAACGAGGTTCTTCCCATTTAAACTTCGTGTTCTTTCATAGCCGGTCCATCAGGGGATGATTTATCCCCTTTAACCCCGACACAAATCTCCTTAGGTAGGAGACTTTATCGAGGAAACTCTTGAGCTTCTTCCCATTTCTTGGGAAAAACATCTATAGAATGGCTTTCTGCTTATCTTGATCCATCTGCAACCCTTGGTGATCAACCACAAAGCCTAGGAATTTTCCATTTGTTACTCCAAAAGCGCACTTAAGTGGGTTTATCTTCAACTTTTATTTCCTGTATCTGTTGAAAACCCTTCTAAGGCCAATAAAGTGAGACTCCTCCTTATTTTATTTGATGACAAAATCATCCACATAAAACTCCAAGATCTCATGAAAAAAATCATGGAAAATGGCCATCATTATTCTTTAATATGATGCCTCAGCATTCTTCAATCCAAAAGGCATAACATTGTATATAAAGTTGCCTAATGGAGTTATAAATGTTATTTATGTTGCATCTTCTAGATCCATCGTGATCTGGTTATAGCCCACACACCCATCCATGAAGATATACGTATCATGGCCTACCATTACATCTATTAAACCATCAATGAAGGGAAAAGGGAACTCATCTTTTGGGAAAGCTCTGTTGATATCTCTAAAGTCAACATAGATGCGCATTTTTTCCATCCTTATTCACCCACTGGCAAAATGCTATAGAGCCAAATAGGATGTTGGATTGTCTTGATGTATCGAGCTATTAACAACCATTGCGTCTCATTCTTTATCTTAAGATCTAACTCTGGCTTGTAAGTTCTAGTCTCCTGCTTCACTGGTATAGATGAAGGTATAATATTTAGTTTGTGGCGTCTAACTTCTTAATCCAGTCCATCCATCTCAATGTACTTCCATACAAAAACATCTCTATATTACCAAATAACCTCAACCAGGCCTTACAAATTCACTGTGCCTAGGCCCTTCAAAATAAAAATGGGCCTTGGATCCCTCCTTAGCCAAGTCAGTTTTCTCTAACTCTTGAACTTATGGCTTTGAGCAATCGTTCATGCACTCAGGAGCATCCTTTATTTCTTTACAAACTCATGGATATTTGAATTTTCAATGACAAGAAATTACCTTTGATTATCCACTAAGAAAAACTCGTACTTCGAGTCAACCTCTTCGTCAGCTTCTTGACTATCCGTGCACACCTTTAAAGGTAATACACCACCCTCCTATCCTCGAACTCGACCTTTTTTCACTAGAGGTTGGGCAAAGAAACTGCTTTTTGCTTTCTATCTTTATTATTTTCCTCTAGTCTTTCCCCTAAAAATATGCTAAGTACACTATGCAGCCTTACTCAATGGTCTATCGGGTCAATTCTTGGACTTGTCCTATCTCTGAGTTGTTTACAGATAACTTAGGGATGGAGAATGGGATCGCTCATTTCTTTAATTCTCTGGCTTATGCTTACCCCTTGTTCTACATAGTTATTCACTGGTCCCATTGTTTCTGTGATCGGGGGGACACTGACCTCCTCCATATGTCGTGTTAGAATCCGTGCATCCTCTGCTAGTTCTGTGTAAAATGAAGCGTCCACCAAATGAGCCTCCTCCCAAAAAAATGAGTTATTGGCCATTCAGATTAATATCTCAGTTCCTTTCACATTTGCCTTGGCATATTAGTGATAGGTTAATGAAACCAGGCCATGGTTGTGCATCCATACCCTTCCTATCAACAGGTGGTACGAAGCTGCACTCTCTATAACATGGAAATTTATGTGGGATATGACATTTCCCATCATAATTCCAACGTTCACATAACCAATATACTTGGAAGATTGACTATCATATCCAGAAATCATCAATGGAATTAGTACTAGACTTGCCGCTAAATGTTAGATGCATAGAAAGAGATGATAAGCATAATGTTTATAGAGGTACCTCCATCCATCAATGCTCTTGCAAAACTCACTTCACCCACCCTCGCTATGACATACAACGACCTATTTTTTGGGAACCTAAATCATCTATCGACATTTGAGAATGTTATCTCCGACATGAACTTTCTCACCAAACTGTCCATTGGACCCTTCCATCTCAACGAGAGAACTGCATTTGTCCTTGCAATATCCAATAATGCTTGGGTAATTTTAAACCTACTCTCTAAAGTCATCCCCACTTGATCGAAAAAACACGAGAATTAGGGTAATTGTGGCATAGTCTAGTATTCCAAGTTAAGTTAAACCACATAACCTTCCACTTTGTGAACTTCCTCCATATCTCTAGCGCTCACCTCATTATAAGCAATCACCGCATTTTCTATCCTAATTGTGTAATCTTGAAGAGCTGCTTTGAACTCCTCCTTCTCTCTCCCTCGTCCCCTTGTTCTTTCTTCTGCTTCTTCATAATAAACCACCACCAGGTTTGCTCCATGGGATGGTAGTGGATTATTATTAACAACTTCTTGTGGTATTTGTAGCATTCCAACTAACAAGTGTTTGATGATAATTCTTATGAAGTTAAAACATGAGTTGGTTGGGTGACAAACACGCCAATGCATAGGGCAGTACTTGGGATCAGCTTGGACATCTGGTCCTGGCTCATTTTTGGCAGCATTCTTGGGCGTAAACTACCCACCCAATGCAACATAGCGTTATAATAGTTGATAGCCTCTTCTATTATGCAAAAAAATTGTTGTGGATCTTCTCTGTATCTCCCAAACTTTCTTTTATTATAATTCCTCTAGATTTTACAGCTTCTTCTCCCCCATCAGCATAACCCACTTGTGGGCCCTGACCTCTCCTCGCTGCAACTTGTGGCCTGATCATCAAAGGCATTATGATGTAACTTGGGCGAACTACCAATGAAATATTCCTTTATAATTTCAAAAAAATTCCAAATGAACCCTCACGAGTCGTATTTATCAAGTAACACATATACTCAGGGAGCAAACCCTTTGCACAAAGTTAGACCAGTTTGGACTTTTTTTCTTCCTCTCTTACATCGAGAGACATTTACCTAAACCTCCTTATGTAGGCCACCACTTCTTCCCCTAGTCGTTGTTTCTCTCGTGCCAACTGAGTAAAGGTGAACTTATTATTTCCCAGAAAGAACTTCTGGAAAAATAAGATATGTCTTTCCTCATAAGTGCCCACACTTTTTGGGTCAAAGTGCGAATACCTCGTGTAGGCTTTATTTGTGAGGGATTCGGAGAAATCACTCAAACGTAGAATATTGTTATTTTAATGATCCCCTAATTTCTCCATAAACCACTTGATGTGTTCCTTTGGGTTTCCCCCTTTCCAGTATGTTTCTAAAAAATAAGCTCACTTAGTCATTGGGATATTTCTCGTTATTGTTTCTCCTCCGGATAGGGAGTACGAAAATCATCATACACTGAAGCTTCCTCACCAGATTTCTGTAAGGAAGATTCCATCATCTTTAAAATCTCATTCTTTCTCTCTTCCTCCCTCAAATAAGGTGAGGGAACTTCCTCCACTATGACAACACTTAGTCGAGAGACCACAGGTGTAAGGTCAACTACATTGCGTGTGGTCATCCCTCCTTTTTCGGGCTCTTCCCTCCCTCCATGGAGATTTTTGCCGCTCACGCACGTGTACACAGAGATGGGGAGAGGGTCTCGTGTCCCATCCTAGGAGCGCTTTGACTATCATCGATGTGGGGTAATGTAAAAAGATGGAGTCGCCAACCTATTTTTCACAAAATAGGAAAAAGAACATGTCGCCTCCTCGAGACAAAGACATAAAAAACAAACTGATGCTTATAAAACCCATAGTTTAGATGTTTGGGGGCTAAGTTACAGAATAGAAAGGTGTTAGGCACCCATCCCGCCCTTTCGGTATCTCATGGACTTGTGATACTATTTTCCTTAATTTCTCCATAAAGTGTGTGCACGTGTATATATAAATGGAGATTGGAATAATTTGATTCATATCATGGAAATCATAGAGTGATGTCATCCAAAGGAATGTTCCCCAAATAATAATTAGAAAATATAATATATGCGCTTATTGAGATATTGATCATTATAATGAAACGATAATATTTGTTAGATAAGATGCGCAAGTATGAATCACAAGTACGATATAAATGAGTAATACATAGATAAGATGAAAATAAAAAAAAATGGAAAATTGGACTGGAGTCTCGAATTTTAGCCTCAAATGCCTACGTAGCCTATAAATACATCAAAGTCTACGTAGTTCGCATGCGACACAAGTGTGGGGTTTATCCCATGGATTCAAACGGGAGTTTATTATGTGTGTGTGTGTAGAAAAGATATTTTAGTTTTGAGAAAATGTGGTGAATAATCCTGTTGGAATTTATAGGTGTAACCCTCTTTTTCTTTGTTTTTTTTATAGAAAATAAAGTATGTTCAATATAATTAATAAAGGATGATATGTCGATGTGTATGATTAAAAAAATCCAAATTAAGAATTTATATAACTAATGCAAAATTAAAGAGATTTAGAGAAAAAAAGGGTATTTGAACCTTCTATGGAGAATTTAGGCTTGATCTTGATTCTTAATGATCTACCTTGAAAATTGAAATGGATGTTGGATAAAAGAGAAAGATATTTTACTAAATTGGGTATGAAAATGATGAAAGGTGAAAAGGAATTTCACACAAGGAAACTTCGTTGATTGCAGAAGAATGTTACTGAGATCACTGATATTGATGGATCTGAGGTGTTCCATGAAAGTTTTCTCATTCCCTCCATTTATAGCGTATGGAAACTACCGATTAGCATACCTATAGTCCTACAAATCGGTAGGTGACCCTAGACATACTATCAATAGGCACGAAAATGGACCTGCCAATCGGTAGTCACGTGTCAATTATTTCTAAAAAATAGTCATAGAACACAATTCGTAAATCCAAATTTCACATGGGTCATATAATTAGAAAGGTAACTTAGATACCTTAAAGATTCCTTTGGATCTCTCCTGGGTATGAGAGAGGACTTTGGGTCAAACGTGGATTAGAAGTTCTTATTGGTCCTTTGGACGGGAGATTGTCTAACGGTAATGAATCGTTTGTCAAAACTGTAAGTTAGAATCGTGCATAAGTCAGACCATTAGAAATGTTATATGAGGTAATTTGACGTTCCAAATAGTTTTTCTCAGTTTGGAGAGTTGAATTTGGTCAAACGGGCCCCGAAAGCACCCGGTGACCCTTCGGAGTAAAATGAGTCGTTCGTCCATACCGTAAGGATGATTCGTGCATGGGGTGAATCGCTGGAAAGGTTATTCAGTTCCCTTAGAATATTCATTCAGTATTGTTTGAGATTAAGAGTTGACCTCGGTCAAACGGAGCTCGGGAGCGCCTGGTGGCCTTTGAGTCAATTTTTCGATAGAAAATGGATTGTTCGTCCGAACAATTATGTTGTTTTGTGCATGGGGTGGACCGTTGGAAAGGAGTTTCAGTGCCCTTCGAGGATTCATTGAGATTTCACTTTGACGATAGAGTTTATTGATGTCAAATTGGGGCCCGGGTGCACCCGGTGGCCTCCAGATTTGTTTTCGGTAGTAAAATAGTTTATTTGTCCAAAATGTTATGTCGATTAATGCAAGGGATGGACTATTGGAAGGGATATTTAGAGCCCGTTGAAGATTAATTAAGTTTTCTCTATGAATATAGAGTTTATCATAGTCAAACGGGGTCTCGAAGCGCTCGATGACCTCTATATCTGTACTCGGAGTATGACCTACGGTTTGTAGTGAAAGGGGGAGGAGCTAGGGGCCTAAGGAGAGACTTAGGGGGTCCTAGATTTTGGTGTCCATAAGTGAAAGCCATCAAATAGACACCGCATGATTTTTTTTAAGAAAGAGGTCGATTCTACGAGCCTTAAGGGACAAGGTGACCATTTTAGAGGGTCAAGGCTAATTCTGAGGACCTGAGGAAATGATGAAAATGACAGATTCTGCGAGACGAGGTCAATTATGAGGACCTTAAGTAAGAACGACCAATTCTGCAGGTCGAGGTCAATTCTGAGGACCTTAAATATGAGCAACCAATTCTGAGGGTCGAGGTCAATTCCGAGGACCTTAAATGGGAGCAACCAATTCTGAGGGTTAAGGTCAATTCTGAGGACCTTAATTAGGAGCAACCATTTCTGAGGTCCGAGGTCAATTCTCAGGACCTTAAGTTAGAGATACTAATTCTGAGGGTCGAGGTCAATTTTGAGGACCTTAAGTGGGAGCGACCAATTTTGCGGGTCGAGGTTAATTCTGAGGACCTTAAATGGGAGATACCAATTCTGAGGGTCGAGGTCAAGTCTGAGGATCTTAAGTGGGAATGACCAATTCTGAGGGTCGAGACCAATTCTGAGGACCTTCAGTATGAGCGACCAATTTTGCGGGTCGAGGTCAATTCTGAGGACCTTAAGTGGGAGAGACAAATTATGCGGGTCGAGGTCAATTCTGAGGACATTAGTCGAGGTCAATTCTGAGGACCTTAAAAGGGAGTGACCAATTATGTGGGTCGAGGTCAATTCTGAGGACCTTAAGTTTGGGAGCGGCCAATTTAATGGGTTGAGGTCAATTCTATGGACCTTAAGTTTGGGAGCGACCAATTTTGAATGTCGAGGTCAATTCTGAGGACCTTACGTAGGACCAACCAATTCTGCAGGCCAAGGTCAATTATATGGAAATTAAGTAGGATAGCTCTCATAGGGAATCTTGATTTTTGTAGACTTTACTAGGAAGTAGACATTTTTATTGGGATTAATTCCTTTTGAGAAGGGTTGTATATCTTAGTCTAGTAGAGGTTTTGAGATATCGTTGGGGACTATGTTACTGGGGAGAGATGCACGGTTAAGGCTTCTAACTCTGCTTGGGGAAATTTTAAATTTTTCTACGAAAAATTTTAATTTGGGAATTTCGAGTAGCTCTGGTGAGGAAGCATTTGATTTTTGCTGTTAAAGTTTCAGGATTTCACTAGGGAAATAGGCATCTCTACTGAGGAAGCACTTGATTTTTGCTGAAGATGAAGTTCTCGGGATTCAGGTTTTAAACTGGGAAGAAAATGTGGTATTAGTTCGACTGGGGACTTTGTAAACTTGTAAAAATGTTTTTCTTCTTTGAAAATATGTTCCAATATTTTTTTTGGCAATCTTAAGAATTTTCCTAGGAATGTTTTAAATTTATTGGCATTTATTTTAATTTTTGTACGAAATATTAGGTAGTCACCAACCGGCAGGTTGTGGAGGTTGCTAACGGCAGTGGCACGATCTTTTGGACTGCCTTAGGAAGGGGAAGGGACAGTGTCAATCGACTGGTGTCAGGGGGCTACCGATCACCGTACCCTTTGCGTTCTATAAAAATGAGCGAATTTTCTTCATTTCTCACTGCTTCTAGCTTTCTTATCTTCTACTTCTCTCTCGCGCGATTTGCTCCGATGTTCCTTCTTCATTTTAGTTTAAAAAATGCCAGACTTATCTAGCAGTGATATCCACATGGCGTGGCTAGGTGTAGATGACTAGACACACTTGGAGTGGCCGGCCAGGGTGCCTTTAGTGTTGGGCAACGAGAATGTCTTTGATCTATTTAAGCCTATCTCCATTGATCAGACTCTTTTGCGTGAGCTTGCGCAGCATCGATCGTCCAGTTTAGAGATCCCTAATGGTTATGTAAGTACTGCATGACTTTTGGCATTCCTTTTCATATTTTTCTTTTGCATTCTCTTGTTTCTTCAAATTTTGACAAGAGGTTTTAATTTTCATTTTAACAGACTGATATTATTGCAACGAGCCGTTGATCTTATGGGATGACGGGGGCTCAGAGATGTTTGGGAGAACCTTCCTCTAGTGGTCCATTGGATGGTTTCTTCTGCTGGCTTTGGTAGTCTGACATTTGCGTTGGATGAGACGCCACATTCGACGGCTGTTCTATGTGCTCTTGGAGAGAAGTTTTGGGATACAACCCACACCATTCAATTGGGTTTTAGGGAGATAATAGTGATCCCAATTGACGTACAATAGCTTCTAGGGATAGATTGTGAGGGGACCCCGATAGAGGTGGATCACATGTTGAGGGTGACGCCGACGGCGGTGGAGGCAATGTTGGGTAATGTTGGATGGATAGTCTCTCTTCAAGAGGTTTTATTGAGTCGGCAGATCAATGATCCTAATGAGTTGCAAGTGTGGAAAATGGCTCGTTTATTCATTCTTTTGATGTTGGGAGGATTTTTGGTGGTGTCGAGTGGTGACGTCATCCATTTATAGTTTTTGCCATACTTGAGGGTATTTTGAATATCCCACTCTTTGACTGGGCGAACCTGACTTTGGCGGCTCTTAAATCATCTTTAGATGCTTTTATCCGGTGATGTCAGTAGACTTTTACTAGAGCCACGTATCTTTTGGAGGTATTCTTCTTTTTGCATTTTTTCCTTTATGCATTTATTTCCTTTATTTGATATTTTTTATCGTTGACTCTTATCTTTTTGCAAACGTTATTCTAAGAGGTGATTGGGCTCAATTCCCATTGAATTATCTTTCATGATGAGTCAGTGGGGGGATTATGCCAGATGTAGCGGTGTCGGAAGTCAAACCGTTACTCGGGGCAGTCTCTTTCCTTGGCGATGATGAGTTAGGTCTCGAATGACCTGATGGGTGACCGAGTTATCTCTTCTTTTCCCTTTTGAGTTTTTCTTTTTGGTATTTTCCTTTATGCAAGTATTAACTTCATCTTGGAAAAATGTAGGTGACCTTTTATTCATAGGGGACGGCCATTCAGCATACGGGGGTGACCAAAGGGAATGCATAGATGCGCCGACTGCTGGCATATGATTTTGGCTACTCCTGGTATCTGGGAGAGAGAGATTAGTTAGCAAGATTGTGGAGGACGATATGGAGGTCTCACCAAAAATTCCCTTGAGATATATGAGGCAAGTAGGGGAGATATCAGAGGATGCCCGGGTGGCGGCGATGATCGGAAAGCCCTATTCTCTGTACATGAACATGGTGGTGATGTACGATTATCTCTATGTCGTGATGAATTGGCTGATGCCGTCATGCATCTACGATGTAGTGAATATGCCTATGCCTCCTACAACTTCAGGTAGGGGTATGTGTCGGCCAGAGTGGTCCGCCCACAGTGCGGGTGGTGCGTCGACGTCAGCAGCAGCGATGACATCAGAGGTTTTGTTCCGTGTCTTGCTCATCCCTCTTACAACATCAAGCTACTTTGAGGGAGGATTGATGATATGCTTCATTGCCCCAATGCAATGGACTCAGAGGTGTTGGGGTTGACTAAGGATTTTCTCCAACAAGAGGTATAACTTTGTCCTTTATCTTTTATTTTTGTGATTTTTTCTTTGCCTAAGACTAATTAATTTTATCCTTTTCAATTTTCTTGGAGCATGTTCAAATTGGAATATATCAGTTGGTTCATCCGGGATTGGGTGGCTTCTGCAATCGCTCATATTTAGGACTTAATCCTGGTTCCTTCTAGTTTTGTTCCATATTCCACATCTGAGGAGGGTTCTGAATTGGGTAGTGAAGGATCATCAGCTCTTCGCTGGGGGAAGCACGTGCATTATCGGGATGGGGGATCATAGAGAGAGAGTGAAAGAGAAAGGTGAGAAAGTGTGGGGGATCGGGCTGAGTCCCGTTGTTTCTCTTCTTCTTTTGTTATACAAAAGATATATAATGATGGCAACATATATCTATGAAATGAGGTTTTATTTATCTTTGCTTTAAATGACTAAATCTACATAAACTTTTTAATTTGTTTGCTGAGATCGTAAAAAGGATTAGAATTAATTAAAAGAGAATTTATTTTAAAACAGGATGAGTTAAAAATATAAGGAAAGGAAAATTCTGAATTCTTCTGGAATAAAAAATATTTTTATCGAGTTTTTGATTTTGACAAAAAAGGAAAAAGGGAATGTTCTGAAAATGGGGGGATGCTGATCGGCATACCCCTTATCCTGTGTATCGACAGGTCAATCCAGTCAAATCACCCTAAGATTTTGATGGCACTTTCTTCAGCGACTTTATCCTTGATGGGGTAGGGTTTCATCCTAATTTTGCATGACCCTTCTCTTTAGCTAAGATTTTTAAGTATAAAAAGGGGTAATCGTGGAGAGTTTTCTTCATCCATCCACATTTTCTTTCTCTTACTTATTTCTTTCTTTGTGTCTTATTTCAAAATGGCTCTTCCCAAAAGTGCATAAATTGCCTCTTACCTTGAGAATTTAGAGGTTATGTGCTCGTATAATGTAGACTATAATGCCTTCAACCTGTGTCGGGTTTCCTTATAGCGCAACCGACCCATTGACTGGAATATGCTGACAGCGATAGCTCAATTTTGGTACCCCAAGGATTATGTCTTTCATTTTGGCTTGGACAAAGTCTGCCTGACTTACAAGGAGTTTTCTATTATGCCGAGGTTAAATCCCAGTGGGGTAGAAGCCATGCCTGAATTCTCTCGGTCTCCTTGGGCACTATTGGCGGAATTTCTCCATATTTCACCCTCGGTGGTATAGTCATTGGTTACTTGAGGAATGATCTCTCTTTCGATTTCACTGTATTCCGTGCATCTGCGAGATGTTAATAGTGCGGGCTATACCAGATCCGTTACCCTTGGCTTAATTTCAAAGATACTATTGGTGATTGGGAACCTGCTGGTGGACCCTCAACTTACTGCCATTACTGCATGTATGTCATATCATCATAATCCCGCGATAGCGATACTAGCATAGATCCTGAATGGTCTAGATGCTTGACGAGAAGGTCGTTCTAGTTTTCTCAGAGGTATATCGGTTATGCTATTCATGTGGTTGTGTGAGAGACTTCGCTTGGCGGTCCCCCTGAATATTCGTTAGCAATTGTGCAAATTTCTTCACTGGTTATTTCATAAGATTTGGCTTGAACATCAAGAACTGGTTAAACTGGTTTGTGGGGCACGGGGCTCGATGTTTGCACTGGTCAGTACCCTGTGGGGGGAGTTTCATCCTATTCTGGAACTGGGGGAATACCAGTATGTTCGGTTAGTTGGCCTCCTTTAGACTGCTTTTTATTTTCCTTGGCGGCTCCTGTGTCAATTCGAATGGGAGAAGATTGTGCCTTCCCATATCTTGGACTTCTTCCCTATGGAGGATTTGATGGAAGGCATGCGCATAGGTTTAGGATCTTTATGGGAGAGTCATCGGTCATCGACCCATTCTTCCTAATCTATTAGAAGAGTTTGGCATATTTATGGGGACTACATGAAATGGCTGTGGAGGAGGGTAGTGGCTAAGACATTGGCCGAGGAGACCGGGTATATATGGCTTCTTATGTTTGAAACTATGGAGGGAGGCGTAGTGTTTTTTACCAGGCTGGTCCGAGCTTATCATTCCATGGAGTGCCTTCAGTATTCCATCCAGGAAGGAGAAGTTTGTGGGCCTCAAGATGTAGATGATGATGGAGCTGGTTCCTCAGGTAGCTGTAAGTATGGCCTTTTTGTGAAGCTAGTGTTTTTGTATTTATGTAAAGCTTTTATGATGGTCATGTGTTTGGTTGTTGGGAATAAATTTGGGATGTTTTAAAATATTTTGGTTTGGTTTTATTTTTAGGACAACTAGGTTGGCGAGGGAAGTTGTTTGAGTCGTTACACTCATATTTTATGTAATCGTGACAGGTTTTTCAAAATAGAATAAAAAATAATTTTAATTATATTGTTGTGCTTGTTGATGAGTTTTGCATTTGAATTATCTATGCCAATATCTAAGGCATGCATAATCCTTTTGTTTCATATAAATGATGAAATGAACTATCGTACTCGGAGGTAAGAAAAAAATGGCATTTTGTAAAAAAGAAGGGAACTGTGCCCATGTAAAGCGTATGAGTTGCCTATGTACCTCTGGAGGTTTTAAAAATTTCCTGATTTTCATTTTGAAAGAAAAAGGTTTTTTTAGAGGATCGGGTCCAGCATAGTTCTGAGAAGAGTGAAATGAAGATTTTTTAGTTTTATTTTTATTTTATAGAATAGAAGTGGGGGAGAGAAGAGTCGTAGCGCGCCGAGATTTTGGACTAAGGATAGAATTTCTTAAGACGATCCAGGTTGATTGAATGGTCCATCTCCTCCCCATAAACGTCGGTGAGCATAGCGATGCCACCAGATATGATCTTATTTACAATGTAGGGGCCACTCTAATTTGCTTTTAATTTCCCTTTGGGGTTCGAGATGGGTTCTATGATTTCTTTGAGGGATAAATCCCCTTATTATACACAACGGTCCTTGACTCTCCTGTTGAATAATCGTGCTATCCGCCGATGGTACCCTTATGAGATAAATCCTTTAGCCTCCTTTCGTCCAAGAGTGATAACTCGTCAACACGGATCTGATTCTAGTCTTCTTTGTTGGCTTTACTTTCAAGCATGACTCGTAGCGAGGGTATTTCTAGTTCAATAACAAAGATTGCTTCCATACCATATACGAGAGAGTAAGGGGTAGCCATGTGGATGCTCGAACTGAAGTGCGATACCTTCATAAGGCATAAGATATCCGATCGGCCCAATCTCGGTAACTCTTGGTCATCTTATTGATGATTTCTCTGAGGTTCTTATTGGCGACTTCAACTGCACTGTTGGTTTGAGGTCGGTAGTGAGAAGATTTGTTTCTCTGGATCCCGTACTTGTCTACCAATTTTTTAACTTTGTCCTTGAAATGTAACTTGTTATCTGATACTAGCTTTTGCGGGACCTTGTATCGACAAATGATATTCTTTTGAATGACCTTGGCCACCGTTTTTGCATTAA
This sequence comes from Sambucus nigra, assembly GCA_949130495.1. NCBI lineage: Eukaryota > Viridiplantae > Streptophyta > Magnoliopsida > Dipsacales > Adoxaceae > Sambucus > Sambucus nigra. Next base: position 554,540,372 of record OX422216.1, read on the forward strand.
GCAAAATGTATGACTCAGCTTCGACCCATTTGGTGAAGTAATCAATGGCGACCAAGATGAACTCATGCCCGTTTGAGGCTTTGGGTGTAACCTTTCCTATTATGTCGATGCCCCACGTGAAAAACGTCCAGGGAGAGATCATATTTTATTCCCGTGGAGGTAAGTATTGGAGATTAGAAATTTTTTGGCATTTAAGGCATCTTCGAACATAAGCGGCGCCATCCTAAACCATGGTAGTCCAATAGTAGCCCTATCGGATAATCTTCTTGGCGAGCATACGACCAATCATGTGAGGTTCACATTCCTCGATGTTTATTTTCTGCATCATTTCTTCGATGTCTGCCCCTGCGATGCAATGTAAGTGACTACCATCGAAGTTTCTCTTGAACAATGCTTTATCGCAGACAATGTACTGGGAAGCCATCTTGCGGAGGGTTGCTCGATCTTTCTTGTTAGAATCCTGGGACTACCTACCGTTCTTGAAGCGGCGTTAAATATCATAGTACCAACCCTCAGTCATATCAGAATCTTATTTTGTGATGAGATCAATGTGGTAGAAGTGGGTTGGTTTAGCTTGCTTTTGGATTGGGAAAGGGGCCATCGTTATTCCCTTGAGCATGTGGACCATGGAGGCTAATGTAGCAAGGGGATCAACTAAGTTGTTCCCTACTCGGGGCTTGTAATGAAAAGTGATATCTCAAAATTAGGAGGCCATCTCTTCTAGGTGGGCATGGAAGGGTAGGTGCTTCTCGTGATTGACTCTCCATCTTCTAACAACCTGGCCGATGATGAGGGCTGAGTTCTCGTAGACATATAGGCATTGTATTTATTTCTCGAGAGTGACCTTGAGGCCTACTGTGCACGCCTCATATTCGGTCATGTTATTGGTGTAGAAAAAATATAACTTGATGGTTATGGGAGTGTGAGAGTCATTAGGGGCGATTAGGAGTATCCCAATGCCATATCCTTTCTTGTTGGAATCATCGTTAAAGAACATTTTCCACTGGAGGTCTTCTTGGGATGTATGAAGGATATTTTTATCTAGGAATTCAGAGATGCATGCGTCAGCTTCTTCCATAGGGTAATTCACAAGGTAGTCAGAGATATCTCTCCCTTTTATGACTTTGCGGTACATACATAATATCGAATTTAGTTGGCTGAATTAACCATCGAGACGTTCGTCTAGACGTGGCAGGTTTCTCGAGCAGGTATTTGATAGGATTTATTCGAGACACACGTCTGATGGTAAAAGCGAGCATGTAATGTCATAATTTTTTAGTGACCCCGATAAGGGCGACACATTCTTTCTCTAAGGGAGTGTATTTGACTTCGTTTTCGCCCAATTTGTGACCGGCGTACCTCTCTTCGTTGGATTCTTCAAGGTATTTGTCCAGTAAAACCCCAGCCGCGGTGTCTATTACGGTAAATTATAAGAGTATATGGATACCAGGCTGCGCTGGCATGAGTATCAAAGGTCGGGTTAGATATTTCTTGATTCGGTAAAAGGCTTCCTGGTAAGCTTTGTTCCAAATTTTGGTGGAATCCTTCCGGAGGAGTTTGAAGATGGGTTGATAAAGATAAGTCAATTGACTGATGAACCGACTGATATACTGCAATTTTCAAAGGAATCCTCGGACTTACTTCTCCATTTGGGGTGGTGGCATCTCGAGTATGGCTTTCAGTTTGGCAGGATCTTCTTCAATTCCTATTTCGTTAACCATGAATCCCAAAAGTTTTCCTTTGGTGACGCCGAAGACACATTTTGTGGGTTAAGTCGTATCCGGTATCACTATAGTTGTTGGAAGAAATTTCGGAGAGCGGGAATGTGACTTTTTTTATTCTTAGACTTGATAATCATATCTTCAATGTAGACCTCGATTTTTGTGTGTATCCGATCATGCAAGATGGTTGTGGAAGCCCTTTGGTAGGTAGCCACTGCATTTTTTAGACCAAACGACATAACGGTGTAACAGAAGGTTCCTCAAGGGGTGATTAATGTTGTTTTTTCTTGATGATCAGGGTGCATCTTGATATGAATATATCTAGTAAACCTATTAACGAATGACTTAAGAGCACGACTAGTCATATTGTCCACAATCATATCGATATTGGGTAAAGGGTAATCATCCTTTGGAGAGGCCTTGTTTAAATCTCGGTAGTCAATGCACATGCAAACCTTTCCCTCTTTTTTTAAAACGGTTATAATGTTGGCTAACCATGTTGGATATTCGATGACCAAGATGAAACCCACATTCAACTGGTGCGAAACCTTCGCAACTTTTATTTGACTGGTTTACATTCTGGGAGAGATGGAATTTTGTGTTGGGTGATCTCGGGATCGATATTGGGCATATCATCATAGGACCATGTGAATACTTCCACAAATTCCTTCAGCGATTCTTCGAGTTGCACGGGCTCATCAACGGTGGACCCTATCCTAATCTCGCACATTTGGCTACTAGAACCGAGATTAAAAACAATAGTTTCATCTTTATTAATTTGAACGCAGTTATGTTGTTTGTCATTAACCTTATTAAGAACATTTAAGAATTATTCATTTGTAAAATCATTATCATCAAATGTTTGATTAGAATCAAGACAATTAATATAAGGCACAACAAGATACTAAAAATCTTCGTTTATTTCATTCTTGGGAAAAATAATGTTGAGTACCTCATCAAAGGAGGTCTCAATTACATTGTGATTAGAACGGGAGGAACAACAAAAGAAGAGGAAATAGGATAAACATCTGAGTTGGGTTGTATTTCAGTAAGTTGAACTGGTACAGAATTCCAGTTGAGGAGGGGTGCATCATAAGCTTTGATCAGGATGGATGGATCCAATGAAGTAGGGCCTCAATGGATCATGCAGAATGTCAGTCGTAGTGTCTTCAAGTTGCACGAATCCTTAGAGTCACTTTCCTCTGAATCCTCGGTAATGGTTGTAGTCTTCTTAATGAGTAATTACACATGATGATGGGAACTTTCTGCCCATGAGTAACTGTCGTGGAAAAAGATGTCCTTTCCTGGATTCATCTTCTTATCCATGTGATCATACAACGGTTCAAAAACTCCACAAAAGGGAAAATCTTCACCCTCCTTAATGAATCTCTCATTCAAGGAATCTCTAGAGATAGTCTTGGTACTTTCTAGCCTTATCTTTAACTGAGGTTGATGGAGCATTTTGAGTTTCCTTGGTGATGGTTAATAACCCAGTTCACATGGAGGAAACTCCTTCTTCAATGCTATGGGTTCTACTATTCCTTGTTATAATTGTCATAGCCCCAGTTCGGGAATGAAGTGTATATTCTTGAACATTTGTATTACATTGACATTGTCGTGAGGACCATTCTCCAAACATACTTTATCTTTGAAGTCGTTCCCTGCTAGGAGTGGAAGTAGTTCGATTCGAAAACCTGACAAAAGCATATCACTCGATCTATGTTTTATCTTTAGTATTGGATTATTGGTTCTTGTATTCTCAGTGTTATCATCGTCGCCCAAGATGGTGATGACCTTCCCCTTGGCAAAAAACTTCAGTTCTGATAGAGGGAGGAAGGCACTCCCTTGATGTTGTGGATCCATGGTCGTTCGAGCAATATGTTGAAACAAGTTGGTATGTCTATGACTTATAATTCAGTAATGGGATTTATAGGGTCAGCCCCTATTATATTTATGGATCCCATTACTTCTCGACGAGTATTGTCATAAGAACGCACAACGGCGGAATTTGGATAAGGGTCATTTACTTGCAATCCCAATCAATTGAGGGTTCTTAATGGGAAATAATTAAATTCTAACCCGTTATCGACAAGTGAAATAAGAATTGTCTTTCCCATGACCTCGATAGAGATATGGAGAGCATAGTTGTGATTTGGACCAAACTTAGGGATTGCTTCCTCGAAGAAGGAGAGCATTCTAGTAGAGGTTAGAGACCCGACCAAGTTTATGTCTTCTTTTGGGGTGGTTGAAGGAGAGGCTATGGGACCGGCGAGTAGATTAATTAAGGCATTTCGGTGCAGTTGGGAAGACATAAAGAGTCCCCACAAAATGATGCTAGCTTGGGTTTTCTTCAATTGATTGAGGATCTTGCTCTCCTCGAGGGGTATTTCCGGCATAGGGAGTTTCTCAAAACCCTTTAACTTATTTGTCTTTACTGATTGCAGGTTTAGAACCTGGTAATGCCTCCAATATCTAGTCATATGGTTCACAGAGAGGGGAAATATAGAAACCCTATTTCTTCGTCTATCTCGAGATCTTCGCCCACTTTGTTGATCTCTCGTAGCAAATCCTTAAACAATATCATTCCACATATACTGATGAATGGGATTGTTTTTTCTGGGCATTTTTCTTCATCTGAACTATCGAACTCACCCCCTATCCGTTGGCAACGATGTCATCCTTCCATGTGAAGTCAATGCATTCTATGAGAAGTCATCAGATTTTTTAAGATAATAATGGTGGATGAGTTTTCTAATTGAAATCTAACTGTGATGGATGGTGGAATTAAAGTAAAATAAGAAAATTTGTGTCCTCTCTTACCCTATATATACTATATTATATTTCATCAGTATTATGCATAAAATAACACACAATATATTGGGCAAGAGTTTGAAACTTCTGAAATTTCAGATAATTGTTATTTTCTTCCAAATAATAGAAAATCGTTCAAGCAATTGAAGAAGAAATTAGAATAGGAAAGTATGCCTCAATATAAGTCACATCAATGAAGAGGCATGTGTTCTCATTCCACTAATGTATAGGTACAATCTGTGTGTTGATGCAAAAATCTAGACTAGGCTAATCAATTGATCACAGATAAATAGAAATAAAAGAGACAAGAGAATTTTAAAGTGGTTCGGCTTAAGGGAAGAGCCTACGTCCACTGTTGTGTATTATTTTTGGGATTGTTCAATTTCCTCTCTTTTTATGTACCTTGGATGTAGGGTTTACAATCTATTTATAGCCCCAAGGGGTGTACAAGAGCTGAAATATCAAAGGATGGAATGTCTTTATATCATAGACATTTACATATGTACAATCATTAATGTATACAATTGTTGGTGTTTTCCTGTCATCATTGGTCGGCATCCCTGGTGTTGGTCGGTATTTCATCCTTGATGACTAGGATTAATCTTCCACTGTATAACACATATTAGTATTTGAATGGTCCACATAGATGGACCATGTTTGGTATCAACAGAAGCCCCCAATATTTCATGATTAAAGTTTTCACAAGAGTATAGAGCATTTGGCTCTTAAAGTTACTCGGGCAATAATTTTAGGCCTAGTTGGTTGTCGACTTTCCATTCTTGTAAAAGATTATGGTTTAATTATGGAAATACAATATGCGTGGCATTTTTGAAATTATCCACAACTTTAAAGAATGTTTTTTGGGCAAAATCCGTCTTTTCTAACTTTAGACGCCACCAGTTCAATCGACGTTGCCTTCTAATCATTATTTTTCCAGTTTTCGAGGCAATCTATAAAGAGCAGGAAAAACCACGAACTTTCATTACCTCAAAATTTTTGAGTGTTGTTGGCTACAGTGTCTTCAAGCTTTCTTCCTATCTCTTGTGCGATCATTTTTTGTTATTTAGTTCTTGCTGAATCCTTAATTCTTGTAAGAACTTTTTCTCTTCTCTTCTATTCTTCATCATAGTTTACTCTATTTATTCTCTTGATGAAATCATAAATGAATTTAAGATTCCCTCTTGGGTTGTTTTGGAACACGCTACTTTACCTGCTAATTTTTTCTCACTTGCTGAGGGTCACTGGTTTCCCTCTATTTTTATAGCTGAGTGTGGGTTTACCTTTCCTTCCAACCCACTGTGCCTTGAATTTTGTGAATACTTTGACATCGTTCCAGCTAGGGTAGCCCCTAATACTTGGAGGTTCATAAATGGGGTGTATAGGTTGAATCAAATCCACGGAACTCATCTAGGGATTCTAGCAATAATATTTTATTATACATGGGTGACGAGTTACACCACTTTTTATTTAAAGACTAGGGATGTAAACAAAGGGTTAGTAGTTAATCTTCTAGACTCTAAGAGGGATTATTTTGAGCACGGAGTTATTGTAAAAAATTAGCAATACGCCCCTTTGACTGGAAATGCTAAGTACCAGGGGCCTAGATGCCCTCCTTTTGGTAATGGGATAGGTTATTCCTTATTTAAATATTTTTTCCTGTACATATATGTTTAAATGTAACACTAATTGTTTCTCTATAAATTTTTATTGTAGTTGATCAGAAGAGAAGGTGCCTAACGAAAAGTGAAGTGAATATGAGGGAGTTGGAATTCATTTGGGGACTTCATCACAGGATTGGTGAGGAGCATGTCAGGTCTGCATCTTATTTGCTACAGTACTAGAACAAAATTTCTTCCTTTATTGCTCGTCCTACTCCTTCCCCTCTAATTGACCTTGAGCAAGAAACTCCTTCTACTTCCTTAGCTACTGCATCTGCCAGTGGTGATCTTGCTGCCCTTTCTCCCTCTTCCTTAGATTCAAATTCCCCCTTACCATATCCATGGGAAAAAGGAAGTTTCCCAATATTTTTAGAGACATAGCTGCCAATCCCCCTTCCAAACAAGTTGATAAATGGGTAAAAAATAAGGATGAGACTGGGAAGAAGTCCCCATTCAAGAAAATTGAAGAGAGCCCTCTAAAAGAATAAAGAAATGTCTTCCTTCTAAGTTAGCAGAAGGTTCTTCTGCTCTTCCTGACCAGCGTGATTTGATGAATATATCTTCTTCTGCCTCTCCAGTAGTCCTTGACCCTGGATTAGCAAGACAACTAATAAAGTATGGGACTTTGCTATAACACATGGGTACTACAGCTGCATTATCTCATTCCAAAAGTTTTGACAGGGCTGCTCAAAGCCTTGCTATGGTATATTCTTTTGATTTCTTTAGTTTTCTGTCTCTTGATTTGTTCTTTATACTACTGACATTCCTTGTTGTTCTTATACAGTTCCTCATTGACTTCAATAATATGTGGGAGAAAGATAAGGCTTTGAGAGCTTCTTCCTCTGGTGAAGTTGAAGAAGCTTTTAATGAGATAAAAAAGTCATTGCTTGATTCCCAATAAGCATTGTCTAATGAATAAAAGAAATAGGAGGATAAGATGAAAGTTACTGAAGGAGCTGCTGAAACCAATCGGGGGTTGGCTGACAAGTTGCAAAAAGACTTAGATGCTGACAAAGTCAAGTTTTCCCAGCTACAGAAGGGCTTGGGTGCTGATAAGGTGAAGAGGGATAAGACTAGAGAGGCTGTCTTCTTTGCAAATCGAGTTTATGAAGAAGAAATACTTCAAGTATAGTTGGTCTGCTGCTCTGGTAGAGTTAGACATTCCAAAAGATTTTGAGCTATTCTTGAGACATGATGATGGGGCCCCTCCAAACCTGGACGAGGAAGTTGATGATAGGGGTTCTAGTGAATCCTTAATAGCGATGGAGTCTGCTGATCAACACCAGGATGTTAATTCTACTGCGACCTCTAAAGTTAATCCTTTTCCTCCTTTTGCTCCTACTTCTAGTTCAGCTAATCCTGAGGCAGATAAGAATAAGGTGTAAAACCGAGTAACTTTTTGTTTTCCTTCTTCAGTCGTTGTACTTTTTCTTTTTTGAAGATGTATCTCTACTTACCTTTTTTATTAATGAAAAGAGAAATATCTTTGTTCCTTTGCTTGTGTTTTTCAATACTCTGCACCTTGTTGATTGATGACTTTCTTCTTCTTAATAGTTTATGGATAAATTTGAATACTTCTCATCTACTGACTCTAAGCTACTCAGGAGGTGTAATGAGCTTTTCAAAGACAGTCACTTATCTTTGACTGATGTCGACCTACTGAAGTTACTTAGGTAAGAGGTATCTGAATAAGCCAAAGATGCTTATGTTTACTTGAAGTGTCTTCGTGATCGGGAAATGTCCAACAATATTACCTACTATGAAATGATTAAAGATATAGAGGAGCAGAATAATGAAGCTAGACAACTTTTTCATGAGGTTTATGAGAAGAAATTATAGGCCTTTAGTAAAGGTTGTGTATTTGAGCAAAAATTGGATAAATTTGCTTCTCATTTTCGAAGATAATAATTCCTACTGAAACATGAAGTGGATGAAGCAAGGGACATTGAAAAGCTTCTAGAGGAAAAGAATAAAAGTTGAGAGATGAACTTGATGCTCTGAAGTCAACCATTGTTGTTACTACTGCTACTACTACATATGAGGGTCATTCCTTCTTGGAGGATAAAAATTCAAGGTTGAGTGAGGAGTTGGAAGCTCTGAAGAAATTAAAACCTACTTCTTCATCTTTTTGAGCTAGAATCAAACCTGGCCAAGGTACTACAGAGGAACTCAAAACCCAAAAGACCCTTACAAATCAAGCTGCATAATTAAAAGCCAAAAATTAAGCCATTATTGATATGTCCCAGAAGCTACAGGCCTTGGCCGAATAATTATCCACTCAATCTTATCAGTTACAAGCTAAGGATGATGTGTTGAATAAACTACATTAATAAGTTGAAAGATTAACTTTTTAAATCCACAAGAAACCAAGAGAAGTATGGATGGACGAGTACAATGAAGCTCTTGGGCATTTTGATGATAAGCTTCAACAGGCTAAGAATGAGAGTTATAAATGGGGTTGGATGAATGCTTTGATAGTGATGAAGGTGGATGAAAATAGCTCATTATGGGATTGGTTTGATCCAAGATTGCTTGAGCTTGACAATACCCCCTTTAAATTAGATGTCAATTAGATTCCAGTCCATCGTATTCCTCAATGCTTGATTTCAAACAACTTGGGGGATTATAAACTTCATGATGAATTAAAAATCGTCCGACCTCCTCACCTCCTTGATTGACCTAGTAGTAGCAATACTAGAATGCTTCAGGATTTTAACTTCATTAATTCTCCTTATACTTTAGATGATCCTCCTTCTAGAACCAATCATGTTTCTAAAGTTGAAGTGAAACGTCCTATAGAATGAAGCTTGGTATTTTGTTTTGTTAACACAGTCATGTAATTAATATGATTGAATGAAATGGAAAGTTGATCAACTTATCTTATGTTGAATGCTAACATTTTCTTTACCATTAGTTCTATTGATACACTTTGATTAATTTGAGTAGTAATAACCAATGAGTGCAGATGTTATACTAGCATACTTAGATTAAAATCTAAAATTAGAGCTAGTTATATGAATACGTAGATTCTACTGGCATACTTAGATTAAAATATAAATTTAGAGCTAGTTACCCATGTGTCACCAAAGGTTTTATTAATGCACCAAAATTTTAGGATATTTGTATTAGATACTAGTGGTGTGACCAAGCATTTTTGGAATATGTGCTTACATTCCTCTTGAGGAATCTTTGTAACGTTCTTCCTGTACTTTGCCCAGTAGGATAAAGATCTTGTTTTATCCTTATGTTTGTGGACTAAGTTTCTTGAGGATTTAACATCCTGTTGACTCGGACTTTGTGTGTGAACGATCAAGTTTGTGGCTGCTCCGAGCAATTTATTGCTTTTGTCGAGCAACGTTCAGGGCAATATTTACTGAGCCGAGCAACGATTTTCTGAGCTTGCAATAATTTATAACTTTTTGTCAATTAGCTAGAGTAGTGCAAGCACTAATACTCCCCCAAAAAATTAACAAAAATGGAAAGAACTGAAGATTTTATTAATACTGCAAATTGATTTCAAACTGATTACAACATCACTGATAATATTTTCTGAGATGCTCTTCATGCCATGGGTTTTTGAATTCTTCGCCTTCCAAGGTTTCAATTCTATAGGTTCCAGGTCGGATCACTGCTGAAATACGGCATGGCCCATGCCAATTGGCCTCAAGCTTGTTAGTTTTTTGCAGCACTTTCTTCAACGCATAATCAATTTCCTTCAAGTTGGTCGATTTCATCATTTTATTGTGAAAACGAGTTATTCTCTGTTGGTAGGCCGCATTTTGCAGGGCAATATCTTCTCTTACTTCTTCCAGCATGTCTAAATATAACCTTATCATCAGGTCACTTACAGGAGAGTTAAAATTTAAAACTCTATGGGATGGTAAGCCTAGCTCGGCAGGAATGACAACTTCAATCTCATGCTAACATATATGGGGATTCTCTAGTTGTTGTTCTTGGTGTTGTTCGGTATGCCCACAAGACAGAGTGTAGATCGTTTATCCAATTTCCCTTGGTAGCATCAATCTTTTTCTTCAACCCGTTAAGAAAGGTTATGTTCGTAACTTCAGTTTGTCCATTACTCTAAGGATGCCATGGAGCTGAATGCAAGTTTTGAACATTGGACTCAGCACAGTAATTTGTGAATTCATCATTATCAAACTATGTTTCATATTCGATAATGAAATCATAGACCTTTTCGTACGGCATGTCTATCAGAGGCTCTGCCTCAACCCATTTTGTAAAATAATCCACGGCGACAACCAAGTATTTAAATCTTCCTCAGGTAGTTGGTAGTAGGCCGACCAAGTCTATACCCCACATGGAAAATGGCCATGGTGAAGTGATTGGAGTGAGAGCATCCTGTGAAGTTTTTCTAGTGGTAGAGAATCTTTGACATTTATCACACTTCTTGGAAAAAATTGCACAGTCTGCTAGCATTATTGGCTAGTGATACCCTTGAGTACCGATTCTTTGCAGAAGTGTTCTCCCTGCTATGTAAGATTCACATGATCGTTCATGAACCTCCTGAATTAGATCATATACCTCTGATGGATGCACACAATGCTACAAATTGACTATTAGTCCTCTCCTGTACAAAACTCCTTTATCTAATACATATCGAGCTGCTTTGTATTTCAACTTCTTTGCTTCCACCATATCTATTGGTAGTGTTCCTTTTTCAATGTATGCTCTGAAGGGGTCCATTCACGATGACCCCATATCTATGGAAATAAAATTGATCATCAAATCTTCATTTATGCTCCTAGTGGCTAAAATCTCAATAGGGATAGTTCGTCGGAGTTCAATTCTGGTAGTAGAGGCTAGCCGAGCAAGGGCATCAGCTAGGGAATTTTCCAACCTTGGGATTCTATTCATTTGAATAGCTGTTAATTTTTCAATGACTTCCACTGCCTTGGATAAATACCCGGTTGTCAATTATCTTTTAGCTCTATATAAACCCAGTGTTTGGTTTACTACCAGCTGAGAGTCACTGTGTGCCACAACTTGCTCGCCATTCAATGATTGGGCTAAACTTAGTCCCACAATAAGAGCTTCGTACTATGCTTCACAGTTTGAAGCTTAGAATTAAAAACGTAGTGCATCTTCAATATCAATACCATCAGGAGTGTTAAGGATTATACCTGCTCCACTACCGGTTGAACAAGATGATCCATTAATATATAAGTTCCATATTAGGACGTCGTTGTTAAATTCTTAGTCTGTCAAACTCCCATAGTGGAATATTTTTCCTTTGACTTCTTCGTACTTCTTTGTCATCTCCTGTGTTCTAGAAGAGGAATCTGGCAGGTCTGCAATCGCTTCTTTTAAAGAACATTCTTCGGGAGTTTTCTTGTTAACATCATTTTCTCCCGATTATTGTTCTACCAGCTTACTTTGTTGCTCAGGGACCTCAAAGTAAGTGAACTACACTATGAAATCTTCCACTGCTTGGCCTTTAAAAGAAGACCTCGACTTATATATGAGATCATACTCCCCTAATTCCATAGCCCAGTACATTAATATACCATATTTCTCTGGTTTATGTAAAGTCTTCCTTATAGGCATATCAGTGTAAATTATGATTGTATGGGCTTAAAAATAAGGTTTCATGCATCTGGATGCTTCAGTCAAGGCCAATCCAAATTTCTCCAAGCGAGGGTATCTTTTTCTGTATTGATTTATTCGGGGCAAAGGAAAATGATCCTTTGGGCATGCTTTATTTAAATCTGTGAGGCCTACACATTTTCTCCTCTTGTGTTTTTTCTTTCTGACCGTAACTACATTGGCCAACCAGTCTTGGTATTTCACTCCATTAATAAAATATTCTTTCTGAAGCTTTTTGACTTCTTTATGTATGGCTTGGTTTTTTTCTGGGATGAACACTCATCATCTTTATTTTACTGATTTAAATTCTTTGTTTACATTGAGCTCATGGAAGAGGAAATTGGGATCTATCCCAGGCATATCATCATGACTCCAGGCAAACACATGCTTTCTCTATTTAAGGAAGCCCGCCAGTTCCTATTTAAGAACATGATCCAATATTGTCCCTATTTGAGTGATGCACTCCGGTTTGTCATCATCTAACACAATGCTTTCAGTTTCTTCCATAATTTGTCCCTTTATCAACTCTGTTTCCTCTCTTGGGTCTAAGGTCTCAACCTCAGATTCTTCATCAAGCTCAGGAGTATCCACTTAGTAAGTAGTGGTTTTCTTCTTTATTTCTTCCAAGTCTTCTTACTCGGTATAAGAGTAGTAACATTCTCGAGATAATTTCTGATCATCTTTCATAATTACCACACCAAAATTAGAGGGAATTTTACACATTGATGACCAATGTATGGTACGGCTTCAAACTTATTTAGCCCTACTCTTCCCATGATTACATTATAAGTTGAATGGACGTTTTTATCCATTACAATGAAATAGATCTTCTTTATTCGGCTAGTTGTCCAGGTCCCTATCATCATTTCCATTTTAATGGTTCCTACAAGAAAGCCTTTCTCACGTGCAAAGCCAATTAGTGTTCGATGATAGGTCTCTAATTGGCTGAGTTTAAAATCCAAGTTGGTGAAATAAGGATATAACATGATATCTGCCGAGGTGCCACTATCTACTAATACTCTAGAGAGAATGATTTCTTTCTTTTAGGCTTTGATTACTGTTGATGCAAAAAACTAGACTAGGCCTAATTAATTGATCACAGATAAGAATAGGTAAAACAAATATGACAAAGAGATTTTTAAAGTAGTTCAGATCAATAAAATAGCCTACCTCCACTATTATGTATTGACTACCTTGATTTGTTCGATCCCTTGCAATGAGGGTGATATAATGTATTTATAGCCCAAGAGGGGTGCTGATAGTTATCGTGTGAAAGCATGGAATGCCTTCATTTATTAGGCATTTACATCAATACATAATGAGAATTAATTATACTACTGCTGTCGCTTCACTGGTTATCCAGGCTGTATGACTGTTGTCACTTCATTGGCTATACAGGTTAGATTTTCAGCAGTTGGTCGGTATTCCCAGTTGGTCGGGCTTCCTTGTTGGTCGAGTTTTTGCATCATGCTGACTTGTAATTGTGCCAGATTGGATGACATGTGTTGGCTTATAATTGTTCCACGTAAGATGGTAAATTTTGGTATTAATAGAAGCCCCAAATGTTTCATACTTGGAGCTGATGCGAAAGTGTGGAATATTATGCTTTAATAATAGTTCGGGTTGCTTGGTCGACTGCTGACTTTCTAGACTTGTGAAATTTATCTACTTAATTGATAATTTTTTAGCGTGAATGGCAATTTCATAAATATTTCAAATTTTAGCAAACATTTCTAAAGTATCTTCGTCTTTTCCCTTATTAGCCGCCGTAAACTCAACCGTCGTTCACTTTAATCATTACTTTTCCCAGTTTTTGAGGAGACTTATAAAAAGAGAGATAAAACTTCAATCATCTCTATCTCTCATTTTTTATTCTGCTGTTGTGTTCTTTGAACTTTCGTGCGATAGTTTTCTTTTCTGTCTTCAGTTTGCTGAATTCTTAAACCTTTGTAAGAACCTTTCTCTCTTCTTCTTTGTTTCTTCATCATGATTTATTCTGTTGAGTCGCTTGATAAATTCAGGAATGATTTTAACATTCCTTCTTGGGTTGTGCTAGAACAACCCACTTTTTCTTCTGATTTTTTCTCTCTTGTTGAGGGCCATTGGTTCCCTCCATCTTTATTACTGAGTGTGTGTTCACATTTCCTCCCAATACCCTGTGTCTGGAGTTTTGTCAGTATTTTGATGTTGTACCTGTAAGAATAGATCCTAACACATTGAGAGTGGTGAATGGAGTATATAGGTTAAATCAAATCTATGGAACCCATCTACGGATTCCAGAGATAATGTTTTATTATTAATGGGTAACTAGTGATACCACTTATTATTTGAAAACGAGAGCAGTTAGTAAAGCTTTAGTAGGTATCCTCCCTGATTCTAATAAGGATCATTTTGATCATGGGGTAGTTGTAAAAAACTTGCAACATGCTTCCTTAACTGGAGGTGCTAAATATCAACGACCTAGATGTCCTCTCTTTAGCAACGGGATAGATTGTTCTATGTTGTAATATTTTGCCCTGTTTATGTTTGATAAAATTTTATATTGACTGTGGCTTCACAAGATGATTATTGAGGAGTACATTACGCCTGCTTTTTATTTTCTTCAATACAGAAATACCGTTTCTTCCTTTATTGCCTGACCTGTTATTCCTCCTTCTCTGGTGATTGATCTTGATCAAGAAGATTCATACATTCCTCTTTCTGATATCATGAAGAAGAGACCATTTCCTGATCTTCTTAGTGGTAGCACTTCTGGCTCCCAAGCACCTGCTGAAGGAGACAAGAAGAAGACAAGGGATGTTATGAAGCCCCCAATCCCCAAAGACCTAACTCCCAAAGATGGAGACCCCAGAGATGATGCACTCCCTTTGAGTAGACTTAGAAGAGGGTTTGCAGAGAAGCAAGTTGAATAGGTGACCGACCAATAGATCTTGGTTGAATTACCTTCTTCTAAGGCTGGTCCTCCAGTAATTATTACTCCTTGTTTGTCCAAAAAATTGATAAAGTCTAGTACTCTTCTAGACCATATGGGAGTGGATGTCATGCTTCCCAGAGGAAAGGTTTCTGAATTAACTTCTCAGAGCTTCCATCAGTAAGTCATTTCCATCTTCTTAGTACTGTTGTATTTTAAATTTCTCATGTACTAACTTGATCTTCTTCTTCTGCAGTTCTTAGTGCATTTTAATAATGTGCTGGAGAAGGATAATGCCACGAGGCCTTCTTCTTCAAATGATGTAGAGAAAGCTTTGGCTAGATTGAAGAAATCTTTACTCGAGTCTTAGTAAGCGTTAGAGACTGAGTAGAATACTTGGGCAGATACACTGAAGACAACTGAAATTGCTCATCAGACATCTTATGAAAATGCCTTTGATGCTGAGAACAGCGTAAAAGCTGATAGCAAGGCTGAGGAATTTAAGCGCAGAGAAAAGGAAGCGGAGCATAGGGAAAAGACTGCTGAGGAGCTTGTGTCCTCTGAAAGGTCGAAGAGGAGGTCTGCTGTTACGACATCCTTCAGTGCTGGTGGGGACAAGGGCTGGAACAAAGCCAATTTTTCTCCCTCTGCTTAGATTGAGTATGCAAAACAAAAATGTTTCAGAGATGGTTGGGTTGTTGCTCTTTAGGATTTAAACACTATTGAAGACTCTGAACTTTTTCAGAGACATACTCATGGTCGTCCTTCTACTATTGAGGATGAGATTAAAGACGAAGCTCTATCTGGAGAGTCCTCTCTAGTGGTGTAATCTTCTTTCAATCAACTTAAAATCACAGAGTCTTCTTTTCCTCCAGCCGAGCAAATCGAGCAACTCCAGTCCGTAGCCCCTTCTTTTGAGCAGGACAATAAGGTAGAGAATGATAGGGAGAAGGTGTAAAGTTATTCAGCATTTTCCCTTTTGCTTTTTATTTCTTTTTCTTTATTTTTATTGTTCTTGAACTCTTCATTATCAATAAAAGAAACTTTTGTTCCTTTTTATCTCTTGTTATTTATGCATGTTCTTCATTATTATTATTGATTGGGAATTATTTCTTCTTGATAGTTTGTAACGAATGTGGAACAACTGTCTTCCAATGACACTGAGCTACTGAGAAAATGAAATGATTTTTTCAAAGCAGGTCATACAAACTTATTCGAGGAAGAAATTATTCAATTGCTCGGTGATGATGCATCAGAGCAGGCCAAAGACGCCTACAAGTATTTGAAGACATTACTTGATCGGGCGGTAACAAATAATGTTACCTACTATAAGATGATCGAAGAACTTCAACAACAGCATAAAAAATTCACTACACTGTTGCACCAGAGCTATGAGAAAAAATATCGAAGCTTAAGTGTAGGTCGGGGTTTTGATAACTTTGCTTCTATTTATAATAAAAATGAAGCTTTACTTAAGCTTAAAGTTGAAGAAACTAGAATTGTTGCCAAACTTCTGGAAGAAGAGAATAATAATTTGAGGGATGAAGTGAATCTTTTAAAATCTACCTCTGGAACTGTTGTTTCTACTACTAATAAGGGATATTCCTTTTTAAAGCATGAAAATGCAACATTAAGGGAAGAATTGGAATCCTTAAAAAATATTAAGCCTTCATCCTCTTCTCGAGTAAGAAATAAGCCTGGTCGAGGAACTATATAAGAAATTAGGACTCAACATACCCTTGCTAATCAAGTCGCGTAGTTAAAAGCTAAAGACCGAGCTATTGTTGAGATGTCCCAAAAGCTACAGACCTTGTTTGAACAACTATACACGCAGTCCTTCTAATTACAGACTAAGGATGGGGTAATGAAGAATTTGTAGTCTCAAGTTAATAAATTAACCTTTCATTTCCATAAGAAGCCAAGGGAGGTTTGGATGGATGGGTATAAGGAAGCTCTGGGGCATCTTGATGATAGACTGCAACAGGCTAAGAATGAGTCCTATAAATGGGGTTGGATGAACACTTTAACTGTGATGAAGGTGGATCAAAATGATTCATTATGGGATTGGTATGACCCAGGTTTGCTGGAGTTTGACAATCCTCCATTCAAGTTAGATGTTAATTGAATTCTGGTTCATCATATTACTTAATGCTTGATTTCGAAGTACTTAGGAGATTACGAGCTACATGATGAAATATAGATCGTCGGACCTCCTCATCTGCTTAATCTTCCTAGTATGGTGTTTGTGCTCAGACCTCGTCACCACTGAATGGTGTTATGAAGGTCTGAGGTCATCACCCAAGGTGTTATCCCCATAATTAATCTCACCAAATTAATGATGTTTAGGGTCTGAGGTCATCCCATTATGGTGTTTGCGCTCAGACCTCGTGACCACTGAATGGTGTTATGAAGGTCTGAGGTCATCACCGAAGGTGTTATCCCCATAATTAATCTCACCAAATTAATGATGTTAAGGGTCTGAGGTCATCCCATTATGGTGTCTGAGCTCAGACCTCATCACCATTGAATGGTTATGAAGGTCTGAGGTCATCACACAAGGTGTTATCCTCATAATTAATATCACCAAATTAATGATGTTAAGGGTCTGAGGTCATCCCATTATGGTTTCTGAGCTCAGACCTCGTCACCACTGAATGGTGTTATGAAGGTCTGAGGTCATCACCTAAGATGTTATCCTTATAATTAATCTCACCAAATTAATGATGTTAAGGGTCTGAGGTCATCCCATTATGGTGTCTGAGCTCAGACCTCGTCACCATTGAATGGTGTTATGAAGGTCTGAGGTCATCACCTAAGATGTTATCCCCATAATTAATCGCACCAAATTAATGATGTTAAGGGTCTGAGGTCATCCCATTATGGTGTCTGAGATCAGACCTTGTCACCACTGAATGGTGTTATGAAGGTCTGAGGTCATCACCTAAGATGTTATCCCCATAATTAATCTCACCAAATTAATGATGTTAAGGGTCCGAGTTCATCCCATTATGGTGTCTGAGCTCAGACCTCGTCACCATTGAATGGTGTTATGAATGTCTACGGTAATCACCTAAGATGTTATCCTCATAAATTTCTGACATAAGTACAAAATGAAGCAAGGACCACCATGAGAACTGATCTTTTATTAATAACCTCTTCATGACAAGATGGTACTTTTACACAACTTTATGCAACATCATATGTAATACTTCTTTAGGTGATAAACATTCCATGGATTAGCGAAAGGTTATCCTTCTAGATTTTCTAGCCTGTAAGTGCCAGGCACAACCTCTTATGTCACTTTGTAGGGACCGTGCCAGTTTGGGTGGAGTTTGTTTGCTTTTTGTAAGGTCTTCTTTAGCACTAGGTCTCCCACTGCAATCGGTCTTGACTTCACCCTCTGGTTGTAGAATTTCGCTGCCCTCTATTGGTAGGCTGCTTGTCTGACCTCCGCGTCCTCTTTTCTTTCTTCGATAAGATCTAGGTCTAGCCTCCTCTCTTCCCCATTATTATCAGGGTCATAGGTATGAATCTTATGAGTTGGGAGCCCTACTTCCGTTGGTATGACGGCCTCTGAGCCATGTGCCAACATGAACGGGGTTTCTCCTGTCGGTGTCCTTGACGTGGTTCTGTAGGCCCATAACACAGTGTATACCTCTTCAGTCCATCTTCCCTTCGCATCTTCTAACCTCTTCTTGACACCATCGAGAATTGTTCTATTTATGACCTCGGTCTGACCGTTTGCCTGAGGTCAGCCAGAAGATGAGAAGAACTTCTTTATTCCCACTCTTAGGCAATACTTTTCTAAAGAGGAGTTCTTAAACTCGGTCCCATTGTCCGAGATGAGAGTGTTTGGGATGTCGTATCTGCATATGATATTCCTCCAAATAAATTGGAAGGTCTTCTGCTCTGTGATCGTTATCATTGGCTCTGCCTCCACCCACTTTGAAAAGTAGTCGATGGCAACTATCAAGAATCTATAATTGTTGGCAGCTCTTGGAAGGGGTCCTACTAAGCCAATTCCCCATACTGCAAATGGCCATTGAGAAGTGATTGGCGTCATAGGCTGATGAGGTTGATGAGGGATAACGGCGAATCTTTAACATTTATCACATTTCCTCACATAGGCCGCAGCGTCCTTGGACAAGGTTGGCCACCAGTACCCCTGTGTGATGATTCTTTTGGCCAAGGGTCTTCCCCCAATGTGGCTAGAGCAAGAACCCTCATGAATTTCCTATAAGATCCGGGGAGCTTCCGTGGGGTGCAGACATGTGAGGAGAGGTAGCAGGAATCCTTTCTTGTACAGGACGTCTCCTACTACCGAGAGCTTGGCAACCTTATATCTCAATTTCCGCCTCCCTAACTTGGATTCAGGTAGCTCTCCCTCTATGATATATCTGAAGAGGGGGTCCATCCATGAGTCTCCTAAGTTCAAATTGTGATAAGGGTTACATACCTCTTCTTGCTCAATGGTTGCCTTCACCAAGACCTCGATCGAAATGGTCCTTCTTACATCTGTCTTCGTTGCCGAGGCCAACCTCGGCAATGCATCTGCGTGGCTGTTACTTTGTCGAGGCACTCTTTTCAGTCTTGCCTCTTCAAAATGTTCTATAATCGTTCTCACCCTTTTTAGATATTTGGCCATCCTTTCATCTCTGGACTCATAGATTCCCATTACTTGATTGACAACTAACCTTGAGTCGCTGTGGAGTAGGAGTCACTTTAGGCGAAGAGTCTTTACCAATGAGAGACCTGCTATCATGACCTCATACTCGGACTCATTGTTAGAAGCTCGAAAGTTGAATCTCAAAGTGTATTCAATGTTGTCACCATCTGGAGCTGAGAGTATCAACCCTGCACCACTTCCATTGTCGCAGGAAGAGTCATCAATGAAGAGTCTCCAAATATTTGTACCCGATGAGAAGAACCTTTCTGTCATGACTCCTTTTTTAAAGAGGTACCGATCTTCCTCGTTCTCCGCAACTCGGTTCCTGGCCCCGTTGAATGCGATCTCTTCCTGATCTTAGAAGATGTTTGGTGTCGTCTCTTCCGAATTTCCGAAGACACCACGGTTTTCAACACCCTCTAGGCCATTCTCTGCCTCGGCCTCTTCCCATGTGAACTCAGCAACAAAGTCTGCGAGGGCTTGCCCTTTGATGGCCGTCCTAGGTTGGTAGGTAAGATCGTACTCCCCCAACTCAATGGCCCATGTCATCAAGCGCCCGGACTTCTCAGGTTTATGTAGGACCTATCTTAGTGTGGAGTCAGTGAGGACAACCATGTAGTGGGCCTGGAAGTAAGGCTTCATCTTCCACGAAGCATGTATCAGGGCGTAAGCTAGATTTTCCATGCGAGGGTAATTTTGTTCGGCCCCTTAAAGGGGCTTACTGTTGAAATATACAGGTCGTTGGATTCCAGCGTCTTCCCATATTATGGCTGCGCTGATGGATGATTCAGAGACTTCCATATACACGTACAATTTCTCCCATGCTACAGGCCGAGACAACAATAATGGAGACCCCAAGTAAGACTTGAGATGGTTGAAGGCTTTTTCGCACTCTTCGTCCCACTGGAAGGCCTTTCTTAGCACCTTAAAGAATGGAAGGCACTTGTCTGTTGCCCTAGAAACAAACCTGTTAAGGGCAGCCACTCTCCCCGTAAGTCTTTGAACATCTTTGATACTCCTCGGTGTCTTCATGTCAAGCAAAGCCTTAATTTTTTTAGGGTTCGCTTCAATCCCTCTCTGGTTGACGATAAATCCTAGGAACTTCCCAGCTCCTACTCCGAAGACACACTTCGCGGGGTTGAGTTTCATTCTGTATGAGTCCATAATGTCGAAGGTCTTCTCGAGATCCGTTACATGAGTGCAAGCTTTCAAGCTCTTTGTTAGATATCATCTACATACACCTCCATAGTCTTACCTATTTACTCTTCGAACATCTTATTAACAAGACGTTGGTATGTTGCCCCTGCATTTTTCAGGCCGAAGGGCATCACTTTGTAGCAGTACGTCCCTTTGTCGATAATGAAGGACGTCTTCTCCGAGTCTTCTGCATCCATGAAGATCTGGTTGTTGCCTGAATACGCGTCCATAAAACTCATGAGCTCATGTCCCGCCATAGCATCCACCATCTGATCTATCCGAGGTAAGGGATAGCTGTCTTTTGGACAAGAT
This sequence comes from Sambucus nigra, assembly GCA_949130495.1. Taxonomy (NCBI): domain Eukaryota; kingdom Viridiplantae; phylum Streptophyta; class Magnoliopsida; order Dipsacales; family Adoxaceae; genus Sambucus; species Sambucus nigra. The sequence continues at coordinate 554,561,252 of OX422216.1, forward strand.
TTGTCCAGGTCAGTGAAATCAACACACATTCTCCACTTCCCATTGGCCTTGGGCACGATGACTGGATTTGATAACCATTATGGATATGTGACTTCTCTTATAAACTCAGCCTCTTCCAATTTTTTGACCTCTTCTCGGATGATGTCGTACTTCTCCCTGGAATAGACTCTTCATCTCTATTTGATTGGCCTGGAATCTTTGGTCACGTTGAGCTTGTGACTCATAACTTCAGGGTCGATGTCGGGCATGTCTGCGTGACTCCATGCGAAGACACTATGTCTCCTCCTAAGGAAGTTTATCAGCTCTTCCTTGATTTCTGCCTTTAGGGATTTATCGACCTGGACGATTTTTTCCGGCTCGTCCTCATTGAGGACGATGGATTCTACCTCTTCCGCGGCCTCTCCCTTCTTTAATTTTGTCTCATCTCTTGGGCCAAGCGTATCAATGCTATAAGTGGTGATTGCCCTCTTATGGGCCTCTCTCTCTTCGGCCGAGTTGAAGTAACATTCTCGCGGTGTGGTGTGGTCACCTTACACTTCCCCTACCCTATAGGGAGTAGGGAATTTTAGCATCTGATGGACCGTCGATGGCACATCTTCAAACTCTTTAAGGGACACCCTTCCTATGATGAGGTTATAGGCCGAAAATACGTTCTCGTCCATGAAGAAAAAATTTATCTTGTTGGCCAGCCTCTTAGGACACTCATCACCAATCCGTACGTCCATCTCATACATGGCCAAGGGGTGGACCTTTTCGCCACTGAAGCCTATTAATGGGTGATGATAGGGTACCAGCCTTGCTCTGCTAAGACCTAGGCTCTTGAAGCAAGGCCAAAACATCACGTCCGCCGAGCTCCCCCCGTTCTTATGACCAGAGGGTCATCATGGGGGGCTAAGATACCCTTGAAGTCAAGTCTGGAGAACCCAACTACAAGGGTGTCCATGTCTACTTTCTTCCTCTTCTGCACTGTATAGAAAGATGTTAGATTCACAACTTCAAGCTTGGCCACTGACCTGGACTCTGCTACGTGAGCCTTCCTATCAGCTACTTCAGAGCCACCTCCTGAAAATCCTCTGCATATGGTGTCAACACCAAACGAGATCATACCAACCCTCTTCACCAGGGTGTTGTCATCTTTCGGCGGAAGATCTGAATCATCTTCATCATCACCTTCTGAATCATCGTCTCTTCTGGCCGGGACATTGTCACTGCATCTGTCATTTCTCCTTTTCTTAGGGTCATCTCTTCCACCCTTAGGAGCCTTACCGTCCACATACTTCCTCAACTTTCCAAATTTTAGTATCTTTTCAATCTCATCCTTCAAGGCGAAGCATCTGTCCGTGACATGGCCATGATCCTGGTGGAAATCGCACCATAGGTTTTTGTTCCTCTTATATGGTGGGGCTTTCAGTTTCTCTGACCATCTCAGAGTCCTGTCATTCTTAATCTCATTGAGGATGTGCTCGCAACTTACAGTCAGAGGATTATAGTGAGCGAACTTGTCACCACCCGACCTCTTCTTCCCATCTTTCTTGTTTTGGGACTTTCCACTGCCACCGCGGTTCTCATCCTCATACTTGGCGGCCATTGCCTCTTCCGCATTTATTACTTTCCCTGCGGTTGCCAGGAGTTCCTCCATAGACCTAGGGGGGTCTTCCGCAAGTTTCCACAACAGCTTCCCTTTCTGTAGACCCCCTATGAGGGCGATCATGGCTATGTTCTCTTCATAATCTTCGACCTCCAGCTTCTCTTTATTGAACCTGGCTATGTAGTCTCTTAGGCTCTCGTCCTTTACCTGCTTGACATACAACAGGTGAGTAGTCTTCTTTTGAGGTCTCACCCCAAAGCAGAAGTTGTGGATGAATCGTTCAGCTAAGCCTTTGAAGCTCTCAATCGAGTTCTTCGGAAGGGAGGTAAACCAGCTGTGTGATGCCCCTGTTAAGGTCCCAGAGAAGGCTCTACACTTCATCTCATCGGGTATCGAGTAGATGTCTACTGTCGACTGGTACATCTCGATGTGATGTACAGGGTTAGTGCTACCATCATACTTGGGAGACACCATAGGAGGCTTGAACTTAGCTGGGGTTGGGAAGCCCACTATCCTAGCCACAAATGGAGAACCCTCTGAGTAACCCCTTTGTAATGGGTCCCTGCTTTTAATGAGGTCTCCTATCTTCTCCTCAAGGCACTGGGTAGAGTCATTCCACGGTCTTCTGCCATCGACCTGACCGAGGTTATCCCCAGCCACCTCCATGGGATGGATCGAGGGTTCCCCTGCCGCGGCATGTCGGTTGTTGACCTCTTCCTGTTCCTTGCCTCTTCTCTCACAGTATCGGCCTTGGTCTGGCCGACCCTGCCTGTTTCCTCTCTGAGAGCCCTCTGCGCTCCTCGATCTCGATAATCTCTGTCTTAGTTCATTCACTCGTCCCAATCTCTCAAAGGCTGACCCTCTGCTCAACCTATCAAAGGTTGACCCTCTTTGTTGAGCCTCTTCACCTCTTCGGCCGACACAACCTTGACTTTGCTGAAGAGGTCGTATAGTGTTATTCGACACCTCATACGGCTCCCAGCTGTCTTCTGGGGCCTCTTCCGCCTCTAGATCATCATACTTGTCCTCTGGGCAAGGGTTTCCTTGCCTCCCCAGGCGTAAGCACCTAGGGTCAGCAACGTCCCTTCTCCGCTGGGGTGCAGGTCGGTCCTTCATTGGTGCCTGGGGTGGTCCCCTGGCGTCAGGATGAGGCTGAACATCCGCCGGAGTGATCATATCCGGTGAGACTCCAGGTGGCCTCGTCATAGTTCGGCTGAGCTGTGCAAATTGTTCCTGCATAGCTTGTTGTGTTGAAGCTAAAGACCTCAAGGCTGCAGCCACCTCTGCCATTTCGGACTGGGGCGGCGCCTGACTGGAACTAGGCCCTCCACCTCCAGGTGGCGGAAGAGGCGGTGGTAATTCTGGTGTCATATGTTAACACTATAGATCTTGAGTAGCAGATGAGCTTAGTACCTCAAAGGACCTTTTTTAATGGTGAAGCAGCTCCACGCAAGGGGTGGTGCCTGGTTCACCACCAGAGTCTCCTGTGAGGTTAAGCTGAAGAAGACGAAGAGATAGCTTCTCTCGTTCCCACAGACGGCGCCAAAATGATGATGCTGAGATTTAGCACCACCAGATAAGTGATGATGAGCTCAAACAGTAATGACCATGGCAGCCATTGAGATGTAAGTGAATAAGTGTGTAAGTGTGTAGAAGGAGATGAGTATAAGAGGAATAAGATAATGATGTATAGTGGTTCAGCCAATTAGGCCTACATCCACTTTGAGTGTGTGATCCACTAAGTATGGGCACTAGTGGCCTTGGATACAATGCACATAAGCTCACTTTCTCTCTCTACTGTGTGTTTTAGACAGAGTTTCAGCTAGGGTTACCAATTTTGGATCCTTTGCAAGATAGAGGATGACCTCTATATATAGTACCTAGGGGGTGTAATGTACCCCCCATGCATGTAATGTGCATGTGGGTGTTTGCCTCACCAATATGGGGAAGCCATCTGTCATTGTCACATGTAGGGAATGATGATGAAATATTCTCCCCACGTGTGGGGAATAATCTTGTTATAACTGATATGTGTCCACGTGCCCTTATCCAAACAGATGCTCGACTATCGTGCTTGGTACATGACCTCGGCCAGGGAGAGGCCGAGGTTAACAAGTCTAGTTTCTCGTTTAATCCAAGATGAGCCATAGGGGCCTCGGCTTAATCCTATCCGAGACAATGGACAAGGTCGGCCTGAGCCAAGGTTGAGCTGGTGTGTTTGGAGCATTAACTGATATCTTGATGATGACATTGGTAAAAAGGCTTCTTGCGAGCTCGGCCTACATCTGGCCGAGGTTACCATTCCCAGGTATACGAGAGTGCTGCTGATCCTTGTGATGTGTGCGATGTCCTTTCGAGAGGCTGGTGGTAGTGTCAGCCTGGGCCGACATTGCTATGGCCGAGGGCTGATGCCGCATGCCCAAGGCTTATCCAGTGTCGGCCATGATCTCGGCCGAGGTTGGTGTCTCCGAACCTAGGTCACACTTGGGGCATATCAGCAGCAATGCCAGGATACTTCAGGATTTTATCTTTATAAGCTCTCCTTATACTTTAGATGATCCTCCAACTAGCATGGATCCTGTCTCTAAGGTTGAAGGAAAATGCCCTGTAGAATAACGATTTGTATTTTGTTTCTGCATGCTAAGCAACAATATATAATCATTTAATTGACTTAATGAAAGGCTTATTTTATCAATTTTTTATTTGTAAATGGATCAATTTTTAGTCAGTCTTCGTATATGAATGTCTTCTTAGTCTTTGATTGTGAATGGATAAAATTTTAGTCAATCTCTAATATTGGATTGAAGATTTGTCAATCTGTAGTTTTTCACTGGTTTTACTAATGTACCTCAATTTTTAGGTAATTCCATTAGTTACCTTGGTTCCCAGGTGTGAGTGGAACATTTATCCATCTTTTAGCCCAGTTTAGATGAAAATTATTCATCTGGGTCTTCGTTAACCAAGAATTTGGGACTTTCAATTTTGCCTTGCATGGTTTTTTTACAACCAACTTTGTTGGTACCTTTATTGATGTCGACCAACATTGTTGGTGTTTTTATTGATACTGACCAACATTTTTGTTAGTGGTTTGTGTTGACAACTAACTTTGTTGGTATTTTTATTGATACCGACCAACATTTTGTCGGTGGTTTTATTGTCGTATTTGTTGTATAGTGCAATGCACTAGTACTCCGAAAAAAAATACATAACAATTTTGGGGAAATCATATTCTCATTATTATTGCAACGAACTGAATATGGCATGATTACATGACTGATAATATTTCCTCAAGTGTTACGCATTCCATGGATTCTTGAATTCTTCACCTTCCAAGGTCTCAATTTGATATGTGCCTGGTCGGATGACTGATGTAATGTGATAAGGCCCATGCAATTTGGCTTTAAGAAATTACCTTCTTCAAAACATAATCACCTTCTTTTTATGTTGCCCGGCTTCACCCACTTGTTGTAAAAATGTGCAGTCCGTTGTTGATAGGCAGCATTCCTTAAAGATGCATCTTCAGGTACCTCTTTTAGCTTCTCTAAGTCCAGCCTTCTCATCAAATCAGTGAGTGGGGTATTGAAGTTAAGTACTCTGTGAGTAGGTAAACCTAGCTCGAAAGGAATCACCGCTTCAGTACCAAATGCTAACATGTAGGGAGTTTCTCCAGTAGCTATTTTAGGGGTTGTTCGGTAAGCCCATAAGACAGAATGAAGTTCATTGATACAATTACCTTTAGCACTTTCTAACCTTTTCTTTAACCCATTCAACAAAGTTCTATTAGTTACCTCTGTTTGGCCATTGCTTTGAGGATGGCCAGGAGCAGCGTGGATTTTTTGGACATTGGATTGGATACAATAATAAACAAATTTATCATTATCAAATTATGTGCCATGATCAGTGATCAAGTCATAGGGCAAGCCATACCTACAAATGATATTCTGCCAACTGAAATGATACACCTTCTCACAGGGAATATCGATCAAGGGTTCAACTTCCACCCATTTTGTAAAGTGATCAACATCTATAACTCGGTGCTTGAACCTTCCTCGGGTGGTTGGTAGAGGTCCGCCCAAATTAATTACCCACATGGAAAAGGGCCAAGGTGAATTGATTGGTGTTAGGAGAGCTTATGGATTCTTGCGTATGCTGGAAAACATCTGGCACTTATCACACTACTTGGCAAAAGCTATACAATCTTCTCGCATAGTTGGTCAGTAATACCCTAATGTGTTGATTCTTCACAATAAAGTTCTCCCTACTACATGGACTCCACATGACCCTTCATGGACTTCCTCAATCAAATTCTTTACTTCAGTTATATGCACACATCGTTGGAGTCTAGCAACTAATCCTCTTTTATATAACATACCATTTTCTATCACATTCCTTGCAATTTTGTATTTTAACTTCTTAGCTTCAAGTAGGTCGGCTAGCAGAACTCCATCTTTAATATAAGTTCTTATAGGATCCATCCAAGATGGTCCCAGATCAATCGCAATAAAATTAACCAGCATATCTTCATCAATGCTCCTATTAGAAAGTAGCGCAATAGGAATAGTTCGTCGCAGCTCAGTTCTGGTTGCTGAAGCTAGCTGAGCAAGTGAGTCTGCTCGAGCATTTTCCAATCTTATAATTATGATAATCTGAACAGCTAGCAAAGTGGAAATTACCTCCAAAGCTTTAACTAAGTATCTGGACATCAATTATCCTTTAGCTGCATATATGTTCAACACCTGATTTACCACTAATTGTTAATCACTATATACCATAACTTTCCCAGCATCAGTGATTTAGCTAGACATAAACCAACAATCACAGCTTCATACTCTACCTTATTATTGGAGGCTTGAGAATGATTCCTTCTCCACATCCAGTTGCACAGGGTTCCCATCAACATACAGACTCCATATGGGAATATCGATGTCAAACGCTTTGTTTGTCAGAATCCCCTGATGGAAGATTTTATCCTTTACCTCCTCATATTTCTTTTTCATCTCCTGTACTCCGTTAGAGGATTCTGGTTGATCGATGGTAACTTTTTCTGCAGTTTCCCTTGCTTGAGTTGGCCAGGCATATTTCCAGAAGGTCTTCTGACACATGAATGTTGCTCGACGAGAGTCCCTTGTTGCTCGGGAACCTCTAGGTAAGTTAATTTTGCAATAAAATCCGCCACAGCTTGGCCTTTTAAAGCAAACCTTGGTTAATATACAAGGTCATATTCCCCCAACTCCACAGCCCAATACATCAATCTCTCGAATTTCTCTGGATTATGGAAAGCTTGCCTCAGTGGCATGTCAGGATATACCTTATGGCGTGAGATTGAAAATATGGCTTCATGCGACTAGTAGCCTCAATTAAGGCCAATGCTAACTTCTCCAGTTTGGGATATCTCACTTTTTCTCCTCAAAAAGCTTTGCTAGTGTAATAAACTGGCTTTTGAACTCCATTCTCCCCCTTATCAAGGAAGAACTAGCAAATGATCCAGACACGGCCAGATACAAATTCAACTTTTCTCCCAACACTAGTCGGGAGAGTAGTTGGGGTGCTCCCAGGTACTTCTTTAATTCTAGGAAGGATTTTTCACATTCATCGTTCCATTCAAAGGTTTTTGTGAGTGCCTTAAAGAATGGTTAACATTTGTCCGTTGCTCAGGACACAAATATGTTTAGTGCTGCTACTTGCCCTGTTAGCCTTTGAACATCCTTTTTACTAGTCGGGGATTGCATTTCTATCAAGTTTTTGATCTTATCCGGATTATCTTCAATGCCCCTTTAATTTACTATATACCCTAGGAACATTCCCTCATGAACTCCGAAGACGCATTTGGTGGGTTTAACTTCATCTGGTGCTTTTCGAATTGATCAAACATCTCGTTGAGGTAAGCAATATGATCATTATCTTTTTTGCTCTTAGTCAGCATATCATCAACATACACCTCCATGTTCTTGCCTATTTTCTTCTTAAATACTTTGTTCACTAGTCTCTGATAGGTGGCACCTGCATTTTTTAGACCAAATGGCATAACATTATAACAATACGTTCCTTGGGGAGTAATAAAGGAAGTAGTTTCTCTATCTTCTAGCATTATTTTGATCTAATTATAACCAAAATATGCATCCATAAAACTCAGCATATCATGCCCCGAAGTATCATCCACCAGTTGATCATTTCGTGGTAAAGGAAAATGATCCTTTGGGCATGACTTATTCAAGTCAGGAAAATCCACACACATCCTCTACTTATTATTTTTATTTTTTTACCATAACTACGTTGGCCAACCAGTCTGGGTACTTCACATCTTTAATAAAGGAAGCCTTTTGAAGCTTTTCCACCTCTTCTTGTATAGTCTGGTTCTTCTCCAGGATGAAAACTCTTGTTCGTTGCTTTACAAGTTTAACCTCCTTATTCACATTAAGATCATGGCGTAGGAAGTTCGGGTTTATACCAGGCATATCTTCATATCTCCATGCAGACACCTTTTTTATTTGTCTCAAGAAGGCCACCAACTCCTGTTAAAGAACTAAATCCAATGACACTCCTATTTGAGTGGTTCTCTCTGGTTTATCATTGTCCAGAATAATGTTTTATATTGCCTCCATTACCTGTCCTTTTACGAGATCGAATTCATCTCTTGGATCTAAGGTTTCAACCTTAGACTCGCTGCTCGCTTAGATATATCCACTTGATAAGTGGTTGTTTTCCTCTTTACTTCTAACATATCTTCCTCATCGACAGATGAATAGTATCATTCCTGAGCTACTTCCTAATCTCCTTTTACTACTCCCACTCCAAATATGGTCGGGAACTTCAGGCATTGATGAAAATAAAAGGTATAACTTCGAATGTCTTCAGACCAACTCTTCCCATGATCATATTATAGGCAAAGTGAGCATTTTTATCCATTACGAAGAATCTCACTTTCTCTATCCTGTTTGTCAATCATGTCCCGATCAACACATCTAGCTTGATTGTTCCTAATGGAAATACATTCTCACCAGATAATCCAATTAGCGGTATGTGCTAAGGCTCCAATTGGCTGAGTTTTAAACCCAAACTATCAAAATAAGGGTAGAACATAATGTCTACCGAACTGCCATTATCCACTACTGTCCTTGCTACTAGTACATCTTTCATCCTGACTCTGATTACTAAAGGATCATCATAAAGATACAATACCCCACATAGATCATTCTTGGAAAAGACAATTATAAGATTATCCTTGTTAACTTTCCTTAGTCGGTCTTCCTTGATAAGGTTGATTCGTTGGATATAGGAGCAGGCTTCATCCTCATTGAGGTAAGCCTTCCTTTTAGCTGTATGATCTCCTCCTCCTGCATCTTCACCTGTAATCATATGGTAATTAAAATATCCAAAACTGAGTGTGAATACCTTACGTTCGTGTTGTCTAGGCTTCTTGGGGAGATCAATATCGTCTTCTGGATCATCGTTATAGTTCCTCTTCTTATCTTCTCTAGACTTAACATGTGATTTATCTCTGTCGACCTCTACCTCCAGTTCTTCCACTAGCCTTTCGATCAATAAATTTGTTGAATTTTCCTCTTCGAATGGGTGCCTCTATCTCATTCTGTAGAGCAATACACCGGTTGGTCGTCTGACCATGATCTTTGTGAAACTCATAATAATTGGACTTGTCCCTCTTATCAGCAGGTGACCTTAATTTTTCAAGACAACTCAAATCATTGTTGTGATTGATCTCTTCCAAAATATGATGTATATCCACCGTTAAGGGAGTGTAATTGGTTAATTTTCTGAGCCGATCTAGGCTCTCTTTTACTTTTGAGTTCCTGCGCTCGTTATGATTCTTGTGCTCCTTCTTGTCCAATTTCCCCTATGTCTTCACTTTCGCCTTTGCATCTGAATTCGTTTTAGTAGCTATAGCTTCCTCGGTGTTCCTAATCTTCGCTGCTTTGGAAATAAATTTTATCATCGTCTTCGGGGGATCTTTTGCCAAAGTATAATATAGTTTTTCAGGGAGCAAACCACTCATGAGGGAAGTGATTGCAGTCTTCTCTTCGTAATCAATGACTTTTAATTTCTCATTGTTGAAACGAGTGATATAATCCCTAGTACTTTCTCCTATCTTCTGTCTCATACTAAGAAAATGAGTTAATCACTTCACTGGTTTTGCTCCAAAGTAAAAATTACTAATGAATAGCTCGGCGAGCTGTTGAAAGCGGGAAATTTGCCCCCAGGAAGATTATTATACCAGATTTGAGCAAATCCAGTGATTATTTATGAAAATCCCCTACACCTCATCTCATCAGGAACAACATAGATAGCAGCCGTTGCTTCGTATTGTTCTATATGAAGAACTGGATCAGTATTCCCATCATATGTACTTCATTTAATGTATTAACCTTTCACATGAAGATAAGCCCGAACAACACTACACCTTTTCCTTATCTCCCAAAACCTTCTTGGGAGGTTGGGAAGAGGAAGCAGGTTGCTCGGAGGGAACTGTGAGTTGTTCAGAGAGCATCAGCTGTTGCTCGAAAGAAGAAACAACTTGCTCGGCAGAATACTGGATGGATGGGGGGTGATCTCCCATCACCATTGAAGACTCCTCAGAGGTAGCTTCATCCTCTTCTAATTCTTCTGGAGTACGAGGGGGACCAGGGATATGCCTCTGGAAGAGCTCGGAGGACTCGTCGACCTTCATTTCCTGAAGGGCAGCAACCCATCCATCCCTGAACTATTTTAGACTGCCATAGTCCACTTGAGATGTCATGGCAGCAAAACCCCTTATTCCACCCCTTGTCCCAGCCAGAGCTGAAGGACTTCTTCACAGCAGCTTTCCTCTTGGTCTTCTCCAAGGCAAGCTTCTCGGACAGCAGGATCTCAGCAGCCTTTAATTTATTTTCTACCTCCTCCTTCTGCCGACCTACTTCCTTGAGCTTATCCAACCTCTCCTCAGCAACTTTGAGCTTATTCTCAAGATCCCCTTCAGCTCTGAGTTTCTCTTCAAGCTCTTTATTTGCCTTCTCCAAGGCAGTATTTTTCTTCTCCAACTCCTTGGAGGCATCAACCACTCGAGCTTTTTCTTGCTCGGAGGAGGAAAGTTTTTTTCTCCCAGATAGCCTTATCAGTGGCATACTGCTGGCGAGAGTCTTCCAAAGACTTGATAGCTTCTTCCATAGCTCCCTCCACACTAGACGAGGATCAAGAAGCCTTAATCACTTCATCCTTATTCAGGATTATATTGAAGTAGCTCGTCAACTGTGAACAAAAAAAGAAAGCAAGTTAGAAATTGAAGCAACAAAGGAAATATGAAAAGTTCAATTTAAAGAGACTTACTGAAGCAAGATGACGAGCAGCCAAAGAAGTAACCATGTCCCGAGTAAGGTTATCTTCATTACCTTGGACCTCGGGAATGGTCCGGGAATTCACCGAGCTTATGGAAGAGCTCGGAGGAACAAAAGTGGGAACAACAGTCCCAGCAGCTGGGGGCTGAGTAGTGGTGTCTGCCAAATTGACCAAGGAGATTTTCTTCAGCCTCCTCGGGGGAACATGTACAGACTCAACCAAGGAAGAACCCTTGGTCGGTGATATCACAATCACCTCTCCAGGAGCAGCAGACCTGATCGGAGCCACTACGGGCTTATCAACAACCTTCTCGGCAACTTTAGCAGGAGCAGTTGGAGGAGCTGCATCATTATTCTTTATCCCCTCCCTTGGGACATCAACCCTACTCCTCTTTACCTCACCAGAACCGGAGGCCGATTTCTCAAACAAGGTGGGAGGCCTTCTCTTCTTCATCCTTTCGTTCAAAGAAATATGAGATTCAGGTGAAGAATTTGCAGAGGCTGGTACTGGCTCTGCTTCACTGATCACTGGACGAGCAGTGAAGGAGGTTGTGTAGCTCTTGTACTGGAGCAGATATGAAGCCGACCTGATGTGCTCGTCGACAACCCTTTGATGCAGACCCCAGGTGTTGGGGGCTATTCGTGCAGGAACTACATCAAAGTCCTGACAGAATTCCAAACACAAAGGATTCGGTGGAAAAGAAAATCCACACTCAGCAAAAAAGAGACTGGGGAACCAATGTCCCTCAGCCAAATTGAAATAATTAGAAGGCTCAGAAAGATCTTCCAAGACAACCCAAGAGGGAATGGAAAAATCAGATCGAAATTTGTCAAGAGATTCAACAGAGTAAACCATGGTGATTAAAAGAAATAAAGAAGAAGATCTTACAGGAAAAGAGTAGAGCTGATGACGACAGACGATGGAAGAGATGAATACACAAGAGAGTAGAAGACAATGAAAAACTCGAAGATGAAAATTTGAAAAGATAGAAGACAATGGGAGTGTCTATGAAGTTTAAATACCTTACCTTGGGAACCAACGAAGTAATGATTACAAAAAGGATGATTACGTTACCGGCGGCTAAAAAGATGAAAAGTGGCGCGAGAACCAAAGCGGGCAACAGCGGCCGAAAATACGAAAAGCAACGCGGGAATCGAAGCACGCTGAAAAGTCTAAAAAAGCATGATTCTGTGAATTTGGAAGGAAAAATAAATACAACGGAAGCGTTCCTAAAAATCAGGAAGACCATTTAAAGCTACCGTATTCCGAGAAAGAATGTTTCATACTCCTCAAATTTTGAACTATGAAACATTGGGGGCTTCTGTTGATACCAAATTTAATCGGCTGACATGAACCAATCATATGAAAACACGTGGATAACTACATGGCAACAACAAGAACTTCCGAGATGATCACTCGCTCTGAGGAACCATGTTACTCCGAGGAACTCATACGCTCCGAGGAACAAACCTCTCCAAGGAACTCATCTGCTCTGAGGAACAATGCCTTTCCGAGGAACTCTTGAGTACTGAGAAGCTTAGGAGGTCCGAGCTGCACCTCGAACAAAGCATTAATAGCTGGATAATCAACTGTTCAACTGGTTCATTAAATGCTTATCATTTAGACGCACATGCATAAAGGGCATTGAATGTATTACCCTTTCATATGTACTTCATTTAATGTATCACCCTTTCACATGACAGCCCCAGGGCTATAAATACATTGTACAAATTTCATTGGAGGGGGATCCAGAGAATTGAATCTGATCCTCCCAGACCAAAATTTCTTGAGATAATTTGTAATCGAGAATTCCCATACAACGGCAATAACACAACAGTGGACGTAGGCCATTCTTATAAGGCTGAACCACTTTAAAAATTCTGTCTCATTTTATTTATCTGTGATTGAATAATTAGAGTGATATAATTTTTTACATCAACAGATTGCCGTCGTCTGTGGGAAACGACTGGTAATATCGTTTTCTCATCAAAAATAGTCCATTACAAATGGCTGATATTCCTGAATCCAGCAATCGAAACGCTGGAACCCCTCCAAATACATCTGCTCCACCAATTGTTCCAGATCTGACTGGAATAATGGCAAATTTGGCTCAGGGCCAGACCGTCATGCAAGAAATGATGCGACAACTCATCCAAACCCTCCATGGCGGTGCATCAGCCTATTCCGGACCACGAAGCATTCAAAGAGATATCCGTGCGTCTTCTTCGCATACTAGGTGTACTAATCGCAATGATGAATCTGAAGATTTTTCTTATCAACCTGGACGAACCTCGTCAGTGCGAGCCACAGATACTGAATAACGTGTCACCCTCTCCCCGGAAAGGACCAGCGCATTGGAAATATTAAGTAGGGCTTCTCCTTTCGACCGATTAGGCCCTAGGAGGAACAAAAGTCCTCTTAATGCAGCGTCGAGGAGCCTTTGACGACCATCAGATTTAAGGGAAGGATCTGCCCAGTCGCGACCAGCTGCTCGTCAAGATAAATCCCAGGAAGCCACTTCAACGCGATCAGTTGATCGAACCAATAGGCCCGAGGAAGGGAATGATGCATGGAAAGGATCTATTCAGAGGCTTGAGGACAGATTAGGGGAAATGGCTAAGGCCAAGAACCCTCTACAACGAACCTTTGTTCGAGGAACACCTTTTGTCCAGGACATTGTTGATTTTCCAACACCATTAAAGTTCAAAGCACTTGTTGTGACTCCCAAGTATGATGGGAAGACTGACCCCGTTCTTCATATAGAACAATATCAAGCAGCTGCCGACATCTATGCTGTCCCAGACGAGATGAGATGCAGGGCATTCTCGGGAACTCTTACCGGATCTGCTCAGATATGGTATAATAATCTTCCTCGGGGTAAGATTTCAACTTTTCTTCAACTGGCCGAGTTATTCATCGGGAATTTCTGCTTCGGAGCAAATCCAGTTAAACGAATAGCACGTCTGTTAAGTGTTAGACAAAAAGCTGGTGAGAGTATCAGAGACTATATAACTCGTTTTAATAACGAGAAACTCGAAGTCATTGATTATGAGGAGAAGACAGCAATTACCTCTTTGATGAGTGGACTATTGCCGAACAAGTTGTACTACACTTTGGCCAAAGATCCCCCTCGACCCATGTCGGACCTGATGGGAAAAGCGTCCAAGATTATGAATGCCGAGGAGGCTATGTCTGCGAAGAAGAATATGGACGCCAAAGAAACCAAGGTGGAAGGTGATAAAGCTAAGAATAAAGAACATAAGAACAATGGTGGTGACAAACAATCCAAAAATAGGTCGTCATGGGAGGTCTTGAGGAAGATAATTACACACCTTTGAAGGCAAATATTAACCACGTCCTGGAAGAAATTAAGAACAGCGAGGAGTTAAACTGGCCAAAGAAAATGAAGGCAGACCCTGACATGAGGAATAGGGAAAAATATTACGAGTTCCACAAGGATCATGGCCATATGACTAAAAATTACATAGCTCTTCAGAATAAGATTGAAACACTCATCCGACGAGGAAAGCTAGCAAAGTATGTTGATCGGGGAGGCGAAAGAAGAAAGAACGATCGAACTAGAGAGAAGTCTAGATCTCCTCGTCGAGCAGAGGAAAACAAAAAGAGAAACCATGAAGTTGACCCAGAGGATGACCCCGATCTTCCCAAGAAACCAAAGCATCCAGAACGAGAGGTATTTTCAATACGCTTTGGATCATTTGATTGTAATGTTATTACAGGAGGAGATGTAGGAGGAGGAGGCCTTACTGCAGAAAGAAAAGGTTACCTCGGTGAGGCTCAAGCTTGCTCGTACATTCAACGAATAAATCTAGCTGAAGAAGATCGCCCGAGAAAGGTGAACAAAGAGAAATTAGTTATTGGTTTCTCAAAGAACGACCTTGCAGGTGTTTTATATCCTCATGATGATCCACTGGTGATCAAGATGAGAATGAAGGAGGTAATGATTTCAAGAGTGCTGGTCGACAACGGTAGCTCGGCAGACATCATGTTTTACTCGTGTTTTGATAGTTTAAATCTAAAGCTATCTCAACTGGAGCCTTACCATAGACCCCTCATCGGTTTTGCTCGCGAGAAAGTATTTCCACTTAGGACGATCAAGTTGGATATATTCATTGGTACGTGGCCTGCTTGTCGCACAGAAAGAATACGTTTCTTTGTGATGGATACGAATGTCCAATCATCATACAATATCATCATGGGAAGAGTAGGATTGAAGAAGTTCGAAGTTGTACCATCTACAGTGCATCAGTGCCTAAAATTTCCAAAAAACTTTGGGGTAGGAGTTGTGAAAGGTGATCAAAAAGTAGCTCGGGAATGCTATTATTCATCCGCCGAGCAAGAAGAACTGGAAGAATCAAAGAAAAAGACTACTACCTATCAAGTGGATGAAGGTGCAGATATCGAAACATTGGATCCTCGAGATGAGTCACAACTCGTGAAGGGTCAAGTGGTGGAAGCTACTGAAAATATCATTCTGGACGACGAGCACCCTGAACGAACTACTCAAATAGGTTCGTCGTTAGATACCTCATTAAAACAGGAATTGATAACTTTCCTTAGAAGCAGAAGACAAACTTTTGCATGGAGTCATGAAGATATGCCAGGGATAGACCCAAACTTCTTATGTCACGAACTCAATGTGAATAAGGAGATCAAGCCTGTGAAGCAAAGAAGAAGAGTATTCAGTCCCGAGAAGAATCAAGCTATACAGGAGGAAGTCGAGAAGCTCCAGAAATCCTGTTTCATTGAAGATGTTAAATATCCAGATTGGTTAGCTAATGTGGTGATGGTAAAGAAGAAGAACAACAAATGGAGGATGTGTGTAGATTTCACCGACCTCAACAAAGCATGCCCAAAGGATCATTTTCCATTGCCCCGAATTGATCATCTGGTGGATGTTACCTCGGGACATGAGTTGCTGTGCTTCATGGATGCTTATTCTGGTTACAATCAGATGAAAATGAAACCTGAAGACAGGGAAAGTACT
This sequence comes from Sambucus nigra, assembly GCA_949130495.1. NCBI lineage: Eukaryota > Viridiplantae > Streptophyta > Magnoliopsida > Dipsacales > Adoxaceae > Sambucus > Sambucus nigra. The sequence goes on from OX422216.1 coordinate 554,577,175, forward strand.
TCTTTTATTACCCCTAGGGGAACTTATTGTTATAATGTTATGACTTTTGGTTTGAAAAATGCAGGTGCGACATATCAGTGGCTGATGAACAAAGTCTTTGCTGAACAAATCAGTGACAATATGGAAGTCTATGTTGACGACATGCTGACAAAAAGCAAGAAAGCTGTCGATCATCTAGTTGACTTAAGTCAGACTTTTGATCAACTAGATAAATATCAAATGAAGCTGAACCCAACGAAGTGCATATTTGGAGTACGAGAAGGCATGTTCCTCAAGTACATTGTCAATCAACGAGGCATTGAAGCAAATCCTGAAAAGATCAAAGCTCTATTAGGGCTGCGATCTCCAACAACGAAGAAGGAAGTACAGAGTCTCACTGGACGAGTAGCAGCACTCAACAGATTTGTGTCACGAGCAACTGATAGATGTCTCCCATTCTTCAAGACACTCAGAAAGACTTTTGAGTGGAATGATGAATGTGAGAAGGCTTTTCAAGACTTGAAGAAATACTTGGGAGCACCTCCATTATTGTCCAGGCCGGTGATGGGAGAAAAATTGTATTTGTACCTTGCAGTGTCCGAGAATGCAGTTAGCTCGGCGTTGATCAGAATGGAGAATGGAGTACAAAAGCCAATTTACTACACAAGTAAAGCCTTCCGAGGAGCAGAGATCAGATATCCAAGGCTGGAGAAATTGGCACTGGCACTAATTGAGGCGAGTAGAAGAATGAGGCCATACTTCCAGGCTCATACTATAGTATTATATACCGATGTGCCATTTAGACAAGCACTTCATAAGCCAAAAAAATCAGGGAGATTGATGTACTGGGCAATAGAGCTCAGTGAATATGATATAATTTATGAACCTAGAATATCACTAAAAGGGCAAGCTGTTGCAGATTTTATAGTCGAGTTCACCTACCCTGATTCCCCCGAGGAGCAAAAGTTACTCGGTGATCAACCTGTGGATGTTACAGGATTAACAAACACTAGCTCAGGCCAACTCCGGTTGGTAAAAGGGCAAGTGGATGTTACAAGATCATTGACTTCGGGCTCAGACCAACTTCGGTTGGTAAAAGGGAAAGAAGAGATGATCAACGAGGAGCGAGAAAAATCCGGGGAGGATGAAAGGAAGCAGTAAATATTTTGCCGAGGAACTCTGACTGATCAGAAATTCGATGATGAGTTACCTATATGGAGGCTATATGTAGATGGCTCATCTTGCACTGCAAGATGTGGCGCGGGGATAGTTTTGAGCACTCCGAACGAGGTCGACATGGAATACGCCTTGCGTTTCCAATTCAAAGCCTCCAACAATGAGGCTGAATATGAGGCCATGATTGCAGGGCTTAATCTGGCAAAAATTATGGAGACGTAGCAGGTCATGATCTTCAGCGATTCCCAATTGATCGTAAACCAAATGATGGGAATTTATGCAGTTAGAGGAGAATTATTGATCAAATATCATGCAAAGGCAAAGGAGTTGGTATCAGAATTTGCCTCTATTCAGCTGGTGAGAATACCAAGAATGGAGAATGCGAGAGCAGACGCCCTAGCTCAACTAGCATCAGCTACTCGCACCGAGATACGACGAATAATCCCAATTGAAGTGTTATCTTGTCGGAGTATAGATGAAGACCTGAGGATGAACTTTATCACCCTTGATTTAGGACCATCTTGGATCGATACCATCAGGGCGTATATCGAGGAGGGAGAATTGCCGATTGACAAGCTCGCAGCCCAGAAGTTGAAGTTTAAAGCTGCTCGGTATGTATTAACTAATGGTGTTTTATATAGATAAGGAATTATGGCAGGTTTGCAGAGATGCGTACACCACTCCGAGGTGAAAGAATTGATTGAAGAAATCCATGAAGGGTCTTGTAGAGCACATGTAGCAGGTCGGACGCTTTTATAAAGGGTGATGACGCGGGGATACTACTGGCCGATGATGAGGGCTGATTATATAGCCTATGCCAGGAAGTGTGACAAGTGCCAGCGTTTCTCCTCCATCCAAAGAACTCCACAAGCATTGTTGACACCCATATTTTCTCCTTGGCCATTTTCCATGTGGGGAATAGATTTGGTTGGACCACTGCCTACAACTCGAGGAAGATTCAAGTATCTCGTCGTCGCAGTGGATTATTTTACTAAGTGGGTAGAAGATGAGCCACTCATTGACATGACGTACGAGAAGGTGTACCAATTTGTTTGGAAGAACATCATTTGTCGATATGGTCTACCTCATGCCTTTATCACAGACCATGGAACACAATTTGATAATGAGGAGTTCGTCGCCTATTGTCAGCAGTCAAACATTTTAAAGGTTCATTCAGCACCAGGTCATCCTCAAAGCAATGGACAAACTGAAGTGACAAACAGAAAGCTGCTGAACGGTTTGAAGAAAAGATTGGATGATGCAAAAGCCAACTGGATCAACGAGCTACAATTAGTACTTTGGGCTTACCGAACTACTCCCCGAGTAGCAACTGGAGAATCACCATACATGCTGGCGTTTCGAAGTGAAGCTGTCATACCTGCCGAGTTGGGTCTCCCAACATACAGGGTACTGAATTTCAATTCCCCTGTCAGCGACTTAATGAGAAGACTGGATTTAAACATGCTCGAGGAAGTTAGAGAAGAAGCAGCCATTAGAAATGCTGCTTACCAGCAGCGAACAACTTTGTTTTACAACAAGAGGGTGAAGAAATGTGACCTGAAAGAAGGAGACTATGTGTTGAAGAAAGTAATTCAAAAGCATAACAAACTGGAGGCAAACTGGCATGGACCATATCGAGTCACAGAAGTTGTTCGACCAGGAACTTATCGAATAGCAACTTTAGAAGGCGAGGAGTTTAAGAATGCATGGAACGCAGAGCATCTGCGCAAGTATTATCAGTGATGTATATGTAACACAGTTCCATCAGTATGAATAAAATGAAGATATTCTGCTAAAGTCTCTCCTTTTTATTGAGAATTTTTTTGGGGAATACTAGTGCTACACACTACTCGGCAAAGCTCAGACTGCTCAGCGAAATATTCCAAACTGTACCAAGTATGGTTGGTCGGGGATAAAAACCCACTAACTCTAGTTGGTCGACGAGGAGAAATATTCCTAAAAATGCCAACCTGTTTGGCTAGGAAACGAAATATTCCAAACTGTACCAAGTATGGTTGGTCGGGGATAAAAACCCACTAACTGTAGTTGGTCGACGAGGAGAAATATTCCTAAAAATGCCAAGCTGTTTGGCTAGAAAATGAAATATTCCAAACTGTACCAAGTATGGTTGGTCGGGGATAAAAACCCACTAACTGTAGTTGGTCGACGAGGAGAAATATTCCTAAAAATGCCAACCTGTTTGGCTAGAAAACGAAATATTCCAAACTGTACCAAGTATGGTTGGTCGGCGATAAAAACCCACTAACTGTAGTTGGTCGACGAGGAGAAATATTCCTAAAAATGCCAACCTGTTTGGCTAGGAAACGAAATATTCCAAACTGTAACAAGTATGGTTGGTCGGGGATAAAAACCCACTAACTGTAGTTGGTCGACGAGGAGAAATATTCCTAAAAATGCCAACCTCTTTGGCTAGGAAATAAAATATGCTTGCAAATACCAACTCATGTTGGTCAGAAGGTATGTACATTCTCAAAAATGCCAACTTATGTTGGTCGGGAGGTAAGATTATTCCAGAAAGTGCAAAAATTTCTAGCTATGGTTAGTCGGAGATAAAAACCACTAACTGTAGTTGGTCGACAAGTAGAATTTATCGACCTTGGTTGGTCGGACGCATTTTATGAAAAGAGAAAAATCTACCAAGTATGGCTGGTCGGGGATAAAGACCCACTAACTATAGTTGGTCGACGAGCATAATTTAATAACCTTGGTTGGTTGGAAAAATTTTAAACATTTTTATACTCATTACTTTATTATTAAGTGATCGAACAACAATATTGATACTTGTAATTTTTTAACTATTACTGACTTGGTCAAGAAACAACACAATATTATTATCTTTTAACAGACATGCATACACAAATATAAAAGTACTTGATCAGATTTGCAAATAAAAATGAAAGTCTTTCATTAAATTCAAAATAAATTACAAGTACATCGGTATTGAAATGTATACTAACTATTACATAAAAAATTCCTATTCTACTGTCTTTTCCCCTCAACTTTTGATACAGGTTCCTCGCCAGCAGGCGGATCATTTAAAGACTGAGGAGAATTGATGAAGTTCAAATCCTTCAGCATCCTGACGTTCATCACAGAAGGTCGATCTAATAGATGCTCGGGACGAGATACCTCGACTTGAGAGTGAAGATTGTAGTCACCAAGGTATTTTGAAATTAAGCTCCGAGGAATGGCTTGAGCAGGGATCCACTCCATCTCCAAATTGTATGGTGGCACAGGCAAGTCGAGCAACCCGGGATCATGGTAGTCCCACAGATAGTGTCCTTGTTCGAGCTTCAACACACCTAAGGCATTCAGCCAACCTTGCTTGTAGCCCTCATTGTTGGCATTCTGGATACGGTCGTCCAAGTGGAATAATGCTTCGTTGTATCCATCCATCCAGAACTCCCTGGGCTGTTTGTGGAATTGATATGTTAGCTTTTCTAGCTGCTCGTGGAGATTATTGATGAAAATCTCCTTATTCTCCAAGACTGACTTCTGCGCAGAGAGCTGCTTTTCCAAGTCCCTAATTCTCTTTGACATATCAGAAAAAGCTTGGTTCTTCGCCATTAATTGGAAAGCCTGATTCTCCAATGCAGATTGAGTCCTCTGTTCCTCGACCAGAACCCGAGCTGCTCTTGCTCATCCTCGAGGAGCTCTTGCTCATCCCCGAGAAGATGTGGAAGGGCCCGACCTCCTCAAAGTGTCCAACTCTTCCCTCAACTTGGCGTTCTCAACCTCTAAGAAGGAAAATCCCTCATCAGTCACTGGGATTAGGGCTGTTGAAGAAGAGGCTGCATATTTCAACTGTGCTAGCTCTTTTTGCAAATTGTTGTTCTCTTGCTCCAGCAGCTCAGCAATCTGTCTGCATTCCTCAACCTCGCCCCTCAGGGTTCTCTCCCTTACATCATAACCAGCAAAGAGCTTCTCGTAGCCCTTCTCGGCAATAAGCTGTTGGTACTTCTTCTCATACCCATCATGCAACAGAGAAGTGGATTCTTTGTATTGAAGTTGAAGGTCTTCGAGGGTGCCTTGGAGATCCTCGATCATCTCATAATAGGCCACATTATTGGCCATCGCTCGATCAAGTAAACACTTTAGGTATTGATATGCCTCCATTGCCTGTTCTGAAGCATCCTGGCCGAGGATATCGACAACTTGTGCAACACTCAGGTCTGTGTGGCCAACCTTAAAATACTCATTACATTGTCACAGCAATTTTGAATCATGAGAGGATAGCAGGTCCATCCTGGCCAGAAACTAGCAGAGAAAGAGAAGCAGTAATCAATAAGAAGAATAAGTAGAGTATGAATGAAATAGACAACAATATGCAAGAAAATTCAAGTTTTATTAGATCATACAATTCAGAGTTACAAGTTCTGGATTACATTTGACAAAAGAGAAAAGCAAAACATGAAGATAAGCCCGAACAACACTACACCTTTTCCTTATCTCCTAAAACCTTCTCGGGAGGTTGGGAAGAGGAAGCAGGTTGCTCGGAGGGAATTGTGAGTTGTTCAGAGAGCATCAGCTGTTGCTCAGAAGAAGAAACAACTTGCTCGACAGCATACTGGATGGCTGGGGGGTGATCTCCCATCACCATTGAAGACTCCTCATAGGTAGCTTCGTCCTCTTCTAATTCTTCTGGAGTAGGAGGGGGACCAGGGATATGCCTCTGGAAGAGCTCGGAGGACTCGTCGACCTTCATTTCCTGAAGGGCAGCAACCCATTCATCCCTGAAGTATTTTAGACTGCCATAGTCCACTTGAGATGTCATGGAAGCACACCCCTTATTCCACCCGTTGTCCCATCCAGAGCTGAAGGACTTCTTCACAGCAGCTTTCCTCTTGGTCTTCTCCAAGGCAAGCTTCTCGGACAGCAGGATCTCAACAGCCTTCAATTTATTTTCTGCCTCCTCCTTCTGCCGACCTACTTCCTTGAGCTGGTCCAACCTCTCCTCAGAAACTTTGAGCTTATTCTCAAGCTCCCCTTCAGCTCTGAGTTTCTCTTCAAGCTCTTTATTTGCCTTCTCCAAGGCAGTCTTTTTCTTCTCCAACTCCTTGGAGGCATCAACTGCTCGAGCTTTTTCTTGCTCGGAGGAGGTAAGTTTTTTTCTCCTAGATAGCCTTATCAGTGGCATACTACTGGCGAGAGTCTTCCAAAGACTTGATAGCTTCTTCCATAGCTCCCTCCACACTGGACGAGGAGAAAGAAGCCTTAATCGCATCATCCTTCTTCAGGATTATATTGAAGCAGCTCGTCAATTATGAACAGAAAAATAAAGCAAGTTAGAAATTGAAGCAACAAAGGAAATATGAAAAGTTCAATGTAAAGAGACTTACTGAAGCAAGATGACGAGCAGCCAAATAAGTAACCATGTCCTGAGTAAGGTTATCTTCACTACCTTGGACCTCAGGAATGGTCCGGGAATTCACCGAGCTCATGGCAGAGCTCGGAGGAACAAAAGTGGGAACAACAGTCCCAGCAGCTGGGGGCTGAGTAGTAGTGTCTGCCAAATTGACCAAGGAGATTTTCTTCAGCCTCCTCGAGGGAACAGGTACAGACTCAACCAAGGAAGAACCCTTGGTCGGTGATATCACAATCACCTCTCCAGGAGCAGCAGACCTGATCGGAGCCACTACGGGCTTATCAGCAACCTTCTCGGCAACTTTAGCAGGAGCAGTTGGAGGAGCTGCATCATTATTCTTTATCCCCTCCCTTGGACATCAGCCCTACTCCTCTTTGCCTCACCAGAACTGGAGGCCGATTTCGCAAACAAGGTGGGAGGCCTTCTATTCTTCATCCTCTCGCTCAAAGGAATATGAGATTCAGGTGAAGAACTTGCAGAGGCTGGTACTGGCTCTGCTTCACTGATCACTGGACTAGCAGTGAAGGAGGTTGTGTAGCTCTTGTACTGGAGCAGATATGAAGCTGACCTGATGTGCTCGTCGGCAACCCTTTGATGCAGACCCTAGGTGTTGGGGGCTATTCGTGCAGGAACAACATCAAAGTGCTGACAGAATTCCAAACACAGAGGATTCGATGGAAAAGAAAATCCACAGTCAGCAAAAAAGAGACTGGGGAACCAATGTCCCTCAGCCAAATTGAAATAATTAGAAGGCTCAGAAAGCTCTTCCAAGACAACCCAAGAGGGAATGGAAAAATCAGATCGAAATTTGTCAAGAGATTCAACAGAGTAAACCATGGTGATTAAAAGAAATAAAGAACAAGATCTTACAGGAAAAGAGTAGAGCTGATGACGATAGACGATGGAAGAGATGAATACACAAGAGAGTAGAAGACAATGAAAAACTCGAAGATGAAAATTTGAAAAGATAGAAGATAATGGGAGTGTCTATGAAGTTTAAATACCTTACCTTGGGAACCAGCGAAGTAATGATTACAAAAAGGATGATTACGTTATCGACGGCTAAAAAGATGAAAAGTGGCGCGGGAACCAAAGCGGGCAACAACGGCCTAAAAGATGAAAAGCAACGCGGGAATCGAAGCACGCTGAAAAGTCCAAAAAAGCATGATTCTATGAATTTGGAAGGAAAAATAAATACAAGGGAAGCGTTCCTAAAAATCAGGAAGACCATTTAAAGCTACTGTATTCCATGAAAGAATGTTCCATACTCCTCAAATTTCGAACTATGAAACATTGGGGGCTTCTGTTGATACCAAATTTAATCTGCTGACATGAACCAATCATATGAAGACACTTGGATAACTACATGGCAACAACAAGCACTTTCGAGATGATCACTCGCTCCGAGGAACCATGTTACTCCGAGGAACTCATACGCTCCGAGGAACAGACCTCTCCGAGGAACTCATCTGCTCCGAGGAACAATGCCTTTCCGAGGAACTCTTGAGTACCGAGAAGCTTAGGCGGTCCGAGCAATTCAGGCGATCCGAGCTGCACCTCGAATAAAGCATTAATAGCTGGATAATCAACTGTTCAACTGGTTCATTAAATGCTTATCATTTAGACGCACACGCATAAAGGGCATTGAATGTATTACCCTTTCATATGTACTTCATTTAATGTATCACCCTTTCACATGACAGCCCCAGGGCTATAAATACATTGTACAATCCTCATTTGAGGGGATCCGAAGAATCGAATCTGATCCTCCCAGACCGGATTTTCTTGAGATAATTTGTAATCGAGAATTCCCATACAACGGCAATAACACAACAGTGGACGTAGGCCATTCTTATAAGGCTGAACCACTTTAAAAATTCTTTGTCTCATTTTATTTATCTGTGATTGAATAATTAGAGTGATCTAATTTTTTACATCAACAGTCGGCATTAGGAAATCTACAATGTTTTACACAAAGGGAGATCCCTGAATAAAAATTCTCTTGAGAGGATTCTTGACCTTGGCCATTTCTCCCAATATATCTTCCAAATGTTGAATGGAACCTTTCCAAGCATCACAGTCAATACCAGATCTATGGGTGGGAGCTTTTTTATGCCGACCAACTGATCTTGCTGAGATTTCTTATTGTGAACCTTCTCTTTGACTGGACCGATCAGTTCGTCGGGTGTTCAATCTGGATTGGGCTAAAATTACCCTTAAATCGCTTGGTCCTCGAGTATTTCTCGACCCAGGCCGGAGGGCATTTCCCTTGGGTCCCAAACGATCAAAATGAGGGGCCCTACTTAGCCTCTCCAAGGCACTCAATCGTTTTAGGATGAGGGATTGTCCATAATAGGAATTAGTAATCCTGATAGAAAAGTTGTTTCGGGAAGGTACGAAGGATCCCTTGAAGTTCGAGAATGGCTATGCCTAACACTCCTTATTGTCGGTGGTGGCATACTCCTTTGATTGAATTATGTAGGGACTCCAGGTTGCAGAGTTTGAGCCAAATGTCGTATCGTATCTTGCATAGCCTCTTAACCCTTGGCCAAGCTAGCCAAAATTCCAGTTAAATCATTATTATTTGGAGGGGTAGAGGGATTAGGCAGAATTTCCTCATTTCTGGTGCTTGATTCAAGAATCTAAACCATGGATGATGCATTAGTGAAAACGTTTAGAAATACATTCCCACAGACGGAGCCAATCTTTTTATGCAAAAAACTAAACTAGGCCTAATTAAACGATCACAGATAAGAATAGGTAAAAAAAATAAGACAGAGAGATTTTTAAAGTGGTTTGACTCAGTGGAAAAGCCTACGTCCACTGTTATGTTTTGACTGCCTTGATTTGTTTGATCCCTTGCATTAGGGTGATACAATATATTTATAGCCCAAGAGGGGTGCTAATAGTTATCGTGTGAAAGGATGGAATGCCTTCAGTTGTTAGGCATTTACATCAATACATAATGAGAATTAATTGTACTACTATCGTCACTTCACTGGTTATACATGTTGTATATGACTGTTGTCGCTTCGTTGGCTATACAGGTTGGATTTTCGGTAGTTGATTGGTCTTCCCAGTTGGTCGGGCTGCTTTGTTGGTCGAGCTTTTACATCATGCTGATTTGGACTTATGCCACATTGGATGACACATATTGTCTTATAATTGGTCCACATAATATGGTAAATTTTGGTATCAATAATTACTAATGGGTCGTCATGAGGATACAATACTTCTGAAAGGTCATTTTTAGAGAAACTAATTACTAGCTTGTCTTTGTTAACCTTCCTTGGCCGATCTTCCTCTGCAAGGTTGATGCTTTGTATGTACGAGAAAGCTTGTGCATCATGGAGGTAAGCTTTTTGCTCAGCTATATGATCTCCTCCTGATGCATCTCCACCTATAATCATTTGGAAATCAAAAGAACCAAAATTGATACATAATAGATCACCATCTAGTTGCTAGGGTTTTTTAAGGAGATCGGGCTCATCATCCTGATAATCTTCATGAATTCTTTCCTTCTCCTCTCTGGGATTGTAAGGAGATTTTGATATACACCGAATTCCTTCATTATTATGCCAATCAACATACTGATTCAAATTTCCTCTTCGAATGAGAGTTTCAGTCTCATTTTGAAGAGCTATGCAACATTTCGTCATGTGACCGTGATCCCTGTGGAATTCACAGTACTTGGTTTTATCTCTCTTGGTCGGGGAACAATCCAACTTATCAGGCCAACGCACATCTTTATAATGCTTGATTTCTTCCAAACCATGGTGAATTCCCATGGTTAACGGATTATTTTATTGTACTTCTTGAGTCGCTCCAAAACTCATTTATGTTTTGATTCCCTGTGTTCTTTGGGATCTTTATGATTTTTCTTATCATTTTTTCCATCAACTTTTTTGCCCAAGCTACGCTTGGATACTATTGCTTCTTCGGCATTCATGATCTTTGCTACTTTAGCTATCAATTCTTCCATTGTCTTCGGGGGATCCTTGGCAAGAGTGTAATACAGTTTTTCAGGAAGGTATCCACTCATGAGGGCGGTTATTATAGTCATCTCTTCATAATCTACAACTTCTAGTTTCTCGTTATTAAAACGAGTGATATAATCTCTGGTGCTCTCTCCTTCTTTTTGTCTTACATTAAGTAAGTGTGCCACCCTTTTCACAGGCTTTCCTCCCAAGAAAAAGTTATTAATGAATAGCTCGGCTAGTTGGTTGAAGCTCGAAATTTCTCCACTAGGAAGACTGTTGTACCAGATTTGGGCAGATCCAGTAATGGTTCCAGAAAATGTTTTACACCTCATTTCGTCTTGTTGATGCAAAAAACTAGACTAGGCTAATTAATTGATCACAAATAAATAGAAATAAAAGAAACAAGAGAATTTTAAAGTGGTTCGGCTTAACGGAAGAGCCTACGTCCAGTGTTGTGTATTCTTTTTGGGATTTTTCAATTGCCTCTCCTTTCGCGTCCCTTGGATGTAAGGTTTACAACGTATTTATAGCCCCCAGGGGATGTACAAGAGCTGAAATATCAAAGGATGTAATGTCTTTATATCATAGACATTTACATCTGTACAATCATTAATGTATACAATTGTTGGTGTTTTACTGTCATCGTTGGTCGGCATCCCTGGTGTTGGTCGGTATCCCTAGTATTGGTTAGTATTTCATCCTTGATGATTAGGATTAATCTTCCACTGTACAACACGTGTCAGTATCTGAATGGCCCACATAGATGGACAATTTTTGGTATCAACACTATGAATGCATGAAGATCAATAAAAAGTTACATGTTTAGACTTAATTATACTAACAAATTCATGATTAATTTATATTGTTTTTAAGTATGATTTTACAAATACTTCATATTTCCCATGCCTCTAATGTAACCTCTTCGTGTCCTAAAAAGATGTTACATCTCTTGATTATGTCACATGCACAATTAAATTTATTCTCGCAGAAACTCACACAAAACAATTCTTAAAAGTATTATTGAATAAGTAAACACAATATTGGGAGAAAATTATGATCACTACATATGCAAACTTAAATTGAAATACAACAAAATTTAAATTAAACAACAAAAACAATAAATTTTAAAAGTCACAAATAATTATTGGATTTATGAATATTATCATAAAAGAATATAGGTAATCACAGTCAGCCCCCAAAACTCGGGAATTGGCCTCACTTAACTCTTCATTGTTATGCTTCTTTATATGTAATTTTATAGTCTCCCAGTAGTTGGTGCTCACACATGCATATATACTCTGTTACAAATTTTCATTATGGTAACAAAGTATCTATATCATTACAACCCTCTCCCAGAAATATTTTAATATGCACTACTTCAATATATTTTCCAAATTAGGCGTTGTAATTAATTGCGATACCCACTGCATTGATTTAGCTTGGCCAGCTAGGTGCCATTTTTTCAATCCCGTGCGCACATGCTGTGTTTCACCACAAAAATGACTTCCTTAATGACCCAACGCACACTCTTGATTTCTCTATAAATACATGTTGGAATAAATCTAACTCAAATTAGATCTATCCTCTTCCTATCTGCTCTATCTTGCATTCTTTTTCTCACAAGGCTAGAAAATGGAAATCTTGAACAGACCATTTGCTTACTCAAAGATGGAAATTGAAGATCCTGAAGAGTTGAGGCATAGAAAGGCACAGTTTTTGATTTACAAAGTGTTAGAACAAGCCGATTATCGGAGAAGACGGTCGTGCTGGTTTCGGGTTAGAATTAGCAAATTGAAGATGAAGATTGGAAAGAGATTAACGAGGCTGAGAAAGAACATAGGTTTAAACTTATTTTCAGCAAAATGTGGTGTTTCTAAACAAATTATTAGTCAAGTGAAAACTTGGAAGCGTTTGTTTGGGGTTAGAGAGACGATGGCTAGTCTTCCTCCTATTTTCACATGAAGTTGTTTGTCAAGAAAATTGACGGTCTCTTTATTGATCATATTTTCATGCAGCATTTGTTATACTGGTTATTTTGCTGGCCTAGTGGTAACAATTTCTTGGTAGCTGTGTTCATAGAAAGAAATCAAGAAGTTGGGAGGTATAGTCCATGATTTCTAATTTTGACTGTGTTAAGTAAAGTTTTGGAGCAACATTAGTTTTGTGTAAGCACTTGGGATTTGTGGATTTTGTGTAAACATATAAATATATTTACATCTAAAAGTGGTCTGTCTAAACAAGTTACTAGCCAAGCTTGACTGTGTTACGTTATCTTTTGGAGTAGATGTGGTTTTGTGTAAGCATTTGGGGTATGCGGAGATATGTAAAATATTATAAATAATTTTAATGAATAATTTACACATTTCACAAGGATTTTAATTGAAATTTATACAATCCTATAAGTACTTTAATGTTGAATTTTGGTAAATTGTCCTACCAAATTGAACATTTTCTCTTACATTCAATGCAATGATTCTCTAATTGTAATAAGCAGAAGAAATTTTAAGTTCATTTAAATATCAATGTTGCTGGTACATAGAGCTATTGAGAACGTTGAGGAATCATGCTTAAGTTAAAATTGAAGGGGTAGTAAGCAAATTGGCTTAATCGAATTTAGAATCCAAATTTTGGATCCTTGCATGACATGAAAGACATACATGTGTATATAAACATATCGGGCAGAATTTTACTTTGCTCCTTTTTTAATCTTCTTATTCATTTAATTATATATTTGTTTACAATATGAGAGTTCCAAACACAATGAAGCTATTAAAAAGGACAAAGTCATAATAAGAATGACGAAGTCATGTTTTGTAAACCAAATCTTCCATTCAGCTGCCCACGGTTGGCCTACCTAACAACCGCAATAAAAAGAAAGGAGTGCATTGACATTTTGCGGGCCTCGAGCAAACTCATAAGAGGCCCCTTGTTTGCAAAAAAAAAAAAAAAAGACTCAATATTTTTAGGGGCTTTATAAATTTAGAATATATTCTAATATGTATTTTGAAAATAGGACAATAAATATTTTATTTATGATTTTAGTTCCTATCTTGGAATAAAGTCGCTGACGCGGACCCATATTCATAAAACGTCAACCAATCACAACATGCAACGTGTCCCTTTAATGTGAAAATAGGGCTAATAATGGGAACGAAATGTTTGTTGTCCTATATCCATAATCAATATTATTTTAAGTCCTAAAATTACATAATCTATTTTTTTTTATAACAAAGTGAAAAAAACATTAAAAAAAAGGCACCATCAAATCATAATCACAAAAAAATATTCAAAATATTCAAGTGCCCTTTTAAGCACAAGAAATTACGTAATTTATGTTATTCTTGCATTTTAGAAGCCGTACTTTGGCCCAATGGCAAGTGCACTCGCCTAAATTACGGTTGGTCTTGGTTTCGAGACATGGGAGATGGCGCTCCATATATGGGGATAAGGTCAGCCAATATCTGCTTCTTCCAGATCATTTAGTTAAGCGGGAACCTTATGTGTTGAGTACGACCTTTTTTTATACTATTATTGCATTTTGAATTTTTTTTTTCACTAACTAATCTTTTTCAATTGATAACATTGTTAATCAATCTAGTATTTTTGTTCCACGTTAGAACAAAGATAATATTTTATTTACTCTAACTTTGAACAAAAAAATGGTCGAATTAATTGTAACTAGTATAATCAAAGTTATTATATAAATAATCCAAGCATTGGGAAAACAACAATTCATGTTTTTAATATATCAAACATGTCTATTGATTTTTTAACTTCTTTTGGTAAGCTCTTTTCAAATTTTGCACATGTATATTGTCCATTAACTAAATCTCAAAGGAAAGTAATGTCACTCTCTATAACTTGACATTTTCTCGCTAATATGTCTATCAAATTCTAGTCAACAGTTTTTCAATTAGTCAAATCATAAATATCTAAAGTCAAATGATGAGCATTAAAATTATGATGTTCTTCTATCAATATCATTCATAATTCTCCATTCTCATTATTAGTCTCATCAGTTAACATTTCATCATTCGCATTACATATTTGAGAGTGTGCTTGCATTCAATGTTTAAACTTATTTAATTAAATTCCAATTTTATGGCCATATTTTAATTAACATCCTCAAACAAGAATCTATATGTAATTAACAATAATACGAATTATCTATCATGCACAACCATGTAATCACAAAATAGATTTGAGGAAAAATCCCCCACAGGGGCAAAACATTTTATTTCTCTATGAACTGTAAACATCTAACTTATAATTACATAGCAGAAATACAACGTTTTTTTACGATGAAATACCCTCATGTGTCGGTTCAAAATCTTCAGTAAGAGATCCCACATGAGCTCCAATTGGTCAGCAATGGAGACAGACTTCTTCTCCACAAATGCTACTCCATAATGAAAAAAATGAATAATTAAGCCAAGAATGATTCACATAAATGATTTCGGACTTTGGAGTGAATAAAAAAGGGTTTAAAAACCTAAAAGATGAAGTCTTAAATTGCATAGACGGAGTTTTGAAAGACTTGCAAAACCAAACTTCATAGTAGGTATTTATAGGTGGAATAAAAAATTAAGGCGCCGCATGTCGTTCGAATGAGATATGTATGTCGTTAGATGTAACGTTGAACGACCTTAAAAATCAAAACAGTACGGGTTCGTTTGATGCATCTAAGAAACGATCCTTCGAGCGACCCTTCAAACCAAATGTGTTGTCGTTAGAAGATGTCGTTCGAGAGACTTGTCAATGGCGCTTGAACGACATTACTATGTCAATTGAACAACACAAGAGAAAAATATTTCTTTTAAAAAGTCTCGCCTATAGCTCTTAAAAAATAAATTTTAACTAAGAAAAACGCCTCAATTTTGATAAATTATTTTTAAAAAAAGTCCAAAATAAATACGTAAACATTAATAACTCCAATTAAACATTTTACATTTTAGTGGAGTGGAGTTAGTGGGAATATATCCGGTTGAAGATTCACGACGCACGTTCTCAATGATAGATGCGTGTTGATGATGCGTGTTGCTAAAGATTCGGATGATGGATGTCAAGGTACAACGTGTAAAGACATGCCGAGATGTAACGGTATACGACAAACTAATTGTGATCTAGGACAACACAGAAAATCCTAGATTCTAGACGGATATTTATAAAAGATGTTTTTACAAATCTCCCAGTATGTCTATGCCAGTACATTCATAAAAAATCTGAATTATGCAACCCAACAAAAATTAGATATACAATCTAATATCCCCCAAAAACCATAAATGAAAATATCAAATAACATGTCTTCAAAATCTTCAACATCTTCAAAGCTTCAATGCTCCACTGTTTCTTTGTCATCATCAAGGTGTGTAAAATAATCCTCAATTTTGTACCTACACACATGAGACAAGAAATATATATTTGTGATGCACAAATGTTTGAAATATAATGATAAGCATAAAGACAATATCAATTAAGTATAAGCATATCTTTAAATCAAACAAACAAATAGACTAAATAGACTACTCCCCCATAATATGTTCTCCCCCGTTTTATGATGTCTCCAAATAGATAAATAAGAAGAAACATAGCAATTCATATGGAGAGTGTCACAAGGTAATAAACTTTTCTTTTTCAATTTTTCAAAATTTTTCTTGCAAAAAAAATATACAACAAAGAATCACAACATGAAAGAACACGAAAATAACCAAGTCGGTAATAGCATAAATGAATTAATGTGATCAAATTCGATAGGAAAATCAATGCAAACAATCATAGCATATGTGGATGATGAATTGTGGATACTCCTAACGAATGAACTCAACATTGTCCTTAGGTGTAAAAATGGTGGATTTATAAGAAATTAACTCAATCTAATCAATAAGTCAAAGTTCAAAGTGATTATCTCACCAATAACGCCTGAACCAATTTAATGCTTTTTCAAGATTTTTAAGGACGTGCAAACTCGTTGATATACATCCAACCAAACTCCCTCAAATATAATAACGATCATAAAGGATTTTTCTTTTCTTCTCAATTACCATATTAACCTAAACTAGTTTGGCTTTGGCTACTTTTTTTCAATGCCACACTTTTTTAGATCTTTGAAATTCTTTAGGTCTTGGCTACTTTTTACAATGGCACACTTTTTGGCCCGATTTAAACAGTGGCTTAATCGCAAAGGATATGAGCACCTTTATAGCCATTCCTCGTTTTCATTCATCATATATAAATAAATTTCTCAGGAGCAATGGTTCTTGCATGCACTACTATTATTATTCTCGTTTTATCGCATTTTATTCGCTGGATAGGTAGAATTAAAATGAAAACACTTAAACCAACACGTGACAGATAAGTATAAAATTCGAACAAAATTGTGCATGTGTGCATTAAAGGAGATAAGGAGACAAACATGCACAAAGATATCACTAATCGCATCTTAATGACTCCAAACATTATAAAGCACATGGATGAAATGATGTAGCATCTCAAAAAACTATCAAAATGTCATGTGGAATATGGAAATGAAGTTGTGACTTTGTCATCTTAAATGTTCACCCATAAAGGTGTAAACAAAATACAAAACTCTTTTTGTGTTTTTCAAAAATATATAAAAAGAAAATATTTTTGTCTTTTTCAAAAAAATCTATCAAAAATAAAATATTTTTGGCTTTCTCAATTTTCTCAAAAAATAGAAAATCTTTTTGTATGTTTCTAAACATTAATAAAAAAAAAATACTACAGAATGATACAGTCTAGTAATAGGAATCATACGATATGAACATAACAAAATGCATCCTATCTAGACATGGTAAGCACCCCTCAGTCAACTGTGCGAATTCCTAAAGACTTCCTAAGATTCTCAAATCTAAGGGCATATAAAGGCTTCATGAAGATAACGGCTATCTGGAGGTCAGTGGACACAAAACTCAAGGACACGAATTTCTCTTCTACTAACTCACGGATGAAGTGCTCCCGCATCCTAATATGTTTTGTGCATGAATACAGGACTGGATTACAGGATATGTGTGTCGCTCTCATGTTATCATAGGAAATAATTATGGTGTCCAATGATATCCATAATCCTCCAGCGTGTGCTTCACCACAGAAGTTGCGTGCAACAACTCCGGGCGATTATCTACTCAGCCTCCGTAGTGGACAAAGAGATGGAATTTTTCTTCTTGCCCAACTAAGATAAAAGAGCAGAACAAAAACAGAAACACCCACCAGAAATTATCCTACATCCATCTACATCCCCGATCTAATCGGTATCCGAATAGGCGGACAAACAGGCGTCGATATCAAAGGAATACCAAATGTCGTATGAGAGAGTCCCACTCACGTATTTCATACTAAGTTTAAGAGCGAGTAAATGCGACTCTTCCATGGACGTACGATATCGCACATAGACTCCAACACTAAAGGTGATGTTAGGATGACTGGCAGTTAAGTATAGAAGACTACCTATCAAAATCCATACACGCGTGCTTAGCGGAGTCTAAACCAATTTTTTTCACAAGGGCTCTTGCATACTTGGATTGGGAGATGAACATCCCATCCTCTAGCTTACAAACCTGGAGACCAAAGAAGAATGTAAACTCACCAACCATGATCATCTTGAACTCACTCTTTATTTCCTCCTCAAAGTCATGAGCATGGCTGGAGCCCGTGGATCCAAAGACAATATCATACATAATGAACTGGGCAACCAAAATAGTACCATCTCCTCTCCTAGAAAATAATGTCTTATCAACTTCCCCTCTCTTGAAACCACGAGTTAAGATATAGTAAGTAAGCATCTCGTACCAAGCATGGGGTTCTTGCTTCAAACCATACATGGATTTCTCAGATAATAGACGTGTTCAGGGTGCTTAAGGTCTTCAAACCCTTTGGGTTGTTCCACATAAACTTCCTCCTATAAAATGTCATTCAGAAAGGCACTCTTGACATCCATACAATATAGATTAAAGAGCAGATGACATGCGATGGCCAGTAGTAAATGGATGACCTTGAGCCTCGTAACATGAGAAAATGTCTCCTCAAAGTCTACACCCTCAATTTGTGTGTAACCCTAAGCGACCAACCTAACCTTGTTTCGAATAATGGTACCATTCTCATCCATCGTATTCTTGAAGATCCACTTAGTACCAATTACGTTCGTCTCACTAGGTCGGGGGACAAGTTTCGAGATATCATTTTTTCAAAACTGAAACAACTTTTCCTCCATAACAAATATCGGGTGTTCATCTTTGAGTGCTTCTTAGGCTCAACTTTAGACGTGTAGTACAGAAAGCTAATAATGTTATCTAAAGAAGCGCGAGTCTTGACCCCTAATGTGGGATCTCCTAGTATGACAAAAGGATCGTGACTCTTGCGAACCCAATTTTGCTAGTCCCTTAAATCAAGAGCATGTCTCACCCTGGGTGTGTGAGGGACTAAAGGATCGTCACTAGAAAGTGTGTCATCCTCATAAAAAAGGTTAGGATCAACAAACGTCGGTGGTTCATCATCTTTTACGGTTACTTTTATTGACTATAAAACCTTAGAGCTACTCAGGTTAAAAACCTGGTATGCTCTACTTGTTGATGAATAGCCTAACAATATTCCCTCATCACTCCGATAGTCAAACTTTCCTAACTTCTCCCTATCTCGTAGGATGTAGCATTTTCTCCCTAAAACACAAAAACATGAGGGGGTGGGCTTCTTTCTAGTCCATAATTCATAAGGTGTCTGAAGTGTGTGGAGATGAAGATAAACCTTATTCACCGTGTGGCATGCGGTAGACATCACCTCTGCCCAAAATCTCCTAGAAACTCTACGACCTAAAAGCATAGATCTAACCATATCCTGAATCATCTAATTCTTCATCTCAACAATCTTATTTTGTTAGTCTTCGCGGCTGAAAACTCATGTTTGATCCTGAGGCCATCATAGTAAAGATCCACCTTTGATTCCTTAAATTCAGTGCGATTGTCACTACGCATTCTATTGATAGTGACACCCTGTTGATTTTGAAGGACACAGAAGTTGGTCGTAAGAAACTCTATTACATAGGATTTCTCTCTTAAAAAACCAACAATGGAATAATGCGAGAAATCATCTACCATCACGAGGATATACCTCTTACCACCCAAACTTTCAGTACGAGTAGGACCCATAAAATCCATGCGAATCAACTCAAGCACTCATGTAGTGGTAATGGAATTTAACTTCCTATGGGGACTATGGACTTATTTTCCTAACTGACAGGGTCCACAAATCGCAAAAATCAGTTTCCCAAGTAACGATAAGCCACGTACTAGGTCCTTTTTAGTTAAGCGCTCCAAATATCTAAAATTCACGTGACCTAGACATTAATACCAAAGTTCCATATGAGTGATCGTAGCGTTGTTACAGACAAATGAAGACTTGGGCACAATCCCATAACAATTATATTCTATCCTCACCCCTTGCAATGGAAGTTTACTGGCTTGATCATAAACATTACACTCCTTCTAGTCAAACTTTATTGCAAAGTTAGTGTCGCACAACTGGCTAATGGTGAGAAGGTTTGATTTCAAACCTTTGACGTATAGAATATTCTCCAGTTTAGGAAACTCGGGCATCTCTATTGTACCTTATCCTACTATGCTAGATATCACAAAGAAACCAACAAACCCATAAACTTTTCTCAAATCTCCTCCTATGCCATAATATCACAAAATGTTATGTTTTCCCCCTTACCAGCATTTCCTTGATATACCCCCTTAGCGAAAAACTCTCTCCTCACAAACAAAACTATTTTCCCTATGATGAACTATCTCCCCGCAATCCTATTTCCTCGAAACCCAAAGTATATCCCCATTTTGGTCATAGAATATCACAAAGAGGATTATGAACCATATGACAATAAGCACGAAACAAATCATTAAAATTATGAGGAATGTGAGGAATACCTAATGATAGAGAAATATATAGGAACAAGATATAGATATATATATATAACTTAGGTAAAAATAGGAGACCGTGTGCACGAAACAAATGTAAGCTGTTCGTATGATAATGTCCCTTAGTCGTATGCGTGGGGAGACAAAACACGTGCACGAATTCGACTAGTGTGCATCAGAATCCAAATAATCATCAACACCATTTGTAAATTTGTGTGGTATAGTAAAGGTACGAGCTTTCAACTCATCAAAGTTAAACTAAAATCATTGATTGTCATGATATTTTTCAAAAATCATAAAAAATGCTTCCATAACATACCATATAAGCAATAAAACTTCATTTTATTCAAACTCATAGATTATTCGACATATTTAGTTATGATATTTGATAAAACAAATACACCAAAAATCTTTTTGTATTTTTCAAAAATTAATAAAATCTGTAAAACAAAAAACGAACATAAATTTTGCATATATATATAAAGATGCACCTCACACCCGGGATCCCTAAAAGATAAATAAATCACTTACCTAAACTAGAAAGAAGGGCATTCATGCAAACATAAACCACACCAGACAAACGGTCATCGGTATCAAAGGAATACCAAATACCATATGAGAGAGTCCTACTTATGTATTTGATAATACGTTTTAGAGCAAGTAAGTGTGACTCTTTTGGGGACGCCTGATATCGCGCACAGACTCCAACATTAAAGGCTATGTCGGGACGACTGGCAGTCAAGTAGAGAAGACTACCTATCATACTCCGATACAAGGTTTGCTCTACTTCCTTGCCTGAAGTGTCCTTACTAAGCTTGGTAGTGATACTCATAGGTGTACGTGCATGCTTAGCGGAGTCTAAACCAAATTTCTTCACTAGGTCTCTAGCATACTTAGATTGAGAGATGAACATCCCATCCTCTAGCTGACGAACCTGGAGACCAAGGAAGAAAGTAAGCTCACCAACCATGCTCATCTCAAACTCATTTTTCATCTCCTCCTCAAAGTGATGAGCATGTTGGGAGCATGTGGATCCAGAGCCTATGTCGTCCACATAGACCTGGGCAACCAAAATAGCACCGTCAGCTGTCCTGACAAACAATGTCATATTAACTCCCCCTCTCTTGAAGCCACGAGCTAAGAGATAGGAAGTAAGCCTCTCGTACCAAGCACGGGGTGCTTGCTTCAAACCATACAAGTCTTTCCTCAGATAGTAGACGTGCTCTGGGTGCTTAGGGTCTTCAAACCCTTTCGGTTGTTCCACGTAAAGCTCCACCTATAGAATGCCATTTATAAAGGCACTTTTGACATCCATCTAATATAACTTGAAGCGCATATGACATGTGATGGCGAGTAGTAAGAGGACGGACTCAAGCCTCGCAAAAGGAGAAAATGTCTCCCCAAAGTCTACACCTTCTATCTCTGTGTAGCCTTGAGCGACCAACCTAGCCTTGTTTCTGATTATGGTATCATTTTCATCCATTTTATTCTTGAAAATACATCTGGTACCTACCACATTAGTCTCAATAGGTCGGGGGACAAGTTCCCAGACATTATTCTTTTTAAACTGAAATAACTCATCTTGCATAGCAGATATCCAGTGTTCATACTTGAGTGCTTCTTTGTGATTCTTGGGATCGACTTTGGACGTGTAACAAAAATGGCTAACAACGTTCTCGAGCTGAGCACGAGTCTTGACCCCTAGAGTGGGATCCCCAATAATGGTAGAAGGGTCATGACTCTTGTGAACCCAAGCAGGTGTGTCCCCTAACACAGGAGTAGGGTCCACAGAGTGTGGGTGAGGAACAAGTAAATTACTTCCAGAAACATCCTCATCCTCACACTGAAGGCTAGAATCAATAAATTCCGAAGGTTCATCATCTTGCACGGTGATGTTTATTAACTCCATAACCTTAGAGCTCTTCAGGTTAAACACCCGATACGCTCTACTATTCGATGAATAGCCTAACAGTATTCCCTCGTCGCTTCAGGAGTTAAACTTTCCTAATTGCTCTCTATCCCGTAGGATGTAGCATTTACTCCCAAAAATACAAACATATGCAAGGTTGGGTTTCTTTCCAGTCCACAATATATAAGGCGTATTAAGTGTGTGTGGACGCAGGTAAACCCTATTCACCATTTGGCATGCAGTAGACACTGCCTCTGCCCAAAATCTCCTAGAAACCTTACGACCTAGAAGCATAGATCTAGCCATTTCATGGATCGTCCTATTCTTTCTCTCAACAATCCCATCATGCTGAGGAGTCTTCACAGTAAAAAACTCATGTTTGATCCCAATGCTATCACAGTAAAGGTCTACCTTTATTTCCTTAAATTCAGTGCCATTTTCACTACGTATCCTGTTAATAGTGACTCCGTATTGATTTTGTAGGACACGACACTTAGACGTTAAAAACTCCACAGCATCGGATTTCTCCCTCAGGAAACCTACAATCGAGTATCTGGAGAAATCATCCACCATCACGAGGATATACCTCTTACCACCGAGACTTTCAGTACGAGTAGGACCCATAAGATCCATGTGAATAAGCTCAAGTACATGAGAGGTGGTAATGGAATGCAACTTCCTATAGGGGCTAAGAATTTGTTTTCCCAACTGATAGGGTCCATAAACCGTCGAAGTTGGCTTTCCAAGTGATGGTAAGCCACGTACTAGGTCCTTTTTAGCTAAACGAGTTAGTTCTCTAACGTTCACGTGACCTAGACGTTCGTGCCACAGATCCATAGGAGTGGTTGTGGTGCTGTTGCAGACAAGTGAGGATGTGGTCTCAATCCCATAGAAATTATCCTTTGTCCTCACCCCTTTCACTAAAAGTTTACCGTCTTGATTATAGACATTACATGTGTCCTGGTTAAACTTTACGGCAAAGTCAGTGTCGCACAACTGGCTAATGCTGAGAAGGTTTGCTTTCAAACCTTTGACGTACAAAACATTTTCTAGCTTAGGAAATCCTTGTAACTCTACAGTACCAATTCCTACAATGCTAGACTTTCTCCCATCTCCAAAGGTGACTCAACCATCCTTATAATCCTCAAGAGAGGTAAAAAATGAGGCATCACCTGTCATATGTTTGAAGCACCCACTATCAAAATATCACTGAGAGGTATTATGTGGTTTGAGAGAGACATGAACAACAAAGGCCTTTTTATCTTTCTTAGGTACCCAAGAAGTGGTGACCTTTTGTTTACCTTTGTTGTTGTTGGTTTTAGCCGAAATGTGAGAATCATTCACTAACGACAAAGACATCCATCAAAATTCCTCCATCAAACTCTGTGATGTGGCAGCTAAAAACTCAACTCGCTCTCTCAGACTGGTAAAATCATCAGTATGCTGTGGTGGAGCAGTAGTACGTCGTGTCTGACCCATACTTTAGCAAAACTCCCTGAGGTGGCCTTTTCTTTTGAAATATATACAAAAGAACACAGTCTTAGGCGGACCTTGGTTTGATTTTCTTGGTCGAACTCTCCTTCGAGATTTTTAACGATGGCCATAAGGAGTCATAGTAAACTCAGGAACTGGTCCAGGTGCAATTTGGGATGTGGAGGCACCATCATAACCTATTCCCTGCCTATCACCAAAACCTAAAGCGGGGCCAAGGAGCATCTTTCCCATCTTTTTAGATCTGTCCTCGATTTGTATCTTGACTTCTCGTGCTTTCTCCAGATCACGAGTATGCTGAGCTACAAGGGCTTCATGTTTCTTCCAAGTCTCCACGGAGGAATGGAGCTCACTCGTAAGACTAGCCACTTGTTTAGTCAAGTCCCCCCTCTCTCTCTCAAAACAAATCTCTCTCTTTCTAAACAAAATTTCATTCTCAACACAGGCTGACACTCTCTCTCTTAAGGTAGTGCAGCTGGAGGACTCTCTCTCTCTCTCTTATTTTTCTTAAATCTTCCTCTAAAGCGATGATCCTAAGAACTAACGCTTTGTTGCGCTTTTTAGTTTTAAATGACTCAGAATATAGCTCGGCCTAGGTGCGTTGAATATCACTCTCTCTCTCACTTGTGTCATCCTCCCCCTCACTCACATCGATCTCACTGTCGAGGTGTCCCTGTGAAGTAGCATCCTCATCGTCATGAGGAGCACTAGAAGTACTCACATGACTAGCCATGAATGCGGTGAAGTTACACTCATGCGGTGACTCATCTCCAAAATCCACTAACTCGACCTCACTATCGTCACTAAGGGTAGCATTAAGGATAGCTTTGCCCTTTTCTCTGTTCAGCCTAGTTGCACACTCAAAAGCTCTATGACCCCTACCGTCGCACTCAAAGCATCTCTCACTTTCCTTTTTAGGAGGATCTTTAAAATCTTTTTCATTTTTCTTTTCAAACTTGTTTTTCTCAAACTTCTTTTTATCTTTAAAATTATCATTTTTCTTGAATTTGAGAATTCTCTTGAAATTTTTAATAAATAGGGCCAAATCATCTAAGTCAAAATCACACTCAGAATCTGACGTATCTGTCTCTCTTTTTCTAGATGACTCTCCCCTCTTTCTTGCCAACCCCTCACTCTTTCTCTCCTGGGAATTAAGTGCAATTCCCTTATCTTTAGACTTGACATATTTAGGAAACATATCAATTTCATACGTTTGCAAGTCTCCTACAAGCTCATCCAATTTAAGCGTATTTAAATTATCCATAGAATTTAACACAGTGACTTTAGGGATAAAACGCTTAGGCAGTGATCTAAGAATCTTTTTAACAACTCTAACATTAGGAATGTGTTCACCAAGATTAAAGCTAGTGTTAACAATATCAGACAGTCTAGCATAAAATTCATCCAACATTCAGATTCAAGAATGGTGATTGTTTCAAATTGAGTTGTTAAATTTTACAGTTTAGAATCTTTCACAGCATTAGTACCTTCATGGGTAGGTTGCAAAACATCCCATGCCTCTTTTGACGTAGTGCACGTCATTATGCGTTTGAACTCATCAGGTTATGACAGACCCAGAAAAAGCACTTAAACCCTTAGAATTAAAAGATGAACATTTAAATTCTTCTTCAGTCCATGTAGTAACATGTTTTAAATTGGTCACGTTTTCAAGAGTGACGGAGGGAGGTGTCCAACCTCTTTCAACCAAAATTCAGACACGTTCATCAATGGCTTTTAATGCAGATCTCATACGGGCTTTCCAGTATGCATAGTTTGTCCAGTAAAAAAATGGAAATCTATTATATAACTTCTCCATTATGAACACACTCATTTTCAAAAATTAATTTTTCAGAAAATTGATATCTTAGAAAAATTTGCGGAAAATTACATGGTAAAATTGTGTAACTGGCTCTGATACCAATTTGAGAAAAGTGAGCTTGCGTTCAAATAAGGAAGTTATTTAATTAAACTTAGTTTTTATCAATTAAGTCCTAAACATGCATCTAGGTGTGATTGGTGATGATAAAATTAAGCAAGAACATTCATACACACACAACTGAGGAAAAATCCCCCAAAGGGGCAAAACCTTTTATTTTCACTATAATTTTGTAAGAAAATGGCTTACACGGATTACAATGAAAATATATGACACATAAATACCCTCGGGTGTCGGTTCTGATGACGTCGACTGGAACTATCCCCTTCCATTAGGGCAGTAATGAGGAAGAGAACAACTTCCTCACAAATTACTCCAGATAAGTAAATGATCCTCTTGAAGGTTTAAAGATTCACACACATATATGGGAATAGTTTTGTGAATAAAAAAGGTTTAGAAAACCTTAAAAAGATAAAGTCTTATTCTGGACTGTTTTCACAAAATTTTGAGATTACAGAGAGACTTGAAAATCGTGTAGAAGGAGAACAGATATTTATACAAAAATCGAGGCGGTGGCTCGTTCGGACGAGATAGCCTTGTCGCTCGAACGACGGACAGATGTCGTTCGAACGAGATTGTGCGACATGCCTATCTCGCGTGAACGACTGTCAAAGTCGTTTGAGTGAGCTCGTCGTTCAAGGCACTTAGAAAAATTCTGCTTTTGATAAAAAATTAATCCAGACTTCAAAACAATTTTCAAAAAATTTCCAAAATATTTATGCAAATATTAAAGCTCCAATAAATCATTTTACCGATAAAGTGTAGTGGAGTAGTGGGAATGAGCTGAGCAGCACGTCGCATGTAGCATGATGCACGTGAAGATAATGGATGCATTGAATTCAGATAAAGGACGTTGAGGTTGATCGTGTTGACGTGCCGAATGTAGCGATATTAGACATACAAACTGTGATCTAGGAGAATATAGAAAATTCCTAGATTCTACCCCGGACGTTTATAAAATTATGTCCTTACATAATGTTAACTGTTTAAATTCATTTCTCCTTGAGAACTTAATGTATGATTTTTTTTCATCTTTTTGAAGTTTGTAGCAAAAATATATCAAATATCCTCTTATGAAACAATATCAACGTTCGTTGGTTAAAATAGGTTTTTGAGAAAACTTCATATGTCTTTTGAAAAATCATTGTTGTCTTTGATTTTGACAAACCTTCTCTTTTCAAAAAGTTTTCATGATGCCTAAAGTGATGATTGGCTTTTTGAAAATTTTTATTTGATTCTCTTACCTTTGAGGTCTTTGAACAAATTTACTTTGGTTGATATGAAAATCCTTTTCCACTCTCACAACATGTGATTTTGTATATTTATTTGCAAGACGTTCTTCTCAAGTCGTTTTCCTTTTGAATAATCTTTTTAAATATCAACTTGAGAAAAAAATTCTTGTTTAACAACAACTTTCTTCTCTGGTATAAACATAGTAGATTCATTTGGAGAAGCATTGAAAGAATCAAAACTAAGATCTTTATTTCCATTTTAAATCACAGACTTCTCTAATAGCAGCATGTTCATTTTCTCGTATCTATCTTCTAAAGCAATCTTCACTTTCATGGCATTATACAAATAATTTTAAGAGAAATCACTTCTTTTTATATTCCTTTTCTTTGATTTCAAACATCAAGTTTATAATTCATATTAAGAAGATCGAACTTTTTAATTTCTAAGGAATAGTTTTTTCACTCACAAGTTGTAACTCAAGTTTAATTTTAAAAATCATTTCACCTCTCTCTTTTAACAAACCACTCACTTCTTCAAAAACATCAATTTTTTCCTCATTGTAATGTTTTATTTCTTCAATTTCAATCATTTATGGAATAACTTAATAGATGCAAAATTTATCTCACTCATCTCTTTATCATTACTTATTCCATTTTCATTAATCGCAATTTCGTAGCTAGATTCACTAAATGCATATGAAGTGTTCCTAGTTATATATGAATGTGATAACAAATCAATGTTTTCTGAACTTACATATAAAGCATAAAAATCAGAATTCTATATAAAGATACACTAATGAAAAACACACAATATTTATGATCAATTCAGGATGTTAAGCAAAAAAAGAGCAACCGTGCTCTGATACCAATTGAATATGCAAATGTGTGTACACTAGGAACAAACTAGTAGGGGTTAATAGGTTTTGAATTAATTTTCACAATTTTAAAAGTTCTGCTCCAATTAAGACCTATATATAAGTCATTTCATAATTAGCAATTATATATAAATAAAATAACAAACAAGAAATAAAAATAAAGCAATCCAAACATAAATTAATCGCACATGAAAGATTTATATGAAAAAAAATCCCAATATACGGGTAAAAAACCTTGTTGTGGTATAGTTTCTTATTAGATTTGAAAAGCACATTTACAAAATGCAAGAAGATAAATCTCTCTCATGCTCCCACAAAAAAATCTTATTAATGTTGAAACTTTCCATCTTTCTTAAAAATATTCCAATCAAAGCTCTATCAATTACATGAAAGTTCATTCTTCATCCTCGGTCCACACTATGCCCTAACTATAAACTAGCTCAAGCACCTCATTTTGCATCTCATATTCTATATCATATGGATTGAATGAAATTTAGATGTAAAATGGCTAGTTATGGATTGATACTCTCAAACCATCACAAATAGAACTAAATTAGATTTAAAAATCTCACCCAAAATTGATTTGAACACTCCATTTCAAAATAGAAAAGAAATTTTTTACTATCGAAATGAAAATATCCTCATAGTAAATTCATTTGAATGTGAGGAAGAAGCGTTAAAAGAATTAAATGGAACAAGTTCTGTTTATATGAATTTTTTGAAATTCATCTTCGTCGTGAGCACGATTGACATTTGTCGTGTGCACAATTTTGGATATAACGACCCCCGATAAAACAAATCTCATAGGGATGTGCGCATGGGGAAAATACAAGTCATGCAAACGGTTTGTACACCAAAACATACCACTGTGTGAATTGGAAAAAATCTCAACCATGTAAATGGCCAACAGGCAAAATCATAGATAAATGTTTCAAAATGACTTCTAATTAAGACCTCGGCCCTTTTTGAAAAACATATACATATACTCCAACGATTTTTTTTCAAAAATAATTTAAAGAAAAAAACTCTCATTTCAAAAATCTTGGGTGTGAAGTCTTCAAAGTGGAGAAGTCACAAACTCTTCAAATCTTGAATATTTTACAATTAATAAGAAGAGACTCCTTCACGTAAACATCTACGTGCATAAAGCTTTTGGGGTTGAATTACTGCATGACTCAAATGTTTTGACATGAAGATAGCCAACTATAGTATGTGCAAAATGGATATATTTTCACTAGATGACATCAGTGGCTTAATATATGTGCAATAAGAAAATATATTGAAATATTCTCCCCCTTGTTCCAACAACAAACTTGTGATTATTCTTTTACCTATCTTGTAAAACATGATCTCATTTCACCTATAAAGGTGAAACAGACGTCCTTCTCTTCTCTCAACTCTAGTAGCCTATAAGTAACACACATGAACCTCATATGAGACAATAGACTTTCACTTACTGTCAAGTTGCCCAATTCTAGAGATAACTTGAGAGCTTATAACCCGTATACTTCAATTCTGTCTTCTCATTAAATCAATACACTAATTTTCATCTCTAGAGGAAGGCACCAAATTAGATTGACCACGTTAATTCAGGTCTATCTATCTATTCCTCTGCTCTCTACTTCTGTTCAATGTTCTTATTTCGATAAATATGTATCTTAACAGGTTATATTTCTAGTTATTAGTATCATTTACTTGAGATATACTCTATACCAATTTCTTGAGATAATAATCAATATCCTTCGTAATTCTCGAATCTCATTATTAGACCCATTAGTTAAAATTTCACCATTCACATTATTATTCTCATTACTATATATATCATTGTCTTGTTTATAAACTAATCTTCCAAATTTTATTGTTCAATCACTTTATTAAAATATTTATTAAGTGACCATATTTGTGTTTCTTCATCAATTGATTTTTGTCTTTTAATTTTTTTTTTGTGACTAGAATGATATTTTCTAGTAGAGATGTTGAACAAAACAAAATTAATCAAACAACATATTATTATAATAAAAAAGCACAAAATGGGAACATTAAAATCTGGTTTTTAAGTCCAACCAAGTTTTGACAAGTTGAATCTCACTAATTGGCAGTGTAGAAAATTTCTCTATTTTTTACTTATTAAAATACAAACCGAATACCATAAATTGAAACAAATCATTACCTACACAAAAGTAATAGGACTAATTTTATTAGAAAAAGTAACATGATCCTATAAACTAAATAATGAAACATCTACAGACAAGATTCTAAATTATTGATTACATATTTTCTTGAAATTTAGAAAAACTCACCCTTTGAAATTGAAACCTTAGCCTTAAATCCCTATTTTTAATTGAAACTTGAGATAAAAGTTAAAGTAAGGGAACAAGAGAGAGAGAGAGAGAGAGAGAGAGAGAGAGAGAGAGAGAGAGAGAGATAGAGACATGGAGAGAGAGGGGGGATATTGTTTATCACTGAAGGTAAATTTAACGTAAAGAACCTTATAATTTCATCCCCAAATATTTAAAGCAAAATAGTCTTGTTCAATGCTAATTTGACTTTTGCACAAATTTTGCTTTATATTTTTCTCCTATTAATATTATGAGCATTCAAGGTGTGAATCCAATAAATCACAACTAATAATTCTAAAGAGAAAAGGGATTTAGAGTGCAAGAAATGGTCATAACACACAATAATTACGTGGTTCGACAACTGCCTACGTTCATGGAAGGTTTCTCAGTTTTTATTAATTCTTTAGAGGTTTAGAATTACATACATATATTTGTTTTTTTTTTGTTAGCTACAATAGTAATAAAAGTATTCAGTTTATATTAATTCTTTAGAGGTTCAGATCATTTAGATTACTCGGGGTGAGAGTCTTATTTATAGTAATAAAAATAGTTCCTCTCTAAACAAATTCTTTTAGCTCTTTATTGACTCGTTGGTGATTCCTGTTTATCTACTTCGAGAATGTTGGTAATCAAAACAAGTCTTCAGTTATCCATGTGATATATTCTCGTATTTATCCACGCGATGTTCAATTTGATGGCAACATGCTAGGTTTGTTTGGACTACCAAACGTTAGGCATCCATGGTTTTGCACCAACACAAGGTTAATCTTACATTAATTCAGATTTTGTTAGCTACTGTAGAAAATATTTACCGTGGGTACCATGAGTTTAGATAAAATGCCAATAAGGACACCATGTGTTAATACTGTTAAAAGTGTTTCCTTATTAAAACAATATAATATCCATATCTCACTTGTATTGTGTTCTTATTAGCAATAGATACCTATCATAATACCATCAACACATATAAAATTTTGACATTGTTGTCATTCTAAAATAATTATAAACATTTAAGAACCAAGGTTGAACTACAACCGTACGACTAATTATTAGCTTAGTATACTTAATATATAGTTTTGAATAGCAAAATGATAGAAGAAAAAGCAGTGAATGTAGATATGCCAATATTTTCAACCACACATTGTTATTTTTTTCTTTGTTTATACACCAAGTTATCAATTTTCATACTTGACATTTTGCATATATAAAATTGCTCCATAAGACTAAAAAATACTCAATTAGTTATAAAACAATCATTTTAATATGTAAAATGACGTTCTCTTTTCTGGAGTCAAGTGTATTGGTAGTTGAAATGTCGTGTTAATAATGATGTACCACCGTAATGCATATAGAATTTTCAAAAATGTTGATAGGTCATATTTATTTACTAATGTAATTGATAATTCTTTATTAATATATCTAGAGAGGGATATACATATTTTACTTGCCAAAGTGTAAAGAAACACAAGCATTTACATCATGTTAATCAATGTATTGTGTGATAATTGAAGCTTAATTGATCGATAACATAACACCCCGAATTTCTAGAAAATTACGAATCTCATTATGTTTACTATTTTTAGTATTTTAAATTACACATGTGAAGTAATATAATTAAATAAAATTTTGTGTGTTTATTAAATATTGATCGAGCGAGATTATAATTAATATTTATGGGATAAATTTACTAAGTGTGTAGTAAATAACATGTAGTAATTATTATACCTCATAGCGAGTAATATCGACGGGACTATGTTATATCTCAACCGGGAGTCGTGTGTAGACTATGTTAAGGTCAAGATAGGAAATTTATGTAGAGTGACTCGGATGGCAATTTCGAGGCCACGATTGATTCTGAATAGGATGAAATAAGAGGAATATAGTATATGAGTGTATTAAATGGGTCTCGGGGCATTTTTAGACCAACCTGGCACCACATAAGGACATTTTGGTTAATTGGGACTTTAGGATTAGAAAAACTCCCAAATTCTAAGTGTTATATCATCCACTTTGTGATAGAGGCTATGTTACAATACTTGGGAGAGAATGGAGGCCATAGGAGAGGAAGAAGAGAGGATTCTTGATAATTCCACACCATTTTTCATCACCGACATTGCCGGAATCAAGATCGGAGCAAGGGAAGAACAACTCCATCAGCTAGAACCGAAAATTAAACCTACAAATATAAGGGAAATGGTTATCTTGTAATTTTTTGAGCATGTTATAATAGCCATGATAGTGTATGGTTGAAATTGCATGATTGGGTGAATTCTTGGGATTAATATGGGTCGTAATTCGTGATAAGGGGTAGGATTCATGATAAAAACAATACCTCTTTATTGATATTATGAAATCTGAGATTACCTGATGATAAACTTTAAAGAAATCTGAAAATATTAATGAGCATACATGAAGAATATTAAAAGTAGAGTTTTATGATTTATGGAGATTAAATTTTTTTATGGTGAGATTATTTAAAGATTTGATGTTATATGTTCATTAGAAACTATTTATATACATATCTTTGATGATGTGTTAAATTATATGGGAGTTTTCGAATGATCTATGGAGTTTGGGTTTGATAAATATGGTGAAAACTCGTAACAGCAACGAGTGCGAATCGATTCGGATCCATCAATGAATCGATCTGTGAGGACCAATCGATTCAGGGCCTTTGTCGAATTGGTTTGGCTGCCCAATTATACTCAGTTTGGTTATTTATGTAATACTTCCACATAGCATAAATTAAGAGGAACTTTGTGTGACACCCCGCCTAATAAGATACCGGACGATCACTCCTATATCAAATTATAACAGGAGTATCATATGGATCATTCTTAGCATCACTGTCAAAAATCCATTTAATTATTAATAACCTATTAGTCCGGTGTCAAAATTTTACTTAACTACTCTTTTTTTAACAACTACAATTAAAACATCCACACAAATTTTGTGGAAATGAAACAGAAATGAAATAAAATAACCGAACACTCGGTCAAAAATATACAACCATATCGAATCCTGTACTCAAGAATAAATAAATGCAATTGGGCCACTGGCCCGAATGTTTATAGAGTACCTCCTATCTAGAGTAAAAAGATGGAAGCGCCTATCGAGAACCTGCACGCATCCACAGCTGCTGCAGCTGACGCCTGACTCAAAGGAAATGTCATCCAGGCGTCCCTGCGTCGGGACACCTATATATATATATATATATATATATATATATATATATATATATATATATATATATATATATATATATATAACAAGAGAGAAAACTTAGATAAACGGGTCAGAACCCGAGTTTTGAAAAGATTTAGCAAGTGCATAAATGCCTTATTTTTAGAAAAAGGTTTTATCTCATATTTAAGTTTGGTATCGCACTCCCATGAGACACCCCTCACCTCTCTTCTAACAGTGCACTCCTAGCGCATCCCTCTAAACATCCTAGTCAATCTACCCTGTTAAACTAGTCTAAAATCAAACTACTATCAGCCCAAGATAGTCCAAGTAATGTACTAAGGGCTAAACTTCTCCGCAGTCTCAACACTAAGCCATGCTCGTGCGTGGGGTGTCTCGCAAAGCGAAATCCAAACAAGGAACCCCCTGATACACTACTACGCGACAAGGTCGATCGTCGAGATCTGCCAGTCCCTCAGTACAGAATATATATATATATATATATATATATATATATATATATATATATATAGACACACACACACACACACTATAAGAAATACTAATATTAGATCACTAAGGATTAAACTTCTCCCCAGTAACAACACAATGCCATATTCGTGCGTGGGGTGTCTCGCAAAGCAAAATCCTAATAAGGAACCCCCCCGATACACTACTACGCAGCAAGGTCGATCATCAGGATCCATTAGACCCTCGGTACTCGATATATATATATCTATATAATAAAGTATGAAACTTGTGTATGTCACAAGTTAAGTTAATGATGTCATTTATATGGTAAAGGATGAGTACTTTTAGAATTTTTTAATTTATGGTTGAGATTAAATATATGAATTTTAAATCCAAGGGTCATTAATGATTCGGACTAAACAATGGGTTGCGGACTGATTCACATGGGGACACAATCATAGAGTGCCATACTACTTTAATTCACTCTACCCAATCCGTACACCTACTACATAAATCTGTCACCCTCACCCAAATGACCCATACCACAGAAATCTGTCAGCCAAATAACCCATATCTCAGCTACCTAAATACTCGGGACTCGAGGAGCATGAGAAAATTACTTTAATTTGAAAATCCTATTCGCAGCTACCACTTATCCTTTTCTCTCTCTAAACCCAGCATTTTCCCGTTATACCCTTCTTTGAAGATTCGCCCATTTAGGCCTTCACTGCCCCAACTCTCTGGACTCTATTTCAAAGTAAGTCCACGCACAAACTATGACAGTTCGTGGCTGACTTTGGCTGTATTTTATATCAAAAGTTCTCAATATGACGCCCATTTCATAAACTTTGAAGATCCACGATTCCTACATGTTTATTGCTTTTTTCCATTCAGGTTTAAAGGTTCGCTATTTGTGTGGAAGCTTCGTATGATCACGTATGGAAGATCTGATTGAGGTAATCTCTCCCTCCATTTTACTTATGTTAATTTTAATCTACGATTATCTCTATTTCTCTTGATTTCCAGATCTGGAATTCTATGGTTTTGAAAGTGTGGAACTCACATGGTTCTTTCAAAATGTACCCTCACTCCTCAAACACGATCAATCTTTTTTTATTATTTAAATAAAATCTTGGCCATTTATTTCAGTTTATGTTCTAACTTCTACTTGAGGTTATAGATCTGATATTGTTTTAAGGTTGTGCTCCATCTCTGATCATTTTCTGTTCTAATACGAGTTTTTGTATTTTTGATGATTTTTGGCATTCTTGAAATCACTTATTTACATACTTTAAATAATCTTTACATATGGCCATGGAGTTTCTGCATGCCTGTTAATTACCCGGAGAAAATGGAGTTATTTTTATTTCGGTGCATGAGTAAATGTAGTTATAAATAACATTATATGTAACGATAAGGTTTTCATCGGTCTGGGAATGACAAGTGCATCCACGACCCTCGCCCCCAGATCAACCACTTTTTTTTATTTGTCTCTTATATAGATCTGGATCTGATATATGGTTTTTGTTCTGTATATTTGAATTCGTTTTCAGATCCGGGTTTATTTTATTTTATTTTAAAGATTTGACAATGGATTATGAGGTGTTTAGCCGAGATCTTTAACTCTCCAACAAGTGGTAGCAACAACTAGGTATTTTTCATATCTTCAATTTTTTAGATATTGAATTTTTAAGGGTTATTTTTCAGATGTTAATTTTTTTTTAGGCATGTGTGATTCTTCAAAATTGAGCAGTACACTATAAGACAAGCGGGATTGTCTAAGTACGAGACGATATGGATTTGATTTTAAACATCACTGAGATGCAACATATAATTTATGAATCAACCCAAACATTTTATTATATTTGTATGTTTTTTATCGTCACTTTTTATTAGTTCAATTGACTAACTTTTTAATATTTTAACTTTTTATCCCATTTGTGGGTAGTGTTGTCCTTATTTGAAGGTAATAAGTTGGCATCTTTAGTTATATGATTGTCGAGTAATTTGAATATTTATTTATAATAACTCAAAGAGTGTATCCTCAAGTTCCTCAAGTTTATGTTCTAACAACTCAAAACAGTTGTATAGTTGTCTTATCATTTGAATAGTCAAGTTTATGGTTATTATATTATTCATTTCTTAAATCTTAATCATGTTTGATATTTGATGTTTAAACTTTACTCTTTAGCTAATTATGTTTGGTGGATTGATCTAATTATGTTTGTTTTCTTTTCTTTTTTGCAGATTAAACTTTAATTCAGTTCGAGTACTATTATCTATTACTGGAGGCACCTCTCCTGCTGGAAATTTGAGAGGGGAAATAGTAGATTACAGATTGAGAATGCTCATGAGTTTAAGGCGTTTAATAAATTCGTTATTATGGTACCAACGATTCATCGTGGCACAAACCCATCGCCTGTACTCTGTATATAGCAATGACGTATCTATTTAGTCTAAGGCCTCATGTATGCATAATTTAAATGTTATTTTACTTCAATTAAATTGAATATTCTCTATTTTAAGTTCCATAGCTGTTTTAATAGTACATTTTGTAGGAGTTATCATTATATCAATTACTATGTGTTGTTAGGGATTATTATTTCATTTTCCGCATGAATTTATCTTTATTTCTTAAACACGATGGATAGCCTAATAAATAAAGTAAGTTATACTAATTTTTTTTAAATTGTAACAACTTTGATGTGAATTATACACGATTTAAAACATTAGACAATTTCTTAAATTGTTTACAATTATGTGTTATAAAAAACTTTTTTGACATAATAGGTTCGTACCACGGTGTATGTATATAAAAAACTTGCAACACTTTTCAATTTTTTTAAACTAATTGGTTATTTAAAAATTAGTTTATCTGTTGCGAATTAAATACGACGTATGGATTGTACACTTTCAAAAATTTGCGAACTAAATACAATGTTTTTGAAATTGCATTTTGTTTTCTTTGTAAACGATTTTTTTGGCCTTTTTAAGATTATTAGCGTGCCTTCAGGCACGGGCATATCCTAGTATGTATATATATATATATATATATATACATAAATATTACCATATACATCTGGGTCTATCTCCCGGACTGAGGATTCATATACCAAGTATTTATCAATACTTTTATTTTTCTGAGAACTTTCCATTTCCTTTCTTATATACAGGAAATGTATATAAAAGCAAATTCATTATCATGAATTGCTTTAACATAACATATAACTTTTTAAAAGCCAATTTTATTATCATAAAAATGCTTTTCCATTTTATAACATCCCATTTCCCTTCTTATATCCAGGAAATTTATTCAAAGAAATTTTTATTATCATAAAAATGATTTCATCATATCCCATGCTTCCATTTCCCTTCTTCCATCCGAGAAATGTATCCGAAGCCAATCATTTATCCCATTTCCCTTCTTTGATCCGAGAAATGTATTTAAAGCCAATTTATTATCATAAATTGCTTTAATAAATCTAAGACCGCCCCTCTGGGTTTTCCCACATGACGCGCCCCTAAATGACTATCATCTTCCAGGGCCTATCAAACAAGACAACCTGGGAACCTACCAGCATCGGGAAGCGGCCATATGCCTGAGGGATAGTCAAGACCACACCCAGAATCTCCTAACCAACGCAGTAACAATAATCGCCCAGATGGACTATAGGACTATATGCACCTTGCATTCATTAGCCAAGGGGCATCACCATACGCACGCAAATTCCCTTATGATAGAGATTTAGGGAGGTGTGTAATCATAAATTAATATTTATGACAATAATTTCCTTTTTCCATTTTACAAACATTCATATTTTATTTTCAAAATCATTTATTCTCGTATCATATATATATACTTTAATCACATAGTATATACATATACCATATATTCTTCCTTGAATATATAAATATGGCCCTAATTGCCGATCTCATCTAGCGATAACCAATAATCCTGAAGATTTTTTTGAAGAATCATAATCATGCTTCCATATACGCACGATCCGAAACCCAAAGTATTTCCTTACTTTTATAACTAATAAATACCTTAATCATCTCTAGGGATATTATTGGATGTCTCCAATTATACCAATTCACTCTAAATGAATATACATATCTTTATCCCCAAATTATCCTAATTATCTCCTAGGATACACTCAACAGTAATTGATATAATTATGCTTTCTATACGCATAATTAGATAGGCATATATGCCTACAAGAAATATCTTCGGGATTTATCTCTTCTCCCGAACAACCTTAAATTTAATGGGTTATGGATTTCATTTCCATGAACCCAAGGACTAC
Organism: Sambucus nigra; assembly: GCA_949130495.1. Lineage (NCBI taxonomy): Eukaryota > Viridiplantae > Streptophyta > Magnoliopsida > Dipsacales > Adoxaceae > Sambucus > Sambucus nigra. The sequence continues at coordinate 554,615,365 of OX422216.1, forward strand.
CTCTTGTCCATATAATCACTTAAAGGTCGCCTCCCTAAGTTAGGAACCCTAAACCTTCAAATTCTACAATTATCCTATTTTCCTCGAAAATATAACTTAAGGGTTATACATTGAAATCCTCACCCTACCCTCCTAGGTTTCCTCAATTTGTGGACCATATAGTCCTAAAAGATCCCTCATGTCATCTCATAAATGACCTCGAATCAATTATAATTGTAATTCATCCCATCAAATTCACCTTAAGAAAATGTCCTACTTTTAGCAGGGGTCGATCGATCGACCCATAGCCGTCGATCGATCAATGAATTTGATCGATTGAGCCCCCATAATCGATCGATCGATCATGTCGGGCAGCTTCTTCTCCGAGAAGCTGTTTAAGCCATTAAAGCTTCTCCCAAGCTTTTGTCGCCTCATCCAATGACCTACAACCTCAATCAACTACAAATACACATATATAAAGAGTTCTAAACATCCTAGAACCCTAAACCACCAATTAATTTTTATTAATTTCTAAGTTTCTCCAATTATCAAATTTTAGGGGTTTATTCGTTTTGTCTCTCAAAAACCTATTTAATCCATGAAAACCCAACCCAAAATCTTTAGGGTTTATTTATACCAAACTACGGTATAAGATATTTATGCAAAATTAAATAAAGCAAGTAAACACTTGCCTCGTGGATATAATTCGACGACCTCGAGCCGAATCCTACGGAGTTTGGCCAGAATCTTCCTTTTTATCCTCTCTTCTCTTCCTCCTCTCTCTCTTCTCTCTCTTTCTTTCTTCTTTTCTCCCTCTCCCCCTCTTTATATAATGAGAGAAAGGGTTATATCCCTTAAAACCCAAAAACGACTCGTTTACTCAATTACGAGCCCTTTTAACTCAAAAATTCCCCAAAACTCATTTTTGATAATCGGACACTCTTTTTTGACTATCTCGGACATTCCAAAACTCACGGCGTAGTCAAAATTTCCATCTGAGGTACTTGATCGCAAATCACTATTCTAACCCATAATAAATAAATGCGGTATTCTCATTAAAATACTATCTTCTGTCGCTTTACCCAGCAGCGACATATTATTAAAATACTCCAATTCATTTACTTAACACCAAAAGTAAATATACCATCCATCGAAAATCGCCAAATCCTTAAAAATCACAAAAATCACTATTTTGAGAATTTCTCCAAATTCCCAATTTATATCCAAGTATGGAATTTAAGTGTCTCCAAAAGGGCGGGTTGTTACATACTCCCCCCCTTAAAACGGAATTTCGTCCTCGAAATTCAGAAATAACCTATATCGCGAATCCTAGAATCACTCCAAATACTAATATCTCAAGGGGAACGACACTAACCCAATGGTTCCAAACCATATACCATACGACTACTACGGTCGTAAAGTGACTCCAATAGCGTCACATAACACTCATCATTACTAATGCCTCACAGTATAAACTTCAAATTTATATATCACGCCCCTTCTATTTTAGGCGGTATATAAACCAACTTACTAAGGTGACCATACACCTGTCTAACCCGTGCATATCTGCACAAGTCTAGCGAACATCTGACACGTAACACTCTCTCCCAATAAGGGTCTCCCTTCCTCGGTGTAATGCTCACATATGGGTCCTCCCAACCCGCAAAATTCAATTCTCCTAACCTCGGTGCCACTAACACTATCGAACTTACATCCTAATAATACTAAGGTCTATGTGATGTCCTACCTACGCGAAACGAGTATAATCCTAAATATATCCCTAGTGACCAAGGCCTCTCTCAACTTCCGACATTTGCTTGGTTTCATGCGTGGTACGTCTTGTCAAAGAGAAATCCAAACAAGGAACCCTCCTATTACACTAATCCCTCGCATTGTTGGTCATTGAGATATAACGACCTAAGGCACACCAACGGGACATCCAAACTGCTACATACGCTAACCTGCGAACGCATTTCTACTATCTTATCCTTCCGCTCATACGGAAGGAAACCTAACCAATCGAAGTGCCTACTCTCTGTAGGAGCACTACGTACATCATACCTGAAACATATTTCCTCAAAATTTTCCTTTTCATTAAGGCCTGGCCAAAATCTTCAAATCAATTTCTCTAAGTCCTACTTCACCCACCCATTTATGGCGTGAGGACCACTTTAGTGCATTTCCATAGCACAATATTTCCATAAGTATATCATCATCATATGGCTTATAGTCTATAGTGGTTTATCCACACTATAAGACCTTTCAACCAAATCAACATCCTTGCATCTTATAACATCTCTCCACTCCCGACACCATTAAGATTCATGTGTGGAGTGTCTCGCAAAACGAAATTCAAACAAGGAACCCCTCCACACACTCCTACTTAACTTTATTGGTCATGCAGGTCCGTTATTTCAAACATGCAACCGGGATAATCCTATCCCCTATTCCAACAAAAATTGGTCTGAACTCCTATCTCTAACTAAGAGTCACACCACACAGTGCTCATACTAATTCTAAGTCCTTGCGCAAATAATAATGAGCTTAATCTTACAGCTCAATAATAATCTTGCGGCCTTAAATCATATATATAAGGTCGCCATATACTCAAATCACTATAAGGAAACCTCTGCTCATCGAAGTTCCATTTACCCATAACAATAAAGGCGAACTCAACCTGTATCCAGGTGAGACATCGCAACAACAACCCAATCCCTCTAGGAACCATGGACACGATAGTCTTGCCATCACTAGCCTGCTATCGCTCCAAAAATACACCATAATGTATCATACTCATCATATCACCATACTCGTATAGACATATAAAACGAGCATCCCAAGCCAAATATATATATATACACACAATATATCAACACCCGCCTTTATGGCGAATGAAGGAAAATAAAATTCCGCTATCACGGAAAACACATAGACATACCTGATATAATGTTATCGATACCGCCAAAAAGCTCAAATTACACACACAAGTCTAGGGATAACGAAACATCGCGACTTTATCTAGTCACACCAATTATACCTCCTTCATTGAGGTGAATCCCCGGGTGGGTATCCACCAATGGGGTCCTCAACCATACACCTTTTTCCATAAGTGTTAGCAACACTTCTCGAGTGATCCTATCCTCCATGGAAAGGACTCAGTATTCCTTGTACCTACCTCACCTCGGTACAAGGCTCACTTCTCCACAATACTCCTTATTCACTGTCGGTCTCTGGCCGATCCTTATGTGAATAATCCAAAACAACATTCTTCTCATTCTTACTGAATCACGGGGACTCACGGTTAAGATTATCCGTAAGATCCCTTTCGAATCCTTAACTTCACTGGGAAATTTAACTTTAGTACCACTCTCTACTACAGCGGTACTGCGGTACTCCTAACTACTATTCTTTAGTAGTCGCCACCAAAATCCTTAGCAATTGTCATAAGGAGAGTGACCTCTACTAAGGTCCTCGTCCCCAACTTCTACCAGCTGCTCCAGCTAAGACTCACCTCCTGCTGCCCTCCAAGCTTCGCACACGAATCTCAAAGAATTACTATAATATTATAATATGGCAGGAGAACGAAATCTCGCAAGAGAAATCAATGATCCTAATCCTGAGGCTCTATAACAAATTGGGAGCAAGGCTGAAAGCATAGTACGTTCGTACAGATTCCTAAGGACACTAGAACCCGATGCTCTGATACCATACGTAACACCCCGCCTAATAAGATACTGGGCGATCACTCCTATATCAAATTATAACAGGAGTCTCATATGGATCATTCTTAGCATCACTGTCGAAAATCCATTTAATTACTAATAACCTATTAGGCCGGTGTTAAAATTTTACTTAACTACTCTTTTTTTTAACAACTACAATTAAAACATCCACACAAATTTTGCGGAAATGAAACAGAAATGAAATAAAATAACCGAACACTCGGTCAAAAATATACAACCATATCGAATGATGTACTCAAGAATAAATAAATGCGATTGGGCTATTGGTCCGAATGTTTATACATTACCTCCTATCTAGATTATAAATATGGAAGCGTCTATCAAGAACCTGCACGCATCCACAGCTGATGCAGCTGACGTCTGACTCGAAGGAAATGTCATCCAGGAGTCCTTATGTTTGGACACCTATATATATATATATAACAAGAGAGGAAAAGTAGATAAACGGGTCAGAGCCCGAGTTTTGAAAATATTTAACAAGTGCATAATTGTCTTATTTTTAGAAAAAGGTTTTATCTCATATTTAAGTTTGGTATCGCACTCCCATGAGGCACCCCTCACCTCTCTTCTAACAGTGCACTCCTAGCGCATCCCTCTAAACATCCTAGTCAAGCTACCGTGTTAAACTAGTCTAACACCCAACTACTATCAACTCTACATAGTCCAAGTAATGTACTAAGGTCTAAACTTCTCCCCAGTCTCAACACTAAGCCATGTTCGTGCGTGGGGTGTCTCGCAAAGCGAAATCCAAACAAGGAACCCCCCCGATACACTACTACGCGACAAGGTCGATCGTCAAGATCTGCCAGTCCCTCAGTACAGAATATATATATATATATATATATATATATATATATATATAGACACACACACACACACACACACACTATAAGAAATACTAATATTAGATCACTAAGGATTAAACTTCTCCCGAGTCTCAACACAATGCCATATTCGTCCGTGGGGTGTCTCTCAAAGAAAAATCCAAATAAGGAACCCCCCCGATACACTACTACGCAGCAAGGTCTATCATCGGGATCCATTAGACCATCGGTACTCGATTTATCCATATATATATATACATATTACCATATACATCCGGATCTATCTCCCGGACTGAGGATTCATATACCAAGTATTTATCAATACTTTTATTTTTCTGAAAACTTTCCATTTCCTTTCTTATATCCAGGAAATGTATATAAAAGCCAATTCATTATCATGAATTGCTTTAACATAACATATAACTTTTTAAAAGCCAATTTTATTATCATAAAAATGCTTTTCCGTTTTATAACATCCCATTTCCCTTCTTATATCCAGGAAATGTATTCAAAGCCATTTTTATTATCATAAAAATGCTTTGATCATATCACATGCTTCCATTTCCTTTCTTCCATCCGGAAAATGTATCCGAAGCCAATCATTTATCCTATTTCCCTTCTTCCATCCGAGAAATGTATTTAAAGTCAATTTATTATCATAATTTGCTTTAATAAATCTAAGACCGCCCCTTCGGGTTTCCCCACTAGACGCCCCCCTAAATGGCTATCATCTTCTTGGGCCTATCAAAAAGACAACCTGGGAACCTATCAGTGTCGGGAAGCGGCCATATGCCTACGAGATAGTCGAGACCACACCCAGAATCTCCTAACTAGCGTAGTAACAATAATCACCCATATGGCCTAAAGGACTATATCCACCCTGCATTCATTAGCCAGGGGGCATCACCATACGCATGCAACTTCCCTTATGATAGCGATTTTGGTAGGTGTGTAATCATAAATTATTATTAATGAAAATGATTTCCTTTTCCATTTTGAAAACATTCATATTTTATTTTCAAAATCATTTATTTTCATATCATATATATATACTTTAATCACATAGTATATACATATACCATATATTCCTCCTTGAATATACAAATATGGACCTAATTGCCGATCTCATCAAGCGATAACCAATAATCCCAAATATTCTTTCGAAGAATCACAATCATGCTTCCAATAACGCACGATTCGAAACCCAAAGTATTTCCTTACTTTTATAACTAATAAATACCTTAATCGTTTCTAGGGATATTATTGGATGTCTCCAGTTATACCAATTCACTCTAAGTGAATATACCTATCTTTATCCCCAAATTATCCTAATTATCTCCTAGGATACACTCAACAGTAATTGATATAATTATGCTTTCTATACGCATAATTAGATAGGCCTATATGCCTACTAGAAATATCCTCGGGATTTATCTCTTCTCCCGAACAACCTTAAATTTAATGGGTTATGGATTTCATTTCCATGAACCCAAGGACTACCTCTTGTCCATATAATCACTTAAAAGTCCCCTCCCTAAGTTAGGAACCCCAAAGCTTCAAATTCTACAATTATCCTATTTTTCTCGAAAATATAACTTAAGGGTTATACATTAAAAACCTCATCCTACGCTCCTAGGTTTCCTCAATTTGTGGACCTTATAGTCCTAAAATATTCCTCATGTCATCTCATAAATGACCTGGAGCAATTATAATTGGAATTCATCCCATCCAATTCACCTTAAAAAAAATTGCCTACTTTCAGCAGGGGTCGATCGATCAACCCATAGCTTGAATTTGATCGATCGAGCCCCCATAATCGATCGATCGATCATGTCGGGCAGCTTCTTCTCCGAGAAGCTGTTTCAGCCATTAAAGCTTCTCCCAAGCTTTTGTCGCCTCATCCAATGACCTGCAACCTCAATCAACTACAAATACACATATATAAAGGGTTCTAAACATCCTAGAACCCTAAACCACCAATTAATTTTTATTAATTTCTAAGTTTCTCCAATTATCAAATTTTAGGGGTTTATTCGTTTTGTCTCTCAAAAACCTATTTAATCCACGAAAACCCAACCCAAAATCTTTAGGGTTTATTTATACCAAACTACGGTATGAGATATTTATGCAAAAATTAAATAAAGCAAGTAAACACTTGCCTCGTGGATATAATTCGATGACCTCGAGCCGAATGCTACGGAGTTTGGCCCGAATCTTCCTTTTTCTCCTCTCTTCTCTTCCACCTATCTCTCCTCTCTCTCTCTTTCTTCTTTTCTCCATCTCGCCCTCTTTATATAGCGAGAAAAAGGGTTATACCCCTTAAAACCCCAAAACGACTCGTTTACTCAATTACGAGCTCTTTTAACTCAAAAATTCCCTAAAACTTAATTTCGATAATCGGACACTCTTTTTCGACTATCTCGGACATTCTGAGACTCACGGCACAGTCGAAATTTCCATCCAAGGTACTTGATCGCAAATCACTATTCAAACCCATAATAAATAAATGCGGTATTCTCATTAAAATACCATCTGCTGTCGCTTTACCCAGTAGCGACATATTATTAAAATACTCCAATTCATTTACTTAACACCAAAAGTAAATATACCATCCATCAAAAATCGCCAAATCCTTAAAAATCTCAAAAATCACTATTTTGAGAATTTCTCCAAATTCCCAATTTATATCCAAGTATGGAATTTAAATGTCTCCAAAAGGGCGGGTTGTTACACTTTGGTGATGGTTTATTAATGATATGAGGACTTAGAGAATCTCAGTAGCGCTATAATTTAACCTTGGTCTTAGTCCTAGTGAGTGTAATATGAGACTATGGCCTAACGGACTAAATGACTATGTTGTGTATTGGGAATTTACATATCGGGATATGAGAAGTGCAAATGATAATCCAAGATTTATACCAGTAGGTTAGTGATGTTTTAACTAATGAAATCATTTAAGGGATAACTAGGACCCTTCGGGTAGTGAGTGATACTTGAAAAATTAGAAAGGGATATTAATCGCCAATCGTTAGTACGTTGGGTATTCAAGAGCTATATACTACCTATTTGATATATTTATAGGTTATGTATATACCTATATTGGATATACTTATAAGTTGTGTGCATACCTATGCTTGATATATTTATAGGTTGTATTTATACCTATTATGTGTGTGTAAGCATACCTATGTTGCCTGCTATCACGGGAGGTTTCGCATAGTGGCTGAGCCCGCCTTGGCGATGCTAGCAAGGTCTAGATGTGTTCCCCAGAACATAAATGTAAGGATGATCACTATCTGAGTGTAAGATAGTGTGGCCTGTCATTTGGGTGTGTTGGGTATATGTGTAGCCCAAAGGTTTAGGACTATATATGTTCGCCTCCAATATGTATTGATTTGATTTATGGATCGAGGATCCATTCTGAACCAGTAGTCCTTGATTTGGTACGAGAGGTGCATGGAATTAATAGTAGGGTATGCATGCATTCGCGGTTCTCAATCTGGGAATGCTATACACACACACACACACACACACATACACACACTTAAGTGTAATACAAAAAAGCACCAGTAGACATAGAAGCCCTGCATTTATGGTAAGAAATCATGCAGAATTGAAAAGAGGTAAAGCACGTATGGTAATTAATTATAAAAGACTAAATAATAATACTTATGATGATAGCTATAAAATACCTAACAAAGATGAATTAATTCATAAAATTTAGAATAAAAACTACTTTTCTAAATTTGATGGATTTTACTATATAGTCAAATTCGGCTCTAAAGTTTATTTTGTAGTGATTAAATAAATTCCCCATAAATAGTGTATATATTAAAAGATTATTATATTATCCTGTCATATTATATCCTCTTGTTCTTATTGCTATTTTTATATGTTTACTAAATTCATTTATATCCATAGAAAAATTAGGTATATCTATGGATATGAATGAATTTAGTAAACATATAAAAATAGCAATAAGAACAAGAGGATATAATATGTTAGGACAATATAATAATATTTTAATATATACACTATTTATGGGAAAATTATTTAATGACTACAAAATAAAATTTAGAGCTGAATTTGACTGTATAGTAAATAACAATAAGAATAAGAGGATATAATATGACAGGACAATATAATAATCTTTTAATATATACACTATTTATGGGACTGGGCTACTACAGTAATCTGTAGTACTGTGGACTTGAGGAACTATTTAAAAGTTATTATTCATACTACTATACACTTTTACTATTCATGTCATTGTTCATCACTAAAATAATGGTATCGGATCTGTTTTAATCATATATCATTATATAATATGTAATATTATTTAACCAAAAGCGTGAAATTACAACTTATAAGACTTACAACTTTTTAATTTGTTTAATATATCTTCAAAAATAATTTATAAAAAAAGAACTAGCTTTTGAAATTAATTCTTTAAACAAAGCCACAAAATAATATGAAGAAAATATAAAAAAATAAAGACTATATAACAACAACTGTTAATAGGTGGGAAATTAAACATTCGGAAGAAAAAAATTGAAGAGTATAGGCTAAGATTATCAATATTAAGTGAAAAAGGAAGAATAGGATAAATAATATATGTTAACTGAAAAACAAAGAATTAAGAACTCTGTAGAATTTAGAAAGAGAATAATAAAATCACAACATAAACTTATTGAAATATGCATAAAAGTAGGAAATTATAATGTGGTAACTAGTAGAAGTAATATAATAATTAATCAAGAAGAAGCAATAATAGCTTTAGAAACTAAGTTAGGGATATTAGCAGAAAAAGGTAGACTATAAGTATATGAGTACTAATATTAACACTATATTAGAAAAACTTCAAAAATTAGAAGATAATCAAGATTTCATTAAAGAACAACTATATTTAATAAATACAATAACACATAATATAAAATTTGAACTAGAAAAACTTACTAAGTTTTTACACGAACAAGAAACACCAGAAATAAACGATTTAATAGATAAATTTAAACAAATTAAAATAGACACTAAAAACGTTAAAATAAAACTAAACCTTTTTTATTCTAAAGATGACATCTACAAACAAAAATAAAGAAATATATAGGATAGAAAATCTATTTAATAATAAAAAAGACACTAAAAGATATATAGAAAAAGGTATTCAAAAGACTAAAGGACAATAGCTATATAAAATAATATGTTAGAATTTACTAATAAAATATACAATCACACTAGGCCAAGAAAAATAACGCCCGTCAATAGTGAAGTAATTTTAGACTTAATTACTGAAGAATATGCAAAAGAACTAAATAAAATAAATTTAGAATTTCTGCATTTAGGAGTAATAGTAATAGGAGTAGTAGTATTAACTAGGTTATAAGCAGGAACTAAAGTTTTAGTATATATATATGATGATAGATGGAATAATCGTAAACAAACACAAATAGCTAGCGCATAAGTAAACTTAGCTAAGAACGCTGCAGTTATAGGATGTATACCTAATTTCTCTATGGATATAAAAGAATTTAGAAAACATATAAAAATAACAATAAGAACAAGAGGATATAATATGACAGGACAATATAATATTCTTTTAATATATACACTATTTATGGAAAAATTATTTAATCACTACAAAATAAACTTTAGAGATGAATTTGACTGTATAATAAAATCCTTTAATAGTAAATATGTAGAAATGATAGAATCACAAAAAATAGATAGTAGTATATATGAAGAAATTGAATGAATAGACTAGGACAAAGTAGTATTAGATTTAGTAAATATAAAACTTTAGAAGAAGAGAGTGATGAACTATTAGATGAAATAAATGTATTAATTGTAGAGGAACAAGTAGACGAAATATTTGAATTATTAGAAGATAAAATATATGATATAATTATAGAAGATTGTGATAACTTAACAACTGAACAATTAATAGAAAAATATAAAAATAAAAATAATAAAGAAGCTATAATATCTATATACTGTGCAGAAGGAACTAATGAAGATAATAAAATAAAAATAATAAATATAAGAATAGATAAACTTATAAAAGAAGATGAAATTGTAAAAATATTAGAAGAAATAAACCCCACTAAAGAAATGGAAGCCGAAACCATAAATACAACCAACACTAATTATTCTACTCACCAAAAATTAAAAGCAACACAAGAAACATATAATGAAAACACTAAACCTATTCCAGGATATAAAAGCCATAGTAAATATATATTTGATACTAACTCTAATATAACTAAATATGGTAGCATATTAAATTTAGATAATATAAACCCTCAAGATTGGGAGATATCAATAGAAAATTGGGAAAATGATGTTTTAGGACTTGTACATTAATAAGATTTGAAAATTGAACAGAATATGAAGCTTATTTTGAAAATACTTTACAACGTAGAGTGTCTAATTGGTATCTAACATACAAAACTGTAGAAGAATATCCACAATTTAAAGAAATATTTAATGTAGAAAGATTCACTGATATAATAAAAGAAGCATTTATAAGATCAAATAAACTTTTACATTTAACCGAAACACAAACAGATGCACTAAGAAATCTAGAACAATTGCAAATATGTAGGTTAGAATATATAGGATACTACACTAGAAAATTTGTAGAATATTGGACGCAAACTGGACGAACAACAAATACTGACCTATTAGATAGATACATACAAAAAATACCACGTAATATAAAAGATTTTTTTTTGAAAAATAGGAAAGAATATATAGGAACAAAAAAAGATTGATCTATAGGAACTAGAATAAAAACTGTATATAATACATTAAAATCTGAATGTAGAAAACTAAAAGATGGAAAAGAAATGAAAAAAAATATTATTATACTTGTCAACAAATAGATTTACCACCTCAATACGAATGTGATAATAAACGTAAAATAACTAATAAACACAAAACTAAAAAGAGATATAAAACTTATAAAAACTATAGAATAAGACCTAGTAAAACTTATAAAAAACACTATAAATATAATAAATATAAAAGAAAAAGACCATGGTATAAAAACCGTAACATACATAAAGATAATAAATAAACCAAAAAAAGATAATACTAAACGAACAACTAATTGTAAATGTTTTATATGCGGAGACCCTAATCACATTAGACCTAATTGTCCTTATAGATATAAAAATAATAATATATCAAAAATTCAAGAAAAAATAAATATATTAGATGACATTGAAGATGGTTTAGGAGATACAATAGAATTAGAAAGTATATATGATGAGTGTCAATACATAGATAATATTAGCGTATATAGTACATAATCAATAGAATTAGAAGACGATAACATAGAAACTCTAGAACATAGCTTAGAAGACTTAAAATTTTTATATAATGTGGAAGAATGTGAATATAAATTTAAACAATATATGTTTATAAAAACAACATGTATAAAATGTTCAATAGAAGATAGAGAAATGCATTTATGTGAAATATATAATAAAAATCTATGTATAAAATGTTACAAAGAAATAAAAAATAAACCTAATGAACAAAAAAATTACAAATAAATCAGCACTAATAAACTTCCCTATAAAAATAAAATTCACAAATAAAATAATAGAAACAATAGCAATGTTAGATACAGGAGCAACAAAAAGTTTAATTCATGTAGAATTAGTAGAACAAGAAAACTGAAAAGATTTAAAATATCCCGTTTATATACACCAATTTAATAAAGAAGCAATACCCATAACCCAATGTATACAAAATATACTTATATATATATATATGAAGAACAATTTCTATTACCACAAACATATATAACAAATATAAAAAGTCATCACCCGTTTATATTAGGATTAATTCATTCAATCTGTAACTGGAGGATTTATGTATACACCATCAGGAATACAATTATATAAAAAAGGAACACATATTATACCTAACAATCAGCCTAATAATAAGCAACAAAACAATAATATACAAAAACAAGAAAACAAATTAATCCTTAATAAAACGTAATTTTAGAGAGAATAGAAGACTTAAACATTAAAGAAGAAAATAATAAACACATAGAAGAAAACTACTTACATGAATATTTACAATATATAGAAGATAGCCAAACACAAAAAATAAAAATTGACAAAATAAATATTATAATGTTTAAAAACACAAAATTATAATTAAAAGACCTAATAAGATTAGGAGAAAAAACTGAAATAATAGGAGAAAATCCACAAAAATATTGGAATAAAAATAAATTAGAAGCAAAATTAAATATAATTAACCCTGACCTGACTATAAAAACAAAAGATATAGCCTGTGACATAATTGATCAAGAAGAATTTAAAATACAAATAAAAGAACTTTTAAACTAAAGAGTAATACAGAAAAGCACCAGTAGACATAGAAGCCCTGCATTTATGGTAAGAAATCATGCAAAATTAAAAAGAGGTCAATCACATATGGTAATTAAATATAAAAGACTAAATGATAAGACTTATGATGATAACTATAAAATACCCAAGGTTCTAAAAAACGCGGGGCGTGATCGATGCATGGAGGCCAAACCTTAAGCCTTAGAAGCCTAGGCGGGCCTTAGTCGTAAAAAGGCGTGAAAAGGCGTTTAGGCCTTTTTAATATATTTTAATATTTTTTAACCATAACAAGGCTATTAAAATACTAAAATTACACATATCTTAAAAATATGTCTGAATGTTTGCAAATTAAAATACTATTTAATTATTTTGGATGAGATAATGGTCTAGTTTGTAAAAAAATCTTTAAAAGGTGATATCATTTCACTAAAGCATTGTTGTTTTTAAAGAAAAAGTGCGCCTTAAGGGTTTTACCAAGCATAAGGCGCCAAAAGCTTAAGGCAGGGCGTTTCTCCCAAGCCTCAAGCCTAGGCGGAGCCTTGACGGGTTTTTTAGAACATCGAATACCTAACAAAGATGAATTAATTAATATAATTCAGAATAAAAAAAATACTTTTCTAAATTTGATTATAACTAAGATTTTTGGAAAATAAAAATGCAATAGAATGGACTGATTTTACTTGTCGAGAAGGATATTTTGAATGGTTAGTCATGCCATTTGGATTAAAAAATACACCTCAAACATTTCAAAACAAAGTGGATACTATCTTTAAAAAACACTCAGATTTTTGTATAGTATATACATATGATATTCTTGTGTTAAGTAATACTAAATAGAAACCTTAAGAAATCATTTACAAATTGTTTTTAAAGAATTTATAAATCAAGGATTAATAATTAACAGTAAAAAGATATAATTAGAAAAGCAAGAAATATAATTTCTAGGATTATTTATAAAAGGAGACAAAATATAATTACAGGAACATATAGTAAAAAAAACTATTAGAATTTCCAAATAAATTACAAGAAACTAAAAAACTACAAGCATTTTTAGGATTACTAAATTATTGTAGATCTTTTATTCCAAACTTATCTAAATTAGTAGAACCTTTATATAGTAAATTAGGAAAAAATTGACAAAAATACTTTAATACTGAAGACATAACACTAGTACAGAAAATAAAACAAATAGTTAGTAAATTAGAACCTTTATCCTTACCTATAGAAAGTACTTATAAAATTATACAAACAGAAGCATCAACAATAGGATGGGCAGGAATTTTGTTACAAAAACCTAATAAAAATAGTAATAAAAATGAAGAAGTAATTCGCAAATACTGTTCAGGTAATTTTAATGAAGCCCAAAGTAGGTTACCATCAACTGACTTAGAAATATTAGGAGTAATAAATACTACAGAAAGATGTCAATTATTCTTCGGTAAAGAATTTTTAATTAGAACAGACTGCGATAATATAGTAAAAAACTTTAATAAAACTAATCAAAGTAAATCAACTACAAAAAGATGGCTACATTTTATTGATAATATTACAGGAAAAGGTTTTACCCCTCAATTTGAACATATAAAAGGTAAAGATAATCAATTAGTCGATATTCTGTCTAGATTAATTACTAACATTTCTTAAATTTTGCAGATGTCTCATCATCAAGGCTCTTCATCAGGCACAAGAGAAAACACTAACCACTTATTTACTTTTCTTAATGAGAAGCAAAAATTCAGGTCAAAGGTACAGGTGACATCAGAATAACAGAAGATCCTTGACAACCTCTGGTTCAACTGAGAATGTAATAAAGGATCATTTATACATACTATGAATTATCTTAATACTTTTTTAACCTTACTCACCATGTTTATACTTTAGAAGCAAGAGAAAAATATTATAGCCTTTCTGATAATAAATAACAACTTATCAAAGAATATAATACCATAATAAAACACTACAAAATATTAAATATTAAAAAATGAAATATTGAAAAGAAATTAGAACAAGTAACACTATATAGTAATAGTAACTTTTTATCTTCTTTTGACCCCTATTATAGGTTTATATTACGTACTAAAGTAGAAACTCTTTTAGCAGATGCAATAGCAGAAAAAAATATTGGTGTTTGCACCGAAAAAAGATATTACAAATTGGGTTGCAATAGAAAACTATTTTCGTTTTAACTTATCCCCTGTAGGATGCACATATAAATATGAAAAGGTGTATATAAATTCTCAAAAGAAACATGACACGGTAATTTTATTAGAAATAGATTATAAACTTTTTGAAAACTTTGTAATTAGTAGACCAAATCCAATATTTACGCATAATCGACGTATACAAATAGAAATAACTATAAGTCTATTATTAGAATTTGGCGTGATAGCCAGTATAGTAATTCCTCCTCCTTATACTAAAATAAATGATAATTTACCAAAAGGTTTATTAGACGCACTAGTAGAACAACAACATTGGAGGACCACACTACCTCACATTTTATTAATAATAGACAACATACCACCATAATGGATAGGCATAGGACAAATCATCCATAGTAGGCACACTATTTTAATTGAACATAGAAAAGATAAAATCTCTAATTATTTTGTTCAATGTACATATGACGACTCTTATTTATAAGGACAAGATGCAACAGAGGACTTAATAACAATATATAAAGTAAATAAAATAATAAATGAAATTCCTACTGATCCTTGGTAAATGATAAAAGAAACGTTTAATATAAGAATTTTTATTCCAAAACACCCTTTTAGTGTCAACCTAAAATATTTTAATAATTCTCAACTATCTTCAGAAGTAGAAGAAGCACTAGAGTAAGAAACAATATCCCATCACACATATTGCAACTATACACACACCGATTTAGACAACGACTCAGTTGACTCAGTTACCAGGCACAACATTGACAATATGATGGAACCCTAGAAGCAAAAAATTTGTTACCTACACAAGCATTTACACGAGCCATGACAAATAAAACGATGATGCAATAAGACAACGACTGATAGTGACACAAGGAAGGACGATCACAAGCCTCACTATTCACCATTCATGGATGTTACTATTCACATATTGACAAAGTTGTAGAAGCAAAAGATTCTGTAATTATTTTGCTGCCCGCGTTTTTCTTTCTGTAATTTTTTTTTGTTCAATAGAATTTAACGTCCGAATGCTTTCTCCCCATATAAAAGGAGACTTTCTCGTCCATTCTCAACACACCTCTTTACTACACACACCTTTCACTACAACTCACAGCAACCAAGCCCTCTCCCTCTCTCTCAAAAATCTCCATTCAATTTTCCGACCACTTTCCAGTAACAATAGTATTGTAGATTATCTTGTAATTGTAAGTTTTCTATCACTTGTAAATTATGTCTTGTATTACTATTTATCTCTTGTAAATTAATCGTTTGTAATCACATGTTTCATTCTCCGTAATAAAATTTAAAGTTTTTATTATATCTTTCGGGTTAACCACTCTGAGTACTTAGATAATATTCTTATTATATTTTGATATGTCATTAAAGGATCCTTGAGGAATTGTTTTTATGAAAAATATTGATATGAATAACTGATTGAACTCTATAATGATATTAAATTTTTAAACTTTTCGGTGTCCTGTGTGTTGCCATTGTCACCATTGTTGCCGTTATGTTGGCATTTTTAAGGCTTGAATGGGTTACTACAGTAACATGTAGTACTGTGGACTTGAGGAACTATTTAAAAGTTACTGTTCACTTTTACTATTCATATCACTGTTCATCTCTATAAAAATGAATCCTCAAGGATCCTTTAATGATATATCAAAATATAATAAGAATATTATCTAACTACTCAGAGTGGTTAACCCGAAAGATATAATAAAAACTTTAAATTTTATTGCTTAGAATGAAACATGCAATTACAAATGATTAATTTACAAGAGATAAATAGTAATACAAGCCATAATTTACAAGTGATAGAAAACTTACAATTACAAGATAATCTACAGTACTATTGTTATTAGAAAGTGGCCAGAAAATTGAACTAACATTTTTTAGAGAGAGAGAGAGAGAGGGCTTGTTGTAGTGAAAGGTGTGTGTAGTAAAGAGGTGTGTTGAGAATCGAATAGAAAGTCTCCTTTTATATGGAGAGAAATTATTCAGACTTTAAAAATTTATAAAGTAAAAAAATTTTACTGAAAGAAAAACGTGGGCGGCAAAATAATTACAGAATCTTTTGCTTTTGCAACTTTGTCAATCTGTGAATAGTAAAATCCATGAATGGTGAATAGTGAGGCTTGTGATCATCCTTCCTTATGTCTCTATCAGTTGTTGTCTTATTGAATCATCATTTTTGTTTGTTGTGGCTGGTGTAAATGCTTGCGTAGGTAACAAATTTTTTGCTTATAGGGTGCCATCATGTTGTCAATGTTGTGCCTGGTAACTGAGTCAACCGAGTCGTTCTCTGAATCGGTGTGTGTATAGTTGCAATATATGTGATGGGATCTTTTTTCTTGCTCTAGTGTTTCTTCTACTCCTGAAAATAGTTGAGATTTATTAAAATATTTTAGTTCTTAATGAGAAGCAAAAATTCAGGTCAAAGGTACAGGTGACAGTAGAACAACAGAAGATCCTTGACAACTTGTGGTTCAACCGAGAATATAATAAAGAAGCATTTATACATACTGTGAATTATCTTAATACTTACTTTTTTAACCTTACTCACCATCTTCATACTTTAGAAGCAAGAGCAAAATATTATAGCATTTATGATAATAAACAACAACTTATTGATGAACATAATACCATAATAAAACACTATAAAATATTAAATGTTAAAAAACAAAATATTAAAAAGATATATATATATATATATATATATATATATATATATAGAGAGAGAGAGAGAGAGAGAGAGAGAGAGAGAGATGGATACGTGTGATTTGTTCTACTCATGTGTGGTAGCAGAAGATATAGATAATGGGTACCTAAAGAAATTTAAGTAAAAGAAAATTAATTAATGGTTCAAACATAATAGTTGCCTAATATTGATTAATATTTTACGATAGCGTATCGTATTGGTGGGATGGGTGAGTTAAGAATATTAGTGGATAATAGATGCCTTGGGACTAGTTAGGCTGGGTAGCATAACTAGGTGGGTTTAATAGGAGACGCTTGGTGTTTACGATAGTTAAGAGGTGAGGGACTCAAGGGAGTGTGCATGATAATAACATGTATATCTAATAGATTCTTTTAACGAAAATTTAAACACTTGCTAAACATTTTTAAAGGGTTTTGAGATCTGACCCATATCAAATCTATTTTTTCAAAAACTTTTAGGTGTACAGCCATAGGGACTCCAAGCATGATGACTCATTCTAGGTATGCGTAGCTGCAGTACGCGTGGAGGCATGCAGTAATTATGTAGATGCTTCAGTCATTTCACTCCTTGTCCAGCATTTATATCTAGTTAATATCAGTTAGGGCATATTGCCCATTCGGGTCAGTTTTTAGTGAGATCTATCTCATTGTGTTTCACATTTTGTATTTAAATTCATCTTATACTAGTTGGATTTATATTTGGAGGTTAAGTTTGGATCCGATTGTTTATTCGGCATTTTCTTATTAAATCGTGTGATGTACTAGACTTCATTTATGGTGTGAATGGTTTATATTATTTTATTTCCACATTATTGTATGAATGATGAAAAATTAAATTTGGAACCAACTTAAGTTAACATAGGTCGTTAGTAATTTATAAAGGTTTGACAGTGATGCTTAGAATGAACCAAATGAGATTCCTATTTGTTTTGGTAAAGAACTGGTCACCCGTGATTAAACTAGGCGGGGTGTCATAGATAATATGCAATAATGTTTTTCAATAACATCCAGAACCATTAGTGTTAAGAGCCAAAGTAAATCCAATGTATTTTTTTATTCACCATCAAGGCATGTTTCGACAAATGTGAAATTTATAGACATTCACTGTAACAACCTGAGGTCTTGGAGACAATAATTTATTTATTTTGGGAGAAATAAATAATATTTTATTGGAGAAATAATTAAATTGGCAATTGAGGTCAAAATTTAGAGTCGTTAGAAAGAGTCTCGAGTGGAAATTCTGAGGGTACCATAGTGTCCGGAAGGGTCGAGAAAGTCGAAATGACTATACTTGGAGTCTATTTGGGTTCCGAAATAAATTGAGACCGTTTGACTCGAATTAAAGTCACCGAGTCATTTAAAGTGTGTATTATCATTTAAAGATGTGTATCTTGGGAGATTAGGCTAAAATAGCCTACGGGAGAAATAATTCTCCAAAGAGAGAAATAAAAAGAAAGAGAAGAAGAAGAAAGAAGAAGAAAAGGAAGGAGAAAAAGAGGGAGAAAGAGGATTTCCGGGCAAATACGCGATCTCAAGGCGAATTCAGACCCTACGAACCCGAGGCAAGTGATTAAACTTGCTAAATAATTGTTGTGTACTATTATTGCAGGATTTGTGGATTTTAGGTTTAGTTTATCAAAACCTAATTTTTGGGAAAACCTTGGATTTGTTATTAAGAAAATGAATTTGAGGTTAGAAATCAATTAAAATATGTTCTTGGATGAATAATAATGTTTTGTTGGTGATTGGGTTGGATCAAAATGGTTGGAAGATGATTAAATTGATTTTTGGGTATTTTGGGTTGAGAAGAAAACAACCCATTTCGTAGCTTGCTGCACTTGCTGAATCGATTCGCCCCTACCGAATCGATTCGGTCTGTTGCAGATTGCCCAGGTCTTTAGGGCCGAATCGATTCTCCCCTTGCGAATCGATTCGGCATGTAGCAGACTCCCAGGTCTATTAGACCGAATCAATTCGGATGGGCCGAATCGATTCGGAAACAGGGGAAATTTTTGGAGATGTTTTCTAAAGGAGAATTTCATCCTGTTTTGTTCGAGGTTATTGACTTGGGGCCTCTATATGAGACATTTGGAGTATGTTTTGGAGACTTTTAGAGGGTTTCCATCGTACGAAATTATGGGAGTCATATGAATTAAAGTTGAGGATTACCGAGTAGAGATTTTGGTATATTCTAAGTGGGGAAGCCCACCTTGATTTGGATATTCGACTTGGGGATGATAATTACAATTATATGAATAAATCAGACAAATTTAGAGATAATGGATTTTAGAATCCAATCCCAAATGGGATAACTTTAAAAAGGTCCATAAACTGAATTGAACCCTATAATGGATGGAGAATCATAAATGCTATTTGATGTGCATACGGATATAGAAATATCCTTATTGATGATTGATTTCGGAGATATCTCACACAATGAGAAATACTAATTGAGGTGCATTAGGATATAGAATATCCTTGACTTAAATGGAATTGAAAGACAATTCATTCTAGAAGCGACATGAGAGCTTCAAGCGAGAATTAGTATAGCATATACTAAGTGGGGTAAATGTGTGAGTAGACGATTGGTGTATCATGAGAGAGATATACTAAACAATGATGTTCATCAAATTGCGCCTAAGAGCATATAATAAAAATGAAAATGATTGTTGCAGGTATACCTTATATAATGGTATATCTTTATTATGTGGGATGTATGTATACCTTATATGATGGTTTATATACATGTTAAGCATACCCCCTCCTTGCTATCATTGGGAAGTTTCGTGCGTAGAGGGTGAGCATCCTGACAAATAACGCAGGGTGTGGATATTCCCCAGGTCATAGTCGTCCTTTGTGGTCAACAAATGACATTTATGATATACATTTATTTATTTTGGGGGTGAGAGGTTGTGGGTATGTGTCGCTCTCACTTGCCGATTAGGAACTATGACTGCTTCCCGGACGTTGTGTGCGTGAGTAGATCACGAGGTGGGTGTCATTGAACCCCACCAGGTGGCCCCAGTTTGCTACGTATATGGGCTGCTGGAAGATGATAGCATGTGAGCCTGCGTCCTTCGAGTTATAGCTCGGTTGGATGGTTATTATTGCTTGTGCTTGTATTTGGGTATCAAGGGCATAATGGACCTCAACGACCTACATTGCCAGGATTAGTGTATCGGGGGGGTTCCTTGTTTGGATTTTGCCACGGCAAGACGTCCCACGCACGAACCGCAGTGTAATGTTGGAACTTGGGGATAAGTTTAGTCCTTAATGCTCATAATTATTTATATATATATCACCTATCCCTACAATCGACAGTGCCAGGAGTAGTGTAATGGGGGGGGGGGGGGGTTCCTTGTTTGGATTTCGCTTCGGCGAGACATCCCACGCATGAAACGCCGTGTACTGTTGAGAATTGGGAATATTCATTAATTAAAATTGGAAAATAATTTGGGTTACATGCATCATTAATTGAGGGCATAATGAGCCTCGAGGATTAATACGGTCAGGAGTAGTGTAACGGGGGGGTTCCTTGTTTGGATTTCGCCTTGGCGAGACATCCCACGCACGAAACGCAGTGCCGTATTGAAAATCGAGAGGAGTTTAGTCTTTAATATTCATGATGTTAATAAGTCATATATAATTACTAATAATTATATATATGGTTTCATGCCTTATAAGGGCATCACTATAATACAAAAATTCTAATAAATGAGATTGTTGATGTATTGTGATGATGTGGACATGATTGGATCATGTAACTTTATATGTTCAACAAATGAACATTATAAAGATAACTATAACTATTACATTAAAGTTAAAGAATTTAACTTAAAGATAATTGAGATAAATGTAGATTGGGACATAGGTTAGACAGTTTCACTTAAATACTTCTTTTGGGTTTAAGCTAGAATCCTCTTACCTAAATAGAATCGGGTATCCATTTGGAGATCACGTGCATACGCTTAGTGCGCGCTTTAGTTGAGAGGTGAGATGGTTTTTAAGGAGTCCTTTGATGTTCATCCATCCAGGATTCGTGGAGCTGTGGCAGTGTCAGACTGTTGCAGCACTTTGATTTAGTCGATTCCTATCCTTGTATATCTAGATCAGGATTTAGTTGTATTGAGTTAGTATTCAAGTGTTGTAGATTAACACTTTCATATTTCAATTATCAGTTTATTGTATTGTCTGTTACCCGACAACATATTCGGGTATTTTATTGTTGAGATTTTGTTGTACAATGTATTGTATTCTTTCATATTGTTGGAACTTGCACATTTAACTCATCATACTTAGATGTATATTGTTGGTTATGTGCCTTATTGGTTTTGTTGTTGTTGTTAAATAAAAAGTTTTAAAATTTTGACAATTCGCACTTAATGATTTCGGGTAGTTAGCCTTATATTTTAGTGTTGTATGTTGATGTTGAGACTGTGCCATCTGAGATACCTGATTTATTTTAGTATAGGGCTGGCCACCCGTTATTATTTAGAGCGGGTTATCACATTCACATCTTTAGAGGAACCAAATATCAAAGAGACAATCTGTATTTGGAAATTCCTGCAACTATGTTAATCATTTTTATAACCATCCAACCATCCAAACTAAAGTAAATGAGAGGTCACCAGAAAAACATCGATATGTATAAAGTAAAATCTAAACATTTTGAAGGACAAAAGATAAGGATTTTACAAGTGGATGATGTAGTTGCTAAAAAATGGCATATTACAATATTCGTTTTCAACTTGATGGGAAGGATAATTTCTTTCCTGTTGAGACCGAATTTTAACCAAGGTAAAGAGTACATCTTTTTTAACATATGTATCACATTGACGTTGTCGTCAAGGTTATAGTCAGGAGGCAATTTTTCCTTGAATATTTTTTTCGTTGAGAATTACATTCTTTTAATCTTTAAAATGAGGAAGCTCTTGGCACTCTTGTCGTGTTTCATTTCCATAATAGGTTTGTTACAACCCACGTCGTGAGTGTTATTATCATCCCTGGTTATGGTGATGATCTCATTATGGGAGAAGTATTTAAACATTTGATGAACGGAGG
This sequence comes from Sambucus nigra, assembly GCA_949130495.1. NCBI lineage: Eukaryota > Viridiplantae > Streptophyta > Magnoliopsida > Dipsacales > Adoxaceae > Sambucus > Sambucus nigra. The sequence continues at coordinate 554,638,224 of OX422216.1, forward strand.
AGCAATGAACATGGATGACAAATGAGGGGGTTAAAAGATGATTGGATATCAACTACATATAAATATACCTTAAGATTAATAGGTTTTGTACCTAGTGTTAAAGATAATAGATCCCATAACATCTTATCATGTGTTTTCATATTATAATTAAGAATTTTTTATCTATCAAAAGAATTAGTTCCTTATAATAATAATCGGGTCGAGTAATATGATTCATAGAGGCTCGTAAATGGGAAACCCAGTTTCTCCATCCACTTCATTAGAAAAAGACATATCGGTAAGCCCAACAAATTCCTCTTCCAAGGAGATCAAAAGCACATCAAGTTTGATGATGTTGTGTATTTAATTACGGGAGGTGATTTTATATCTATTGACTCAGAGACTTTGCACCATCCGATGGGAATCGTATTGTCATCACTGAAGAGGTTTATTCATTAGAAAAACTAAAAAGATTCGATGAAAATATCCTCTTACACTAGAGATAGTTGAAGGCATAAGGAACTAAAAAAGCTTCATATGCCATAGTTTTATTTGCCCAGTGGGGTTTTATCTCTCATATTGTCCTTGCTCTTTTAGATGGGAATTTTAACTATATTGGGACACACGTACCAATTGTTTTATTTACAAGTGATATCTCATTCTCGTACTTCACTTTGGCATAGTCAAAAGTACGTAGATGAAACTTAGATATTTTTTCGAAGATTGACTTCAAGTTACTTATATCTTGGAATCATCAACTTGTTACGATCACTATTATATTTAATATCGATATAAGCTTTTGTACAGACATGAATGCCTTATATCTTAGGATTATATGTCTTAACTATATAGTATGGTAAAAATGGATACCTTAATAAATAGGTAGTTACTCAATGGTCATCTTAGCCCAACTTATAGTCTACTCAACTCATTGATCATTTAGTTCTGACTACCCCACTCAACAAGAACATTTAAAAAATATAATATTATATAAAGGATCTTGTTGGTATCGCTATGCCAATGTTATTGATATCCATTTTTTATTATTCTACTCATAACAGGGACATATGAGGTCCATACATTATCTCCTCCAAGTGTAGGTGTGTTAGTCTTCCGGGAGTGCGCACAATACTACTGTCATAGTGTATATACTCTCCTCTTTTAAATTCTGAAAACTGCTCACTCATTTTTTTATATTATGCTCCTCATTTTCACATAGGTAAATATTTAAAAATCAATTGCTGGTGGATCACACCATCTTATAGTATAAGCAACTTAGTTACAGAGGATGTAGAACTAATTGAATGACCCACTTACATTTTATGTTCTCTAATTACCTCTCATTTATCTTTTAGTTAATTACTCAAACATTCAATCTCGTGTTCATCCTAACTTAATTAAACTATTACCATAAATTACCATCATCAATTTCCAGAGTCTATGTAAACAATAGTGCTCAGTCATTCCTCGTGAGTTTCTTATTAAACTCCTCATTGCGATTTGAGTTTGTTCTCCCAAATTTATATCGTGATTAGATAGCGGGTTCATTTCACTATTCATCCATGATTTTTTATTTGATCAATCAATGTGCTTATTCATAGATCATTGAGGTAAGATTCCTTGTCCTCCGACCCAACTGCTTCATTTCTTCCCAATATAGTTTCCTCCTATAACAACTAGATGACAAAAATTGAGAAAATGCTCAACTATTTGAAGACTATAGTGGATAACCAAGACGCGATGAAATTACAAATGCTTACTCTCACCCCATCAAAAAGTCTAACATTAAATTCTCACACACCAATGATAAAAGGTGGTTATAATCCTCCAGGGTAGGCATTGTATTCCCCAAGGAAGGTGGGTTGTGTGATATTATATGCAAAATACCATTGGGTCATGCCATTTGAACATGGGTGACATAACGGAAAAAGTAGTTGAAGAGATGCCTGAGGCAAAAACAAAAGGCGGGGATAGACTTTGGAACACAAATCAAAGACACATATTACAACCCTCTTTAGACTTCCTCTATTCCAACTACCATGTATAATATTAATAATTTACATCCTAGTCAACAACATCCTAATAACTTTAATAAAATTTGAAAGATGCAATACTCTTCTTTATGTGGCTTGGATCCTATTAGCTCACAAAGGTGTTAAAGTACGAGGAATTATACTATGGATCATAAGAGAACCTCATATTTAAGGAGTCAATTTACACAAAACCATGGGACCTTAAACATAGCTTGATTATCCACAGTAAGGGAATCATCAAAGTCGATGGTTTAGATGATAAGTAAGTGAATGAGGATATATATTATAACATCTCTATGTGAGGATTAAAAAACAAGTTGAGGAAGAACATAAAAAATATGGATCACATATAAGAGGGATATAGGGAAGGTTCACCATTCATCTCACCTACACTCAATTTCTTGACTGCATCTAAGTTCAAGCCTCGATCGGTGACTTATAAATATGATGGTAGTAAAAATCCCATCCACCATATTATTGTCTACTAATACACCTCCGACATTTCTTTTATTGCTGAAGAAACGAGATAACGAAACTTCTTTAGTTCATTGAATGAAGCCTCTCATGTTGGGTACACAAGTCTCCCTTTAGGTTAGATAAAATACTTCAAGGATCTCTTTGAGAAGTTAATTAGTAAATTATTTTTCAATTTAAATCCAACTAAGAGAGTCACACGTCTACATAATATAAAGCAAAAGAAAACTATTGAGGTGGAAATGTGGTTTTCACATATGACATAATAAAAATAAATAATAGTTCACTATGTGTGGTTAATAAAGAATTCAATTGGAATATTATCTCTAGATATATGTGGCTTGGCTGAGCTCGACTTATGTTGACGGGGTGTTGGGGAGGGGCAGATCTTGTATTACTTTGGGGAATTACAGATAATTTTACCTTGATAACCTCCCCTTACTTTTCACCACATGAGGCTTTATATATGGAACCTTTACAACATTATTCCTATTTCAGCATTCACATTGAAGGAATTTGAATTGAGAAATACTCGTGTTCATCCTTGGTGGCTTTGGATGTTCACATATCTTCTATTCATCTAGATTACTAGTTGCCTTAATAGGGAACATGAACGACATTTGGAGCAACGACCTGTTGAAAGTATTATAAGTTCAAACTACATAATAGTCATTCGACTATTGATGACAGTTTGGATAATGAAGGATGGTTATTCGACCTAGTAGAGACATGTGTTCGAATATCAGTTTGATCAAAAAACCATTACTTCCCATGTATGTAAAGCACTGAATAACGCATTCGGCTTCTTCTTATGATGCCTTTCTTTTGGCTCTGAACCAGATAAAATACCCCTCGTTATCTACCCCCAGACTCTTTGTGTTCATTGAGGTAAGCCAAATATTATGTAGACAGTCGAATAGGGTTCATGTCATCTGCACATTCATCTCCTTTCATGATGCTCAAGGATGGATATAGCATCTACTTCAGTCGTGATTCATGGTGAAATGCTTGGGACTTTTTCGTAACTTAAAGGTCCATGAGAAAATCATGATATGCCAATTTCTTGTTTCCAAATTAGGTAATATTAGAATGACGTGCCATATTCATTGCACTCTAATGATGTGTATTCTCCCGAGGCGCATATGGAAATTTGGACTCACCCGACATGCCTTGACTTCGCGTGTTTCTGAGTGAAAATTTATGGCCATTTGATCAAGCATAATCTAATCATTGAATTTGAAAGGTTTTCCTCATGTTATTATAAAAATGAGAGACCTTATATTTATAAACTTTTTGTGCTTTCAAACTTCTATTCAAGCAATGAATTTCATGTTCTATTTCTTATTCAACAATCTCGTCCTCCTACTTCCTTATTTCCTGATGATGTAAAGTCCTTCCTTCGAACTAAGGTTTCATTATTGTTCATGTTAAGAGTGACCGTGTCTAGTCACTTTTTTAATTATCTCACTCGTATGCTTCTCTTTCCATTTTTGTTTCTTTGAACTTATTTCGTCTTGGAGTATCATAGTGTAAGCATAATATTTTACTTTACTAGCATTATAAAATTTATTTCCCCATTTTCATGAGGCAATCCTCATATTACAAAATATATGTCTCCCGATTCTCCTTTGTTCTAATATCTCGATTGGATTCAATCATTTGAGCTATCTCTTAATCTATCCCAACAATAGAGGCTTCAATGCTAATGGGACCTTGCAAACATGGTTACAATTATAGATGTGTTTGGACCGAAGATCAATGAACAAAGGGATTTTACATGAGGGACCTCTTAATCAAATGCTAGTAGGCCTAGCCGTTCGCCTAGAGTAGGAATCGAGCCGAACCGAATTCAAGCCGAGCTTAGCTAAGATCATTTATTAAACAAGCTCGAATGTTTATTTGAGCACGGTTCATTTAATCAATGTACAAGCCGAACATGAGTCGAGATCGAGCAACTCGATTATAAAAGGCCTAATCGAGCTCGTTTATGCCTTAAAAATCGAACACCATCCGAGCTCGAGCCGAGCCGAACTATTGTATTTTTTAAAATGAGATCAACGACCATATTTTTTTAAATCATCCCAAAGATCGTATTTTTTTAATCGAATAGGATGTGTGGAGTGACCACTGTTAGTTAACTTTAGATGAGCAAAAGGACAAATTGACATCAACACCTCTACTTGCATTGCCTAGGGGAGGATTGGAGTACCGGGTCTACACTGATGCATCCTTGTACGGACTTGGGGGTGTATTACAGCAGGAAGAGAAGGCTATAGCTTAATGAATCCCGAAATCTTAAGCCGCATGAGAAGAATTACCCCACACACGACCCTAAGTTGGAAGCGATTTTGTTTGCTTGGAGGATATGGATACACTACCTTGTGGACGAGTAGTTTACTCTATTAACGGACCACAAATCACTTCAGTATCTCTTCACACATAAGGATCTGAAGGACTACCATTTTGACATTCAGTATCATCACAGTAAGGCTAACGTGGTGACAGACGCATTAAGTCGACGACCTACGGGGGAGTTAACAAAGGTCTAGAAGGCTAACTCGAGGGAACTTCGACAAGACAATGAGATCGCTGGGAATGCATTTCTGTTATAGCTATCACTCCTAATATTGTTATGCGGGTAGTGAAAGAACATGCAAGGGATCAGTTCTTCCAGAACATGGGATACCATTTATTAGTCGAGGGACTAGAGTCTTATTTGGTTAGTTCATAGGGAGGTTTGCGCTTTAATAGGAGACTTGTGCATCCATAGGATGAGGAATTGACACATGCGATTATGACGGAGTTGCACGGTTCAAGATTTACAGTACATCCCATCGGGGATAAGATGTACCAGGATATGAGGAGAGAGTGATGATGCTGTGAACAACACAAATAGAACAAGGTGTTGTTGATCTCAAACTAGTATAATAATGGAATTAAATAAGCAATATAGATATAGAAGGAGGTGAGGAGAAGAGGAGAAACACACCAATTTAAGTGGTTCATCCTTTCTAGGCGTACGTCCACGATACAGGTGAGTGATATTCACTATAAAATAAGGCCTCTAATGGCCTTGTGATACAATACACTCACTTTCTCTCTCTACTGTGTAGTTTAACAAAGCTTCTGCTAGGGTTTACAATAATCGATCTTTTTACAAGGAAGGGGAAGACAAGTATGTATAGTGCTTGGGTGGTGTAGTGTACCCCCAAAACATGCAATGAGCATGTGTGTGATGATCTAGCCAATCTTATGTGGACACCTAGTTGTGCCACATGTAGATAAGGATGACCAAATATTCCCTCATGTGAGTGAATGATTTAGTCATAATGGTTTTGTCCACGTGTTCCATGTCTTCCTTGTACTTGCATATGCTTTGACCTGTGACATCTTCAATTAGAACCTCGGCTTATTTGGGGACGAGGTTGATGATTCCGATAGGTGCATTGGTCTTCCAACCATAAGTATAACCTCGGTCAAATTAACTATTCGAGGTTAGGTAAATAGGCCCAACTGTGGTGTCGATTGAAGCAGAGTATGAGAGTGGTCATAGTTGAGCCCATAAGGCTGTTGCTGACCGCGTCTGCTACCCAGACGAGGTTGATCCATGTTAGGCCGACCTTATAAAGGCCGACCTTCTTGCGGATTGATGTGACCCTCCTGAGGACTCGACCGTGAAATAAGATGATGTTATTTCTTAGAGTATGAGGGTACACTTTGGTCATATCAATCACCCCTGTCCCTTAGCCTTCTATGTGAATAGATGGCTGAGGGGTATATATGCTCGACTTCTTAGGAGGATGTTTCTACATATTGGGATATGGGATTAGTCATTGGGACACATGTCACACTTAGAATTATTTTGCGTCTGTCTCAATGCAATGAATGATGTGACGATGCCTTTTAGGGTTTTGAGGGGAAATGATGAGTGTGAAGACCAAGGCGCGTCATCATTATAATGGTATTTAAACCATTTTCTCTTTCCTTTCCCCTTTCTTCATCCCTTTGGTTTCCCACTTTGAAATATTCTCTACAAAAACCTTCGAAACTCCATAGCCTTCTTTCCATTTTAGTCGTACAAAAGCTTTTTTACCTTTAATCACCTTCTTACATCATCTATCCTCATCTAGGTATTGCTTTTTATTTTTCCATTTCTGGCTTTTAGTTACTTATTTGGCTTTTTTGATGGCATTTCTATTTTCCAATGTGTATTGCCACCACTATCTGATGGTTTTAGGGTGAAGGTTGTAGTTTCCAGGTGACCCACAGGCCATATTTGGCTATTCCGATGGGCTATCCCCTTTCTTCAAAATTGCCACTTTTGGGTTTTTCGATGGCCTTCCGGTCATCATCTCCGATGGGCTGCTTCTTTAATATTCTTGGTGTTATTGATAGGAAACCCTTTAAATTCCAAGCTTTGATCTTCTTGCTTAGGTATTAGAAGTTGTTTACCTATTTGTCTTGTTAGGTTTTCATTGGAAGTGTAGTGACGTCTCTTGGATGCTACGACCTTTGTACAAACTTGCAGAAGAGTTTCCAACTCAGCGAGAGAAGTGTTTCAAGAAAATCAGAGAGGTAGAGTTAGGTTAAGACGAGGCTCGTGAGGGCGAGGATTTTCCCCTTCAACCAATATTTCCTCCCCCTTTAGTTGTCATATACCATGAGGCTGCTGAGTCCTCTGACGCTATAATGGAATCATCTGCTTCAGACCCCATGTCCACATCTGAAGCAGCTGAGAGTGTAGACTCTTTCCAAGAGGCTATAGATTACTCCCCTAAACAAAGTGGAGTTTCTGAAGATGAAGGGATTTCAGACCGTGCCTCGTCGTACAAAGATGCTGGGCCTTCATAAAGATATCCCTCCATAGAAATTTTAGAGCCTAACGTCACCTTTCCTCCTCCCATTGATACCATTCCTCTATCAACTGCCATTAACGCTAAGTTTGTAGAGACATTTCCTAGTGGTGTCCCCACCGATGCCTAGTTTATAGTTGTTGAGGATGATGATGATGAAGATAGTGAACTCTACACCTCTATAGCTGTTGGGTACGAGAGATCTATCAGTGACTATGATCTTATGGTCTTGAGACACATGTATTCTATTGATTCCTCAATCAACCTCAGGAAACCTCTGAAGGATGTGAGGGCCTTTGATGGTCGATATGGTGATATCTCTATCTATCAGCAGATGTTCAAATTAGGTTTTCACCTACCCATTAACCCAACTCTCTGAGCCATTCTTTCCTATATAAACCTTGCCCCTTCCCAACTATGCCCTAATGCATGGAGGGTCATGGTTGGGGATATCGTCCTCTAGAAGGTAGTTCATCATAACAACCTTCCAGTTAGGGTTTTTATTGGATGTTATACTCCCTCGTCTGCTAAGAATCATCCAGGTTACTACCAATTTGTAGCCAGGAAATATGAGAAAAAGGTGCTCCTAGTTACCCAAATTTCTAACCACAACCAGAATATTTCTTCATTTCTGGAGCCTGAAAGTTCGACCCAAATGAGTCTTGTGGAATGTATGATCCACGAACCCCTCTCAGATGGAGTAAAGTCTCTCTTTCGAAAAAATTTGACCATGGTTTAAGCTAGGATAATTTTACGGATTTTAGGGACCTTTGCAACCAAGGCGAGAATGGTCATCTCGTCAAATATGAACATCTGATGTCCCCCAACTACCTTTCTCAGATAGTTTTGGGGGGTGGTCCTTTGAAAGAACTTCGTAAGTTTCAATAATTTGTTACAAGTTGTGTATCGTATATTTTATCTATTTGATTTTCTAACTCCGTAACTTCTCTTCTTTCAGAGCTACCAGAAGGTATATTTGACAACTTATGGGAAATATCGGCCCCTAAAAATTAAAAATTCATTGAGAGATGAGATGGAAAGAATGAACCTCCCCCAGCTCAAATAAAAAATAACGTCGACACTTCAAATGACAATGCTTCCAAGAAAAGAAAGGCTCCTATTGATCCTCCTCATACCAGACTAAATAAAGTTCCAGCTAACGATCGTGCCATCCCGATTCCCACATATGACGCTTTAGCTGCTCATCAGTCATAGCTAAAGATAGGTGACAGTGTGATTGACCATAGCATTCGAGCTACTGATGATATCGGCAGCATTATGATCGAGGAAGACAAGCGTTTTCTCCAGGACTTGGGCATCCCTTTGCTGGTCGAGTTTTCCCTTCACAGGGCAGTTTAGGTATCATAATTTTTCTTCCAAGTGTTGTCTTGATCTTTAAAAGTCATCATTATTCATATTTCTGATCTTTCTTTGCAGGGAGTGATGTCTCTTCACCGCCTAGTTGACTGGACTTTAAAAAGTTTTCCCTTGATCCAAAAGGAAAGGGATGCTGAGAAAATAGAGGCCAATCTCAAGGCCGAGTTGGAGAAGATGAAAGGAGATCTGAAAGGAGAGAGACAACCAGATCACTCAGGTGAAGGACGAGCACACCAAGGATCTGAAGGCAAAAGATGAGAGTCTTCAAACAAAGGTTGAAGCTGCTATCAAGGCTACACCGGTCGATGCTTTAGAGAAGATTATTGATGACTATAAAGTCTCTGATGAATTTGTTATCTTTAGGTTTGACTGCTTGGAGAGATATATTAGGGCAGCTGGATGATGGGCTGCTCTTAAGCAAGGTGAATTTGGGAGTTTAATCGCTGAGGACTTTATTGATCTCGGCTTTGCGGACCCTCATCTTGCTCAAGCTCTGAAAGAAGTGGAAAAGGATGGTGATTCACCATAAGAAATAAGTCCCCTGTATGTCACCGAAACTGAAGACTTTTCTCGTCATGAGGATGAGGTTGAGATCACCAACATTAGTCTCGGTGATACAATTCCTCTTATGGATGGGTCAGCTTCGACCGAGGGACAAACATAGCCCTGAGGGATTTTTCTTCTTGTTACTTATTTTTGTGAAGCTGATTGTAACTTCTTCTTTTTATGAATTGTGGTTGTAACTTTTTTGGCTCTTTTGGATACTTTATAACCTCGACGTCATTAATGAAATAAAATTTCACCATTCCTTGCTTCTATTTCTTATCATGATGTTTTGTTGCTCTATAACTTATAATGCTCCACTTGTTCACCATAAAAATAGAAATATAATAACTGAAGAAAATAACGATAGAAACAACCCATATTAATGAGATCACCATTAGGGTCTGAGGTCACCCAATAAATGGTGTTTAGCCTCATAACTCACAAAATTAATGATGTTAAGGGTCTGAGGTCACCAAACTGATGATTTTTATCCTCATAATTCACCAAATTAATGGTGCTAAGAGTCTGAGGTCAAAATTAATGATATTTATCCTCATTATTCACCAAACTAATGGTGTTTAGGGTTTGAGGTCACCAAATTAATTATGTTTATCCTCATTATTCCGCAAATTAATGGTGTTAAGGGTCTGAGGTCACCAAATTAATGATGTTTATCCTCATAATTCACCAAATTAATGGTGTTAAAGGTCCGAGGTCACCAAATTAATGATGTTTATCCTCATTATTCACCAAATTAATGGTGTTAAGGGTCCGAGGTCACCAAATTAATTATGTTTATCCTCATTATTCACCAAATTAATTATGTTAAGGGTCTGAGGTCACCAAACTATTGATGTTTATCCTCATAATTCACCAAATTAATGGTGTTAAGGGTCCGAGGTCACTAAATTAATTATGTTTATCCTCATTATTCACTAAATTAATGATGTTAAAGGTCTGAGGTCACCAAGTTAATTATGCTTGTCCTCATAATTCACCAAATTAATGGTGTTAAGGGTTTGAGATCACCAAATTAATGATGTTAATCCTCATTATTCACCCAATTAATGATGTTAAGATACATACACTAGTTCAAAGGTGTTAATAGAACATTGATGTTTCTCATTGATATTTACTTCTCCATAATTTGATACATGAATTATAAGAAAGCAAGATAACTACAACATCATAAGTAATACTTCTTCAAATGATCGGCATTCCAAGGGTTTGAGAAGGGTTCTCTTTCTAGATTTTCTAGCAGTTAGGTGCCTGGGACGACTTAATTAGTAACTCTATAGGCGCCATGCCAATTTGGACGACGCTTGTTGGGCTTTTGCCATTTATGTTTTAGAACTAGGTCTCCCATAACTATCGGCCTTTCTTTCACCATTTGATTATAAAATATGGAAGCTCTTTGCTGGTAGGTTGCTTGCCTTACCTCAGTATCTTCTCTTCTCTTCTCTCCTCAATCAGATCAAGATCAAGTCTTCTTTGCATCGCATTTCTTTGAGGGTCATACATCTGAATTCTATGAGTAGGAAGCCCAAGCTCAGTAGGGATAACAACCTCTTAACCATAGGCCAACATGAATGGGGTTTCCCCTGTAGGAGTTTTGACTATCGTCCTGTAGGCCCATAGCACATCGTACACCTCTTCAATCTATCTTCCCTTTGCCTCCTCTAGCTTCTTCTTAATCCCATCAAGGATCTTCCGATTTCTCAGCTCGATTTGCCCATTTTTTTGGGGTCGGCCAGGGGTGGAGAAGAATTATTTGATCCCAACTCTTTCAAAATACTTTTCCAGAGAGACATTCTTAAACTGAATCCCATTATCTGTGATTAACTTATTTGGGAGACCATACCTCCAAATGATGTTTTTCCATATGAACTGGAAGGTCTTGTGCTCTATAATAGTGATCATCATCTCAGCTTATACCCACTTTGAAAAGTAGTCTATCTCCACAATCAAGTACCGATTTTATTCTGTTGAGTAGGAGGCCCCCAATTTAAAAAAAAACAAATAAAATTCTTTTTACTTCGAAAGTAATAATTTCCTTTTAGATGCGGAAGCGTAGGATGATGGTTCAAATTAAAAACAACTTAACAAAATTTAAGTTTTCTCAAATTAAAATAACATAAAGTGAAGTTATATTAAAACACACACACAATTCAAATTTCACTTAAACCATTATAATTAACCCAAGTCCTAGAAATTTGCCTAAGTCATATTTTCCATTTAATCAAATTAGGCCAAACCAAATTTTAACACATTAAATTAATGACTTGAATTAATTACACATTACCCAATATTTAATTTAGCACCAAATTAAACATGTAGTGATTAAAACCAAATTTTATCTTGAATTACCTAATCATGCGTTCTAGGTGAGTATAGCAAGATAAAATAAACAATAAATTACTATGCCGCAATGTATGAGGAAAAAACCACAACGGGAAAAAATCTCGGACGGCCCTAGCCTCAAATCCACTAAGTACGATTTTACAAATACAAGACAGTAGACTTAAAACACTCGACTCGATCCCTCTAAAGCCCCGATCCTCCTTCTTGTATACATCTCTGCCTAGAGAATAACTACGGAGCTCCACCGCGATCTCGAAATCCACCGATCGGACTTTATATGATCACCGTCACCCGAATTAGGAGCCTTTCTCAAAGTGGGTAAATCAACGCAAACCTCTTCTTCTTTGTGGGATTTAGAAGCAAACCCAAACGTCTCTTAAAATGGTAGAGATGAAAAATCGGTGCCAAAACTCCAAGTAATGTATATATATATATGGAAACTTGTATAAACAATATGGGTGAAAACTAAAGTGTAAATGAACTTTTCTTTGAAAAATAGACACTTTAAAACATGAACTTTTCCTTTTTATCTTTTTCTCTCAAACTCTCTCTTGGAGATAGATGTGTATGAAAAAGTTAACTTTCCAAAGTTAGTTCCCGCACTTAGATATTCAGTCAAAAGTTAGTGGGGAAAGATAATGGGAAAGTGGGTGAAAACTGTAAAAAACTGCCATTTAACTGTTCCCGCAAATCTCGTTCGAACGAGATTTGTCGTTCGAACGAAGTCTCATTCGAATGGCCTTCTAATGACATTCTAACAAAGTTCCAATGTCTTTAAAAAATGAACTCTTTAGAAATCTCGTTGGAAATTTCGTTCGAACATCCATCTCGTTCGAACGACATTTCGAACGAAGTTACCGAGGCCAAACTGGGAACTCGTTGGAAAATTCGTTCGAACGACATTTGATTTGAACGAAAAACTCATTCGAACGACATATCGAACGAACTCCCAGAAAGTTGGAAATTTTCATTTTTAGCCCAGAAACTTTATATACTTTGTTTTTTAAAGTTTTAATAAAATCTTTCTGAAAATAAACAATAGCTTTAATTAAACTTACACCCATTATACTGTTCCAAGCTCCTATATATATGTAATGAATTTATACCTTGGGAGAATGGCACCACTGTTGATGATGTAGAAATGAGGCACTTAAACTCAGCATTTGGATGAAGCTTTATAAACTTGGCCGCTTCGTCTTCAACAAACTCGTCATAGGCTTGAAATAAGTACATTGAACATTATCCTATGACACAAACATTTCTTTGTCCGGAATTGAGCCAAAACTACAAGAGACTCATTTGGAAATTTGTGTCCTTACAAATCTCCCCCTTCGGCTATTCTAGGACAAAAATTAAACAAAAATCCTAAAGGGTCTTCAATCTCTACCAGACTGACAAAAATGTCCCACCCAAAATAAAAATACAATGCTTGACTCAAATAACCCAAAGGATCAAAATCTTTGCCAGTGAAAGTTACCACTTAGAAAATAATTCATGCACACTTAAGCAAACACATTAAACGCATAGGGAATATCAAAATATTAAATGAAAATAAATAAAGACTCCCCTTAATTAATTCTCCCCATTATCAAAAGAAATGACCTACTTAGAAAGACGTCTCCCCCTAAGATAAATCTCCCTCAACTAAGATACGATAACTATAGGATTATACCATTTCTCCCCCTTCATTCTCCCACATTTTGTTTAGGAATAGACAAAGGATAAAAATAAATTAAACATGACGCATAAAGTGATAAGAACATGAAAGCATATGGGCAACAAAAATATAACTAATCCATAAAAATGAATACCAACTATGATGCAACAACAAATGATACCAATGTGACAAATAAAATTCTAAGCATGTGATATCAAACAAACTACGCAACAAACAAGGTACTAATTATGAATTGAAGCATAAATGGACTGGTTAAACATGGAAAAAACATAAACAAAATATCATATATATGTATACACAAGAGATACAAGTTAAGCATAAGTACACACATATAAATATAAACACACAAATGACACAAAATAAGATAAGCTTTTCACACTCGTATGGAAAAAATATGTCATATGGAAACGAAATGGTTGGGGTGTGAACTAGCAACAATTAAATTTAGACCAAATCACTTAAAACATGTTCACGGAGTTCTCAATTGATTGCAAACTTCATCACATTTGAATATAACCTCATGTGACAATATAGATTGAACTCAATGAACAAACATACACAATACATACAAGCCTAGCATGTTGATGATTATACAAACCAATAGAGTCATGACATTGAAAACGCAACTAGGATAAACAAGCATTGTGCAAACCCTTGATATACCACACAATCTCCCTAAATAAGCATTTATATTAATTTTGAATGAATATATCAATCAAACATAGGCCTTGGCAAATATTTTTCTTTTTAATGCCATATTTTCTTTTAGGCCTTTGGACCACGTCTTTCTTTTAGGTCCAAACAAACGATGGCTTACTATCTGCAAAGGATAATAAATCCTTTTGGAGCCCTTCCCCGTGTACATTTATATTTATCATTTTTTTTCACAAAAATCTCACGTGCAACGAATTTTGACAGGCACTAGTCCACATAGGTTACAAATATGTAGATGAAAAGATTGGTAGGAGAACATATCACAAAGCTCAAATATAACATGTGACAAATAAATTTCAAACGAGCTCGTGCATGTGTGAAAAGAGGCATATAAAAATAGAATATGTTTAATCAACACAAAATCCAACTACTCCATGTAAGCATGGTAAAGTAAGGATTGACAATCTAAACCAAAAGTTCTAGCCACATGGGAGCGTAAAATATGGGATTCTAACACAAGTACATGCCACATAAAGTGTCTCAAACTAAAATACACACACACAAACAATCATTTTTAGTTATTCAAATTTTTAACCAAAAATAAAAATATATACTCAAAAGACAAACAAAAATCATTTGGATTTTTCATTAAGCTTAAATTACCAAGAGATAAAAACCCAAATGATAAACAAACATCTTTTTGTATTTTTCATTTAATGCGAACATAATAAAGGAATAAAATACAAAAGATAAACAAGTCATGATTTCTAGCATGACATATGAAATAAAGCAATGACTAGAAAATGACTAAACATGCATACACCTAGCAAAGATATATAATATGAAGCACAAAAAGCTAGAGTATGAAAACAACACTAACACATTCAACCTTTAAATTTAGCAAGGGAGGTTTCATGTGAAAGGAAATGAGAATCAACAAATCTAATATCTAGCGCGTCTAAAACTTATTTTCGAACACATATAGATGTATATTTAAAAAGATGGGATTTGGAAATAAATGGGATGCTAGACATGGACTTCCTAGGACTTCTTTTAAGATCAAAATAAAATGACCTAATGTGACCTTTCCTACCACAATGCAAGCATGTGAAAACACGAGAAATGTTACCTAAGGTGTGACTTTTTCTAAAGTCTTTGGATAAAGTAGACCCTCTAAAACAAATAATGGTTTTAGCTTTAGCAACGGAAGTATTTGAACTAGATGAGCTAGAACTATTATCACAACTACTAGAGTCTTGTAAATCATTTTGAATTTTTAAAATTTTGGACTCAAGTAATAAATTAGACTCCTCGATTTTACGGGACTCCTTCTTTAAATTTTTAATAACACCTAGAAGGTTATCACGCTCCCCCTCAATGTGAGTAAACATGTCCCTAAGAGTCTTTTCTCGATTATCACTCTCTTTCTTGGACTTTTCTAAAATATTATAATTGTGACTTATGTCCATGAGCTTTTCAGGAAAAATATCTTTTTGAGATAGGGAGGTTTGCAAAAATTCAATTTTAGCTTTAAAACAAGAATTTTAATCTTCAAGAAATTTAATTCTTTTGGCAAATCTCAAATTTAATTCTCTTAATTTTTCGTTACACTTATTAAGCCCATTAAATTCCTCTCGTATAGAAAAATCCTCTTTATCATTAGAAATGGAAAAATTATCATTAAGACGTCCCATCGAGAGATACAAAACAAAAATGAGAGTGAGTAGTAAATGAACCACCAAAAATACAAGGAGCACAAAAATTATAAAAGTCGAAAAACGGATATTTGACGCGATAAATTAGCGGTCCGACTCTGATACCACTTGTTGAGTAGAAGGTCCCCAATTTTTAAAAAATAAATAAAATTCTTTTTACTTCGAAAGTAATAATTTCCTTTTGGTTGCAGAAGCGTAGGATGATGGTTCAAATTAAAAACAGCTTAACAAAATTTAAGTTTTCTCAAATTAAAATTACACAAAGTGAAATCAAATTAAAACACATACACATTTCAAATTTAACTTAAACCATTATAATTAACCCAAGTCCTAGAAATTTGCCTAAGTTATATTTTTCATTTAATCAAATTAGGCCAAACCAAATTTTAACACAATAAATTAATGACTTGAATTAATTACACATTACCCAATATTTAATTTAGCACCAAATTAAACATGTAGTGATTAAAACCAAATTTTATCTTGAATTACCTAAGCATGTGTTCTAGGTGAGTATAGCAAGATAAAATAAATAATAAATCACTACGCCGCGATGTACGATGAAAAAACCACAACGGGAAAAAACCTCGGACGACCTTAGCCTCAAATCCACTAAGTACGATTTTATAAATACAAGACAATAGACTTACAACACTAGACTCGATCCCTCTCAAGCCCCGACCCTCCTTCTTGTATACACCTTCGCCTAGCGAACAACCATGGAGCTCCACCGCGGTCTCGGAATCCATCGATCGGACTCTATATGGTCACCGTCACCCGAATTAGGAGCCTTTCTCCAAGTTGGTAAATCAACGTAAACATATTCTTCTTTGTGGGATTTAGAAGCAAATTCAAACGTCTCTTCAAACGGTAGAGATGAAAAATCGGTGCCAAAACTCCAAGAAATGTATATATATATATGGAAGCTTGGATGAACAATATGGGTGAAAACTAAAGTGTAAATGAATTTTTCTTTGAAAAATAGACACTTTAAAACATGAACTTTTCCTTTTTCTCTTTTGCTCTCAAACTCTTTCTTAGAGATAGATGTGCATGAAAAAGTTAACTTTCCAAAGTTGGGTTCCCGCACTTAGATATTCAGTCAAAAGTTAGTGGGGAAAGATAATGGGAAAGTGGGTGAAAACTGTCAAAATTGCCATTTGACTGTTCCCGCCAAATCTCGTTGGAATGAGATTTGTCGTTCGAATGAAGTCTCTTCGAATGGCCTTTTAACGACATTCTAACGAAGTTCCAGTGTCTTTAAGAAATGATCTCGTTAGAAATCTTGTTGAAAATTCCGTTCGAACATCCACCTCGTTCGAACGACATTTCGAACTAAGTTACAGAGGCCAAACTGGGAACTCATTGGCAAACTCGTTTGAACGACATATCGAACGAACTTCCAGAAAGTTGGAAATTTTCATTTTTAGCCCAGAAACTTTATATACTTTGTTTTTTAAAGTTTTAATAAAATCTTTCTGAAAATAAACAACAGTTTTAATTAAACCTACACCCATTATACTGTTCCAAGCTCATATATATATATATATGTGTGTGTGTGTGTGTGTGTGTGTGTGTGTGTGTGTGTGTGTGTGTGTGTGTGTGTGTGTGTGTAATGCAGTCATACCTTGGGAGCATGGAACCACTGTTGATGATGTAGAAACGAGGCACTTAAACTCGGCATTTTGATGAAGCTTTATGAACTTGGCCGCTACATCTTTAACAAACTCGTCATAGGCTTGAAATAGGTACATTGAACACTATCCTATGACACAAACATTTTTTTGTCCGGAATTGAACCAAAACTACAAGGGACTCAATTGGAAATTTGTGTCCTTACATATTCACTGCTCTAGGCAAGGGTCCTACCAGATCGATTCCCTAAACTGCAAATGGCCAGAGAGACGTAATAGAGGTCAGAGGTTGATGAGGTTGGTGGGAGATGGTAGCAAAACTTTGACATTTGTCCCATTTCTTCACATATGTTGATGCATCTTTGGTCGGGGTCGTCCACCAGTACCCCTGAGTTATGATCCTTTTGGCCAATGACCTTCCTCCAATATGGCTAGAGTAGGAACCCACATGCACATCTTGAATAATATATTTCACCTTGAATGGATGGACACATTTGAGCAATGGGAGTAAAAAACCCTTTTTATACATAGTGTCCCCTATGACAGAGAATTTGACATCTTTATATCTCAGCTTCCTTCCCTCGGCTTTTGATGGAGGTATATCTCCCTCTTTGTTGTATCTGAATTGAGTATCCATCCATGAAGCTCCTCTGTTCAGATCCAAGCAAGATCCGACTGAACTATCGTCTTCTTCAATGGTCGATCGAAGTAGTATCTCAACTAGCATTGTTCGTCTAATAGCAGTTCTTGTACTTGAGTCTAACCTCGCAAGTGCATCGGCTAGGACATTGTCCAGCTGAGATATCCTCTTCATCTTCACTTATTTGAAAATTTTCACCATTGACCTTACTCTCTGCAGATATTTTTCCATTCTCTCGACCTTAGCCTCATATGCTCCCAAGATCTGATTCACAACCAATCTAGAATCACTATGGACTAGGAGATAGCCGATACTAAGAGCTCAGTCCAAGGAAAGTCCTACTACTAAGGCTTCATATTCAGACTCATTATTGGAAGACTTGAAGTTAAATCTCAGAGGATACTTGATGTCTCTGCCATCTGGTACCGACACTATAAATTTGGTACCACTTTTATTTTTACAAGAGGGCCCATCAATGAAGAGTCTCCATACAATGCTATCCTCTGAGAAGTTTCCCTATTTCAGGGTCCTTGTTTAATGAGATATCTCACCTCTTCATTCTTAGTTACTTTTCTCTAACTGTGCTGGTCTCGGCCTCATTTGTGGCAGGTCTGACACTTCTTCTGGGATAATTGTCTACCATCTCAAATTTGTCATTTTTAACTTCGGCCTCATCCCAAGTGAACTCGACCAAAAAGTTTCCCAATGTCTGTCCCTTGATTTCCACCCTCGGCTTGCAGACAATATCAAACTCTCCTAGCTCAATTACCCAAGACATTAGTCTCCTCGATTTCTTAGGTTCGTGGATAACCTGTCTGAGAGGTGAGTCTGTGAGGATAACCATGTAGTGAGCTTGGAAGTACGGTTTCATCTTTCGAGAAGCATGAATCAAATCATAAGCCAACTTATCCATCCTAGGATACCTCTGCTCAGACCCTTAGAGCGCTTTGCTGTTGAAATATACTGGTTTCTATACCCCATTCTATTCCCTCACAATAGCAATGCTAATGGCCGACTCTGATACGGCTAAGTACACATACAACTTATCTCCTTGGACTGGCTGAGATTGGAGTAAGGGAGAGCCTAGGTAGGCCTTAAGCTTTTTAAAATATTTATCACATTTCTCATTCCATTCAAAGTCTTTCCTGAGGACTTTAAAAAATGGAAGACATTTATCTGTGGCCCTAGAGACAAACCTGTTAAGGGCAGCCACACGTACAGTAAGTCTCTGAACCTCTATGATAGTCTTGGGTGTCTTCACTTCTAGCAAGGCCTTTATCTTCTCTGGATTAGCCTCTATTCCCCTATGGTTAACAATGAAGCCCAACAAATTTCCACTTCTGACACCAAATATGCACTTAGCTGGATTGAGTTTCATCATATACTCATCCACGGTATTAAAGGTTTTTTTAAGGTTAGCCATATGAGTGTCAGCCTTCAGAATTTTAGTCAACATATCATCCATATAAACCTTTATGGACTTTCCAACTTGATCCTCAAACATCTCTTTCACCAGATGTTGATATGTAGCCCCAGTATTCTTCATGCCAAAAGGCATGATTTTGTAGCAATACGTACCCTTATTTGTGATGAAAGTTATTTTCTCTAAATCAGCTGAGTCCATGAAGATTTGTTTGTATCTAGAATATGCATCCATAAAGCTCATCAGTTCATGACCTGCTATGACGTCCACCATCTGATCAATACGAGGAAGAGGAAAGCTATCTTTGGGGAAAGACTTGTTCGGATCGGTAACGTCCATGCACATCCTCCACTTATCATTGGCTTTTGGCACTATGACGTCATTAGACAACCATTCTGGGTACATAACTTCTCTAATGAACTCGAATTCTTCAAGCTTCTTAACCTCGTCTATGATAACATTATAGTTTTTCATGGGAGTAGATCCTTCTCCTCTACTTAACTGGCTTGGCATCTTTCACTACATTAAGCGTGTGAAACATGATCTCAGGGCCAATACTTGGAATGTGTGCATGACTCCAGGAAAAGATGCTCTGTCTTTTATTTAGAAACATGATTAGCTCCTCTTTAACCTAAGGCTTTAGGGCTTTACTGATCTAGATGGGGTTTTCAGCTCGTCCTCATTGAAGGCGATGGATTTTACCTCTTCCGCGACCTCTCCCTTTTTTATCTTTATCTCATCTTTCAGATCAAGAGTGTCAATGTTGTAAGTAGTGGTAGATTTTTTCTATGCTTCTCTTTCCTCGGCAGAGTTGAAGTAGCATTCTTGTGCTGACATTTGGTCACCCTGAACTTCCCCTACTCCATAAGGAGTTGTTCATTTGATCATCTGGTGGACCGTTGAAGGCACGACCTCAAAATCTTTGAGGGCTAATCGTCCAAGTACGAGGTTGTAGGCTGAGAAGACGTTCTCATCCATAACAAAAAAGTTGAATTTTTCTAGTTAACCATTTTGACCACTCATCCCACATTCTTATATCCATCTCATACATCCCCAAGGGGTGAACTTTCTCTCTAATGATAGGGGATGAACCTTACTTGGCTAAGTCCCAAGGTCTTGAAAAAAGGCCAAAACATGACATCTGTCAGGATTCCCCCATCATCTAAGATCCTCGGTACCTCACATCCATGCAGTCTGGTTGTGATGATGAGAGGGTCATCATTTGGAGCCAAAATAACCTTAAAATCTAGTCTTAAGAAGCCGACTATCGGGGTGTATATGTCCACCTTCTTCCTTTTCTCAAATTTTACATTAATTGAAGCCGAGTGCACAACCTCATCCTTTGTAACTGCCTTTGCCTCTGCCACATGAGCTTTTCTATCGGCTACCTCAGAGCCTCCTCCTTCTAGTCCTACACATATCATACCAAAACCAAAAGAGATCATGTTTAACCTCTTTACTAGGACATTGTCATCCTTTGGTGGGAGGTCAGGGTCATCATCATCATCGTTTGGGGGCTCATCATACCAGGAAGGGACATCCTCTCTGCACTTTTCACTCCTTATCTTCCTAGGGTCATCTCGGCCACCTTGTGAAGCACCTTTATCTGTATACTTCCTCAATTTTCCTACCTTCAGCATTTTCTCAATCTCATCTTTCAATTTGAAGCATTTGTCAGTCAGATGGAGGTGGTCTTGATGGAATTCACACCATAATTTTTTGTTCATCTTGTGAGGAGATTTCCTTAGCTTTTATGGATACCTTAAAGACCGAACGTTCTTTATCTTATTGAGGATGTGCCCACAGTTTACAGTGAATGGAGTGTAGTCTACAAACTTATCGTCTGTTAATCTTTTCTCCCCATCTTTGTTATTTTTTTGAAACTTGCTTCCATTGATGTTTCTTTTATCTTCATCATACTTAACAACCATTTTTCCTCAACATTCATAACCTTCGCAACGGTTGCCAACAACTCGTCCATTGACTTGGGAGGGTCTTCAACAATCTTCCATAATATCTTTCCCTTTTGGAGACATCCGATTAGGACTGTCATAGCTATTCTTTCTTCGGAGTCTTCCACTTCCAACATCTCTATATTGAACCTTGCGATGCAGTCTCTTAGACTCTCATTTTTTGCCTTGCTTGACATAAAGCAGATGGGTCATTTTTTTAAGGTCTTACCCTAAAGCAGACGTTGTGGATTAATCGCTCGACCAACTATTTAAAATTCTCAATGGAGTTATTTGGAAGAGAAGTGAAGCAGATGTGAGAAGCCCCGGTTAAGGTTCTTGAGAAATCTCGGCACCTCATCTCATCAGAGATTGAGTAGATATCTGCCACTGATTTGTATATTTTAATGTGATGGACATGGTTGGTGCTTCTATCGTACTTCGAAGACACTATTAGAGGCTTGAACTTGGTAGGGGTTGGAAAGCTAAGGTTATTTGCCAAGAAGGGTGAACCCTTTGAGTACCCCCTATGCAAAGGGTCTTGGCTTTTTAGGATATCCCTAACCTTATCTTCAAGCCTTTGAATTGATTCATTCCATGACTTATCAATGTCAGCCTGGCAATGTTGTCCATTGCCATATCCAAGGGTTCAATTAGGGGTTCCCCTACTTCAGCGTGACGTCGGCTGTTGACCTCCCTTGGCCTCCATCTCGGCCATGATGGGCCAAAAATATCCCCCTTCTCTTCTGGATATAGCAAGACTTCTCGACCTTGCTAACCTATCCCTCGGGTCATTGGTGGGACTGAGACTTTCAAAGGTCGACCCTCTGCTCAATCGGTCAAATGCTAAGCCTCTTGGGTGAACATTAGAATCTCGTCTCCCACACTGACCTCTCTTTTGGTTAACAGGTCATATAGTATTATTAGAAATCTCATATGGCTCCCAACATTTTACAGGAGCATCATCGGCCTCCACATCGTCATACTGGTCCTCAGGGCAAGGGTGTCCTTGCCTCCCCATGCATAAATGCCTAGGGTCAGCAACGTCCCTCCACTGCTAGGGAGGAGGAAGATCTTTGCATGGTGCATAGGGTGGTCCCATAGCTTTATGGTGTTATTTTTGTGCAGCTTCCAGAGTGATCATCTTCAGTGAGATTCCTCATGGACTCCTCATCACATTTTGGTTGAAATGGGCAAATTGATCCTTCATAGCTTGTTGACTAGCCACCAAGGACTTCAAGGCTGCAACCACCTCAGCCATCTCGGACTGTGGTGGTACGTGGCTGGAACTTGGCCCTCCACCACCAACTGGTGGTGGAGGTGGTGGTAACTCTGGTGCCATATGTTTGAGCTGTGATTAAGAGATTGGTGAGCCTAAAACCTTAATGGATCTCTTTCAATGGTGAAACTACTCCACCCAAGGGGGGGATTGGTCCACCACTAGAGTCTACGGTGAGGCCAAGCTTCAATAAGGAAGAGATATAGCTTCTCATTCCCACAGACGGCACCAAACTGATGATGTTGTGAACAACACCAACATGTCAAGGTGTTGTTGAGCTCAAACTAGTATAACAATGGAAACAAGTAAGCGATATAGATATAGAAGGAATTGAGGAGAAGAGGAGTAACACACCAATATAAGTGGTTCAACCTATCTAGGCCTACGTCCACTGTGCAGGTGAGTGATCTTCACTATAAAATAAGGGGTCTAATGGCCTTATGACACAATACACTAACACTCTACTATGTAGTTTAACAAAGCTTTTGCTAGGGTTTATAATAATCGATCTTTTTATAAAGAAGTGGAAGACAAGTATATATAGTGCTTTGGGGGTGTAGTGTACCCCCCAAACATGCAATGATCATGTGTGTGATTATCTAGCCAATCTCATGTGGACACCTGGTTGTGCCTCATCTAGATAATGATGACCAAATATTCCCTCATATGAGGGAATGATTTAGTCATTACAGTTTTGTCCATGTGTTCCAAGTCTTCCTTGTACTTGAATATGCTCCGACCTGTGACATCATCAACTGGAACATCAACCGATCTCGGGACGAGATTGATGATTCCGATAGGTGCATTGGTATTCCAACCATAGGTATAACTTTGGCCAAATTAACTCACCAAGGTTAGGTAACTAGGCCTAACTGTGGTGTCGGGTGAAGCAGAGTATGAGAGTGGTCATAGTTGAGCCTATATGGCTGTTGCAGACCTCGGCTACTGCCCAACTGAGGTTGATCCATGTCGGGCTAACCTTACAAAAGATAACCTTCTTACTGACTGATGTGACCCTCCTAGGGACTCATCCGTGAAATAGGATGATGTTGTTTCTCACAGTACGAGGATACACTTTGGTCATATTAGACAGTATTGGTGGTTTGGGATGAAACGAGACATAGAAGAATTTGTTTCAATTATTAATTAGTTAAGGCAGATCACTAGAGGTCTTCAGGGATGCTACAACCACTGGAGATTCTCGTGTGGAAGTGGGAGAGTATTTCGATGGATTTTATTACAGGGTTGTCGATGTCACAAAGGGTTCATGACTCCATTTGGGTGATAGTGAATCGACTGACCAATGTAGCCCATTTCTTTCTAGTTCACATCGATTTTAAGCCTATGAAGCATGCACAACTATTCATTACAGAGATAGTTAAGATGCACGGGGTACCGATTAACATTGTGTCTGATAGGGATAAGATTTTTATGTCTCATTTCTGGCAGAGTTTTCAGGAGGCTATGGGCACACACTTGCGATTGAGTTCCATTCGTAAATAGATGAAAATACTGGGAGGGTTAATCAGATTGTCGACGACATGTTGAGGATGTGTATACTTAATTTTGGAGGAGGAAGGGAGATATACCTTCCATTGATAGAGTTTGCGTATAATAACTCTTACCATTTCGCAATCAGTATGGAACCATTTGAGGCGCTATATGGGAGAGTTTATCGTTTGATCGCTTATTGGTTAAAGATGGGGGACAACAAGTTGTTGGGGCCATAGAGGTAGCAGAGACAACTGCCAAGATCGAGCTGATTCAGGGGTGTATTCGAATAGATCAAAACATGCATAAGAGTTATGTTGATCCAGACTGGAGAAAAATTGAGTTAGAGGTTGAGGACCAGGTTTTAGCGTGAGTATTGCCCATTAAGGGGGTCATGAGGTTTGGCAAGAAGGGGAAGATAGCACCGAGGTGTGTGGGAAATTTACCTATTATTGAGAGAGTGGGACCAGTATAATATGGACAGGGTTTACTAGAGAATCTATAGTGCAAACATGACATTTTTCATGTTACATCGCTGAAGAAGTATCGGAGGAGCGAGAGGGATTTTGGGGACGTTCCACTCGAGGAGATCGATTTATAGCCAGACATGTCGTATGAGGAGAGACCCATGGCTATCCTAAATTGTAGTGAGCGTAAGCTGCGATCTAAGGTGGTACCATTAGTCAGAGTTCAGTGGGGACACCACAATGTCGATGAGTCGACATGAAAGCGGGAGGATGACATGTGTGAGTAGTATCCAGCATTTTTCTTCGCAGGTATGACCTAATTTCTAGGATTAAATTCCTTTGTAAGTAGGGAAGTATGTAACCCCCGTATTTATGGTCATTAGTAATTAATATAAAATATTTAATTAATTTAAATTATAAGTGCGTTGTAATTTTATTGAATTAATTATTACGTGTATATATAAATATTAATCGAGAGAGAGGGAGAGAATGATTAATATTTATGGAATATAATTACTACGTGAATGGAAATAATTATTTGACGTCATAGATAGCGATAGTGACGTGGAATTTATTTTGTCTCACTAGGAGTCTCTTGTGGATTAATTGGGAGTCCAGATAGAAAATTATTATAGATTAACCCGGATGGCTATTTTGAGGTCACAGTTGGATCTGGATAGGCCGAGATAGTCAAAATAGTGTACCCAGAGGTAGTAATTAGGTCTTGGGGTCTTTTTAGACATAAATGGGCCTATATGGGGACATTTTAGTCTTTTTGGGTTTAACCTATAGGCTTAATTTGTGGATTAGGGATAATTAACCTAGGTCTAAGAAATTTGGGAAGCAGTTACTCATCCCAAATCACAAAAGCTTGAGAGAAGAGAGAAAGGAGAAAGAAGAACAAGGAAAGAGGAAGTAAAAGATTATTCTCGATAAGGTTTACGAGAAGAGATCACCGGATTTATTCCAAAAGGCAAGTATTTTCTTGCTTTATGTGATTTGTAGTTAGTAGTATTAATTTTTGAGTTTATGTTAACACATATAGAAATTAGAAGACTTGTTAGTATAAATCTTGCTAATATTTAGTTGGAGAAATTGTTGAAACCCATTTGCCTAGATGAACTCTTTGAGAAATTTCCTTGTTAGAAATTGGTAGAAATTCTGGGTTCTAGAGGGAAGATAATGAAGAAATACATGAATGGTGAAATTAATGATTGTTGATAAAATGGGTTAAAGGTTGAAATCATTAATCATGTGTGTAGATAAATTATGAAATAGTAACTGTTGATGTAAAAAATTAGATCGCTCTAATTATTCAATCACAGATAAATAAAATGAGACAAAGATTTTTAAAGTGGTTCAGCCTTATATGAATGGCCTACGTCCACTGTTATGTTATTGCTGAGTGTTTGGGAATTCTCGATTTGTGGTTCTATCCAGAAATTTCGGTCCCCTTGAATGAGGGTGATACAAGGTATTTATAGCCCTTAGGCTGTTCATGAAAGGGTTGATACATTAAATGATATACATATGAAATGGTAATACATTTAATGCAGCGTGTGCATCAAGATGATAAACATTCAATGAATGGTTGAACTGTCGATTATATGGCAGTCAATGCTACGGCCGAGATGCAGCTCGGACCGCCTTAGTTCCTCGGAGCGCTAGAGTACGTCGGAGCGCTGGAGTTCCTCGGTGTATCCTCGTTGCTCGGAGAGAACATGAGTTGGTCGGGGAAATGAACTTCCTCGTTGCTATTATGCCTAGTAGATTGACACGTGTCTTCATATCATTCGTCCATATCAGCATATTAATTTTGGTATCAACAGAAGCCCCCAATGTTTCATATTTCGAACTTTGAGGAGTATGGAACATTCTTTCTCGGTATAAGGCAATATTAAATGACTTTCCTGGGTTCTAGGAGCCTTTAGATTATTTTCGATTGGCTGAGGGACATTGGTTCCCCAGTCTATTCATTGCTGAATGTGGATTTTCTTTTCCGCCAAACCCCTTATGCTTAGAGTTCTGTCAGTACTTTGACGTTGTTCCTGCAAAAATAGCCCCCAATTCATGGAGAATAATTAATGGGGTGTATAAATTAAATCTAACTCATGGAACTCGTATAGGGATTCCTGAGATTATGTATTGCTATAGATGGGCTATTTTAGATAATGTTTATTACTTAAAAACTAGGTTTTTAAATAGGGCTCTTGTAGTTAACCTCCCTGATGCAAATAGAGATTATTTTGAACATGGGGTGGTGATTAAAAATTGGCAATATGCCCCCTTGGTTGGAAATGCAGTATACCAAGGTCCTAAATGCCCCCCATATGGCAATGGGATAGGTTTATTCTCATTTTCCTTTACTTATGAAATTATGCTTTTATCATGTTTGACAAAATGTATGACTGATATCTCATTATGTATTTATTTGCAGTTGATAGCAAAAGAAAAACTCCAAAAGAATCAGAGGCTAATATTAAGCATCTGAAACTTATCTGGGGTTTGCATAAGAATGTTGCAGACGAGCACATCAGGTCTGCATCATATTTGCTGCAGTATAGGAGCTATACGACTTCTTATACTGCTCGTCCTGTTGAGCCAGCTTCAACTCCAGAGGATTCTTCTTCAGATTCTCACATCCCTTTAAGTCAAAGAATGGGCAGGAAAAGAGCTCCCCCTGCTCTATTTGATGACACTACTTCTGCTGCTGAAGCCAAGAAAAGCAAAGTTGATGTCCCAGAAGGGACTAAGAAGGTGGATGTTGCACCTTCCAAAGCTGCCGAGAAGCCCCCAGTGGCTCCGAGCAAGAAGGTTGCTCCTGTGGAGATGACTGCTATCTCTCCGACCAAGAGCTCTTCCTTGGTTGAAATTGCTGAAGTTCCTTTGAGGAGATTGAGGAAATCTTCCTCAGTCAATGTGGCTGAAACTGCCAATCTGACTGAAACCATCTCTTCTCTACCAGCTGGTAGTGTTGGTGTTCCAACCATCATTCCTCCGAGCTCTGCCATGAGCTCGGTAAAAACTTGGATCATACTCGAGGTCCAAGGAATTGATGAAAAGATTTCTAGGGATATGCTGACATCCCTAGCTACTCGTCACCTTGCTTCAGTAAATTTCTCACACTCTGAATTTCCTTTCTTTCTTTGAATACTTGTATTTTTGTACTGACCTATTACTTTTTCCTTTGTTTAGCTGGTGAACTGTTTTAACAACATCGTTAAGAAAGACGAAGCAATTAAAGCTTCCATCTCCTCGTCGGGGGTAGAGGATGCTCTGCTGGGTTTGACCCAATCCTTGAAGGATTCTCGTCAGCAGTATAGTGAGGACAAAGCTGTCTGGGAGAAAAAGTTATGAATAGTTGAATCGGAGAAGGTGAAGTTGGCTGAGACCTCCAAGAGTTTGGAGAATAAGGTGAAAAGTTTAGAGATTGAGCATCAAAAATATGACGACAAGCTCAAGAAATTTGGAGAGCTTGAAGATAAGCTGAAAAAGGCAAAGGAATAATTGACCGTCCTGCGAGTTATCAATCGCCAAAAAGAAGAATTGGAAGCGAAGTTAAAGACTGCCGAGGGTCTTCTATCCGAGAAGCTCTCCTCGGAGAAATTGAAAAGAAAGCTCGCAGTTAAAAAATCCTTTAGCGCTGGCTGGGATAAAGGATGGGACAAAGGGATTGCTGCGATGACGTCCCAAGTACAATACGGGAAGTTGAAATACTTCCGAGATGGTTGGGTAGCTGCCCTGCAGGAATTGAAGATCAAAGAAGACTTTGGGCTATTCCAGCTACACCTCCCTGGTCCTCCCCCACCAATTGTAGAAGAAGAAGAAGATGAGCCTATCTCTGATGAATCTTCCATGGCCATAGGTGATCAAGTCCCTTCCTCTCTTCCTTCTGCCAACGAGGACATTTCTTCCATGCCTCCTCCTCCTGAGAAAGTTTCAACTCCTGCGGATCAAGCTACTGTTACCACCGAGCAACCAAGCTCCTCGTCCCAGCCTCCCGAGAAAGTCTTGGGAGACAAGGAAAAGGTGTGAAGTTGTTCGGTATCATTTCTATCTTTCATTATTTGTAATCAAACAATGTAATCTTTTTGTGATCTAATAAAATACATCTTTGTTCATCTCTGTTGTTGATGATTTGTTTTTGTTGACTGTTGTCTTCTTTTCATCATTAGTTTGTGGCTAGAATGGAACTGATATCTGCACATGACACAAAGCTGATGCAGCAATGCTATGAATATTATAAAGCAGGTCATACAAATTTGAGTGTATCAGAAATTGCTGACATCCTCGGCCATGATGCCTCAGAACAAGCAATTGAGGCTTATCAGTACTTGAAGGATTTACTCGACCGAGCTGTGGCCAACAACGTGGCCTACTATGAATTGATCGAGGAACTTCATTGTACCTTAGAAGATCTACAACATCAACACAATGAATCAACTGCTTTGCTGCACAAGGAGTATGAAAATAGATATCAACAGCTTTCTTCTGAAACAGGCCATAAAAAGATCCTTGCTGGATACGATGTTAGGGAGAGAACTCTAAAAGGTAAAGTTGAGGCCTGCAGGCAGATTGCTGAGTTGCTGGAACAAGAGAATAATAAATTGCAGAAAAAGTTGGCACAGTATGAATCTGCAGCTTCATCTTCCACTGCTTTAGTACCGGTTACCGATGAAGGTTTCTCGTTCTTAGAGGTTGAGAATGCCAAATTAAGGCAAGAACTGGATACCTTAAGAAGATCTGGTACGTCTGCTAATGCTCGGGGACGAGGAAGAGGTTCTCGGGGACGAGGAAGAGCTATTCAAAATGTTTTCGAGGAGCAAAATTCACCACCTGCTCAGAGTCGATCAAGAGTTTTCAGCCGTAATGTTGAAGAAGCTCGCACTCTGTCTACTTTGGAAACTCAAGCATTCCAATTGTACGCCAAAGATCGGGCTTTATCTGAAATGTCCAAGAAAAACCTATCTTTGGAAGATCAACTTACTGCGACGAAGTCTGCTTTGAATGATAAAGATGTTTTTGCCAGGAACCTTCACGAGCAACTAGAGAGAATAACTTTTCAATTTCACAAACAACCTCGTGAGTTTTGGATGGCAGGCTACAATGAAGCCCTTTGTCACTTGGATGCTCGTCTTGAAAGTGCTAATAACGAAGGTTATAAACAAGGATGGTTGAACGCCCTGGGTGTGTTAAAGCTAGAGCAGGGCCATTTCTTATGGGATTATCATGCTCCTGGGCTACTAGACTTGCCTGTACCGCCTTATAAACTATACATGGAGTGGATCCCAGCTCGTGCCATTCCTCGGAGCTTAATTTCAAAATACCTTGGCCACTATAGTCTTCATTCTCAGACTGAATTATCTCGTCCCGAGCATCTCTTGGATACACCTTCTGTGATGAACGTCAGAATGCTCAGAGATATTAATGTCATCAATTCTCCTCTTTGCCTGGAGGATCCTCCTGCTGGTGAGGAGCCTGTTTCAAAAGCTAAAGGAAAGAAACCAATAGAATAGGTTTTTCAATGTAACAGTTAGCACATATATGTAGCTTGTAATTTATTTTGATTTTAATGAAAGACTTTCATTTTCTGTTTGCAAATCTGTATTGCTATTGTCTTGTGTTTATCAAACATTTGTGCATATGTATCTGTTAAAAAGATAACAATATGGTGCTATTCATCAACCAACTTAGTAATCAAAATTACAAGTATCAATGTTTCTCAATCACTTAATAATAAAGTAATGAGTATAAAATGTTTAAAATGTTTCCAACCAACCAAGGTTGTTAAATTGTGTTTGTCGACCAACTACAGTTGATGAGTTTTTATCCCCGACCAACCATACTTGGTAAACTTTTTCATAAAATGTGTCCGACCAACCATGGTCGATAATTTATCCTCGTCGACCAAGTATAGTTGATCACCGACCAACTATACCTGGTTCAGTTTGGAATTCTTTGTATTTTCTGGAATGATTTTACCTTCCGACCAACTTGTTGGCATATTTTGTTTTCAAATCAACCGAGATTGGCATTTTTAAGAATGTTGTTCTTGCCCTTTTACCAACCGGAGTTGGTCATGGGTTCGAACTATCAGGTTCTTTCGAACTATCTGGTTCTTTCGAACTATCTGGTTCTTTCGAACTATCTGTCCACTAGTTATCTTACCAACCGTAGTTGGTCACGCTAGTGTACGCCTCCTAACCAAAGGAGTATATTTTTTGGTTCTTTCGAACTATCTGGTTCTTTCGAACTATCTGTCCACTAGTTATCTTACCAACCGTAGTTGGTCACGCTAGTGTACGCCTCCTAACCAAAGGAGTATATTTTTTGGTTCTTTCGAACTATCTGTCCACTAGTTATCTTACCAACCGTAGTTGGTCACGCTAGTGTACGCCTCCTAACCAAAGGAGTATATTTTTTGGTTCTTTCGAACTGTCTGGTTCTTTCGAACTATCTGTCCACTAGTTATCTTACCAACCGTAGTTGGTCACGCTAGTGTACGCCTCCTAACCAAAGGAGTATATTTTTTGGTTCTTTCGAACTGTCTGGTTCTTTCGAACTATCTGTCCACTAGTTATCTTACCAACCGTAGTTGGTCACACTAGTGTACGCCTCCTAACCAAAGGAGTATATCGGGTTCTTTCGAACTATAGTTTGTTCTCGCCCTTTTACCAACCGGAGTTGGTCGTGGGTCTGAACTATCGTCTTCTTTTTACTGTCGAGCAGTGTAGTGTTCAACACTAGTATTCCCCGAAAAACTTTCAAACAAAGGAGAGAAAAATGGTGAAAACATCATCGTTTTATTCATGTTGATGGAACTGTTGTACATTTTACATCATTGATAATACTTGCGAAGGTGTTCAGCATTCCAAGCATTCTTAAATTCCTCTCCTTCTAGAGTTGCTATTCGGTAAGTTCCTGGTCGTACAACTTCTGTAACTCGGTAAGGTCCATGCCAGTTGGCTTCAAGCTTGTTGTGCTTCTGAATGACCTTCTTTAGCACATAATTCCCTTCTTTTAAGTCGCATTTCTTCACCCTTTTGTTGTAGAAAAGAGATGTTCATTGTTGATAAGCAGCATTCCTAATGGCTGCCTCCTCTCTGACCTCCTCGAGCATGTCCAAATTTAATCTTCTCATCAAGTCACTGACTGGGGAATTGAAATTTAGCACTCTATGTGTTGGGAGACCCAACTCGGCAGGTATTACAACTTCACTTCCAAACGCTCGCATATATGGTGATTCTCCAGTCGCTGTTCGGGGAGTTGTTCGGTACGCCCACAATACTGATTGTAGCTCATTAATCCAATTAGCTTTAGCTTCACTTAACCTCTTCTTCAAACCATTTAGTAGTGTTCTGTTTGTCACCTCGGTCTGCCCATTGCTTTGAGGATGACCTGGTGCTGAATGGGTCTTCAGGATGTTTGATTGTTGACAATAGGCAGCAAACTCCTCGTTGTCAAATTGTGTTCCATGATCTGTGATGAAGGCATGAGGGAGACCATATCGACAGATGATATTCTTCCAAACAAACTGGTATACCTTCTCGTACGTCATATCGATAAGCGGCTCAGCTTCTACCCACTTAGTAAAATAGTCCACTGTAACGACGAGGTACTTGAATCTTCCTCGGGTGGTCGGCAGTGGTCCAACCAAATCAATTCCCCACATAGCAAATGGCCAAGGGGAAGTTATTGGTGTCAACAATGCTTGTGGAGTTCGTCGGATGGAGGAAAAACGTTGGCACTTATCACATTTCTTAGCATATCCTTGAGTTATTACCCTTTGCAAAAGAGTTCGACCTTCTACATGAGCTCCACAAGACCCTTCATGGATCTCTTCAATCAATTCTTTCACTTCGGATGGATGCACACATCTCTGCAGACCTGCCATAATTCCTCGTCTATACAAAACACCATTAGTTAGTACATACCGAGCAGCTTTAAACTTCAATTTCTTTGCCGCGAGCTTGTCCTCTGGCAATTCTCCTTCTTCAATATATGCCCTGATGGGATCCATCCAAGATGGTCCTAAATCAAGGGTAATAACATTCATCGTCAGGTTTTCATCTATGCTCCGACTTTCCAGTACTTCAATTGGTATTGTTCTTCGCAGCTCGGTACGAGTAGCTGATGCTAGTCGGGCCAGTGCGTCTGCTTGTGCATTTTCTATTCTGGGTATTCTGATCAACTGAATGGCATCAAATTCTGCCAACAATTCCATCACCTTTGCATGATACTTGATCATTAGTTCTCCTTTAACCCCATATGTTCCCATCATCTGATTCACAATCAATTGAGAATCACTGAATACCATCACTTGTTGCGCTTCCATAATCTTTGATAAATTAAGACCTGCTATCATGGCCTCATACTCAGCCTCATTATTGGAGGCTTTGAATAGGAATCGCAAAGCATATTCCATGTCAATCTCGTCTGGAGTATTCAAAACAATTCCTGCCCCAGAACCTGCTGTGCAAGATGAGCCATCTACATATAATCTCCATATGGGTAACCCGTCTTCAAATTCCTTATCTGATAGAGTTCCTCGGTGAAATATTTGTTGCTTCTTTTCATCCTCCCCTGACACTTTTCGCTTCTCGTCGATCATCTCTTCTCGCTCTTTTACCAACCGGAGCTGGTCTGAGTTTGAAGTTGATGATCCTTCTACATCCACAAGTCCTTTTACCAACCGGAGTTGGTCTGGATTTATGTCTGTTGATCCTGTAACATCCACAGGTTGGTCAGCGAGCAACTTTTGTTCCTCGGGGGTATCAGGATATGTAAACTCTGCTATAAAATCTGCTACAGCTTGCCCTTTCAATGATGATCTGGGTTCATACACAATATCATATTCACCGAGCTCTGTTGCCCAGTACATCAGTCTTCCTGACTTTTCTGGCTTATGAAGGGCTTGCCTCAGTGGCATGTCGGTATAAATGACGATGGTATGGGCCTGGAAATATGGCCTCATTCTTCTACTTGCTTCAATTAATGCCAATGCCAATTTCTCCAGCTTTGGGTACCTGATTTCCGCACCTCGGAAAGCTTTACTTGTGTAATAGATTGGTTTTTGGACTCCATTCTCCAATCTGATCAATGCTGAACTAACTGCATTCTCTGATACTGCCAGATACAAGTACAACTTCTCTCCTGTTATTGGCCTGGACAACAATGGAGGTGCTCCCAAATACTTTTTCAAATCTTGAAAGGCCTTCTCACATTCATCAGTCCACTCAAAAGTTTTTCGAAGTGTTTTGAAGAATGGGAGGCATTTATCAGTTGCTCGGGACACAAATCTGTTGAGCGCTGCCACTCGTCCTGTAAGACTCTGTACTTCTTTCTTTGTTTTTGGAGATCGCAATCCTAAAAGAGCTTTGATCTTATCTGGATTTGCTTCAATACCTCGTTGGTTGACGATGTATCCGAGGAACATTCCTTCTCGTACTCCAAAGGTGCACTTCGTCGGGTTGAGCTTCATTTGGTATTTATCTAGTTGATCAAAGGTCTGACCTAAGTCAACTAGATGATCAACAGCTTTCTTGCTCTTTGTTAGCATATCGTCGACATAGACTTCCATTTTGCAATTGATTTTTTCGGCAAAAACCTTGTTCATCAGCCCCTGATATGTTGCACCTGCATTTTTCAAACCAAAAGGCATGACATTATAACAATAAGTTCCCCTTGGGGTAATAAAAGAAGTACTTTCCCTGTCTTCGGGTTTCATTTTGATCTGGTTGTAGCCAGAGTAAGCATCCATGAAACTGAGCAGCTCATGTCCCGAGTTAGCATCTACTAGTTGATCAATTCTGGGCAATGGAAAATGATCCTTTGGGCATGCCTTGTTAAGATCGGTGAAATCAACACACATTCTCCATTTATTGTTTTTCTTTTTTACCATCACCACGTTTGCCAACCAGTCTGGATACTTTACGTCTTCAATGAATTGGGCTTTCTGGAGCTTCTCGACCTCCTCTTGTATAGCCTGATTCTTCTCGGGGCGAAATACCCTTCTTCTCTGCTTTACAGGCTTGATCTCTTTATTCACATTGAGCTCATGACATAAGAAGTTTGGATCTATTCCTGGCATGTCTTCATGACTCCACGCAAAAGTTTCCTTCCTGTTTCTCAAGAAAGTTATCAATTCCAGTTTTATTGAAGCATCCAATGTAGAACCTATCTGGGTTACTCGTTCAGGGTGCTCGTCGTCCAAAATAATATTTTCAGTAGATTCCACCACCTGTCCTTTTACAAGTTGGGATTCATCTCGTGGATCCAGTGTTTCAATTTCTGTACCTTCCTCCACCTGGTAGGTAGTAGTCTTTTTTCTTGAATCTTCAAGTTCC